>JAUPMV010000010.1:9906764-11123101 GCA_030848855.1 Branchinecta sandiegonensis
AAAGTTTCCGGCAATCTCCAGGACCCTCTTCCCGTCCATCAAGTTTTACAGAAATCGAAGCATAGCCTATCTGCAACCCCCCCCCCCCCTACCTTGGCCGAATCCGGCCCGGGCGCCGAATAAAAAATCTAGGCCGCATAAAATCGGCGCTGTCCAACTTGCGTCCCATTCGGTCCATCCGTTTTGTGTTTGTGCATGTCGAAAGTTTCCGCCCCCCCCCCCCCATTCCGCCAACCTTGGTGGCATATAGTTCGAACGCATGTTTTACATGTCTAGGTCATTGATTCTTATCACCCAATAAGTTTCAATCGAATCAGACCACTCGTTCGCAATTTGCAGAAGTCAATTTCCATATTTCCATTCCCTCACTCCCTCAAAAATGCTCGGATATAGGAACCGAAGTTACCGTGGGTATGTTGTGTCAGGTTCTTAAGTCAATTTAGTCGGGTCCTTACTATGCCTGAAAAGTTTCGTTGTCTTAGTGCATCTGGAACTATTCTAACTCGCGACTACCGGAATTCCAGGAAGCCGCTCCAACTAGCCCGACAGAGCCCCGAAACCATCTGGCTCCGTCAATTTCGTATCTAAGCCTACTGCTTGTTCTCTCCGTTAAGTTCCGTCCCAATCCCTCTGCATTAAGCGTGGCTTGAGTTTTCCGGTCCCCTCCATCCCCCCCCCCCCCCCCAACAGGTATCGGACCCGACCCGGACTTGACACTGAACATCTGAGGCGATAGCTCTTTCCACCTGACAAGTTTCATTCAAATCCGATCACCCGTTCAAAAGTTATGCATGCCACTAGATTCCGGACTCCCCATCCATCCACTCCCCCCACGATTTTCGGATCGGGGAAACGACTATTCTCAAGTCAATCTGTTCGGATCCCTGACATACCTGTCAAGTTTCATCGTCCTAGCACATCATGAAGTATGCCGAACTCGCGGGATCGCTAGAAATCCGGACCCCCCCCCCCCAACTCCCCCACAGGGCCCGAATCCGGTCCAGTTATGTCAATGACGTATCTAGGACTTGTGCTTGTTCTTCCCACCAAGTTTCATCCCGATCCGTCCACTCTAAGCGTTTCTCAAGATTTCCGTCTCCCTCCTCCAACTCCCCCCAGTGTCGTCGGATCCGGTCCGGATTTAAAATGGGACGTCTGAAACACGAGGTCATCCTCAATATCAACTTTCATCAAGATCCGATAACCCCTTCGCAAGATAAAAAATACCCCAGTTTTTGGCTTCCCCCTCCCTCCACTCCCCCCCCCCCCCCCAGATGGTCGGATCAGGGAAGTGACTATTTCCTGTTTAATCTGGTCGGCCCTGACATGCCTGCCAATTTTCATCTCCCTAGCACATCAGGAAGCACAGAACTCGCGGGATCACTAGAAATTCGGACCCCCCCCCCCAACTCCCCCATAGTGAGCGGATCCGTTCCGGTTAAGTCAGTCACGTATCTAGGACTTGTGCTTGTTCTTTCCACCAAGTTTCATCCGGAACTCTCCACTCTAAGCATTTTCCAAGATTTCCGGTTTCCCCCTCCAACTCCCCCCAGTGTAACCGGGTCCGTTTTGGATTTAAAATGGAACGTCTGAGACACGAGGTCCTTCCATATATCAAGTTCCATTAAGATCCGATCACCCGTTCGGAAGCTAAAAATGTCTCATTTTTCCTAATTTTTCCGGATTCCCCCACCCTCCACTCCCCTCCAGATGGTCGGATCGGGAAAGCGACAATTTCTAATTTAATCTGGTCCGGTCCCTGATATGCCTGCCAAGTTTCATCGTCCAAGCTTATCTGGAAGTGCCCGAACTAGCAAAACTGGGACCGACAGACCGACTGACGGACAGAAATTACAATCGCTATTATTATATTATGGCACTTGGCCGAAGGGCAAGTGCCATAAAAAGGTGATATCATCTTTTTAGAATAATGTAGTAATAATTGATAAACTAGCACCCGCTAAAACCAACAAAACTCTAACACCCGCTGCCAAAAAAAACATGAAATTCATGTAATGACGTCGATTCACGCCAAGCTACTTTACTGTAAGAAGCATTCTTGCTATTATTAATATAAAAGACAATCGGGACCGTTAATTGCCATTCAGATGCGCGCCGGTTCTGACTTGCTAACTCCTGTTTTATTATCTGCCAACAGCGATGAGGAGTGAACGCATCCAGACGGACTGTACTCCAATGGTTTCCTAGAACTGCATGGTCTCAAGGTGCAGATAGAAAGTCAGGTTTTCCTGACCGGATTTTCTGCACTTGCATCGTCAAGTTGAAAAAAATAACTTTTCCGTATGGAATTGACGATGGTGACGAAAATACTAGCAGGAATTCAAGTCCGAGACCGCGGACCCTGATCGTCTGTTAGCAGCTGGTAAAAAAAAATAAAAAAAATAGTCGTGCCAACCTGTATGAAGGGACGTCCAGGCTGGAACGACCTGTACATACACGACAAATTAGATATTATGGCTAAGTCATTTTTCAGTTTTAAGGACCGATGAAGACCCTTACAGTAGGACCGAAGTATCACCATAAAACTGTTAACTCGTTAACCATGTCTTACAGTAGTAATGAGTACTGCTACTCATTAATAACATTTATTGTATGAGTCACTGTCCTTAGCATTTAACCCTTCATCAACTGTAAACGTAAATTAAGTTTCATCGGATCTGATTGACCAAGTTGTATTTAAATTGTTCTTTTTTGTTTTATTAACCGTTCTTTTTTGTTTTACCTTAATAGTGAAGAGACTCGTTTATTTGTTGATTATTTTGGTATAAACCCCTATGTAACTGGCCATGGAGCTTTGTAGGGGTCGAAACTTATTTTGTTCATATATTTTTGCATTTAATAAAACTGAACTGAGCTGAAGTCAAGTGTAATGCGTTTAAGTATCAGTCAGTCAAAACGTCTACACCTCAGCGTAGTATAAGGTCAGTTGGTTTGATTTTCACACCGCTACCCTCGCATAGCATCGGGTCTATCTCAAATGAACCTGAGGTGGAGCCAGTGCTCAGGGAGGTATAACACGGATCAAACTTCCGCTTACCAGGTCAGCCTCGTTTAAACCCGTCTATTATATGAAACAATTGGCACCACAGGATTGCAATATGACCGAAACATAAATCCTTGCTACAAAGAAACACGAAGTGGCCACTTCCTTCTCTGATAGAGTAGCCGACCCCTAAGCGGAGTCCGGATTCACTGAACCACGAAAAGACAAAATATTTTATGCTATTGTTTTTTTTGTATTTACTGGTCCATTTCTTGGGGCGATTCCGTGATATATAAACGAATAAAAAAGGCAGACTGAGGGATGACTTTTGATGTTTAGAAAAAGCGAAGAAAAATCCAGTCATCCTGTTGAAGTACAGGTCAAGCACGAGGGTATAAACTAACAGAAAAAGTGTTCCGGTTAAATGACCACTTATAGGACTGTTTATCCTTGGATACTGATACAGAAATGCATGCATAGTTTCTGTCTGCTGTTGCAAAATATTTTCAATTACATAGAACTAACACTAGACTGTACAAAGTTTTTCCGTATAAAGATTAAAGTTGACTGCAGTAATTGCTACTCGGATCACTCTTATCTCTACGCAGATAAGTTTAATACCAAATAGAGATAAGATGAATCTGAGTAGCAAATACTGCAGTTTACTTTAATCTTTATACGGAGGGACTTTTTACAGTGTAGTTTGTAAGACAAAAAATCACTATTCGGGAATAGCAGAGCAATCGGTTTTTTCGGTGTTAATTTTAATCAATAACTTTTTTTTATGAATTTCCAGATAAGGAATTGTATACCCCCCCCCCCCCCCCTACTAGTACAATCCACTAAGACCTACTAAAGTGTTCGAGGACAAGTTCCCTAGGTTTCGGGGCCGGATAGCGACCTAAAAAATATGGGTCTAAACTTAGTTGTATCGGAATTCCATACACGCCTGACGTCACACCCAAAACGAAAAATTGTAGTTTATTCCTATCGATGAATATATATTTTAATATATGTATTTAGAGCCGAGCGCGTTTACATTTATAAAACGACCTAGGGACAATCAAATCCTATGTTGGGTCCTCAATCACTCGACGTATGTTCGTCACGACGGTATGAAATTACGATACAATTTAGTCGACACCAAAATATATGCAAGAAAGTTCTCGTCGCGGGATTTCAATATGTTCGTTTTGTTTGGTTCTCAGAGCTATTTCTCAAGCCATTTCTCAAATCACGCATGATTGTCTAATCTTAGTTGCGTTTTTGCAGATACCATGGTATCGATAGGCCTCAAAAGTCAAATTGCGTTTAGGCGTCAAAACATAAAAAGGCGTTTTTTGAGTTACCATTGTAGCTGACATTTTATGAGTAGTGAACTGATAGACAAAAATGCTCCTCAGCTGGAATTTGAACCCAGGACCCTCTGCTTACAAGGCAGTCACTCTACCAACTGAGCTACCGAGGGGCTTGTGAACAGAGTTCGCAAACCACTACAATAGTGTGGTAGAAGCCGGCCATAGGAACAGTTCAATTCATTTTTCCTGTGCGGGAGTGCACAACTTTTACCCATTCATTACACGATTACAAACCATAATCCTTTCCACAAAAGGAAAACATGCAATTTCACAAGTTCGTGGGTGGTTTTAGAAAGGCCGAAGACGTTGTAATTGCTGATGTCACGTGCGCTTTAAATAATCAGCTGAAATGGAACACATTTTTAAGCACACTGGATTTTTGTTTTATCAAAGATTTCTCGGAAATACTTATTCACAGGATCCGGAAATCCTAACAAATAATCTATCACCGAAGCACCCTCAGGTTGACAATTGCTTTCAACTTTTCCGACGATGCTTGACGAAAGAAAATATCGAACTTCTTACAATCGCCACATCTTTTAAAGTGCCGTTTCTCCGATAAAAGGATTCCCGACTGTCGACTATAGAAAACAGAAGAAAACGAGAGAACTGAAAGTCTAGGCTTCAATCTAGATGACAATGACTTGGAACAGAAGGATATTTCAGAATTCCGAGGAGTGCTGCGGACGGGCGATCAGGGTTGAGCGGTCCAGGGCCCAAATCCTGCCATGGTTTTCGGCACCGTCATCAATTCCATATGTCAGGGTCGTCTACCTTCACAGAGATCCAGGACACAGGCTCAACCGAGGAGTACCTGCCTCTAGCCTTGTCCTGAATTGAGCCTGACATCTGCTGACAGATTGTCGGGGGGTGAAGGAAATTAGAGATGGTTTTTAAGGTGGGGTACCCATACTATTTCCTGGTATTATGGAGTCGACGAATCGTCAGGTAATTCGGTCGGTATGTGAATATTTTAAGTGTAGAATGGAAGTTTAGATTGGAGGTAATTTGGGGAATAGTAGAAGGGTAAAAAGCAGTGATATTATTGTATGTAACAGTGAAGGTCAATTTTGTTAGTTAAGTGCGAGGATGAATGCTGTTGTATGGCCCTTTGTTGGCTTTAATAAATTATTATTATACATATACCAGATATATACAAGCCGGAAACATCTTCACGTCAGACTAAATCAGATTCGCGTATGCTTAACATCACTATATACTTACTGTGTGAATTACATATTGATTCTTTCGTACCACCGTCAGTACCTGCATAGACAGAGCCTTACTACCTACATCTTGCCTTACCACTCCCAACTTGATACCATACAGAAAAGTTGAGACTTTTTCACCTTTATGATGAAAGTGCAGAAAATCAGACCGGAAATGCTGGTCATGTATCCGCAGCGTAACCGGGAGTAAACTAAAGCATATCACTTCCACTGATCTCTTGTCGTTTTGTACCTTGAAGTCTCGGATCGATTTAAAATTCGAAGCGCATACGGTTATATGGCTAAAATTTAGCTTTCAGAAAAGAAACACAAGTAGCTTCCCAACCCAACAAACAAAAATCTTTCATAAACAAGATCAAAGGTTTCGATGGGATCCCAAAAATCTAACATTTGATTCAAACAATTGGGTCATGTCTTCGCCATTCAGTTTTCGTCAGATTCCTTGAAGAATTTTACTGTTAAAATAAAGTTTAAAAACGGATTGAGCATGTCTCCTTGCCCCGATACCCTCTAATCGATTTCAGAAACAACTTTGAGCTTCAACCAAATTTCCAGTTTCAGCCGAATTCGTGATGAACCAGCAAGAAAACTAAGAAAACTAAAACTAAGCAGACCTCCTACCCCCTCAATGAATATCTTATTAGCTTATAAATATACATGTTTTCACCGTAAATTCAAAACCCCTTCTCTGCCAATAAAGATAGGACTAAAGGACCCATCTACGAACTTGACTTGTACTTTACCAGTGAATCCTCATTGAACAACATCCTCGCTTGAACAACATATTTCTTCGTTTGAACATTATATATCAACCCCTTCGACCTTCAGTTACAACAGATCTCTCCGACGTCCATACGATAAACAAATGAATGCCGTCTTCCACACGCAGAGCTATACTAGTTTGAGAATAAAGGGGTAGGGACTGCTACAGCCAAAAATTGGTCGACAAATTTTGTGTCCGGTTTTCACCAGATTCAGGGTGAACTACTTGTCCGGCGAGAAAATAACATTCATATTCGGATTCTCCTTACCCCCAAATCAACTATCTCAATAGCTTTTAAAAAGTATTTTTGTTTGTCCCTTAATCTGAAACCCCTCCCCACGCTTAAATATAGGGCTACAGAGCCCATCTACGAACTCGACCTTTTCCTTGACCCAAAGGATTCTCCCACCAAGTTTCATCAAAATATCTCATTTCCTTCGAGAGTTCTCGTGTTCACAGACAGACGGACAACTTTTGTGATGTCATAGGTATCCCTCCACTTACGTTTTCGGGATCCCAAAACACATCTTGCGCCTCCACGGCCTCCACGAAAACCTGAGCCGTTATTTCCCGGACCATAACTATATCCACCCCGGCTATAACCAAGAAGGGGCTTAAGGGATTTCTTTAGTTTAGCTTTGAGCTTGGGATCTTGCCGACAGGTCTGCCTTATGTTTTGGACACCTTCTTTTGCTTCGTTATCCCACTTTTTAACCACGGCGCTAAGATTTTTCAAATACTGTGCGTCCAATCCCCGCTCGGAGAACCGAAAGTATGGATACGGTCGAAAAGCGCCAACAAGACAATTGCTAATGCTCTTGATGACAAACTCTTCTTGCCGATGCAAAATCGCCCTGTACCTAACGGAAGAGCCGGAAGCGGTATCATAGCTGCTCCCAAACATCGCCGTGATTGGTTAACACAGGACTGAGTTGTTGAGTTTGAGTCGTTAGTGCTATGTTTTCTCATTCTTCCCGAGGATCACTGGCGTGTTTTGGACTTAGTCATCTAGAGTATTTTATGGTGCAAGTATTGGTATTTTCAGAAAACGATATTTCTGAACCAGTTTATCCTGGAAAGATCATTTCTAGTAAGAATTGTGCTTTAAAAAACTGAGGCGTACCTGCGTCATCTTATCCTTTCGCCCCTCCCACGATAACCTCTCGTCATAAAGTGGATCGTCCTGAGTTCCGATAAAAATGGGCTCCCAGTTGTGATGTGGCTTGTGGCGCTTTCCTACATGGAAAACTCGAAGACCTTCAGTGATGTTGGCTTCCTGCCAGTCTTGCGCCCGCGGCAAACTGTGGCAAGAGGCGCACACCATCTGGTGGAACGGGATAGACATCCCACTGCGCAGAAGGGAAACCTGCAAAAAGCAAATGAATTAATTAAAGCACACCTTACACTGTTAAAAGGACCTGTCTTACCTATAATACTAACGCAACATACGTCCATAATCACTCCATATATTTCTAAACCCGGAGACCCTAATTTCGTAAGTTACATTCTAACCACTCTAGCAAAACCACGCTGATTTTCTCACCTGCCGTGTTTGCTACTTTCGATGTGTATCGCGCTGTAGACGGTTGTCTGCGAGAAGTTTTTCCATCAGAAAAACCGGTTATGTAAATTTTTTCCCTGTTTTCGCTGTAAGTCAATGGGTCTCGGAAAAGGGTTAAACAGCCAAAACCGTGGGTTATTTGTTGAAAGCACAGCCTAGTTTTAAAGTATTCAAATATTTTAAACTACTGTAAGTTGGATAGTAAATAGTGCGAGAGGTCCTTGAACTGTTTTCATGCCATAATTATAAATTGTAGAATACTTTAAAGCCCCGTTCACAGGGGCCAAGCACGGATGCCTCGGCACGTGCCTGGCATCACCGTTCACACCCGTGCCTAGGAGCAGATTTTGGGCCGGGCATGGAGTTCTAGGCTCTAGAGCTCGGTGCCTGGCCAAGCTTGGGCACGTGCCTACGCTGTAAAGAGTTCCTCCGAGTAAGGATTAAAGTTAACTGCAGTATTTGCTACTGGGGTTATTCTTACCTCAACTGAGATAGGATCAATCCGGACTGGAGATACGATTATCTTTCTAGAGACAAGGTTAATCCCAGTAGCAAATACTGCAATATTTTTTTATACAGTGTAGGCATCTGTGCGTAGCTAGGCATGCTTGTGAACGCAGCTTAGAACGAAGCTCTGCTTCTAACAAATAATCCAAGACTTCTGCTATTTCAAGCTATTCAAGCAGGAAGAGGGAAAAATTATATAACCTATTTTCTCACGAGCAAGCTCCTCCTAGACAGGCGGCGGGAGCATGGTGCGCAGTGAAAATAGCGAAACGAGACAAATGTCAAAATCACTGAATTGTCGTTCGGGAGTTCGGGTCTCCAGGTTTAAGAAGGAATGGAGAGATTACGGAAGTACGTTGCATTGGCGTTATAAATATTCCTTGAGTCCAAGCTGACTTTGAAATATTTATTCAAATAATGTATACAACGGATACGTCAGCTATGATGCTTCATCAGCGATATTTCGACCCTTCATGGCAAGGTTCCTCGTCAGGCTGTCAATCTTCAGGTCCAACGTCGGGGAAGGAAACAAACTTGTAATAATTTATTACAGGTTTGTTGTAGGCGTTGATGAAGCATCGTAGCTGACGTGTCCGTTGTATACATTATTTGAATAAATTGGCATTATAGGTATGACGGGTCCGTGTAAGCCACTCACTAAATTACTAAATTACCGAGGACTATGCAAACAGGGATAGGCGAATTTGGCTTTTCCCTTTCTCAACTTCAGTTCTCAAATTTCACTTAACTATATTCAAGAAAATACACAACTAATATAAATTTGTGTCAGGAAAGCACAAACAGGTGTGCTTGGATTGGCAGGACACTAACCAATTTTAACTATAAAAACAGAATCAACAGATGAACTGAATATATCAAGAAAGGAAAGAAGAAGAGAGGATAGAAGAAATATGAGAAATTAACCTATGGTTTCGATTTCAAATGTAAGAAAGAAGAAGGGAGAGAAAACAAGAAAGAATGAAAACAACAAGAGCTAGAAGCTCATATGGCACTTGCAAGGCTGGTTCAGAGGATGAAATATAGAACTTGCCTTTTCGTGGGTTTGTTCTGATCATTTGTAAGCAAAACACTTGATATAAAATGATCATGGACTTGGAAATCACGAGAATGTATCGTTTGGTAAAAAGTGTTCATACACTTCATAGGTTCGTCCCATCATTTATTTCTGGTCACATCTTGTAAGTGTATTAGTTAATTTGTTTCGTTTCTGTGTATTTTGTAAATATTTTATTCTCTTCTAGCTTTAAGTTATTTGGAAAATAAACAGGATTGATTGATTTAAAGGCGCTAGAAATTCATCTGTAAGCAATAACTCCAGGGAAAAAAAGGATAACAGGCCCTTGGGGGAGCAAAAGTATTTTTTTCACTTTTCGGTAAAATGCGCACTTTAAGGGTGCTACAAATAAATGTTTAAGCAAAACCCTTGTGGCACAAATGGTCATGGGCAGAGATGTATCGTTTGATCAAAAGTACTTTTCGACTTTACGGTTAAGATGCGCACTTTAAGGGAGCTAGAACTTCGTTTGTAAGCAAAGCACTTGAGGCAAAACTGATAATGGGCTCTGAGGATCATGAAAATTTATATTTTGCTTAAAAGTGTTTTGCTTAAAAGTATTTTTCTTACTTTGCGGTCAAGATTGGTACTCTAAGGAATAGTCGGATTTGGGAAGTAGCGATTTAAGCGAATCTTGTCGAGTCTCTAATATTCCACCAAGTTTCATCGTCCTAGCACATCTGGAAGTACCTCAACTCGCGGTCACCGGACTTCTGCCCCCCCCCCAACTCCCCCATAGTGCCCGGAGCCAATCCGGTTCTGTAAATGATTTATCTAGAGCATCTGTTTGTTATTCCTTTTTTCATCCCGATCTCTCCAGTCTAAGCGGGTCAAGTATTTTCCGGTCCCCCCCCCCCCTCCCCAATATGTCGGATTCGGTACGGACATGAAAAAGGTCACCAGAGACATGTTCTCTGTTCAGTGATTAAATTTCAGTGGAATCCGATCACCCGTTCCAAAGTTACGCATGACTCAATATTCGGGATTCCCCCTCCGTCCACTCCCCCACGATGATCGTATCGAGGATTTTTTTTTTATTTCCAAGTTAGTTTGAACGGGTCCCTGATATACCTGCCAAGTTTCGTCTTGAAAATCCCCAAAACCGCCATCACCGGAATTCCGGGAAACCTCCCTCCCTGCCCCCCGAAGTATCCGGACCCAGTCCAATTGTGTAAACGATTTATCTAGAGCACATGCTTGTTCTTCCCAGTAAGTTTCACTCCGAACCATCCATTCTAACCGTTTCTCGAAATTTCCGCCACCCCCCACCCCCCAATTCCCCCACAGCTGTCAAACCCGGTCCGGACTTCAAATTCGACATCAGAGATTTGTCATCTATTCAATTATTAAGTTTCATTCCAATCCGATCACCTGTTCGAAAGTTACGCACTACTCAATTTTTCTTGATTCCCCCGTCCTCCACCCCCCCCTCCAGATGGTCGGATCGGGAAACTGATTATTTCCAAGTTAGTTTGGTCGGGTCCCTGATATTCCTGCCAAGTTTCATCGTCATGGCACATCTGGAAGTACCACAATCGTATGACAGACACGTGTGACCCGCCCGACCGACAGACGGAATTGCGATCGGTATATGGCACTTCACCAGAGGCTGCAAGTGCCACAAAAATTGGGGGCAGAAACAGAGAGCGAGGATAGCACTAAACACCTGAAAGAATAGCATACATGCAGATAGTCAGATCGGTCGGGGCCTAAAACTGGTTATAAAGGAACCCTTATAACAAAATTAGAACCGATTTCTTTACAGAGCATTCCCATCAGTTCAACGGGAGTGAGCGCTAAGCACCCGGAATCGAAAATTTGTAGCCAGGAAAACAGAAACGGCCATGTGTTGGTTATGGCGCTACTTGAAGGACCCCTCGCACTATTTACAGATTATGTTCCACAGTTTTTAAATCGTTGAATACATTCTAAGCTCTGCTTTTAACAAATTACCCATGACTTTACTCCATTGACTAGTAGCAAAACAGTTTAAAGTTTTTTACTGATGAATAAACTATTCGCAAGCAACCCTCGTAGGAATGGATGAAGCAATCGCGGAAGTAAGTTACATTAGCATTATGGGAAAGACAGGTCCTTAAGTAATGACAAGAGTCTCTTGTCGCCTGAATATTTTTGAATAATCCGCCAACATCTCCTAAAGGGCAATTGTGTATCAGCTGGAAAAAAAACATATCACAGGTGCTTTAAGTCTTGCTTCATTATCAAAGCCGACTAATCATCCACGGCTGTAAATTTGCAGTATTTACCGTTGCTCTCCACGCTTTCAGTGTCGTACTGAATATTGCTGACAGCACAAACATATGATTAGCAAAAACAGGATGGTTTATATTACAGCAATCGGAAACGCCCATCGGCGAAAACGGCGAGGGAAGTTCGATGCCCAAGACCACCTCTAACCTCAATTTTAGCTAAAGTACCGTGATGAGTTGCACCTGATGGCGACGATTTGAAAAAAAAAAAAAAATAGTTTAGTTTACAAGACATCTGTAGTAATAAAACAATTTAACCACTGTATTGCTCGGTTGTTGGGGCGCAAGTTGCTATGCTACCATGTAAAAGGATTAGCGATGCAGATTTCTCCTCTATCTATTTTCTTTTGTGCTACCTGGAGCGAGAATAAGCAGGCATAGCTTAAAGGACACCTCTTGCTTTATATGCCTTTTAGAATATACCTAGCTCCCTTATGGGATTATAAGCTTCTAAAATCCCCACCTTCCTCCATCGTTCCGTTATGTGCCTACGAATCTGTAGGGCTTTTTCGTCCGTACCGAGCTTTGCCCGTTACGCAACGCAACGTTTGCCAGAATCTTCAAAGTCCGCTGACAACTCTTTAACACATAAGGATATGAGAATCTTCTGTTATTTACTTCTTTTGTTTGCTTAGTTTTTCGTGTTTTTAACCACGGCGCGTTCAGTTTTCAAATGTTTTGCGCCCAGCCGCCGCGTCGGAGAGCAGAAAGGCTGGTTAGAGTCGACAAGCGCTAACAAGAAAATCGCTAGATTCAGGTGGAAAGTAATGGTATTTTCGAGAAATGTTTTTTCTGATCCATCTCATAGTGGAAAGATCATTTCTAGTGAGAGTTGTGTTTTAAAGATTGAAAAATTTAATTAAAAACTGATTTTGGGTTAAACAAAAGGCTGACCAGATCAAGAGTTGCACGGGCTCAGGTAGCTTCAGGCTCGGAGGCACATTAGGAAGAAGATACACACAGACACACATATAGCATCTATATATATATGTATCATCCAGAAAGAACACTGGAAGGCCACATACAAATATATTCTAGGCCATATACATATTTACCCGCTTACAGAAGAGAAAAGTGGAGTATATAAAGAAAGAGAAAGAAAAATACAACAAAAGAAACTAAAGAAAAACTAAAACACACACTATGTGCAGATACTGAAGCTTGAACGACGAACCAAAGGATTTTTGATAAAACAAAAGATATTGTAAGACTCTCCACTAAGCTAGCGAACGCCATCCGACCAAGAACAAAAAATTTGACGGGACCTCCGTCTCCCTATTTCTGTAATACGACCATGCTTAGTCGAATATTTCCCCATACCCTGCCCGATGCAAACGAGCGGAGGTTATGAGGTATGCGGCACATCACGTTTCGTTACCTCTACAAATAGCTATATCAGTGCGAAGCCGCGCAGAAGAAACTTTCAAAGTGAAAGCCGATTTGTTCTGTGGAGTCTGAACGCGCTCAAGAGCGGGTCAGCTTGCCTTCTGTGCCCTCCTGCACTTCTTCCGATTTTACGAGCAACGGCGAAGACGGAAGTGGAAGGGTATCAACTCAAAGCTAGAGCAAGTACCTCAAGCTCAGCTCAGTTTTGTCGCGGTATCCATAGTCGCTGCATGGGACCAAAGATGGAGGTTCTATCGGATTGTTTATTCTTGATCCGACCTACAGAATAATGATGTGCTCGAGTGAGCGGTCTGACCGTTTCGCTATCCGGGTTTTGTTTCTGCTATTTGTGGGTGTTGAGTTTATGAAGGAAGAAAAGAAACAGTTGTGCTCACAATAATCAAACCTACTGACTGGTAATGGTTTCTCCCCATTTTCCGGCATGTCAGTTAAACTCCATTAACAACTTATTGCAAACGCATATTAGACAAACACGTCAGCTGAGTTTTATTCGAGCGCTGTTTCGGCCATTCTTGGCAAGACTCCTCTCCAGGCTTAAGCTAGAAAAACGAACTTGCCGTCATATGACGTATCGGCTTAATGCAGTCATATGATTCGCAGCCAGCTTGGGCTGAAAGAACACTAACGCGCTCATGCATACGCGCAGGGGCGTCACGTATGGGGGGAGGGGAGGACGACCCCCCCCCTAATGTTGTCGGCCAGACGGTAGAAAATAACCCGAGTCGGCGCGAAGCGCCCCGATTCTTCGTTAAAACAGTCGATTTTATTCTTGGAACAGTCTTTTTTTAAACAGTTGGTTTTTCTGAAAAAATCGGTCGACTTTTCGTCAACTCAGTCGTTTTTCTGCAAAAACAGTTGTTTTTCTGAAAAAAAGTCGGTAAAAATTACCAGCCAGACGGTAAATATCTTGCCCCCTCCCCCCCAAACATTTTAGGTAGTAACGCCTCTGCATACGCGTAGATCCTGCGATGAGGAAAGAAGATGCAGGTTCTGTTAGCACGATAACTCTGGCAGGCAATGAGATATTTTGATGAAACTTGGTGTAAGGACAGAAGTGTGAGGGCAGAAAAAATATGTACAGTTGTGTTCAGAATAATCATTTGTATTGTTTCTTATTACTATTCTACCTTGGGAAAATGAATCAACGTATTTTCGATAATGGGTGAATGTCAGGAATTAAAGACCTGAGGAAGAAAATATTTGGCGTGGAGTCGGGAATGGTTTAGACCAGTGGTTCCCAACCTTTTCCGTGCCGCGTACCCCTAATCAAGGTTCGAAAAGATTGCGTACCCCCTTTTTCAGAACGCGAAAAATTCGATGTTTATTATCATAAATTATAAGGCATACATGTATAGAAATATACACAAAATCAATGAGGCAATCACTAGAGGCTTCTTTGTGGCTGATTTGTCGGATCTGCAATATTTTTTACAGTCAGCCTGTTTCTGTGTTTGGTTTTGATGTTCTCCGTGCTTTCATCAAGCTGCATCGCAATTCGTTCGCTCAATTCGCAACCTGAATGACAATATCACTTGCATTGTCTTCGATTCTTTTTGAAACAATATTGTTTGACACAGGAACAGGTTTTACGGCAGTAGGCTAGCTGTTTTGGATTCAAAATTGTTTCACTGACTTTCACTAGGGCTTGTAATCAGAGGCGTCACGCACAGGTTGACAACACCCCTCCTCCCCCCAAAAATACGGTAAAAATGACCTGTCGGTCAGTAAAAGTTTCCGTTTGTTATTGTTTTTCCTATCTCCCTTTGAACTTTTACGGGATAAATCTTATCCTATCTCAACGACCGGAAATAGTTTCTCCTCTTTCCCGCACTTTCAATCAACTTCTTTAACAACTTGTTGCAAACGCGTATGGTGAAGAAGCTCTTACTGATACGCGCAGGTCCTCGGATGAGTCAAGAAGAAGCAAGATACGACGATGACCGCTCGTAAGTGTTCGGCAAGGTCGAGCATGAGACTAATCAACGGTCGATCGCTCATGTGAAAACCTACACGGACATTCCTGTGGGTAACAACGCATGCAAAATACTCGAAGAAGCAAATGTCAAAAGGATGAGATTATTTTAATTTTGCTTGTTAGTGCTTAGCGGTTGTTTCCGATTTTGTGGGAGGGGTTAAACTGTACCTGGTTTCTCACGTTAAAACAAAGTTGTCCAATTAATAGTTTTTTTCCTTGTCGATCGAGACCAAGGTTTCCAAGTGATGGCCATGCAAGCGAGTTCATTAAAACTGACCTACATTCACCTTGTTCCTCAAATCCGTTCACTGAAAACAAGAGCAAAGGTTTCGATGGGATCCCAAAAAATAAATACCGTATTTGATCCATCCAGACAATTGGGTCTTTTAGACATCCGGTCTTTGCCAGACTTCTTAAATTTAGATACAGATTAAGGCCAATGGTAATCATCTAAGAATACCAAGTTCAGATTTGGATTCAGCATGTGTTCACCACTATATCCTACGTAATATCTTGACGAAACTGATCAAAACTTCCTTCCTTACTTCTGACAACTTTCCAGTATTGCCCGGATTCCAGGCAAACTACTTGTCTGGCAAAACATTAAAGCTCAAAAACTAATCCAGTATGTCGTCTGACCCTTACATCGAACCTCGAATCAACTTCAGATACAACATTAACTTTTTACAAATTTTCCGGTTTCAGCCGGATTTCGAGCGAACTTTATGTCCGGTGAGAAAATTATTTTCATAGACGTATTCAAAATGTCTTCTTACAATCGAACATCTAATCCAATTCAAATAAAACTTTAACTTTTAACAAATTTTCCGGTTTTCGCAGGATTCCGGGTGAACTACTTCTCCGATGAGAAAACAAATTTCAGTCGGATTCAGCATATCAGCTTACCCCTGAATCGACTATAACATTAGCGTTTACAAACATTTGCTCCTTAATATAAACCCCCTCCACCACCCCTAAATGTAGGGCTACAGAGCCCATCTACGAACTCGACCTGTCCCTTGACCCAAACAATCCTCACACCAACTTTCAACAATATATATCATTCCCTTCAAGAGTTATCGTGCTGACAGAAGGGCGGACGGACAACATTTACGAAGTCATAGGTATCCCTCCACTTACGTTTTGGGATTCTAAAAAGGTAAAACAAAGTAAAGGTATCAGCATCGTAACTAGCGGTGCTGATCTCCGATTCTCTTCCCTTCGCTAGGAAGTGCAATGGTGGGCTAGGGGCTAGCCATCCTGGTGCTTTCGCACACCATTCCCTGTCACTTCCCAGATTTCTCCATTTGAAGCTGGGTTGACCGTGGCTCGTTTAAAAGGGCAGGCCCCAAACCTCCACCCCAAACCAAACGGTCGGCACCAACGCGGAGACTCGAACCAGCGACCCTTCGCTTACTAGTTCGGCGTTCTGAACATTCGGTCACGACGGACATTTAAAATCACCCTCAAAAGAATTTATTACCGGACACTCCCACTGTTACAACGTCTTGCTGTCTGAAGCTTCCAAAAATGCAATGCGAGTTTCAGCCAAGCAACACGGGAGTGGAGGAGAAACGATAATATTAGACGAGAAAGAGCAGGTGGTAACCAAACAAGTCACCTACTACGTCTTCATTTATTTATCTAGAAACTCTTGCCGTTCTTCAATAGTTTACATTTAGTTCAATTACTTTCAAATAAAAACGTGACAATAGTAAAATACCATCTTATTTCTCAAGCCGTAATTTCTTTCCTCTTGCACTACAACTGAATGATCATGATACAAGACAAAAATATCTATATCGACCGGTATCATTCTGAACAAGACCAAAGGTTTCGATGGGATCCCAAAATTTTCAGTTCAGATCTATTCAGATATCCGTTTTGCGCTGTCAAATATTCAGATATGGATTCAGCATATGGTTTACCCTATAGCCTACGTCGTATCTCCTTCCTTCTGCCAAACTTCCGGTTTCGGCCGGATTCCGACAAACTACTTGCCTGACGAAAAACTAAAGCTCAAAAACGCATTCAGCATGTCTCCTTAACCCTACATCCAACCTTTAATCAACTTCAGATTAAACTTTTACTTTTAACAAATTTTACGGTTTCAGCCGGATTCCGAGCGATCTATACTTCCGGGCAGAGAATGATTGTAATATACGAATTCAGCATGTCTTTTTACCTACAAATCGAACATCTTATCAAATTTAAATAAAACTTTTACTTTTAACAAATTCTCCAGTTTTGGCCGGATTCCGGCCGAACTAATTGTCCGGCGAGAAAATAATTTTCATATTCGACTCAGCACACCTCCTTGCCCCTAAATCGAACCTCTAATCAACGTCATATTAAACTTTCACTTTTCACAAATTTTCCGGTTTTTGCCGGATTCCGGCAGAACTATTTGTCCGACGAGAAAATAAACTCCATATTCGAGTTCAGCATGTCTCCTTACCCCTAAATCAACTATCTCAATAGCTTTCAAAAACTATTTTTTTTACCCCTTAATTTGAAACCCCTCCCCCACCCTCAAATACAGGGCTACAGAGCCCATCTTTGAACTTGACCTGTACTCACCAAGTTTCATCAAAATATCGCGATCCCTCGAGAGTTATCGTGCGGACAGACGGACAACTTTTGCGATGTCATAGGTATCCCTCCACTTACGTTTTGGGATCCCAAACATCCGAATTTGCTCCGGAGGTTACTACTGCTCGATGCTGGGATGCGCATAGGGATATAATGAATGTATATAGATCATTTTGGACACGAACAAAACTTAAGATTCATATTTTATGGACAAAAAAAGGTGATGATTATTATCAATTTTTTTTCTCTTTTTTTATTTATAGATATTTTGACATCTGGGTCTGGTCGTAACTGTGTCAAATAAATTGAAGGTTGTTTATTATTGCGTAGTTTGTGGACTAGCTGTTACTTTCACATTGGGTTTGTTTAATATAGTGTAGTCCCTGGTTAGGCCTAGTATCTTCGAGTGTTCCTCTCTATAGGCCTAGCCAGCTATCTATTGCTTTAGTGCACTAATAAAAGAACTTGAACTTTAGCCAACTGTGCGAGAATTAAGGAAGAAGTTCGTCAAAACTTACGACAATAATCTACATTCTAGGGGAATATTTAAAAATAAAGGATTGCAAAGCTCAGACGGAATTCCGGCGTCACCGAAAGACATCCAGATGGTGCGCAAAGCAGTTGGTCAGTTCAATTTCAGTTTGATTTAGCTATATTTACAGAAAAAAATATGTATCACAACCTTCCTGCCAGAAAAGCACACAAAGGTGAGCCTGGCTAGGGTAGGACGCTAGCCGATATTAATTGAAAACCAAACAGAATCAACAAATTAACTGCATGCATAAAGAAATAAAAAAATGAAATAACAATCTAAGGTTTCAACTTTAAAGTGGACCACAAAAATGGTCTTTCTACCACACACACAATGCTAACCATCCCTACTGGCACTATGAATTGTCAAAACCACAAAAAAGACCGTCAAACAATGAGCAAATTAAAAAAAACACCAAATTTCCTAGGTTTGAAATAATTTGGTCTGGACTAAATCTCAGCCGACTATCCGGGACAGCCGTTATGGCACGTAGGGAGCCAATGATCAAAATAATAATTTCCATATTATGCTCCAACTGTTTATTACAAATACAAATATATTTAAAGCCCAAGACCAGTGTGGTACTTCTGAAGGCATTCAAAAAATAATCAATAAAGTCTTATAATTCTCTGCTAATCAGACGTGGAAAATTTAGTCATCTGGAAAAGAAGACGTTCTGCGTGTTTTTTTTCTCGAGCCAAAACAGCAACCCGGCAATCAAGTTCAAATCTAAATAAACTGGCGGCTTGCGATCAGTAAGAGAAGGTAAACAGAATGTTTGGATTAGGTCTTTAAAGGAGTTATATCATAAGCATCCTAGCATTTGCAACGTCTAGAACCCCCCACCCACCCAAGACCCAAGAGGAAACCACGACTCGGTCCGACCGCTGGGTCATCTAGCGGTGCGGGTCGGAAGCGCCCGATATGGGGAGGATGGAATCGTAGTTTGCTTATGGAATCATAGTTTGCTTTGGATCTAACAAAATGATTTTACTGTAGCAGGCATATGAAAAATGTGTAGAAAAATTAAACTAATTATTTGACTTATCGATTTCTGTAAGTATTGTTTTTTATGATTTGTCTTGCTAATTCCAGTAAGCCCAAAGAATTATTGATGTATAGTAGATCACAGTTAACAAACGCCGTAAGTTATACTAAATTCGTTATAGTGATTTCTTGAAGATTCTGCAATTGAGCTAAATATTATTCAGCTTCCGAGACAAAAAATGTCAAACTGGCCGATGATTTCTTCTTCCGACATATCTAAACGACCACAGGGTGATATACTTAGTTGTTTTATTCCCCTTACTCGCCACTCGATCTTCTCGAAGGTTCTAGTAGCCGTTTGACTAGCGACAGGATTAGCAAGCCAGTTAATTAGCAATAGCGGATTGGCGTTCATTGTTTTCAAGTAATTTGTGGATAACGTTGGCTACCGTGAGGATTTTGGGGAAAACAAAGGTAACAGTGTGTTCGTAAAAATCCGACCCATCGAAAAATGATGGTGTCTCCCACCTTTTCGGCCCACATGAATCAAAGACTTTAAATTTTTTAAAAAAGAGACAAAAAAGGAAACAAGAAAGAAGTAAAACTGAAAAAAAAACTGTGGAGTTAAACCTAGAGGAGGACTGCCCTAAACAAGTGAGAGTAACAACCCGAAGGAAGTGTTGTTTTCGTGAAGGAGAAGGTTGCTGGTATCACGACGTACAGAGAGGAGTTTTTTTCTGCTTTTGTTAAAGCTGTTTCCGCTTTATAAGTCAACTCCCTGTTTTGTGATACATGCAATCTCTTTCTTCCACCGAAGTGTCATAAACTGCGAGTGAACACCACAAAAACTCACTTCGCTTGCTACTTGCAGAGTATCTTCGGTCCTTTCAGAGCAAAATAACATCAGAGAGTAGCGACAAGACTTGACTAAAGTGACACACGCTGGAATAATAGTGAAACTAGCATCAATAGCGATAGAAAACGTCCCTACTGAAACTCAATCAGTCGTGCATCCGCGCTGGCTCCGGTAACTCAATATTACGAACAAAGCAAACCTAAGATACAACCTCTTCTGTTTCCTTGACGTGTTCAGACAGCATCAGGCAGCGTTTACACGGAGGGTACTTACCCGTACTCCGCGGGTATTTTTCCCCGCAACAACAAATCCCCGGTTGTTTTGGACTTCAATGTCGCGAACTTTTTACCCGGGCATTTGTTTGTTGAAGGGTATTCTTCGACGTCAGCAACAACAAAATTGGATTTTCGAGCAATAATTTTGATTACCTATGTCCATATAAGAAGTGATCCGAATGGACACATGTTGGTGTCCATTGTAGAGAGATATCCTGAGCTTTACAACCTTGGCATATTGCCAAATGACAGTACTCTCCTTTGAAAAATACCCGGGTACTGTGTGAACACTTTCCCCTCTCGTCTCCGGGGAAAACTACCCGCCGCGTAAATGATCATTTAGATGTACTAAATGTACTTATGGCCGGCACTATAAGTAACGCCCGTTTCGGATGTATGGAAAGCGTACGTCTTGGCGCTACTCCCTAGTGTTATTGTGATCTGGGTCCTCCGCTTAACCCTGGTTTTCTAACCCGCAGTTCCGCGACTCTGGGGTTAATGCAATGTGTATGAATTTCCGATATAAACCTGTACACAGTTTATCCTTACGAATATTTCGAATTCAGGGGCGTCATGTATGGGGGGGGGGGGGGGGGCGCGCCACGATTCTTCGTACAAACAGTCGATGTTTTTCTTGGAAACAGACGATTCTAAAAATAGTTAACTTCTTCTTAGAAAAAAAACAGTCATTTTTTTTTGCAAAAACAGTCGGTACTAATGACCAGCCAGTCGGTAAATACCTTGCCCCCCCCCCCCCCCCCAAACAGCTTGGCCAGTAACGCCTCTGGACTGGATTAGGATAAAGAAGTTTTAGACATGATTTAGATTTAGACATGGACTTCGAGGAGAAACAGCATATTTTTAAGGCCGTAAACAGACCACACAAAACTCTCGGCACCCAACAATTACACCATACATGACCTTCAGTTATTAAAATCATCCATGACATGCAGGAAGCCCGACGGATGGGAACTGACATGATGCTTCTCTGATTTACTGACCGTGACATTCGAATTCTCAGCTACGACTTTGCATACTTGCACTACCTCTTCCACTTTTTAGATGAGCTAATCACTCTAACAACGTCTGTATCCTCGGCCTAAGGATGGGCCTCTACACCTGTTTTTGCGTCGACGAAGATGATATGACCGTCAGGATCATAGGCTATGGCGTGGAATAATAGTGTCGTCAGCAGGCCCGTATCCAGGAATTTATTTCGGGGGGGGGGGGGGGGGGGGGCCTGCAGTTCGGACAAAAAAGAGAGAGATCAGAGGGAAAAGCCTGTAAAAATAATTATTTTTTTAAGTTTCAGGGGGGGGGGGCCCTGATACCCCCTACCCCCCTGGATACGGCCTTGGTCGTCAGCCAATCCTATCCAATGGATAATTTGGCATAAATAGATGATGAATTGATTGATTGACAGCCGGCCAGAATCAAGCGGTGCCCCTGCGCAGATTTCCTGCACTTTAATGGATTCCATACAGGAAAAGAGAGTGAAATCTCCTTTTTCTCCTTCTCCCGACAGAATTAATTAAATGTTGAAAATCCGGCCGGAAAAACCTGATGGACTGTCCGCATCATTAATGGTAGTGCCCTTACACAGGAAAACTACAGAAATCGCGGTAAAAGTCTGCTCATTGGCAGAGGAGCAGGAATATTTGGTTGGCAACTTTTACCTACCACAAGAAAAATACAGAAATTTTGGTAAAAGTCTGCTCATCCACAGAACAGGAATATTGAAGGAAGAAATCGGCATAATCACTCTCAAAACAAATAATCCCACACCATGTCGACTTGGGACCGTACAAAACTACTTTCAACCTCTTCAGTACACTGATCTTTTTCGTAAAAACAGTTGATTTTCTTCATAAAACAGTCAGTTTTTCTGAAAATTGGTCGATTTTTCGTCAAAATGGTCGGTTTTTCTGAAAATCATTGGATTTTTCTGAAAATCAGTGTACTTAAGTAATTCAGTAATCTTAAGAAGGAAACATGATTCGCCCAACGGAACAGAAGAAAAAGGATCTGGAAAAGGTCAACATGGACGGAGGCCCGAGGCTCAGAAGAAGAATAATCTCTGTTTCGATTATATGAAGCTGAGCTGAGGTAAAATTGAGTCTTGCAGTATCTAACTACGTAGGGCAGCGCTTTCCAGTTCACTCAACAGCAGGCCCATGCAAATACTCTTGATGACAAACTCTCATTGCCGATGCAAAATCGCCGTGTACCTAGCGGAAGAGCCGGAAGCGGCACCACAGCTGTCCCCAGCGCTCGCCGTAATTGACTGACACAGGATTTGAGTTGTTGTGTTTGAGTCGTTAGTGAGACGTTTTCTCGTTCTTCCTGAGGATCACTCGCGTGTTTTGGACTTAGTCATATAGAGTATTCGGGAACTTCTTGGAGTGTCTGGAACACCCGAGCTCTCAAAGGCCCCGTCGTCGAATACTCTATATGACTAAGTCCAAAACACGCCAGTGATCCTCCGGAAGAACGAGAAAACAAGCACTAAGACTCAAACTCAACGACTTCATCGTGAGTTAACCAATCACGGCGATGTTTTGGAGCAACTGGGGTACCGCTTCCGGCTCTTCCGCTAGGTACAGGGCGATTCCCGATGAAAAATTTATCTAAAAGTAGTAGTACGAAGTTGTACGAAAAAGTAGCATGCAGTAATAACTGATGCTACTACATGCTTCTACTTCAAGGCTACCGTGTTACTGCATACTACTATTAGCAAGACTGGATGCTACTATGGCAAGACAGGATGCTACTGGATACTACTACATAAGACTGGACCAGTCTGAGGCACATTAAATGATAGTATTCTTTGATATTACATAGTATTACATGCAACTTTTTTGTAGGCTACAACTACCATACAACTACGCAGGCTACAAATTGTCATCGGGTTCTGCATCGGCAAGAAGAGTTAGTCATCAAGAGTATTAGTACGGTTGCAAAGATGATCTGATATGTCACCCTTGACAGGGGCACGGGGTAGTAAAGGTAATCAGAACATCGTCGGTTTTTGGCTTCCAAGGCATCATAGGACACCACTGCTCAGTTGAGTTCTGTTGAGTTCTCGACACTAATGAGGATAAAAATCACCAGACTGATTTGATTGCCGATGCCTCGAATAAGCCAATGAAGGATAAGAGGGTCGTAAATACTCCAAAAGTTGCACAGGATTTCCACTGAGTGAGTTTAAGCCATTCAGCTACCCATACTGCAACTCTTCTGCACGCAGCGCCTCTTAGGTACGTCATGAGAGAAGAATGCAATAACTTACAAGCCATCTAAGAACAAACAATGAAGTTTCGTAAATATAATGCAAAGGAAAACGTTTCTTGTTCAACGAAGAATTGGTAGCTGGGCTTCCCGCTTTTTTAAGTAATGTATGGGACCGGTGCAACCATTGAATGATTGGTTCAATTCTTGCGAAAGGATATGTAACGGAACCAAACCTGTTTAGGACGAAAAAGATAAAGCCATGATAAATGACAGGTCATAAGCCAATCATCAGTCATGAGATAAATAGCTAGGGGCCTTCAGTCGACAAGATACCACAGCTTTAAAGATGTAATATAAACACTCTGTTGAACTGCATCTTTTGTTGAAGGGCTGCTGTTCGGTCTTGAGAAACAAGACCAAAGGTTTCGATGGGATCCCAAAAAATTCAATATTTTATCCAGACAATTGGGTCTAGAGATCCGGTCTTCGACAGACTCCTATTGAGCACTTTACTAATCAAATTTAGAAACAGATTAAGGCAAATGGTAATCATCTGAGAAGACCAAGGTCAAATATGGATTCAGCATGTGTGTTTACCCCTATAGCCTGCGTCATATCTACTTTGACGAAAGTTCCTGCCTTACTTTCTGCCAAATTTTTGGTTTCGGCCGGATTCCGGGCGAACTACTTGTCTTGCAAAAAACTGAAGCTCAAAAACGGATTCAGAGTATCTCCTTACCCCTATGTCGAACCTCTAATCAACTCCAGATAAAACTTCAACTTTTAACAAATTTTCCGATTTCAGCCGGATTCGTGGCAAACTGAGTGTCCGGGTAGAAAATGATTGTCTTACACGAATTCAGCATGTCTTCTTACGCGTAAATCGAACATCTAATGAAATTCATATAGAACTTTTCCTTTTAACGAATTTTCCTGTTTTGGCCGGATTCCGGGCAATCTACTTGTCCGGCGAGAAAATAATTTTCATTTTCGAATTCAGCATGATTCCCTATTTTTAGATCGAAACTACTAATCAACTTCAGATTAGGCTAAACTTTTATTTTTTGACAAATTTTCCGGTTTTTGCCGGATTCTGGGTGAACTACCTGTCCGGCGAGAAAATAACCTTCATATTCGGATTCAGCATATCTCCTTACCGCTTAATCGAATATCTCATTAGCTTTTAAAAAATATCTGTTTCGCCACTTAAACTGAAACCCCTCCCCCTCCCCTAAATATATGGCTATGGGGCCCATCTACGAACTCGACCTTTCCCTTGACTCAAAGAATCCTCGCACCAAGTTTCATCAAAATATCTCATTACCTTCGGAAGTTATCGTGCAGACGGACGGATGGACAGACGGACAACTTTTGCGAAGTCATATGTATCCCTCCACTTACGTTTTAGGATCTCCAAAAAACGCATAGAAAACTTAGCTCAGTCCCTCACAGGTTATTTCGATAATTTCACTGTATAAACTGTAAAATTTAATTGTTTATTTTTCTTATGATCTTAGAAGTATTTTTGTGTCTTGCTTTTTAACCTACACATTTTTAGACAAATCTGCTGTGGCAATTTTGTCAAATTATTATTATGTTGATTTTTTAACTTGCAGTTGCCGCTAACAGCTCTTCACTTTGTCTTGCAGTTGCCGCTAACAACTCTTCACTTTAGGCGTATTCTCACCGTTCCCCGAGGACTCCACTTGAGGAGTCCCCGTTTTTTGTTTGTCCCGGGGACTCACTCCCCGTATTCTCGCGAGTCCCCACGGACGGGGAATGCTTCGATTATCATCACCATCATCTAAAAGGACTCCCTTTCAGATTCGGAGGGGAATCAATTTTTGCTGTGTTGGTGCAATATAAAATTAATTAAAAACAATCAGAATAAACAAAACCAAAAATAAAATGGATGCAGACTAATTTCGTCAACTGCATATTTTTTTTTTCGAACAAAAGCCGTTTTGGAAGCATTCCCCGTGTTCTCGCTGTTTTCTGTACGCAGAGTCCGCGTGGAATGACTCCCTCTATTCTCGCCGTTCCTTTCGATTCCCCGAGGAGTCCTCGGGGAACGGCGAGAATATGCCTTTTGTCTTGCAGTGGACGCTAATAGCTTGGCCTGGCTTGCCAGGGTATAGACGCGCGTCGAACGCATAACGTATTTGATTTCACTACGTAGTTTTGGAGTGACGGATTTTGTTTGTTGATGCCAAGTTGTGGGCTGATTAGTTACAGAATTTATTCCAATCGTAATTTCTTAAGATTAACTGAAATTTCGTAAGTAAATTCCAATGACTTAATTGCCTAATTGTCTTTCTTGTGATTCTGAACATTTATTTAGGCTGTAGGGATGATAGTCATAATGTTTGAGCCAAAACTAAACTGTCAGAAGTCTCATAACAGATTGCGCATAACACTTTCAAGAATAACACCTTTTCACTTAGAAAAAAAGTGTTATGACCAATTAAGGTTATACTATTTCGTGTCCAGATCTCCAACAACACCTTCAATAGGTAAAAATACTACACTGTCAGAAGTTACATAACGACAACAGCAGGATGCGCGGTTTCAACAGATAACACTTTGGGTTGTAATATGTTATGTTTCTTTCGTTCCCGTTGGTATTTTTACTAATTGAAGGTGTTGTTGGAGATCTAGGCACGAAATAGTGTAAACTTAATTGGTCATAACACTTTATTTCTAAGTGAAAAGGTGTTATTCTTGAAAATGTTATGCGCAATCTGTTATGAAACTTCTGACAGTGTAGCATTTGTATGTGCCTACTTTAACTAATAGTCCAGAAAATGATGGTTTTGCACTTACAGGACCACAATCTGCAACTTCACTGTGAAGCATATGATTTTCCGGAAATATATGGCTGTTTTATTGTATTGTTCATGGGGAAAACCCTGAGAAACTCGCCGGCAGTGTCAATCTACCCGTTCAACATCACCAAAATGAAGAGTAAACCGGGTTTCCAAGAGCTCGACTCATAAAAGTGTCAAAATTCCTGGCGAAAAGGTGCTTTTTGACAGCTCGATTTTTTTGGCGTATTAAGCTATGCGCAAAATGCGAATGATTGGTGATTATTCCGAATCTGTATAAATATTTTTCAAAACATTAACTGTTAGATCAAAATTTTGTAAAAAAAAAAAATATCGAGCTTTATACAAGGCTTCAAACTCTTTGTGTAAAAAGTAAAACAAGTATTTTCGGGGCGGTATAATCCGTAACTTAAGTAGAGTAAACGAAAAGGCGCTTTTTCTGACCTAAAAAGTGTAATTCCAGAGAAAAAGTGTCATGGTGTCATCCAGAGGCAAAAAGTGTCACAAAGCACCAAAAGTGTCCCACTTGGAGCGTGTTCCGCCCTCATACCAATAGTAACTATTAGTTACTAAATCCGTTCCAACCTCACGAAAAGTTACTATGCTGACCGTTCCAGCCTTGTCGAAATAGTAACTAATAGTAACTATTTGCTTACCACGCTCGGGAGCGTGGTAAGCGTAGTAACCACGAATCTCTGTCACGCGATTGGTCGGATTCACCCGTGGCATGATATTCCGCTGGTAAATAGAAAAATCGTTCCAGCCTTGACGACAAAAAGGCAGAATTTGTGACGTCATGCGTGGTAACTACGGTAAGTAGGACGGAACACGCTCTTGGCAACACCGAGAATAAACGTCTCTCGCTTCTCACCGGTCTGTGATAATTCTGAGGGTGGCTTTGCGCATGTCTAATCCCGACTCGACCTCTTCAGCGATCAATGTCTCTGGTCTGTAAAACAAATAAAAAGCCGATGTGCTGGGCCCAATCTATTTAGACAGTATCGCACAGGGAAAATTCACCTAGGAAACTAAAGGCAAATATTTGACGGAAATGTAGGCAGAAAATCTCACGCACATTTTCGAAAAAAGATAAGAAATTCAAAATTGCACTCACCAGTTCCTGCTTGGAGTTCGGCACTGTTTGATTTTCGTACACTTCAAATATGGGCAAAACAAACAGTCGGTGTTTGTCTGACTGTAAATAGGATTCGTTCCTTCGTAGCATGTCGAAAAACTGCGGAATCACGTTGGGGCTGGGATACAGCTCGGAATCGGACGCGAAAACGTAGTGCGTCGTCGCCGACTCCCTCGCAACGTTCCTCAACACGTTTACAGGGTATAGAAGTTTCTTGGCGTTGCGGTAGGTCTGCTTCGGAGGATTCCCCCATGGAGCGGGCATCGAGCAGTTAGCGCGCGGCAGCTCGAACTTGGCATCTTTGTCACCGTGATGGGTGACCTTGACGATGGTCTTTCCGTCAGACGTCTGAACTTTCGTTTGACTCTCAAAATAGGGTATGCCTTGTTCCTTTGAGTGTAGCTTGAGGATGTTCTGAGGCATGTGCCTGTTGTCGAATACAAAGTGGAAGGTAACGTACTCCTCAATCTCAGGCACAGTACATTGACGAAGGTAGGAGACAATTTTGACGGCATCGTCAAAATCCGGGCCGGGAACGTATACAGAAATCGAGATTGGTCCTTGCCATCTCTGACTAAGTACGACTAAGTTATCCAAGAAGCTAGTGTCTCCGTGAGTGGTTAGCGTAATAGACTCGTCACATCTGAACTTCCTTTTAGCCTTTATATAATTATATAGGATATACTGCGAGCCTCTCTGGCCATACCGGAAGTCTGATTCCTTATCAAAACATTTGAAGAGCGGCGCTGGTGGCTTGTCCGTCACTGACGGCTCAATGGACGCCGCTTCGAGCAATGTCGTGTTCGGATCCATGTCCGCTTCCGACTCCGTTCCGACAGGGCTCAGATCGGTATTCCTTTCGGCAGTCGTGCAAGCCCGTCCGTTCGCCGTTATGGTCTGGACAGATCCTGGAGGGCATGGGGCGTAACCGGATTTGTATTCGGTTGTAACGCTGTTAGACATTCCGGTGTGGGTGGCATGCAATGCCACATAGGTGAGTGCACAGAAGTTAAAGAGAAGGGAGGCTTTGATGAAAATTCTTCGGGTCCAAACGACCGACATTTTCCGGTTTATCTGAAAAATGGAAAGAAATCAAGACGAAGCTCTCCAGGATCTTTTCCAACATTTGTGATTAATCAAGTTCAAGTTTAAATCTAAAGGCCTATGTACAGGAGTGCTGCGTGAAGCCGCCACCCTAAACTCCTATTTTGGGGAAATGACTTAGGGAAAAAGAGTAAAGGTTGAGATAAAATTCAGTGGAGTATCCTGAAAGGAAGCTTAGAACCTTCACTTTCTGCTGGTACCATAGTTTACTTGTAATTGTTCAAGGCTAAGCTGGAGAACACGAAAGAATATAGGAACCCAAGTGACCATGAAGTTGCCCACTTTGCTAAAAATGGTATTTTGCTACATGGTGAAGTTAGAGGCCAGCTGTTTGGTCAGAGAGGTTCCTTGACCTATTGCAAATAACAAAATTTGCTGTTTTCTTGAAATTTGCATGATTTTTCTGGGGGTGGCAGCTTCATGATCCAAGGTGGCAGGATCATTTACCATGGCCAATTGGAATTAAATCTGGCTTCAAATAAGCCAAATAATAATAAACAAGCAGCTAAATGAGTCATGTGGTTAAAGTTTCTAAAATTTATTCTTTTAGTGGCTTTTCTAGGGGGTGGGCAGTGCCATAGTTTGGGCAGCTTCATGCAACACTCCTGTAATATCTATAAATACAGATAATAGGCCTATGTAAATCTCCAACCCTTTTTATCCAGCGACTGAACGGACGATACAGATTCAGTGACAATGTGATGAATGAAGACGAACTCCTCTGATAACGATGTTCCAGTATAATTATATACATATTTTTATATTTGCCCTCTTACATACGGGAAAAAGCGGAGTACGCTATATAAAGAAAAATGAAGAAATTAACAACAACAAAGAAATTAAAGAAAATACACACACAAACTATAATATAAATGGTAAAGCTTGTGACCAATTTAGTTAACACGTGGCTTGGGTAAATTGTTTCTTTTTTTTTCAATACCTCGACCATGTCTCACGCCTGTTGCAACAAATAAAATTATTATTATCATTATTATTACCTATTTACCAACTATTATATTCATCGCAACCAACCCGTTAGTCAATTTAAGCAATTTCAACTGAGCGGAAGTTGCGGGCAAAACTGTACATTAAAACAATAAAACACGAAAAAAATCAGTAGATAGAATGGACAATGGACAACGGACGATACAGATTCAGTGACAATGTGATGAATGAAGACGAACTCCTCTGATAACGATGTTCCAGTATAATTATATACATATTTTTATATTTGCCCTCTTACATACGGGAAAAAGCGGAGTACGCTATATAAAGAAAAATGAAGAAATTAACAACAACAAAGAAATTAAAGAAAATACACACACAAACTATAATATAAATACTAAAGCTTGTGACCAATTTAGTTAACACGTGGCTTGGGTAAATTGTTTCTTTTTTCTTCAATACCTCGACCATGTCTCACGCCTGTTGCAACAAATAAAATTATTATTATCATTATTATTACCTATTTACCAACTATTATATTCATCGCAACCAACCCGTTAGTTAATTTAAGCAATTTCAACTGAGCGGAAGTTGCGGGCAAAACTGTACATTAGAACAATAAAACACGAAAAAAATCAGTAGATAGAATGGACAATGGACAGGAAAAGCTGCTTCCGAGAGAAATCTTTTGCTGAGGTCGAGTTTGTGGATGCAAGGTCAGGAGAATACTGACGTTATACGGTACACTGAATCTTCTTTTCCTTTCAACACGATTTCGCACACGCTAGAAGGTGGACAAAGAACGATATCACACAAACACATGCATGGAAATAAGCCATAAAACAAAGAACGGCAAAATTAGGATCTGAAAATGATTTTAAAATTAAGCTCAAATTTCCAAAAAACGCAGAATATAGATTGAGTGGAGATTTTCATAGCTTGGAGAGGTGAAATTAAACTTTCAAATCAAATACTTCTTCAAAAACAAATTTTAAAGAAAAATAAGGATATCTGCTCCATCCATTCTAAAGGACACGTTGTAGGCCTACTGATACTAGTTCTTCATTCTACTCAGTAGTGTTTCCATCTATCCTCGTTCTCGAAATTCTTCACTTCATAACACTGTCAGAAGTTTCATAACAGATTGCGCATAACACTTTCAAGAATAACACATTTTCACTTAGAAATAAAGTGTTATGACCAATTAAGTTTACACTATTTCGTGCCTAGATCTCCAACAACACCTTCAATTGGTAATAATACTAACGGGAACGAAAGAAACATAACATATATCATCCCAAAGTGTTATCTGTTGAAACCGCGCATCCTGCTGTTGTCGTTATGTAACTTCTGACAGTGTAGTATTTTTACCTATTGAAGGTGTTGTTGGAGATCTGGGCATAAAATAGTGTAAACTTAATTGGTCATAATACTTTTTTTCTAAGTGAAAAGGTGTTATTCTTGAAAGCGTTATGCGCAATCTGTTATGAAACTTCTGACAGTGAAGTGTATCATCTCCGCCATTAGCAATACGCTGATTTTTACGCTTGCCACATTTGTTCTCTTTACGTGACGCATCAGGCACCAGATCATTGTTTTTGAGGAGTTTATTCGTACGAAGACCGGTTACGCAAATTTTGCCAAGATTGTCATCCAAGGCAAGTGACATGGAAAGAGGCTAAAAACAGCCAAAGTCGTGTGTAATTTTCTGTAAGCGTAGGTTAGTTGTAAAGTGGTCAACTATCTCAGAACATATTAGCAGAAACACTATGCAATGCGGGGTGTCACTTGAGACAATGATCATTTGCCGGGAAACTCAGATAAATAACTCAAAATAATAATCCAATCACACCAAATATGAGGTTTTCATTCTCATGCACGCGCGTCTAGGATTGAAAGAGTGGAGCCGTACTCGAGAGCTGGTACATAAAGTAGCTTCCGTAATAAGCTATGAATAGGAAATACTTAAAGGACCTGTCTTACCTATAATACTAACGCAACCTACTTCCAAAATCACTCCATATATTTCTAACCCGGAGACCCCAATTTCGTACCGTGTATTCTAACCCCTCTAACAAAACCACGCTGATTTTCTCACTTGCCATGCTCTGCTACCTTCGATGTGTATCACGCTGTCGACGGTTGTCTGCGAGAAGTTTTTCCATCAGAAAAACCGGTTATGTAAATTGTTTCCCTGTTTTCGCTTTAAGTTAAGCTATAAAATATAGCTCCAATAAAATTGAGCTAATGTATCCGTTTTGCACCATCAAATGTAAGTTAACGGGTCTCGGAAAAGGATTAAAACATCCACGTAGGTTATGTGTTGAAAGCACAGCCTAGTTTTAACGTATTCAAACATATCGAAATACTGAATGTTGATGAGTAAATAGTGCGAGGGGTCTTTTAAACTATTTATGAAAGGGTTATTTAAAAAGATTAGACACTTGATTAAAGAAGTCGCCAGTGAGCAAAGTATCCAACGCAGTGAGTAGTAACTGGCTTCAATCTGACCAGCACATGATTTGCTATCATGTTTAATTATAGTGACAACGCGTCTTAGCCATAGACAGCATTGTGATATTAATGGCATGTAAAACCAGAGAGAAATTCAGAGCAATCAAAGTGGAAAGTATGAGGCAAAATAATATAGAACATTTGCATGCTGTTACGATGGCACCTGTCACTTTCGTTGTGTACAGGGTGCTGAAGTCCTTTGGATACACTGCAATTTAAAAATCGGTTAAAGAAACATCTCCTTGAGGGTAGTTGGTGAGTAGAGGTTTGGAAGACGAGAGAGGACTAATTGACAAATTAACTAATTAATTTTTAGTTTATTTTAGTGAAGGCTTGATTAGTTATATAATATTGTAGTAACTGCGTTTTCAAGCACGTATGTGCTTTGTTTGTAACCGGTCGTCAAGCCGGAATGATTTTTTTTTTTTTAGTAAACTTGTTGAATCCTGAAATCCTATCCCGATGAAATTTTGAAGCTTCTTTACGGTTACAAGCGAGTTTTTTTCAGCGAAGGGTAACATCAGTTTGGGTGAAAGTATGAGCTATCTTGCAATAACGGACAGCGTAAAGAAATGTAGGCTACTGGCTTCAACCCTCCCGAACCTTCACTATTTATTTTTCTTAGTGAAAAAGCTAAAGTATTCTATATTCAAATAATGTATACAACGGATACGTCAGCTACGATGCTTCACCAGCGATATTTCGACCCTTCTTGGCAAGGGTCCTCGTCAGTTATTTATTACAGGTTTTTTTCCTTCCCCGACGTTAACCCTGAAGATGGGCAGCCTGACGAGGACCCTTGCCAAGAAGGGCCGAAATATCGCTGATGAAGCATCGTAGCTGACGTATCCATTGTATTCATTATTTGAATATATGTTTGGGCTCAAAGAATATGTTTTTGTTCATAGTAATTGGCAAGGGCCTTGCATAAGCATGATTTCACAGCGATCTTGTTCCGCCATTACAAGTTTTGTTTGGTTTTCGCTAGATGACGTGCAGACGAAACAACAGATGGTGTTCTGTGCGCTCTTCGTCGGGCAGACGGAATATACTTGGGTTTATTTTTATATACTTAAAGCCCGGCTAGATCCCGGGCTTTCAAAACATACATTCTTGATCTTGAGCTTACTAAAGTGCCATATAGCGATCGTAATGTCTGTCTGTCTGTCGGTCTGTCCGCATTTTGCTAGTTTGGGCACTTCCACATGACCTAGGACGATAAAACTTGGCACGCACATCAGGGACCCTACCGGATTAAACTTGGAAATAATCACTTCCCCGATCCAACAATCAATAAGGGAGTGGCAAGATGGGGAATCCGGAAATTAGTAACATTCATAACTTTGGAACGGATAATCGGGCGTGCATTAAACTTGACAGGTATCAAGAACAAGTGTCTTGGATGCTCATTGTCGGGGGGGGGGGGGCTGGAGGGGGACACCCAAAATCTCTTGAAACGCTTTTTCCCTTCCCCCCTTCCTTCACACTAGTATAACTCTGCGCGTGGATGAGTCATTCTTTCTTCACACTAGTAGCCTATAGCTCTGCTCGCGGATGAGTCATTCTTTGCTTAAATTCGTTCGGAGAGAGCTAGAGCAATCGAAGGTCAAAGGGGTTGGTATAATATGCTGTTGAACCTTAGTAGGGGTAGATACAGATTAGGGACTCCCACACAAGCTAGGACGATGAAACTTCGCAGGCATATCAGGGATATCAGGTAACTTACAAATAATCACTTTCCAAATCCGACTTTCCCCGGATCCGGGAGTCCGGAAACTAGGAACAACGGGAGCAAAAGGAAGCAAAAAGAGCGCTGCCCAAATGCGGTATCGATCCGCGGACCCCTGTGGCGTAGATCCAGAGCTCTACCACGGCGCTACGACATTATGTATTTAGAAGCGAATGCGGGAACAGATACGGTTTAAAGATTAAAGTAAGACTAAGTGGTCAGAACGAATGCTAAATGCTAACCACAGTAAAATAACTAGAGCTAGTTTGCTCTGATGTTAACTAAACTTAAACTAAACAAATCTCGTGAAACACTTCCACATAAGCTAGGACAATGAAACTTGGCAGGCATATCAGGGAACCGACCAGATTAACTTGGAAATAATCACTTTCCAGGTCCGATAATAGTGGGGGGAGTGAAGGGACTGGAAATCCGGAAACTATTAACATGCATACTTTGGAGAGGGTAATCGGACATGTGGACATGACATGTGTCAAGAACAAGTGTTTCGGATATTCAGTTTCAAATCCGGACCAGATTCGATAACTGTGGAGGGGGAGGGGCTGGAGGGGGGCACCTGAAATTTTCTGAAACGCTTCCACATAAGCTAGGACAATAAAACTTTGAAGGCATATGTTCCATTGAAGGCATCCCGTTGGTGAGGTGAAAAGGGTGGTGGAAAGTCGCTTGTTGGACCAGGAAATCCAATGTTGGCAAGTTGCCAAGGACGGGTCTGTGTCTTTAAGGTATTATGCAAAGATCAAAGAGATTTGGGGGGAGGAAGTTTATTTTAAAGCGGGATTGAAAAGGGAGGAAATAAGGGATTTGATTAGTTGTAGGGCAGACGGTCTGCCTCTTGGGGAGAGAAGGCGGTATATTGGGAGGGCAAAGGGTCGGTCCGGTCCTTACTCATGTCCGATTTGTGGTAGTATGGATGAGAATTTAAAACACTTGTTGTGTGAATGTGAAAATTTGAATGAACTTAGGTTAGAAATTTTTGGAGTAAATGAAGAAATTTTGGATGGATGTGTAGGATCATGGGAAATAGTTGTTTCATGAGTATTAAACAGTTGGCCAGGTTCCTCAGGGTAGCCCTAGCCCATAGGGATAGGTGCTTATAGAAGGTATTATTTTTGTTTGTTTGAGTTTATTTTTCATGTATTTGCCATGGCCTTTGGCTCTTAGTGTAAATAAATTTTATCTTATCTTATCTTATGAGGGAACCGACCAGGTTAACTTGGAAATAATCACTTCCCCGATCAAGCCATCGCGGGGGGAATGGAGGGATGGGGAATCCGGAAACTAGAATCATACATAACTCTGGAACGGGTAATCGGACATGCATGAAACTTGACAAGTGGGAAGAACAAGTGTCTCAGATTTTCAATTTCAAATCTTGCCTGAATCCGATAACTGGGGGTGGGGGTAGAGGGGAGACCGGAAATCTTTTCAAACGCTTAGGGTCGAGGGATCGGGATGGAACCTGAAGGGAACAACGAGCATTAACCCTAGATAATTTATTGACAAAATAGGACCGGATCGTGTCGCAGTGGAGGGTGTCGGAGGGGGTTTCTTGGATTTCCGCGGTGATCACGAGTTAGGATACTTCCAGATGTACTATGACCATGAAATTTGGCAGACAGTGCAGACATATTAGGTACTCTCCTAGGTCGACTTGAAAATAGTTCCTTCCCCGATCCGGTGATGCTGGGGGAGTGGAGGGGTGGGGAATCCAGCATCTAGTGACATGCATAACTTTAGAACGGGTGATCGGACGTGAATGAAACTTGACAAGTGTCAAGAACAAGTATCTCAGATGATCAATTTCAAGTTCGGAACGAATCCAGTAACTGGGGGGGGGGGGGGGCTGGAGGAGGGTGCAAGAAATCTCGTGAAACGCTTAGAATCGACAGATCGGGATGGGACTTCGAGGAAAGAAAAAGCATAAGCCGTAGAGACAATACTGACAAAACAGGACCGGATCTTGTCACAGTTGGGGGAGTTTGAGAGGGTTTTCCACAATTCTGATCATCACGAGCTGGGGTACTTCCATATGTGCTATGACCATAAAACTTGACAGTCTGTGCTATGACCATGAAACTCGGCAGGCATGTTAGGGACTATGTCAGATTGGCTTAAAAATAGTCCCTCCCCCGATCCGATCATCGTTGTGGGAGAAACAGTTGTCAGTTAGTGGAACAACCATTTCAGATTTAGTAGATCAAGCTGGTTTTCTGATGAAATGAATATCGGGAAAGAGATGCAGCCTTGACAACTGCAAACCGTATCTGACAAATATGCTAACTGTTCTTACAAGTGCCATATGCGCTTTCAGCTCTTGTTTCTGAGGGCTTTCAACTGTTGAATAAATGCTATCAAAGAAGCATTTCAATGTTTAAACTGATGTGATCACAATGTAATCTAAGCAGACTGTACTTGAGACAGTACTTAAAAATGTATCCGTACTTGAGGCTTCAAGTACCTAGGTATTTCACTTACGTAACAAGTACTAAGCACTCCAGGAAAGTTGTAGTTAAGTGAAACCCAAGCACTTCGATTTCGTACTTAAGGAGTGCTTCAAGTAGAAGTAGGCTACTTGAAATACTTCTCAACACTGGTGGCCTGGTACACTTTAAAAAGTTTCTCTGACTAAGGATTAAAGTTAACTGCAGTATTTGCTAATGGGATTAATCTTATCTCTAATGAGATAAGATTAATCCGAGTTAGAGATAAGATTATCTTTTTAGAGACAAGATTAATCCCAGTAGCAAATACTGCAAGATACTGCTCATGCGAGGCAGCGGACGTAAGTGACTAAACAAATAGGAAAGAAAATCGCTCTATTAATTGGTAGTGGATGTGTGGCCTACATATGGAACACCTTATTATGGGCCACTGATGCTACCAAACCAAGTTGGTTCCACAAATGCCGACTGAAATCAACACGTTCTGACAATGTAGAAACCCAAGAATCGAGTTTCGCGGGGATATCAAATACCAAACAGACAAGGCGACCTTCAACTTTATAATGGCTTTTTCCCACAAAAACCAACACCCTCAATTCGTAACAATGGACTTAATTTTAAACTTCGGCTTCTAGACGGATAATGAAATTAAGAAGTCCAATCAATGGAACAAAGAGGTACGTTACCGTTGAATTTTCGGGTGGGACGCGGTAGTATTTGCTCAATTTGATTATCACTGGAAATTCAAGGCTGTGGCCACTTGGTGGGAAACTATATTCTTCCATTCTCATTTCCCAGATATCGGACTTCCTCTGTACTGTTTATCCACGTTAACGGCAGTGGTGACATTTCAGTAAACCTCGGGGGACGGGGGGGGGGGGGGGGGGCAAACATCCATTTTGGGCCCACACCCTAGATTTTTTTTTTTGCTCAAACGCAAATTTAAGGATAAAATTAAAACAGTCTTAAAATATACCATAATGAGCTATGCAAGAATCACGCATTGTTCAAAGACCCTTCTCAAATAAAAATGTCCACTGGAGCATGCTGTGACCTGGGGTTTGAGGCCTACCCATATGACAGAATAAGCGACTTTAGACCCTCTGAGGCTTTCGATCGAAACCCTATCGAGGTTTGTCGCGATCTCGAGAAGTATACCTGGATTCATGAAATCTTCTGAGTTCGGATATGGGACTAACATCTTAAAATATCTAACAAACACCAAATTATATTGAAACTGAGCGACGCAGGCAAAAAAAAATCAGTCTGTTTTCTACTAACATACAAAGATTTTGGTTCAGAACTAAATTAATAACTGTGCGTTGCAGTGTGAAATTTACGATTTGGTAAATGCCTTTACTTCAGCACGTCAAACAACAAGGAATATAGACAAAAACTCTCGGATTTTCGGCCCCCTTCAAATTCAGGAGGGGGGGGGGGGCATGCCCCCCTCCCTCTCAAATGGCGCCACTGCTTAACGGAGCTAGACTATTCTCGCATTTTCGGTGTTTACTTTTAGAGGTGGTACATTAAAATGTGCGTCGATAAATCTTCTGTTTATATATACAATTATGTGATTTGTTCACAGTTAATATGTGTATATTCAACCTTATTTCCCAGAGGAGAGAGATAATGTGACCCAGAAAATGTAACTACTAACACCTCTCTGGGAATAAGGGGTTGCCATCATATACGCACGAGAACCATGCTCACCCGAGCCAGCATGCCCCAGAGTTTGCTATAAAAAGGGCTTAATATACTATAATAAGCTATAGGTCCATAGCCGCTACGAAAAGTTTCAATCCTCCCACAAAGAAAATGAGAAACAGCCTGTTTTCAAATAATCCTATCAAAAAGTGTTCCTTTCACCAAAAGTAACGACCTCCTTCCACTGCAATTATGCGACAATTGTCGGCTTAACTTAACCGCTATGGTCGCTTTTTAAATTTAGGAAATCTCGACTAAATACCTTGGTAGAAACCTCTAAATTGGTCACTCATTTGGGTTCAACAACCTCAGGAAACTGGTTGGGGTTAATTTGCTTCTTTGTTACCCTTCTTTATACATACAAGAAATTTCTGTCCGTGTGAACACCCAAGTCTCGTTGGTTCTTTGGATCTATAGTCAGTCCGGAACCTGTTTCATATATGGACATGGTAACTGTAAAAATGATGAAACTCCGGGCGCCTATATGCGTCACGGTGCACATATGGTGTAATCACGGGTTGTCTGGGTATTCTAAAGAGCTACTCTGCATGTTGCATACATCTAATCTGATGGCACACTCAACCCTTTTTTGGGGAATGATACAGTCTATGAATTCCTCCGCTTACGCTGACTGCAGTCGCAAGTTTATGAATTTCGGCGGCAATTTCCTATAGCCCGCTTCTATCTAACTCTTGTAATGGTTTGTGAACTGTGTTCACAAGCCCCTCTGTAGCTCAGTGATACTGCAGTGGCCTTGTGAGACAAATGTCGTAGGTTCAAATCCCGCCTGAGGCGCACTTTTGCATTTCAGTTCACTACTGCCTGAAGAGGACCCTTAACACAAAGGGCCCAAACACTGCAGGTTACTAGCCAGTTAAGCACCACCAAAAAGGACACAGCGGTCCAATGTTGGGGGCAGTAATAAACTCAACAAGGTCAAAGCTATCAGCGGGATCCGAAAGAAACTTTTTCGATTTGATAGTCAATATTCCCTCAATTATAGTCCAATTCCCTCAAATATAAGCCAAATTTGATATTTTTAGGACGCAGGTCGCAGTTTTGCTCTGGAAGTGGTGTACCCGCCGGACAACACTAACTGCAAACGTGTTTAGTGAACCTTGATACCAAGTTCTGAGTTTTAGCTATACGGCTTGTAAAAGAACGTTGACAAGAAGAGCCGAAATGTCGCCGAGTATACATTCCATCTGACTGACGTAGGCTACTTGGCACCATCAAAAATCAGGCCCAATGTTGGGGCGATGTGAGGTGCAAATATTCCCTCAACTGTTCTCCAGAATATAATTAAATGCGATATTTTCAGGAGACGAGTCTCAGTTTTACACTGGCAACGAATCAAACTGATTGTCGCATGAAATCAACTGAATGTTTTAAGATTTATAGTGACTGAAGATCAGTAACCCTTGGAATAACGGACAAATATTTAAAGCACATCTCGCACTATTCACTGTTTATGTTCAAATATTCAAAAGTATTAGAATACTTTAAAATTAGACCTTGCTTTTAACAAATTATCCACGGCTTTGGCTGTTTTAAGCCTTTTCCCAGATCCATTGACTTCAAGCAGAAACTCGGCGAAATTCGGATAGCCGGTTTTGCGCATCAGTAGCATAATACACGAACACTCGTCGGGAGCATAATGCGCATGGGAAATCGGGAATTAGCATGGTGTCGTTTGAGGGTTTAGAATGTCTAAGAATTAATGAGTGCAAATCGGAAGAAGGTTGTATTGGCACTGTGGGTACGACGGGTGCTTTAAGCAGGATTTTTTCACCGTATTATAGCCTTTTATTTCTCAGAAGATTTTCGAAAAATGCGCTGGGAACCTACATTAAAGACACTACAAAATACTATGTTTTTCTTTCCAACTAAGTTTAGGCTTCTTTTACCTGTACTTCTTGGTCTTCCCCTACACCCAGGGGTGTAATTTCGTCAAAATCCTGAGGGGGGGGGGGAAGTCGGAGCCGATTTTCCCAAGTCAAGTGAAAATGAGCAGTTTTATTTCAAGAAGAAAAACGTAATGAAAACAAAGAGATATTTTACTAATCGACCAAGGCGAAACGACGCTTCTTCAAATTCGCGAAACTGTCCACTGCGCGATTGACGTCAAGCTTCTTCGCTTTTTCAGGTTGGGTACCAATGACCAAAAGATCACTTAGTCGGTCGTCTGACCTGGGGTGTCACGACTGGGGGGGAGGAGGGGGGGGGGGGAAGCCCATCCCCTCCAATGTTATCGGTAAAAAAAATAACCGAGTTGGCGCGAAGCGCGAAAAATAGCCGATTTTTCGCCAAAACAGTTGATTTTTTCATTAAAAAAGTCGATTTTTCTGAAAATCAGTAGATTTTTCGTCAAAATACTCGTTTTTTTCTTGAAAACAGTCGTTTTTTTCTGTAAAGTCTGTCAGTAAAAATTACCAGCCGGTCGGTAAATTCCTTGCCCCCCCCCCCCCAAAAAAAAAACATTTTGGCTAGTAACGCCTCTGCGTCTGACATAGACGTGTTTAACCCTGCATGGCGCATGCATATCGCTATAAAATTGCAAGGCTTCCTTGTTTCAATCTTACCATAACGACAAAGGTATACTAAAGAAAACCGATCTGTTTCTGTGGATGCTTGAATTCTGTAGGCCTATCTTAGTTTCGACGAGAGTTTCAAAGACGCTAAATTTCAGCTGGGGGGGGGGGGGTGGGGGGGCAAACATCAAGCTGGGGGGGGGGGGCAAACTGGGGTCTGAGGGGGGCGCCCCCCCTGCCCCATGGCAAATTACGCCCTGCCTAATCCTGTAGTATTTGTATTTCCCGAGGAGAATTTTAAAATCTTTCAGCGTGCTAGGAATACCCCTTTTGACGTTACGGCGTAAAACCAGTGTTGCCACTTTTCTCTGGCGGAAACTGTTACCTCTATCCGCAAAAACCTGTGACATTCTGGCGCCTACGAGACTTGGTCCTTCTTACCAACTAATTACCAACCAATCTCGTTTTACCATCTTCGTAAATTATATGCCTAAACATTTTGCTTAGTTTTTTTATTTACTGGTTAGAGAAGAGAGGCGAAAATGTGTGACAAATCGCAGGATTCTGCGACCATACGTTCTTTATAAAATCCGATGACAAATTGCCGCCAGACGCGCTAGAGGAACAATAACAATCACACGTGAGATCGGGGGATAAGTTATCTGACGGGTGAATAAGCGATTAGGCTTTGGCTTCATACCGAGTCGCGCATTACCCCCGTTGAAAAGTCAGCCAGCACTCGGCACTGAAGTCGGAACCCAGAAATGACAAACTTGGTGACGCTTGACAGAACAGAGTTGGGTAAAGCAAAAAGAGGGGAAGAGTCATTTTAAACAGTTTTAAATATGGTTAGGCCTAAGAGGAATTGAAAATAGCAAAACAAACCTGGATAAACGCACACGAAGAAGTAACGTGCATTGTTTTCTTTACGATTGAACTAATCTGAGAGGAATTTTATGAGGGGCGTATTAGCAAAACCCGACCAAGTCAACATTATCCAAAAAGTCTGTTCATCAATGAAGTCACTGTTGCTAAAACAAGGTAGCTAAAAAAGGTAAACTCTCGTGCAACCCGTGGCAACTCTGTCAAGCAAGAGAAATAGGGCACCTTCTGGACTCTTCGTTTTAATTTTGGCCATATTTCCTTGACATTCAAAAAAGATTCGACAGGTGACTGAATAGTGACGCACTTAAATTCAGCAGACTCATCAGTCGGGTAAATAAATTAAAAATATCAAAGCGACATCAAGGACCAATTATGAATCTGTATAATGGCTTGGAAACTATGTCAGTTTATTGAGAGCGATTTTGTTATTAGAAAGTAAACCTCAATGCGCGCATAACCGAGTCCAAGATTATTTTCGACGCTTCCTTCACATAGCAAGTAAAGATTTGACCAACAAAAAAACTTTTATGCGGTTGGCTGAGCGGATGCCATGCGGAACCACTGAGATTTCGTCATAAACACGCCTGTTTCACGGAGATTTGAATCAATATTTAAAGTCTTTGATTCATATGGGTCGAGAAGGTGGGAGACACCATCATTTTTCGGTGGGTCGAATTTTTACGAACACGCTGTTACCTTTGTTTTCCCCACACGGTAGCCAACGTTATCCACAAATTACTTGAACACAATTCACTCTCAGCCATTGCTAATTAACTATTCATTGATCTCCTCGCGCTGGAGATCATGTCGGAAGAAGAAACCATCGGCCAGTTTGACATTTTTTGGTCTCGGAAGCTGAATATTATTTAGCTCAATTTCAGAATCTTCAAGAAATCACTATAACGAATTTAGTATAATATATGGAGTTTTGTTTATTGTGATCTAGTTACATCCTTAATTCTTTGGACTTACGGGAATAAACAAGAACAAACAGAAAACAAAAACTTAAAGAAATATATAATGCAAATTATTAGTTTGATTTTTCTACAAATTTTCCAAATGACTGCTACAATCAAAACATTTTGTTAGATCCATGACCCCAGCCTCCCCATGTCAGGCGCTTCCGACCCGCGCTGCTAGACGGCCCAGCGGTCGGATCGAGTCGTGGCTTCATCTTGGGTCTTGGGTGCGGGGGGGGGGGGGGGGTCTAGACCGCTTATATAAATAGTTTCCCTGTTTTCGCTACGAGTCAATGGGTCTCGGAAAAGGCTTAAAACAGCAAAAACCGCGTGTTATGGTTGAAGCACAGCCTAGTTTTAAAGTATTCAAATATTTCAAAATACTGTAAGTTGAAGAGTAAATAGTTCGAGGGGTCCTTTAAAGCCCAAACGGGTATCTGGGGTTGGCCCACGTGACACATCTACATCATAGCAGTTGGCGTCCTAGAACCACTAAGCACATTATCACTGCATCCACACGGGAACAACTGGAAAGTTAACGAAAACCTCAACGAAAACATTGGACGGGCTTGAATAAAGCAGGGGCATTGAGAAATAATCACCTCTGAGGAGTTATCCACTCCCAGGCAGTTGGTGTACATTTTGTCCCTGCCCAAAACCAGCGATGCAGGCAATAAATCGGCAAATCTCTTTCAAAGTTTCTAAATATACTGATTTTAAAGTTTAACCGAAAAGGGCTAAGATAGGACAATCTAGTTACCCATCACTTATTCAGTTAAATAAGCTTGTAGACCCGATGAAAGTGCGTTACTTCGTTACTCCGCTATTGAATAATCGATTTTCGGATGGTGGAATTTCTCTGTCGGATATTTCGTACCTCTATGCGCTTGTCCCTTTGTTCTCGCCTTTGTTGTATTCTTGACGAAAAAGATTTATGAAAAAGAAGTGTTCACGCAGTGAGCTACCTGCCGCGAGCTGATCACTGGCCACTGCAAATTAGCGTTCGTATTGAGATTAAAAAATTTTCCGCGTCATAGTAGAATTTGCGCTGTGGGAACGGCCGTAGACATTCTGAACGTCACTACTTACGCAGATGGTGGAAAGTAAAAAAAAGTATCTTCGCAGAATCCAAATAATTCAGTGGTATTCAATTAAATGATACAAAAATAAGTTGCCTCTTTAGTTAAACTTTAATAGACTTACACTTGGCAACAGGTGCCGGCACCGAGTACTTGCTGTACCCCAAAATCAAGAGTGGCAACCCTGGGTGTCCCGCACGGCAACCATAGGTCAGGGCGGTATACTAGAAACGAGACTAGAAACATCCAGTGGGCTACGCCTCGCCGTTCTGTCTCTTTGATGAACTGATGCTAAGGAACATCAATCGACACATTCCCGAAATATCCTAGAGAATGCGATGTTCAAGGGACAGCAACGCTAGAGATCTGGAGAGTTTTTCAAAAAATTCCGGCATCACTCTCAAACCTAGATTAGCAAGAGTTTTCCGAGTTGGGAGGGAAACGTGACATCTGAGGGAAATTACAGATGGATCAGCAAGTTTTCCCCGGAACTTTAAAGGACCTGTCGTACTTGTAAAATTGATGCAACCAACTTCCGCAATCGCTCCATCCATTCCTAAATTTGGGAGACCCGAGTTTTGTACGGCATATTTCTAGCCTCCGTAAACCATATGGTTCTTACACCCTCCGTGTACGTCACACCCTCTGGCAGGGGGGGGGGGGACAAAGATCAATTTTTAACCCCGATCCCAGGTTTATTCCACAAACTCAAGGTTTAATTACTCTTTTTGTGGCAATTTTTTAAGTACTGTTCGAACAGGTATTACGTTTTAAACATAAGTAGAACTATAACAAGCCTTGAAAATTGCTTTCAGGATATTTCGCCAACTTATCAAGGAATAGGATTGTCTATAAATACATTAAAATGTGAAGTGCTGCTTTTTAATGATAATAGTGATTTATCCGTTGTTAAAGGACACCTGAACAATGAAAACATTCTTGAACACACCATGGAGAATGCATTTACAGACATGGCCACGGAGAGCATTCTTCTCCTGAGCGTGACGTTTTCAAAATAGGGATGTTCGTTTCTGGAGATTTGCACATGCAGACTCTAAGACAAAAAGCGCAACTCATTCAAATCTTGTACATCGCTGGCCGGATCGTATTGGAATTTCTTCTAGATATACGTTTGGGCTTAACTGGTTAAAAAATATTCCAGAAGAAGGGTTGATTGGAGACATTTGTTCATTTCCAAAATTGTTCGGTACTGAAATAAGGACAGATGCGAAATGGATCAAAAATCATGGCTTGGAAACACTATTTCGTATTTAATTGGGTTTTCTGCAGGCAATGTTACCGGAAGTCATACAGATAGGGATGATACTTGGTACTCTTCATTCGGGTGTCCTTTAATGTAAGATGATATTACAATCAAGCCGTGTGATAAATTTATGTACCGTGGTGTTCCGATAGGCAAGACTCTGAAACAAACTAAAGCCTTAATTGTTGAGAACATTGAAAGCAAAATTCGTCGGTCTTATCGTCAAACTGTTCAACCCAGTTTCATCTAACCGAAGTCTTTTATAAGTGTTGCGCTTCCCCATGTTCTATAAATGCCTCCTTTTTTTAAACATTAAATGATACAGACTGAGTAAAAATTAAACGGATTTACTTTAAATTCGAAAAAATACCTTCTTCGTCTTCCTCCTTGGACGCGCAATACTTACATGAACAAGAAATACGATATCGTTGACCCTATCCAGAAGCTCGATGAGCTATGTCAACGATTGAAATGTCAAGTGGCAAGGAATTGTTCTTTGGCATTTTTCAAATTATTAGTATGATTCTCTCTCTGTGATTTACCATTGTTTCTTATCTGTTGTGTGATCTTTTTTTGTGTTTTTTCTTATTATCTTTTTTATATACTCCATAATTTTCTGTTTCCTGTAGCCTACAATGGGTGAAAAATGAACATTACATTTTTAAACCTATTTAGCGGCCAGCAAATATAACTAAGGAGAAGATTTATAAATCTAGGGGGGCTTTGGCCGCCATGCATAGATAGCAAAATCGCTGGCGCCCTTTCACCCCGAACATCCCACCCCTCTCTCTTTCCCAAAACATAGGAAAGGAGACTCCAAGATACCCACCTTTGTATCCTGGGGTGACTTCAGTTTCAGGTTATTTCAAGTCCTTACTTTTGTTACACCTGCCTATAACATAAATCCACAGTTCCTCAGAATCACTTAACACTCGGGAAATGTGATTTCGGACTGGCCAAATTTCAGGTGCTGAGGTGCGCTGATCACGGAGACGAGCGGCCTGTCTACCTCCAGGGACCGCACGGTAGAGGCCACAGAGCTTTCCCGGTTTAAGCAGTAGGAGAAGATACCTGTCGTTGTTAACCAACGACGAAACTATCTGCTTGTTCTGGTGAAAACGTTAAAGTCTGTATAAAAATTCAGGCATAGCCCTTTTCTATTCTTCAGATTCTACTTGAGAGATCTCCTGGCCAGATTTTTTTAAGTTTAACTGAAAAGCCAACTTATTTTTGTGTCAGTTAATTGAATACACTGAACTATTTAGATTCTGCGAAGGGATTTTTTTTCCATTTTCTGCTCTAGTTATGACGTTCAGAATATCTGCAGCGTCCCCACAGTGTAAATTCTACCATTACACGGGAAGTTTTAATCTCAACACAAACGCGTCTTTTCAGTGGGCAATGGTGAAACTGGTGAAGATTGCTTAGTGCCTGAACAAAAAAAAAATCAGAAATCTTTCTCGTAAGGCATACAACAAAAATACAAGTGCACAGAGGCAACACAAATTACACGGAAATTCCACTATTTGAGAAAATCGATTATCCGTGAATGGCGGATGAACGAAGTAACACATTTTCAGCTGGTCTTCAAGCCAATTTAAGTGAGTAAGTGATGGGTAACTAGATTGTCCTTTCTCAGCCCTTTTCAATTAAACTTTAAATGCATGCTACCTGAACTTGATAATTTTTAGGGAATCTACCGGATTATATCTCAGGGATCTACAGAAACTTTGCTAATGGAACCTACCGAAATCTTGCTCAAGGAATCTGAGAAAATTCCGCTAAACCCACGGGAAATTCCGGCAAAATTCTGAAGCCCCATCAGGAAGGCGTCGGGACGCCTTGCTCGTGGGTTAGTATCAAAACCAGCCAAGCTTTTAACCAATTTCGCGCAAAAGCAGCGATAACAAGATCAAAGGTCTCGATGGGATCCCATAATTGAATATTCATTGTACTTCTTGATCCACAATTGAGTCTGTAGATTTCCGCTCTTCGCATAAATTTCCGTTTTTTTGGCCAGATTCCAGGCGATCTGAATGTTCGGGGATAAAATAATTTGCATATACGGGTACATAGATAGATATAGTTTTACTGATACAACTCGTAGCGCCGAATTGGCACTAAATATGTCGGCCGTTACATTCAACGGGTTAAACTAATCATTACAAAAAAATGTGTCACTTTGAATCCACCTGTTTCTTATTAATTTCAATTTTGATTCAGCATGTCTCCTTACCCCTGTATCAAACCTCTAATCAACTTCAAGTAAAACCCTTACTTTTAAGAAATTTCCGGCTCTGGCCGGATTCCGGGCGAACTGTATGTCCGGGGAGAAAATAATTTGCATAAACGGATTCAGAATGTCTGCTTACCCCTAAATCGACTATCTCATTAGCTTTTAAAAAAATATTGTATTGAGCCCATCTGAATCCCCTACCCCACCCCCGAATATAGAGCTACAGTCTCTAGCTCTATATTTAACCCCTATGCGAGCCACAACATTTCCGGGACTTCCCCCCTCCAACTCCCCCCCCCCCACCCTCCCCCTACTTTGGTCGGATCCGGTTCGGATACGGAATGATAAATCTAGGCCGCATAAACTTGGTGCTGTCCAACTTGCATCCCAGTCGGCTCATCTGTTTGGTTTGTGTGCATGTCACGAAGTTTTCGCCCCCCCCCCCCCCCAAACTCCCCCACAGTGACCGGATCCGTTCCGTCTATGTCATTCGGGTATCTAGGACTTGTGCTTGTTCTTCCCGCCAAGTTTCATCCCGAACCCTCTAATCTAAGCGTTTCCGGTTCCCCCTCCAACTCCCCCAATGTCACCGGATCCGCTCCATATTTAAAATAGGGCTTCTGAGACACGAGGTCTTTCTGTATATCAAGTTTCATTAAGGTCCGATCACCCGTTCGTAAGTTAAAAATACCTCAATTTTCCGGATCCCCCCTTCCTCCACGCCCCCCCCCCAGATGGTCGGATCAGGGAAACGACTATTCTCATGTCAATCTGTTCGGGTCCCTGACATGCCTGCCAAGTTTCATCGTCCTAGCAGAGCAGGAAGTACCGAACTCGAGGGATCACTAGAAATTCGGACCCTCCCCCCCCCCTACTCCCCCCACAGTGAGTTGATCCGGTCCGGTTATGGCAGTCACGTATCTAGGACTCGTGCTTGTTCTTTCCACCAAGTTTCATCCCAATCTTTCCACTCTAAGCGTTTTCCAAGATTTCCGGTTCTCCCCTCCAACTCCCCCCAATATCACCGAATCCGGTCCGGATTTAAAATGAGACGTCTGAAACACGAAGTCTTTCTATGTATAAAGTTTCATTAACATCTGATCACCAGGTCGTAAGTAAAAAATACCTAATTTTTCCAGATTCCCCCTCCATCCACTCCCCCCTAGATGCTCGGATCGGGAAAGTGAATACTTCCGACTTTCATTTGGGGTCCTTGATATGCCTGCCAAGTTTCATCGTCCTAGCTTATGTGGAAGTGCCCGAACTAGCAAAACCTGGACAGACCGACCGACCGACGGACGGACAGAAATTGCCATTGCTATATGGCACTTGGCCGAAGGGCAAGTGCCATAAAAAACATAGTATCCAAGACGAGACACTTTGATGGGTAAGTTTTATCCATGAACAGAGATAATTTTTTTTTTTAAAGAACTACGAACACACTACTGATTGACTTCGTGAAAACTTCATAAACTCAGAAAAGGACCAGAAAACCACACAACCGCGTCAAACTGAGTGTCAACAGCGCCTTTTACTTCTCCATGAGACCACTTTGCTTTTCATCTGCTTTTTTTCCTCTTTTTCTGAAGGGCAGAAAAGTTTGCACAGAACCAGTGGAAAAGAAATAGCCGAGCTGAGAAGTGCCGAATGTTCAAAGAGAACCAGCAGAACACAAACAGCTGAGCTACAACAGCAATGGAAAATGGCTAATATCAGCAGAGTGAAGAACAACTGGAATAAAAAACTGTGGCACTAGGTGCTAAGATGTAGGTTCTCCAGAGGATACTATAAGTTCTTGGTAGTATCAATCGAGTTCAACAGGAGTATAATGAAGGCTTAAGAGATTTCCAAATTCAGACAAAATCACGAAATCAGACCTGTACTTTGGACTGGACATTCAACAAACAGCAGGCTATCAGCAACCAGGTCACTGTCATTCAGAATTATAAGGTAGCAACATAAACTGACCATTAGGTATTTGCGAATTCGCAACGCCGACGCCAACAGTCAGTGTTGCCAGGTCGCCGAGACCCAAAAGCACTTTACTTGACGCGAAAAAGCACTTTTGGGTGCCAAAAATCACTAACTTTTTTTTCCGATTCTTGAATAAAATATAAAACGAGGGGAATTCGCGGTTGATTTTCGCAAATTGCTGCTATAACTAAGCGCATTATTTGAGTAGCACATTGAAATTCAGGGTTCCTGGGGCAGCGATAGGGTTGTCCGGTGTAGGCTATATATTTGGTTTATAGAAACTTGGTCAGCACATTGATCTCCGGACTTCATATATGTGAAGTAATCACAAAATGAAATGTATTGGATACCATCGAAAACATAAGATCACATGTCTGATTTAGTGATGGGTTGAAGTAGCTGCCAGGACATTAAGAATACTTCTAGCTTTTAAATCGAGAATAACGCGGTAACTTATAACGAGTGATCTCTTCATCAGTTGTGTTTTGATTGACGGCTTGCCATCAACTGTGATCGGGGGACCGAGATAATGGGCCATTTGTGGCCTGAGTTTCGGCAAAAGCTTATAGCCTTTCCCATACTACAATAATGTACTATTTTTATTTTCGGACTGTCCAGATGCAAAATTTTCACCTATGCTAATTAGGACGACATATAAATTTCCGTGTAGCTTCTGAGGCTAATTTTGAGTTTTTTTTTAGTTCATGGTCCACGACCCCTCCTGTAGCTTTACATTACATCTTATTTTGAAAAGGGAGAACTTTGATTCACAAGAATGCATGGACAAGCCAGCAAGAAACCCTATCTGCCTGTGTAGCCTGGTCAAACTCAATTTCGAGATACCTCTTGAAGTGATGGCTTCTCTTCTTTTCTCTTGTGAACGATAAATTAATTATCCTTGTTTAAAGCCGCTCCATTAGACAATTTGATGTGTCCTAAAGTCCGATCTGATTAATACAATCATACCTAGGCTATAAATACATTCTAACTCATTTAGATTCCTTGTTATCACGAATAAATGTCTCACTTTCAGAAGATCGCAAACGCACGTACAGGACTCGTGCCCCTTCCATTTTCAAATAAACTCTATAGCGCCGGCATAGTCGAAAATCACTACGTAATGCTAAATTTGACCAGAAAATAACTACCGCACTTTTGGTCCTCGAAATCACTACGTTTGGTGATTTATGACTACACCTGGCAACAAGCTGCGCCAACTTTAAAATTTCTTGCCACGCAGCGTTGCCATAACTGATGGAAACAAAAATTCACAAGGGAAATACAGACGAAATAGAAAAACATTTTGGCAGAAATATTAATTACTTCGACCTTTGCCCAGTTTTGGCATAATTAACTTCGAAATTTATGAAAAAAAACAGCAAAAGCTGAAATATAGGAGAATATAGGGTTTTTGATTCAATATAGTATATTATAGGACAAGTTTTAAAATATAGGCTATATAGGATATATGGGTCTCACTCCAACCCCTGGCTACAGAGCCTATCTACGAACTTGACCTGTCCATACACCCAAATAACCTTCACACCAAGTCCGAACAAAATATATCATTCCCTCTGAGAGTTATCGTGCTTACAGACGGACGGAAGGACAGTCAACTATTACGAAGTCATAGGTATCCCTTCACTTACGTTTCGGAATCCCAAAAAGTAATTGCCGTCCGAAATAAAGTAGATTTGTTCTGAATTTACTGTAACAAAAAAGGATTTTTACTTCAAAGACAGTCACAGTACTGGAGTATTGCAATTATCAGACCCACTGTTTCACGTTCTCTCGATGCTTACAAAGCCGATTTATGTTCAAACCTTGCCCTGCTGGAAAAAAAATCACCACTTTTCTGCTCTCATCAACTTCAAGTAAAATCTTTACTTGTAACAAATTTCCGGCTTTGGCCGGATTCCGGACGAGCTGTATGTCCGGGGAGAAATTTGCATACAAGGATTCAGCATGTCTCCTGCCACTGTACGAACCTTTAATCAACTTCAAGTGAAACTTTTACTTTTGAAAAATTTCCGGTTTTGGCAAAAGTCCGGGCGAACTGAATGTTTTGGGAGAAAATAATTTGCATATAAGGATTCAGCATGTCTCCTTACCCCTATATCGGACCTCTAGTCAGCTTCAAGGAAATCCTTTACTTCTAATAAAATTTCCGGTTTTGGCCGGATTCTGGGCAAACTGTATGTCCGGTGTGAAAATAATTTGCATACACGGATTCAGCATGTCTGCTTATCCCTAAATCGACTATCTCATTAGCTTTTACAAAATATTTTGTTGGCCCCTTAATTTGCCCCCCCCCCCCCCTCCCTCACCCTCAAATATGGAGCTACGGAGCCCATCTACGAACTTGACCTGTCCTTTGACCCAAAGAACCTTCACACCAAGTTTGAACAAAATATATCATTCCCTGCGAGAGTTATCGTGGTTACAGACGGACGGACGGACAAACGGACAACTTTACGAAGTCATAGGTATCCCTCCACTTACGTTTTGGGATCCCAAAAATTAATAAATAATAATAATAATAATTTATTGAGGCCCGCTATACAACAAATGAAAGAGCAGAGTAATAAAGAGAAGGAAAAATGAATTACACACAAACAAAACGAAACACTACATAAACTTTATATAACTTATAGAGACGTTAGGCGAGTCAACGGCGATTCGTATATGTTTTTGAGAGCCCGGGATCTAGCCTATGTGATTTAAGTAATTTTTTCCCAATAGCACCTCAATCGGGTTAATGTGGGGGCGCGACTCCCTAAAATACTCCAATGCCAACAAGTATACCAAGCTTCAACTTGAAACCTGCCATGGTACATGAGTTTTAAACTCGACACTAAACTGTGAATCCAGAAAATCAGCTACTGCGGCCGCTATAGTATTCATCCTAGAAATCGTGATAATCGTAACGCAAATCCTTTAAGTTTGCTCAAAATATGGGATTACTGCTGAGATAACGTTCATGTTGAAAGGCAGGTCGAATAGAGAATGCTTCTATCCTTACGATTTTCAGTCGAACGGTATGTTTACACACCCTATTTTGGGGGGTGGGGTGAGTCAATTTTCTTCGAATGCAGTTTTTGGGATCCCAAAATGTAAGCGGAGGGATACCTATGACATCGCAAAAGTTGTCCGTCTGTCTGTCCGTCTGTAAGCACGATAACTCTCGAAGGGAACGATATATTTTGATGAAACTTGGTGTGAGGACTCTTTGGGTCAAGGGAGAGGTCGAGTTCGTAGATGGGCTCTGTAGCTCAGCACTTTTTAACAGCTAATGAGATAGTCGATTTAGGGGTAAGAAGACATGCCGAACATGAATCTGAAAACCATTTTCTCACCGGACAAGTAGTTCGCCCGGAATACGGTCAAAACTGGAAAGTTTGTTAAAAGTAAAAATTTTATGGAAAGTTGATTAGATGTTCGGTTTAGGGGTAAGAAGACATGCTGAGCATTTAATATGGAAATCATTTTCTTGTCGGACAAGTAGTTCGCCCGCAATCCGCCCGAGACCGGAAAATTTGTAAAAAGTAAAAGTTTTATCTGAAGTTGATTAGATGTTCGATTTAGGTGTAAGAAGACATGCTGAATCCGCTTTTGACGATCATTTTCTGCTCGGACATGTAGTTCGCCCGGAATTCGGCTGAAACCGGAAACTTTGTTAAAAGTGAAAGCTTTGAGTAGCTGAGTAGCTACTCAAAGCTGAGTAGATGTTCGATATAGGGGTAAGGTGGTACGCTGAATCCGTTTTTGAGCTTTAGTTTTTGCCGGACAAGTAGTTTGCCCGGAATCCGGTCTAAACCGGAGATTTGGCAGAAGTACGGCAGAAAGGTTTGATCAGTTTCGTCAGAGCAGATATGACGTATAGCCTAGGGGTAAATACACACATGGTGAATCCATATTTGAACTTGGTTTTCTCAGATGATTAGCCATTGACCTTCTTCTGTTTCTAAATCTTAATAGTAAAAATGTTCAAGGAGTCTGGCGAAGACCGGACATCTACAAGACCAAATTGTCTGGATCAAAATTAAAGTTTTGGGACCCCATCGAAACCTTTGGTCTTGTTCAACCAGAAAGAACGGTTATGTAAATTTTTCTCTCTCCCTAAAAGTCAATGGGTCTCAAAAAAGGCATAAAACAGCCAAGAGGGTGGGTAATTTGTTGCAAGCAGAGCCTATTTTTGAAGTATTCACTATTTAAAATATTGGAAGTTTAGGAGTATATAGTGCGAGGGGTCCTTTAAAGCTACTCATCCCGCATGTTATCGAGTCCGGAAAGAAAATGTACAGCACCTGATTGTAACATGGACAAAGGATCAAGATTGGTTGAGAAACAAACTGCAAGTTTCAGTTAGGACTTTCAACGGGGAAAAGTGTTAGGATTGAATCTAAACGTGTTTGTGAAATGTGGATAAGACCGAACAGTTACGAATGAACCAGATTTCCAGACTAATCTTTGGGGGTCGATATAATGCTGGGCCTGGCCTGGATACGCTGTAAGGTACTGACCAAGCAGAGGCCAATGACCTATTTTTTACATGTTACTGTTATTATTATTAAGCCTCTAACTTTAACTGGCAGAGTGGTTAGCGCGCTAGACTCGAAATTTTCCTGATCCTCAGTGGTGCCTATGCTGTTTGGTTTGGAACGGGGTTTGTCAGGTTACCCTGAAAGACAAACCAAAACCAACCGGGGTTCAAAGAGGTAACTAGAGACATCTAGGAAAGGTGACAAAAAGGGTTTGCGAAAAGGACAAGGATGGCTAACCCCCAACCGTCCATTCCACTTCCTGGCTTAGGCCCGAGAATCGGTGATCAGCAACGCCAGTAAGGCCTGTCAAGGCTAATGCTGATAACATTTACCTACCTCTCTATTACTGATCAAGTCGAGTGAAGTGCTGGAAGAAAATCACTTTCTTCACTTCGTTATCGGACCAATTTCGTGATGGTTGACGGTAGTCGCGGGTAGTCGTCAGGCAAGCCTGCGACGCGGAGCGGTTGTGCTCTCTTGTCCGGTATATTTCAAGCTCTATAGCCCCGATTCCAGGCGCCTAAGAAGTCTGATGAAACAGCGATCCCGGCCTGTTACAGCAAACTGAAAATAGATAAAGAAACTGAAACAGATGCAACTTAAAAACCTAGGACAGTCAAACACAACTATCTGTGCAGAAAAGGTTTAATAACATTAATGCGGCACAAACAATCGGATTCGTACTCCCGAAAAAGTAGGAATGCAGTACCTGTCAGACTGGAGGAGTTCAATAAATATTTTTTTTATCTATAATACGACCACGCGGACCCGAATATATTCCTGATACTCTGCCCGATGCAAACGAGTGGAAGGTCGGATCCACCCGGATCACCACAATTCGTTACCTCTACAAGCAGCTATATTGCAAGCAGAGCCCCGGAGAAAAATTTTTGCTGTTTTTCTTAAAACAGTTATTCTTGACCTTCTTTATTCTTGACCTTATCCGTGTTTGGTGTATTTGTTAGGTTATTTTAAGTTGTTTCTGCACTTATCTTTTGTTGCAGATTAGTGGGCCGATTGCAGCCGATTGGTTTTACAGACATTTTTTTGTACAGACATTTTTTTTTAATTTCATCAAAAAACATATAAATTAAACAAACAATTTACCATTAACGGCCACTTTTAAGACAAAAGAATCCTGATTGTGGCCGCAATCTAACCACCATGAATCCGCTATATCATTACCCCCTCCCCCTTTGGGGTGGGGTGAAAAAATAAATAAATAAATAACACTAAATAAATACCCTTTCCTCTTATCACACTTTTTACCGACTGGCTGGCATTTTTTACCGACTGTTTTTGCAGATAAAAACGACTGTGTTGACGAAAAATCGGCTGATTTTAAGAAAAACTAATATTTTTAAGAAACAATCAACTATTTATAAGAGAAACCGACTGTTTTAAAAGAAAATCGACTGTTTTTACATCTGTTTAAAAGTAAGGTAGCATTACGGATTTGAGGTGTGGGGATATGAGAAAGGGGTAAAATAGAGACAATACAGCTAGGTTATTTTACGAGACGTTTAGGACTAAGTAAGTATACGAATAGTTTAGTAGTGAGAGGGGAATTAGTTTTATTTTCTTTAAGAAATGCTAGGCTGGTAAATATGATAAGATTTTGAGAGAGTGATACAAATGCCAAGAATGAGAGTACTAAAACCAGCGTACCTGGAGGCTCTGAAGGATGATTCACCAAGAGCGTGGCCGCGGTTAATCAGACAAATTCTGCATGATTGTGGTATGGATGCATATTGGAATTGGGGGTATGGAGGTTGGGCAAATAGGAAAATGGTGAGTAGCAGGTTAAAAGACCGAGAGATCCAAGCTTGGCAATTTCAGAAGGGCATCCCAGTGTTCCTGCGTTTTTTGAGGCGGCTAAAGAGACTTTGGTAAAGAGACTTTGGATTAAGTAAGGAGGAAATTCAGTATATTATTGAGATGAGTGCTGATAGTTTACCACTTGGGGGAAGGAGAAAATATATCGGTAAAGCAAAAGAGAGAATTAGTCCTTACTTCTGTCCTATGTGTGGTCATGAGGATGAAAGCGTAGTTCATTTGATGTGTATGTGTGACTGTGTGGAACTGAATGAATCGAGAAAGGAGTATATAATGAATAATTGGAGGGTAAGGATGATGAAGGATGAATGTTTTGTTACTGTGAAAAAACTTGGACGTTACTTGAGGATTGCGATGGAGCACAGAACGAGGTTTTTAGAATAGGAGCAGTTTGTTAGTTGAATAAGTTAGTGGATTTATTTATAAAACTTTTGTTGCCATGGCCAACGGGCTTTTTTGGGTAATCTATTCTGTCATATTCTACCGTTGTGACGTCACGTGTGACGGGCTACAGAGCATGTACTCCACGCCTGCTACAGTATTTCCTTCAATATGCGCAGCGGCGAAGAAGGAAGTAGACGGGTATCAACTCGAAGCTCAGCAAGTGCCTCTAGCTCCGCTCCGTAGTCGCTGCATGGGACCAAAGACGGCGGTTCTATTGGATTATTTGTTCTTGGTAATCGAAACAGACTGTGAATCACACACAAACAGCGTCATGGCAAAAACATGCTAAACTGTTAAAATCGTATGTCGTCTTTCACGACCTACAACATATCCTGTTAAAATGCAGAACATCAGCCCAAAGACATCACAGCCTTGGGAAATTAAGTCAAGATTCCCAACTTTATCGGCTCAACTACATCCCCGAAGCAAATCGAGCACAAAACCTCCAGATCCCTAGCCAACTTCATCCACAGTAGAGAATCTTCTCCGGTCAACAGAAGTGACCGGTAAGTGTACGTGTACCTTAGTAAGGTGTAAAGTGTAAGTACCTTAGTAAGGTGTAAGTGTAAGTGTAAGTGTACCGGTAAGTGTAATCCGGTCGGTAAGTGACCGACACCGATGTCGAACCCAGTGGCACTTCATTTTTGACTGGATCGGAGCCGGCAAAAAATAGCTCGCTTTCAATATCACGTTGGTTGTTACAGGTCCATTCCAAGAAAAAACATGAGCTCATGAGCTGCAAGCTCATGTGGCACTTCTCACGGTAAGACTGTACAAGAAGTAGATGAAGACGCCACAAAATCCATAAACCTCCACCCCTGAACCGTTGCTGGATGCGGTTCGGACCCATACATGGATCATCAACGCCATCTGCTCGTACTACCTATCAAGTGTCGCTCGATTCGGTACAAACATGTGTGTTGAAAATTGCACTTACCAGAAATCTCCGTTACGTCCTTCCACTCCCCGCAGCGAGGCTGGATCCGGCCTGGACTCCCCAAAATGATGCAGCTAGGGCATCTGACCTTTGCACCGCCCAAGTTTCATCCCAGTCGCCCATCTGATAAATGGAAAATCTGGATCGGATCACCCGTTCTTATTGAGAACTGCAGTCCCAAGAAACTTCCGTGGTACCCACCTCCAACTTCCCCCAGCGAGGTCAAATCCGGCCAAGACCCAACGTGCCGGCTATGTACCGTCATAATTTTGTCCCAGTTGCTCAACATGTTTGGTCACTACACGTGTCACGAAGTTTCCGGGACCCGCCTATGTGTTCGGAGTTCGGACAGACAGATAAATGACACATCCAGGGTATCTGCTCTTACTACCCATCAAGTTTGACTCGAATCGCAGCTTGTTCATGTAGTGCCCGGTACCTTAGGGCACACTTTTATACAGTCTAAGTTTGACCCCAATCCTCCCATCCGTTTGGTTCCTACATGCGCTACATAATTTCCGGCATCCCCGTTTTCCGAATCCTCTCACTATGGCCGCATGCGGTTCGGACACACACATGACATTTGTAGGGCATCTGCTCTTACCACCCTCAAGTTTCACTCGATTAAATCACCTGTTTACAACTAATTATTATTATTATTTATTTGAATCCTTCAGAACTGAAGAGTAATGCATATAAAGTATGTCACAATATAAGGTATGTCCAATATCCCCCCCCCCCCCACACACACTACGGATTATCTAGAGACGACGATCGGGAAAGGTAGGATTTTTTTAGTATTGGGCCGGGTCTACTGGCCGAAAATCTGTACCTAGGGTGGAAACGGTGATGCTAGGCAAGTGGCTAGGGATCCGTGCTTGGCTAGGCATGCTTGTGAACGGGGCTTTAGAATAGATGGATAGATAGATAGATCAGTGTATTTCAAAAGCCCAAGGGCCAAATACACAAACAAACATAAACAAAAATATAACTTAAACAATCAGACTCCTTCTTAACTCTAAAGATTTATCTATGTACACGCCCACTCGAGTAATAACGGTAGGGTTAGTATTTCTCAAAATTTCAGGAAGGGACAAAATTACCCCCTCTATATACATTTTCCTTAAATCAGAAAGCTTCGGGCATCTACGGAGGAAATGGTCCAAATTTTCTTCCTCCTTCTCACGAAGTGGGTAAGCATACCTCCCATCAGGAACCACACTACCTTTCTCAACAAGACCAAACTTTTCGATGGGATCCCAAAAATTCAATCAATTCAAAAAATTCAGTTCAGTCTGGGTCTTGTCTTAGCCAGATCCAGTCATCGCCAGAATCCTTGAACATTCTTACAATTAAAATTCAGAAACAGATTAAGGCCAAATAGCTAATCATCTGAGAAAACCAAGTTCAGATATGGATTCAGCATGTGTGTTTACCCGTATAAGTCATCTCTGTTTTGACGAAAAGTTCCTGCCACTTCTGCCAATTTGCCGGTTTCGGCCGAACTCTAGAACTACTTGTCCGGCGAAAAAAGAAAACTCAACAAGAGCTGTAAGCTCATACGGCACTTGCATGTGTTAAGATGATTTGATTGATCAAAAGTAAGTTTCGACTTTGCGGTTGAGATGCGCACTCTAAGGGAGCTGGAACTTCATTTGTAAGCAAAATCCTTGAGGCAAAAATGCTAGTGGGCTGATGGGCATCATGAAAATGCATAAATTGCTTAAAAGTATTTTTTTTACTTTGCGGTCAAGATTGGTACTTTAAGGAATAATCGGATTTGGGAAGGAGCAATTTCTAAGCAAATGTTGTTGAGTCTCCAATATTTCAGCGAAGTTGCATCGTCCTAGCACATCTGGAAGCCCCTTAACGCGCGATCACCGGAATCCCAGACCCCCCCCCCTCCTCCGACTCCACCCACATTACCCGGAGCCAATCCGGTTCTGTAAATGATTAATCCAGAGCATCTGTCTGTCATTCCCACGAAGTTCGATCCAGATCACACCAGTCTAAGCGGGTCAAGTATTTTCCGCCCTCCCCCCAATAATTGCCGCATTCGGTCCGGACATGAAAAAGATCACCAGAGAAAAATGTCCTCTGTTTAATTATTAAATTTCACTCGAATCCGATCACCCGTTCCAAAGTTACGCATGACTCAATATTTCGGATTCCCCTCCCTCAACTCCCCCCCCCCCCCAAGATTATCATATCGAGGATTTTTTTTTATTCCATGTCAGTTTGACAGGGTCCCTGATATGCCTTCCAAGTTTCGTCGTGAAAATCCCCCAAAAAACGGAATTCCGGGAAACCCCCTCCCCCCCCCCCCCTCAAGTGTCCGGATCCAGTCAAATTATGTAAAGATTTACATGGATCAGATGTTTGTTCTTCCCAGCAAGTTTCACTCCGATACCATCATTCTAACCGTTTCTCGAGATTTCCGACGGATTACAGACGGACGGACGGACAGACGGACAACTTTTGCGATGTCATAGGTATCCCTCAACTTACGTTTTGGGATCCCAAAAACCTTCTGCCTGCTCTGAATTGGAAGGCAGTTTGCCCTTAGTTGGATCCAACGACATAAAACTTGGCTAGGCATGCTTGTGAACGGGGCTCTAGAATATGAAAGCCAAGTTTCGTATTCCTCTCTTACGCAGAAGTAACCGAACTTGCAGAAGTTGGACAGAGCGACAGACATTGCGATCGGTAAACCATGGCACTTGAGTCAAAAGGGGCAAGGGTGCAGGTTTCTGAGTCGTGGACTCGAATTGAGGTAGTACACACTGTAAAAAGTTTCTCCGAATAAGGATGCAGTATTTGCTACTCGGATTAATCCTATCTCTATTGGGACAAAACTAATCCGATTTAGGGATAATCTCATCTCAATAAAGACAAGATTAATCCCAGTAGCAATGCAAGATTTTTTTTTTCCGTACATATGCAAACAATTTCGTGTAAAAAGCTGCCGAGTGTAATTGTTGGCACTTTCTGCAACACTAAACCAAATTTTAACATTAGATCTCCCGGAAGAATTTGAGGAAGAACCTTTTCGTTTTTGTGCATACAGTGTAGAGCCTGTCTCTGATTTTGAAGCAAAACGCGAGGGCACACCGCTCTTTTGATGTTAAAAATATAAATAATTTGCATTAACAACAAATGAATAAAGTAAGCCTGGATATACCCTTTCCTACATTCGTACATACTGACCAACCACGGGTAGCTCCAAACGGCACTGTATAATCGTGGTAGTTAAGGCGTTCGGAAGCTCCCCCAAATCGGAAATTTTACTGTTGGACCACGACTTAGTGTTGGAGGATACATAAATGTTATTACGTAAATACATTTATTTTCTGATTATTGTAAATATTCGAATGCAATTAATTCTAATATATCAGAATTCAGTTTCTTAGAATAAAAGGTGATAATTCACGGCATTGCTTGTTTTAAGCCGTTTCATAGGCCCATTGAGTTCTAGCAAAATATCGGCAAAAGTCAGACAACGGGTTTTATTCCTCGATAGCATGCGACGCGAACACTGGTCGGGAGCATAATGGGCATGGAAACTACTGAATCTCGGAAAGTGCTAAGATTAGTAAGGTGTCATTAGCGGGTTCAGAATGTAACATACGAAATTAATGCTGTCACGGAAGTAGGTTGCGTTGGCAGTATAGATGCAACAGCTCCTTAGATTTTAGATTTTTTTTTTCAGATTTTGGTATTAAAGGATAATTGAGTGAGAGTGTTCTTGTCCTTTCTTTTTTTTTCATGAAATTTGTTATAGGTTGAGAATCAGAGGATTGCAGCCGTCCATCATCAGGCTGTTTGAGCCTTCCCCGGACGGTTGTGTGTTTTTATAGTTTATTCTGTAATTAGTAAAAGTAAAATTTTAGTGAAACGAGACGTATCTGATAGCGAGAATGGTACTGAGATATCGATATCGGAAGTGAAAATATCGATACATCTAAACATCCAAATATCGACCAACTCTACCACGACTGTACTAAGAGGTTAGCCGACTAATCTGCGTCTGACAATGGTAACCTGGAGTTCATATACTCGAGTCCGTCGACCCTCAGAAATAATCAGGCGATCTACCAAGTTACAGGAGCGTCGAAATGTTCCCAGGAGGTCAGAGATCCTCCTTCTGGTAGTTAAACTGACATGTCGAAACAAAGAGAAAATAATTGATAATGTGAGAAAGAAATAGTTGATTACTTGGGGAAATATGAATTACTGCGTAACGCGTGTTCAGAACAGATTTACACTGTCAGAAGTTTCATAACAGATAACACGATTATGCGTGGTTTCAACAGACAATGCGTAACAGATAACACTTCGGATGTTACCTATTATGTTTCAAAATGTTATGCATAATAAGCGTTACCATCAGGAAGAACCGGAAAAGTATCTGCTGATTTTTCCGACATCATGACGATAAGGATGTAAATGCTTTTTTGGCTCTTCGTAACAAAGCTTGTTATGCATAACATTTCATGCGTGACGTTTTCAAACACAACAGATAACATCCTCGTGTTATCTGTTACGAAATTTCTGACAGTGAGTTTGCCCAATATTCACCATCACTCCTCAACAAGAAACACTAAGCCAGTCGTTCCCAACCGGTGGTACGCGTACCCCAAGGGGTACGCGAAGGAGCCAAAACTGATTTAGTCTGTAGCTTCAAAATCTTGTCTCACTCATTTATTATTGTCGAACGCCTAATTTTACAAGTAGAGTATCACCACCCAAGATGTATCTTAAGGGGCAAGTTATTTTTACTGACCGACTTTTTTTTTAAATACTGCTTTTACGAAAAATCGCGGCGCTTCGCGCAGACTCTTTTCTTTTTAATCGTCTGGCCGACGTTTTTGTGGGGAGGGGTGTTGTCAACCTGTGCGTGATGCCTCTGATTACAAGCCCTAGTGAAAGTCAGTGAAATAATGTTGATTCCAAAACAGCTAGCCTACTGCCGTAAAATCTGTTCCTGTGTCAAACAATATTGTTTCAAGAAGAATCGAAGACTTTGCAAGTAATATTGTCGTTCACGTTGCGAATTGAGCCAACTAAAAATTTTGCGATGCAGCTTGATGAAAGCAGGGAGAACATCAAAACCAAACACAGAAACAGGATGACGGTAAAAAAAAATATTGCCGTTAATGATGTCGAGCCGAGATTCGACAAAATTTTAGCCACAAAGCAGCCTCTAGTGATTGCCTCATTGATTTTGTATATATTTCTACACATGTAGTATGCCTTGTCATTTATGATAATAAATATCGTCTTTTTCACGTTCTGAAAAAGGGGGTACGCAATCTTTTCGAACCTTGATTAGGGGTACGCGGTACGGAAAAGGTTGGGAACCACTGCACTAAGCTGTAAGGGTTGATGGTGCAAAAATAGGGTGAAACCATAACCAGTCGACATGAATGGTTAGTGTATATACTACTGTACCCTTACTACGAATATCCTAAAACCAGACACTTTTCTGCAGACACTCTTCGCAACTAACAGAAACATGAATCTCCCTGTTAAACAATGAGTCCGTTAATTCGGCTCGCTCCTGAATCATTCAATAAGTCAGATATAGCTTAGCGGACAAACCATTTCTACGAGAGTAAACAATATATGCTAATTTTTTTTTGCCGGACAAGGAATTCGTCCGGAATACGTCAAAACCGTAAAATTCAATAATGAAAGTTAGTATAGAGGTCGTGTAGAGCTTTAATTTAAGGAAGAGTGAACGTTGAATACATATTTGGTCTTAGTTTTCTTCACAGATAAGTCGTTTAGCCCTGACCCGCGAAAAAACAGCTCTATTACTCTTTGACATTTCTAATAAATCTCTCTGTCAGGTTATTCCTGTCGGTATAAAGATAATAAGACTGAATCCATCTATCTGTTTGTTTGTTTTTTTGCAACAGGAACAATTAGACTCGGATATAAACCGGATATCTAGGAATGGTTGGATCAGAGCATTCTACCTGGGGCTAACCGGATCTTTCGAAGACAGACAATCTACAAAACCCGATTGTCTGTCCAGTAAATAGTAACCTTTGGGATCCCATCGAAACCTTTGGTTTTTTTTTTTAATAAGCAAAATCGGAAGCATTCTAGGATCTTCAGTGTTTATAAAGGTAATCACCATCCAGTTGGTCAGTCCAAACCAGGACTTCGTACGGCCGCGAGTCCCTCTAGGGTGTGGCGCGGTTCGGATGTACCCCAACTTGGCAAGTTCCAAATAGATCTTAAAGTTTAACCCTAAGCCCAGACAGAAGTTACACATCGCGTATACACTTAAATAGACCTGTAAACCGAATAAAAATGCATCAGTCCCTTTTGTCCGCTGTCCACAATAATGGATTGCAGCGTGGAATAATGGCAGTGTGGTGCCCAATGCGCCTTTCCGCCTATGCTTGAAATATTTACCAACTACAAGGGTAAACCATTCCCGAAAAATAAACCTGCACTTATCGTTTTTAATCCTGGAAATGCAGGCTTGTTTTAGAATTCAAAATCTCTGCGGCTAGATGAATTTCGGGTTGTCGTGCAAGCAGCGCAGATTCTGATCGTCATTACTAGAGCTTCGGATGAAAAAATAGAAAATACCGTAGATGGGTCAAAATGTGTCTATGTATTTAGGTGTCAAATGTAAAAATAAACTGCCTTTTCAGTCAAAATTTTACAAGAAAACCGTATCAAAACAAAAACATTTAGCTCGTAAAAGAATTAAAAGAAAAACAAAAATAGCTACACATTTCGCAGTAGCCAATCTGAATAGTTAGTTTTAGGTTCTTCCAAGCTGTTTCATGCTGATCATCTGAGCTATTTAATGCAATTCGACCTGCTAAATAATCAATTAGAGGACGAGATTGACTGCACTGTTGCTGTAAACTCGAATTTTATTTTATTTTATTTGTTGGTCCAAAGTCAAAGCCTTGTTCGTTGAAATATTATTCCAAGACTAGGAGCCGGATATAGCCGGATAGAGACGGGCTCGTTAAAAGTATTAAGCAAGTTTTACGAGTTGGAGCCTTGTTCGTCAATAAAGATACCGTTGTTCAAACAGGGCTACTGCCCTTTCACCGAAACTGTGCTCCTTCCCTTTCATGCACTGTAAGAAATAATCTTGCAGTACTTGCTACTGGGATTAATCTTATCTCTAAAAAGATAATTTTATCTCTAATTCGGATTAATCTTATCTCAGTAGAGTTATAGTAGCAAATACTGCAGTTACCTTTGATCCTTACTCGGAGAAACTTTTTACAGTGTAGTCTATCAAAGCAGGGCTTCTGCCTCAGAACGGGGAAAGAAAAAGAACCTCAGCACTCCGCCATTTTTTCGTTTTGTAACTCGACATTTTTAGCGAGTTTAGCCGGTCAAGCAACATAAACTTCGCGGAAAGCTTGAAGGTCCGCCGATAACTTTTTCACACATAAGGACATGAGAAGCTTCAAAGTGTTGCTTTTCGTTTTGGAAGACATGGTAGCCCACCAGGTCTATATTATGTGTTGTACTTGGCTTTTATTTTGCATATTTTACCCACTTTTCGTCCCTTCAAATGACTGGCATTTGGGTTCCACTCTGGATCCCTTTCGGCCTCGGTTGCTTCTACTTCTTCGTTGCTGCGCATATGACCACTGCGCATTCGTTTTCAAATCTTTTGCGTGAGCCGCCGCCCCGGACAGCGGAAAGGCTGGACAGGGTTGAGAAGTGGCAACAGGAAAATCGCCTATTTCACGTGGAAAGTAATGACATTTGGAAAAATAATGTTTCTGAGCCATTTCATCGTGAAAAACCAATCAATCAATCAATCAAGTTCAATCCAAATAGCTAAAAGCTAGAAGAGGAATACAAATTACGAAATACACAGACACGAAATAAATTAACTAATAGACTTACAAGATATGACCAGAAATAAATGATGGGATGAAACTACGTAAAGATTGAAAAGATCGTTTATAGTAAGAGTTGTGCTTTAAGGAAGAAAATTAGAACAGGGGTCGGGCCATTCTTCGTTTTCGCGCCGACGGCCAAATCTTTCATGCTAGCAAATGGCTATCAGTGACGTGTATTGTAATAATCTTGATAATACAAAGGGACCTCAGAACTGCGATATTTAAACGAAGCAGCAAAGTCATCAAAACAGACCTCATGTGGACCGATAGCGGAGGAAATCCAGAATCCAATGTTTACGAACGTCTTCAACTTGACCGGGACAACGCCTTTTTAAGCGGTAAATCGGTCAACGGTATATATTTTTATGAATGTCATGCCGTAGGTAAAAGAATTCAGAGTGATTTCACACCACGTTTCTCCGCTAATAACCTTAAGAGGTATAATACAATTTTCAGAAATAAGATGGAAAGACCTCACGTCGGTAGAAACTAAAGATGATGCTGGTACGATGGTGCACATGTCGCTAGGGACCAAAGGGGTTTAGAATAACTATTCCAGTTCAATAGCCAACCCGAGTTTTGATTCTCATTAGTCTCCCAACGATCACCACCATCATCAACACTAGTATGCTCAATTTTATTTCTTCAGTAAAATAAATGACAATTAAAAACAATTAAAAAATGAAACAGTATTTTTTTCTGTTAATTAACTTATGTGTCTATTACCATCACCATTTTTGCCATGGCCTCAGGCTTTTTGTGCAAAATTTTTTTTATTATATTATACTAGATCTGTGTGATGGATGTTGATAATGAGGTCAAGGCGATGAACAGAGACTAATCCACTTAAGAGGGAGGCCTCACCTTCTACTACAAGATACCTGGGTATTCCGCAACCTATCTCTCCCGGATGCCAGGAAAGTGATGACAGATAATTTCGCTATTATCAAAAACTTTGTCGAGACTTTTCGCTCACCTCTTGCTTCACAATCACAAATCTCTATCACTCCCTACCCTTTCTAGAAGTAGCCAGAGGCGTTACTTGCCAAAATGTTTTTTTGGGGGGTGAGGTCAAGGTATTTACCGACTGGCTGGTCATTTTTACCGACTGTTCATAAGAATTTTTTTTTTTTTTTTTTTAACGAAAAACCGACTGTTTTTAAGAAAAATCAACTGTTTCCAAGAAAAAAATCAACTGTTTTTACCAAAAATCGCGACGCTTCACGCCGACTTGGTTATTTTTGACCGACAACACTGGGGAGGGGGGGGGGGGCATATTCGAAAGCTACTTTAAATTCATCCACAAAGAGAAACATTTTGTTTCTGAGTTCTAGCCCTGGTGCGGGGACCCAAAGCTGATCTCATCCTCCCCCTTACTAAAATGGCGCCTCAACCTGACCAAACAACAACAATAATAATAATAACAAATTGTCATTATAAAATAACAAAGTCTTAGTGCGGCTTGGAGCTTTAGTTCGAAATAAAACACTTCACAGATTACCAATAGGGCGATGGATTACTTACTGCGACTCTCTAATTCCCATTTAAAAGTGCGAAAACACGATCAGGATTTCCCGGCTGGACTTTCATCATAAAGTTGAAAAAAATTGAACTTTTCCATATGGAAGTGATGATGGTGACGAGGATCCGGGAAGGAATTCCGGACCGGGAGCACCCGACCCTGATCGTGTGTCCAAGGCATAATGGAGTCAATTCGAAAGCATTTTCGCACTTATAATTTACGGACAATCCACATTGAAGTCCAAACAATGCTGGTGAATGATCTGGTGAATGGCGAGATAAAAAGTGAAGGTGAATGCTTAGGACGATCTAGCGGCGCGATTACGAAGTGCATGACTGGGGCAAGTCAAAATAGTGGACAACTGATGAGTCTCCGAGGGGATAGATCGTTTCCACTAAAGGGTTTTGGTTTCTCTTAATTGTCAATAATGTTGGCTGGAGCTGGTATTTTGCAAAAAATAACTGTGTCCACGATGTTTATTGCTATTGACTGGTAATGAGGTTTTCCCACGAGTCGGACCTAGTCCATACCAAAAAGTACAAAAAAGACACAGATAAGAGAGCTTATAAAAACAATTTGTTTATGTTTCTGGGGGGGGGGGGGTCAAACCCCATCCAGCCCCTCGCCTGGATATAGCCCTGCTCATAATGGTTTCTCCCCCTTTTTCCGCGATGACAAAGAAGTCCTTCAAAGGCAGGCGCCGTGAACAGACCATGGGATTCCGACACACAAAACATTCTCCCACAGAAAAGTGGCTTAAAAAGCTCTACGGCTGCCTCAAGGCAAGGTCGTTGCTTCTTACTTGCGCGCCCGAAGCATCAGGGAAGGACGAATCAGTTTTTTTTTCGATGATAGATGGAAGTAACTGTTCTGCAATTTAGACCGCCAGAGGCGTGTGGTGGCGATGTCCGCGGTTGTTGGTACAAGAAGATTCTTGGCAAAATGATCCAACCGCATAAATAGCCGAAAAAGTATTTTAATAAATGACGATCATAGTTGATCTGCCTATCTGGCTGTCTTCCTTTTTAAGCCAATTCCTTTACCAACTTTTGAAGATGATCGATGATTTGAAGATAACACTGTCGGAAGTTTGATAACAGATAACACTGACATGTTTGTGCAAAATTGCGTTAAACGTTATTAGGACGTATCTGTTATGGCCTTGGAAAATGTTGCATTTCTATTTACTAACGGAACTGATTGTCCCTAGAACGGTTTATAAGTGTAAACGCGTCCTACGCCTCGCTAGCCGCTCGGATATGTATATACAGATACAAATATATATTCTGCAACAATAGTTAAATCGAATTTTCCTATTTCATGACGTCATGAAAACGTCAAGGGCCGTAGATAATCGGCTAAAGTTTAGTCAATACCAAGCAGACAAGTCAAATACCACATAGATCTTTGACGGTAGAAACGATACTGTCATTTGCTACGGCGTCCAGTTCTACACTATGTGTTTTTAAACTACACGAAAAGAATGTAGTCATGTTTATTTACATTGTTTTGTTTGGTGTTTTAATTTGTGTATTTTACTCATACTCCTCTGTTATCCAGAAAGCGGGTCACAAATAAATACATACAAAATAAATACGTTTTTGCGCATCCTTGTCCTTAAGAGAATATATCTGTTATGCCCACTATAAGTGTTATTTACCCGAGCCAAGAGTTGCCCACTCTTGATTTTAGAGTAGGGGAGAGTGCCCACACTGGCACTTTTTTGACATTACTGCGTGTTTTTTTAATTTTAGCGATTCGATGAATGAATGAATGAATGAATTTATTCCCAATAAAGCCAAGGGCAATGGCGGGAAACATAATAATAACAAAAACACAATATCATACACTCCAGCAACAAACCAATAAATCAACTTCTATAAAAATAGTTCCCGGTGGGCCATAGCTAGCTTCAGGAATCTACCCAGCCTTCGGATCTAACCAAAACACTTACTTCCCATACCTGAAACCAAATCCCTTTCCTCCCAAGCCTCCATCCACTTCAATTCTGCCCCCCCCCCCAATCCCAACTTAAAATATAATTCTTCTCCCCATGTCCCGTATTTGTTCACGTCTTGCCTAGCTTAGGAATATTTTTTCCCTTGAATGAATGAATAAGGGTTTATTAAAAAAAAAAAAATAGAATCTTCAATGCCCAGAGGCGAACCTGTGAGGGACTAAATACCCTCAAAACAAAACATCAACAACAACAAAAACTTCGACAAATATAAAGAAAAAAAAAAGGAAAGAAAGAAAGAAAGGAGCTTGACTTACCCGGTCTGGGACGCCCAACCCAAAAAAAAACAAAAAAAAACATTTTCAACCAGAATCACTACTAACTATCCAAAGAAAACTAACGCAAAACACAACTTAAACGGCTGAGAATAACGCATCAAATTCATATACAGCAAAACAATGAACCTTTAACATGTTACGAAAATCCAATAAAACACTACATGACCTTAACTCTGTCGATAAGCCTTCCCATACTAAAGGCCCAACATGTCTAATGCTAAATCTCGATCTACTAGTTATTACAACCGGCCTGCGGATCAACTGCGAACTACGAGTTCCATGTTCATGAAAAGATGATGCACGGGAAAAATACTGAGAAAAGCACTGGGGTAAAACTTCATTGTAATGTTTGTACATAAATAAAGCGTCATAAAACTTACAAATTCCCGCAAAAGGTAAAATGTGAAGCTCCTGGTAACGGTGTCTTACGGAAATATTACGACTATCACCAGACAATACTCTTATTGCCATATTCTGTATCACACGTAGAGGAGTAAGGTGGCTTACAAAAGTTTTTGTCCATGCCAGACAACAATACAACAGATACGGATGTACCATTGAAAAATATAACATTCTTAATACATTCTGAGGAAAAATATGTTTAAGTTTTCTAATAATTCCAACATTCCTAGCTAATTTACTACTAACACATGCAATATGATTTTTGAAACTTAAACATTCATCAATAATAACTCCAAGGTAACGAGTACTTGCACTGCGTTTAATTGTCTGACCACCAACTTTTATATTGATTATCCAAGGATAATAATTCGAACTTCTGCCATATATTACAAAACAAGATTTTGCATGGTTAAGTTTCAGTTTGTTAACTCGCATCCCTTTTCAATGTATTGCATATTTTGTGTCGTAATATCTAATAACTCATTTTCGGTCCTAGCAGCGACCGTCAAATGCGAATCGTCAGCAAAACACGGCAAAATCGCTTTAACATCAACACTAACACAAGTGTTTGAAGTCGAAGATATAAGACTGGAGACACGACAAAGATCATTTATGTAGACTAAGAACAGCAATGGACCCAAAACTGACCCTTGTGGAACACCTTTACTTACTTGAAAAATATCAGAAGCAATTCCATTTAGTACCACACGCTGGGAACGGTTAAGTAAAAATGACTTAACTAGATCAAGAAAAACACCTCGAATACCACAATTAAATAATTTCTGAATTAAAATATCATGATCAACAGAATCAAACGCTTTAACAATATCTAAAAAAACAGATGCAACTTTCATACCCTTATCTAAAGCATCATTAACAAAAGTCGTAAGTAGTAATACGGCCTGCTCCGTCGAACGATCCTTTCTGAAACCAAACTGATGAGAATTAAAAAACTTCCTATCTTCTAGAAAATTCACAATTCTATTATTAATAAGCTTTTCAAATACCCTCGAAATTACCGGTAAAAGCGAAATCGGCCTATAATCACCAAAAGAATTCTTATCACCTCCTTTAAACAGCGGAATCACGCTCGCACATTTTAAACAATCTGGAAAAATACCAGATTTCAAACAATCGTTAATTAAACTAGAAAATGACAAGATATAACTGGCAGCACTGATTTCAAAACTTTCAACGAAATAAAATCTCCTCCACAAGCTCCGTTTTTCATCCCCTTTACGCATTCAGATAGCTCCAGCATCGTAACTGGTTGAAGGTAAGCTGAAACATCACTCTCTTCCGTCAAAAACTGATGAAACGATCCATCATCACTACGCGTAGCTATCGCTGAAGAAATACGTTCTCCTATATTTGCAAAATGATCACACATACGGTTAGAGGCATCATCCCCGCGGCCTATATTATCTTCACTTCTTATCCTGCTGTGAGCAAAAGTGGCTTTCCTGAAGTTGGTCAAAAGTGCCGAACCTGTCCCACCCCTGTCCACGTTCGGCATACATTGGTACAAGTTCGCCATGTCACTATCTCGGTAATAGAACCAATGGCGAACCATCCTTCAAGTGCTTTTGTAATATTTTAAAATCGAAGTTTGTGCTTAGAAAAAGTCCGACATTACTGAAATAACGGTAAACGCCAGTGTAACGAACATTATTATATTACACTGTACCCCCCCCCCCCCTGAAGGCAATTTCTCTGTTAAGTGGCGGACTGGATTCCATTTCAGATCTTACAGGCTACATAGATACTAAACTGAAGTAGGAATTATAGGTATGTAGCCTACGCACATGACTGTTATGCTACTCCAGCATGTGTGGTCGAAGTTCGGCAGGGGAGAATTGCATGCCGAACGAGGGCCTGGATTTGGGGCTGAATCTGGGATTCTCGCTACCTTTCGGGAAAAAAAAAATTTCAGACAAAAAATAAAAAAATGCCGTTGATCTCAACAACGGAACGCACCTTATCAAGCCTACCTGAAACCGGCACTGTTACCAGTTTGCTTTTCAGCTTTTATGTAGATAAACATTTTGGTTCTGACGGCTTAAAACAACTTATATCGACAAAGATCACAATCAAAACATCCGGAACAACCAAGAGAACGTCCAAGCCGTACTTTCCAGAATTTTTCGAATTAAGAATTTTAAAATTAAAATGACGAACACGGGCCCTGCCGAGCCGAGGTGCCTGGTCGGTGCCGTCACCAGCCTAAATGACCCGGCACTGGTTGCCACGTATTAGAACATTAAAATCAGCATGTCTAGAAGCGGAAAGCGCCTAATTTACGTCCGGCATCGATACCGAGAAAGAGTGAACAACAGGTTGCTTGGCCGGAGCTTGGGCAAACCCTTGGCTTGTACAAACTGGCTCAATTATATATTGCCGAGCACGGTTGCAGTAACAGCTTCTATCTATTATACCAGGCTCACCAGGGACCCATAAATTTCCTGTAGTGACTCGCCATTCTGGGGGCTTGTCAATAAGAGATTTCTGATGCGCTCTTGACCGAGCGTCAGATAGTTCGAGAAATACCCACGGGGATAAAATACCCGAACTATCCAGATAGACAAAATTTTTCGCAGATGTTTTGCTGGACTAGGAATATTTCTCTGTGATGGAAGAGTATCCTGGATCTTTTGTCCTAGCTTAGGTACCTGGTGGCATGCTGAATAGTCCTGACTGAAGATGGCTATCTATATCTATCTGAGCAAGAACGCCGATTCGACCCAAGCGGAATTTTTGGAAACTAGGTGAGGCTCGGGCAACATAGCAACATAGAAGCATAGGACATGACAAGCCCCCTGAATGGCGAGTCATTACAGGAAATTTATGGGTCCCTGATTATACCCAAGAGAAAATTAAATCGAGCGCTGCATGCGAAAATTTTCGAAGTCCTTTTTATCCGTTATCGTCCTAATAAACAGTCTACAGACGGACAGACACACGTTACTAAAGTATACAGATAAATTTTATGTCACTTACCATTCGGCATCCCCCCAACACAGATACCTCTCCATTTCCCCTGTCCAGAATCGCCACGCTTTTTAAAGCGGCAATTTACGACCAGGACCAGAATAGCTGTCGAATAGATAGGCATAACGTTCCAGGTCAATGGGTATAGACTAAAGTACAACCCTACCTGGTGGCAGAAGCTGTTGTCTCAAATTTCTCTCGAATTCATTGGCAGGGGTATCAATCCGGCCGGGGACTGACACCTGATAACGACACGATTTACTCTGGGAGATCATAAATGAGAACTTCGGCTGACTGGGATGCCCCAAGGGTGTGACAGCCCTGGGGGTACCACACAGGTTCCTGTGTTCCCCATACAGGAACATCATTCTAAAATAAAAATAAAAAAATTGTTAAACCCTTTTTAGAAGGGGAGGGCTGGTATTGTTTCACCCTAGGCTCGGTTAGGCATAGGTATAGGTTTAGGGGCAGTGCGGGGGGATGAGAAACTCCCCCATGCTTCAGAGAGTAGTACTCTCAGTCGTATGTTTTAAGCTTGCCCGTACGACACTCGTACGTTTTGAGCTAGCCCGAACGAACTAAGGCTGTTACCAAACATGAATTTTGCCGGTAAATGACCTGTTTCTAGTTGTATGGCTACAAAGAGATTTTCTAGTCGAATGTTTTGAGCTTGTCGGATTCACAGTTGTGTGTTATGAGTTTGCGATAATGACAGTCGTATGTTCTGAGATTGCCACAGTGAAACCAAATCGTGTGAATTTTGCCTGCGAATGACCTGTTTCTTGTCGCATTTTGCGAACAGATTTTCTAGTCGTATATTACGAGACAGCCGTAAATTTTGAGCTGTGAGAATGACAGACGTATGTTTGGAGCTATCGTGAATTTCGCCTGGAAACCTGCTTCTAGTCGGATGGTTACGTAACGTACAGATTTTCTATAAGTCATATCTTACGAGACAATCGTATGTTCCGAGCTTGTTAGAACGACATAAATGCAGTTACCGAATCGTGATTTTCACCATGTGGTGCGCAGTTTAGACGCAGCTGGTTTTGTAGGTAAGAAAGTTTCAGCAAAAACGCTGGTTTTCGAAAGCCTGCGGCGCGAAGTTTCAATATTATCTGGTTTTGTTGCAAATCTCCTTACTCTAGCATAAAACAGGTTGATTTTTTCCAGACAATTCAGACGAAATCTAGTTTGCATCTATTTTACTTTGGATGGCCACTACCTTTTTTTGGAAAGAGTCGAGTGGAAGCGCTGCCGTGTACCAACTTTCGGCAAAACACTAAACTCTGTTTGGGAGTTGTTGGGGTCACAAACAGACAGGCATATCTGTGATATCACAGGCATCCCATTTGGAATCCAAAAAAGACTACGCCTGCAGCGTCTTCCGTAGTTGCCTGTTTTATCTACTCGAATGGCGCTTCATTTATTAAGTGGGGTTGTGGCTCCGGGTTTGAGCCATGTTAAAGGCTGAAATTTGTTGGGAAGTAGTTAAAGCCAGAAAAAAGGCACATTTGACAAAATTCGCCTGAGGCGCCTTTCATACTGTAGACTACCATTTTCTCTATTCAGTTGAAGGGTGAGTCATTTAGCTGGGACTTTAGACTTAAGATGTTGGGGTCTGAGCCACATTAATAGCTAGAATCTGTATGGGAAGCGGCTAAATTTTGCCAAGAAAAAGCCTGACTAAAAATAAATTTTTCCTGGGTGCATACACTAAAACCTGCTACCGAGGCTTCGCTCTCTCCAGCGGAAGCCTAAATGAACGGAATGCTGGAATCCCTGTTATTTATGGGCTTGTTATCTTATTCCTGCATTGACCTTTTGCCTAACCTTTTCTTAGAAAGCTATCAGTATTTCTTGGAATTCTTAAATTATTTCGCCTGTGGTGCTGTGTTTTTTGTCTATTGTTTCTAATCGGTATAATTGCCAGGCATTGGCCAGTCGTATCTTTTGAGGCCCAAGCACTTCGAACCGCCCCTGGGTTTAATCCTCATCCAAAGAGCACACCAGTTGATGATAGCGACGGCTTACCGACGAAACGTCCCCATGACAAAACGTCCCCGTGACAAAACGTCCCCGTGGCGAAACATCCCCAACTATCCCTAAGCATAGATTTTTAAGTTCGCCTCGATCATAAAGTGCCTGATCCGAGGTAAAACAACTTCAGAGTGTGCATTGCAGATGTGGGAACATTCCTTATAAGCAGGAAAGATCGGACATGGGACCAGTGATATGCCTTGCAATGGACTGATCTATTCTAGGTCGTTTGGAGCAGCATGCACATTCTGAGGAGCGCCAATATGCTCCTCAAAGAAAGGGGAAGCCCGCTGTGGCTCAAAGAGAGTCAAACAAGGAGAATGCAAAAAATGTGCTTAGCGCCATAATTACCTTAAATCGCACTTGCCAGCGAAAGGTAATCCTGTCGTGCGCTGGCTCAGTGATGGATGGCGGATAAAAATGACAGGGGAAGCTAGGAAACGAAAGCGGATGGAACGATTAGTTAGGTACAGAGACACAGTAAATCTAGGTAAGACGTGTTTGATCCCTTACTAAAACCCTTTAATCAAAAATATCACCAAATTAAACATCGAACAAAGGAGAGATCAATGAGTTGTATCGCAGCGTAAACTAACACACAAATAAACCAGTTAAATAAAGGATACAACGAATACTGACAAACTACTAAATCTTTGCGCTTAGCCGGCTATAGCCGGGAGCAACACTTTGGCTTGTTTCTTCAATATCGGTTAAAGGCTGAAGAAGCCAACCCAGCGTGGTTTTCAAAATGTTATATTCCAAGAACATTTTTTGTTTGAACTGGCAAGCAATCAGTAATCTCATATGCCTAGCTATCCCTCGGCTATGAAAAAAAAAATGTATAGCTGGGGACGTTGTGCCATGGGGACGTTTTGTCGTGGGGACGTTTTGTCACGGGGACGTTTCGCCGACAAACCGATAGCGATTAACCGTCGCTATTGCTGTTGCGATTAAAATCCCACAAAGCTTTTGCTTGACAAACATTTTGTTGTAAAGTTTGTACGGGCTTTGATAACTTATTTAATTATTTAGTAGCTTGTGCTTAATTTATTATTTAATTAAAATTAACTTAACAGTTAATTCATTTATTAGTGTTATTATCTTATTTATATTTAATAGTTTAATATAGGATTTAAATGGCAACAAATTAGTTACAGTAGAGGTATGCTTATGTGAACAGTTACTTTAATGTGAACAGTGTAGTTTTGGGCTAAATGGTAGGATGAAGATCCAAAATACCTATTCAGGTGTTTTCACAGGCCCTTAATTACCTACTTTGGCTAACTCATAGTTGACTTTAGACACAGCAAGTGCACAAAAATGGCAGAGTCCACTGTCAACAAACGTTCACATAAGCCTACCTCTACTGTATATTACATTTTATTATCGAGTTCTGTTGGACTGCAGCCCTCCACCAGTGACGAAGTAAATGAGGAATATTTATTGCTGTCCAAATATAAATCTCAGCCTGTTATCCGAGGCCCGTGAAGTTGTTGTGTCGTCGTGAAAGAAACAGTGAAATTCGAGTAAATGAATGTTGCAGAATAAATAATTGTACCGTGTTCTTCAAAACTGTGCTAACTGAAACTTTTTTTAAAACTGAGTTAACTATACCATTGGAAAGAACATAGCTGATTTGGTATTCTGTTAAATTGTGCTAAGTGTTAGATGACGACATGAGCATCATCTAACAGGTAGATTAGTTTTAACTTTCTGAGTTCCTACTTTCTTCATGAAGATGGCATACACAAAACTGGGCCCAAAAATTATAAAACTGTAGTTAGCACAGTTTTGAAGAACACGGTACAATTGTATCTACACAATTATCGAGCCGAGCGTCCAGCGAGGCGTTTACATTTATAAACCATTCTAGGGATGATCATTCCGTTAGTAAATGGAAAATATGAGTCGTCAATTGGCCATATTCCGGTTCAGCACTTCCAAGCGGACTAGTTTCTGTTAATTCCCCTATGCCTCACCGTCAACACATGGATCAGACATGGTAAAATAGATCCACAGGTTAGTGAGTGGAAAACCCAGGTAATGGAGGTTTTGCATACGTCTCAGCAGCAGAAAGTGAAAGTGACCCACTACCCTATGGATCTGACTTTTTACTATGTCTATACAAGTGTTGGTTATGAGGCAATGGAGGACGAACAGAAACTAGTCCACTTGGAGCGCTGAACTGTAATAAATTCAGGGTTGCCAAGAGCTTGACTAAAAAAAGTGTCAATCGCTGACAATAAGGTGCTTTTTGACACCTCGAATTTTTTGTGTATATTCCGCTGCACAGCGCTCAAGATTGGTAATAAGTGAATTTGTAACAATAGTTTTCAAACATTTCTCAATTGTTACATCACAGTTTTGTAACAAAATTTAGTCGGAAATGAGCTCTATTTAAGGCTTCAAACTGTTTTTGTGTACAAAATCAGAGTAAAGTACATGTTTTGGCAGTGTTTTGGGGACAGTAATCCGTCACTTTAGTACAGTAAATGAAAAATTGCTTTCCTGACCTAAAATGTGTCATTCGTAAAAAAAGATGTCACTTTCAGAGAAAAAGTGTCACGGTGTCACCCAGGGACAAGAAGTGTCAAAAAGCACAAATAGTGTCACACTTGGCAACACCGGTAATAAACCGGTTAAAGAATCAGTCTGGCAAAGTTGTGTGCCGGGGTCATCCTGGTAAGGTGTGAGTCTATACTTATCCGGTAAGCAGTAAAATTCCGGTAGATTCCATGAGACAACTTTTGGGAGATTCTGTGGAGCAAACTCCGGTAGATACCCTGGTCCACCTGCCAGTAAATTCCCCTAGACAAGTTCCGGTAGATTCCAAAATTCTAGTAGATTCCGTGGGGCAAAGTCCGGTAGATACCTGATCCAGTCTCCAGTAAATTCCCTGAGACAATAAGTTCCGGTAGATCCCCTGAGCAAAATTCCGGTAGGTTCCCTGAGCAATAATCCGGTAGATTCCCTAAAAATCATTGAGTTCAGGGGAATTTGACAAATTAAAAGTTAAAATTGGCAACACCGGCAAGTGCTGATGGTGAGGTATAGGGGGATTAACAGAAACTAGTCCGCTTGGAAGCGCTGAACAGGAATATGGTCAATTGCAGTTTACCTTTGATGCCATCTGTTACGATTGTTTAGTATAGGTAGTGTTTCATAGGTAGCGCGCTTCCCAATTTTAAGCGGGTAGCCAGAACGGCTTGGCTGATACGACCCGGGTCTACATTACTGGTCATAAAGCTTTTAGTATTGAAGCACTTGAAGCTCATACAGATTCAGTTTTCTCAGTCCACTGGGGAAGCTGCGAAAAGTGTCTTTCTTCACTCAGGTAAGAACTGCATATGCGATAGTTTCTGTGAAACAGATGATTTGTCGCGCCTACAGCGCGACAAAGGCCCAAAGAATATGTACAGCAACCAGGTGTAAATAGTCTTTGCAAATGCACATTTTGCTGTGTTCGTATTATTAATTATTATTACTGGCGTTAGGCTACTAAAGGGCTTTTATCATGGTATTTATGAATAATTTTGAAGGTAAATTTTGTTTTAACCAGACGAAGGTAAGCCGAGAGGACTATACCAAACTCTAAGGTATGAGCTATGTCTGTTATAATGCTCTTGATGACTAGCTCTTCGTGCCGATAAGAATCGCCGTATTCTTAGCAGAAGAGCCGGAAGCCTCACCACAGCTGTCCCAACGAACGCCGTTCATTGGTTGACACAGAATGTCAGTCATCGTTTGGGCGACGTTTCTTTTGATGACTAACAGCTCCTTAGAGCCTCAACAGTCACACACATACACCCCCTTGGGAACTTAGGTAGCCCGGATTTGGAAAGATTGAACTTACTAAGGAAGGAACAGGGACTTGTACCTGCAATGGACCATAGACCATGGATTTTCTTGAATCCCCCACATTGTCTCCTAAACAAGAAACTAGATAGTTTACTATCGAAAAACTTTAAAACACTTTCACCTTAAAACGTTTAATGTGTAGTTATGGAGTAAACCTTAAAGGGAAGGTCTGTTATTTTTAATTGTTAATATGTATTTCTAATTTGGTTTAATCATCTACACATCATTTAATTGAATTTAACCATGTTAATATTTGTCCCCTTTTGATATAACTGATACTTTGATATTAATTCCCAGTTAATATGATGCTACCCACAAACCTTTGATTTGAGTAAACCTTAGTTTATTACAAATCTGAGTCGGGTAGTCTAGCTTTAGAAAGTTTAGACCTTCACAGGCTAAGCTGACCCGCCTCCACATTCATAGGCTTTTTAGCCATACCGCGTTCTTGTTTAAGGGTCGAAAACGGGCCGATCTGACCGGAGCTGACAAATCAGCTACCACACCCCAAATGACCTTAGTTATTTTTTGTTACCTATAGTAAATGTGGAGGAACAACTGATGATTCTAAAGCTAGTGACGTCAACTAAAAATTAAATTAATTCCCGACATCCTCCCCGGCCCACCTATTTGCCCCCAAATTTGTTTTGTTTTTATGGACTTGCCTTCCGGCCAAGTGCCATCTACCGATCACTTTTCCGTCGGTCGGTCGGTCAGTTAGTCCGGTGTTTGCGAGTTAGGGTACTTCCAGATCTGCTAGGACGATGAAACTTGGCAGGCGTATTAGGGACCCGACCAAACTAACTTGGAAATAGTTACTTCTCCGATCCGACCATCGTGGGGGGAGGGGGAGGTTGCGGAATCTAGAAAATAGGGGCATGTATAACTTTCGAATGGGTGATCGGATCTTAATGAAACTTGATACCTGGGAAGACCTCGTATTTCAGATGCCTCATCTCAAGTCCGGACCGGATCCGATGAATCGGAGGGGGAGCCGGAAATCGTGTGAAACTCTTGGAGTGGATCGATCGGGATGAAACTTGGTGAGAAGAACAAGCACAAGCTCTAGATAAATAACTGACAGAACTGGACCGGATTCGGACACCGTGGGGGGAGTTGGAGGGGGGTTCTGGAATTCCGGCGATCCGTAGTTGATGTACTTCCAGGTGGGCTAGGATCATAAAACTTGGCAGGCGTATCAGAGACCCGACCAGATTAACTTGGAAACAGTCACTCGCCCGACCCGACCGTCGTGGGAGGAGGGGGAGACGGCGGAATCCGGAAATTAGTGGCATGGATAACTTTCGAACGGGTTATCGGATCTTAATGAAACTTGATATCTTGAAAGAACTCATGTCTCAGATGTCCCATTTCAAGTGCGGACCGGATCCGATGAACTGGGGGGTGGGGGTGGAGGGGAAAACCAGAAATCTTGTGATACGCATAGAGTGGAGCGATCAGGATGAAACTTGGTGGGCTCGGAGAATCGGACCGGATTCGGGTACCGAGGGGGGGGGGGCTATAGGGGGGTGTCCAGAATTCCGGTGATCGTGAGTTAAGGTACAGGCAGATGGGCTAGGACGATAAAACTTTGCTGGAGCATCAGAAACTTGACATCATTGGGTTAGACATCGTCACTTCTCCGATCCGACCATTCCTTAAAGAACTCATCTTAACCGCAAAATAAAAAAATACTTTTAAGCAAAATTTACTTTTTCAAGATCGCCATGAATACATGAACATTTTTGCCTCAAGGGTTTTGCTTAGAAATTTACTTTTAGCACCCTTAAAGTGCGCATCTTAACCGAAAAATAAAACTTTTGACCATCACTTTCATCCTCTGACCCAGCCTTGCAAGTTTGGCGCATCTTAACCGAATACTTCCATCTGACCCACCCTTGCCGGTTTTTGTTTTCCTTCTTGTTTCCTTTTGCTTTCTGTCTCCTATTTTTATATTTAAAGTGAAACCATAGGTTGAATTTTCAGCCCCCTTCATTTTTTCTTGTTGGGGTATTTCTTACTACATATGCTTGCAAGTGCCATATGAGCTTACAGCTCTTGTTTATATTTTGTATTATGATGTTTTTTTTCGTATAAATACAAATCATATCATGTCGAGTTGGCTTATCAGTTGTGCATATGTGTACTTATCAAGTAAGCAAAAAGATAACTAGAAATGCCTTATGAAAGGATACCGTTATCAAAATAACAGAAACCAAAATATTGGTTAACCAAATAATCGGATCAGCCGCAAACTGTCGGACATGACTGTGCTTATTTGTCTGCCACCTTGAAATCCTTTAAATGTCCAAATCACCCTATGCCTAAACCTTAGTCGGCATGGTTCGATGACTCGCAGGCTTTACAACATTACTCGACCCCTAAGGGTTAAATAATTTAGTAAACCAATGATTGGTTATTCTGATGGGATGATCAGTTTATGTCTTGTGCGGTTGTGTTTACCTGCCTGTTGTTTTGTAAGTTCTAAGGGTAGGACTTACGGGCTACGGAAGCGTAGCCAAAGGTAAGCGATGTATAAATATGGTATTAAGAAGTAAGTTAAGGGTTATAGAAGATATGAAGTTACATAAACAGGTTTTCCGGACAAAAATTATTCCTGCTATACATTATGCATCCGAGATTTGGGGATTTGGTAAGTATGAAAAGTTAGAGCAACTGCAATTGATGTATTTTAAAAGAGTACTAGGAGTTAGTAATAAAATAAATTCGATAGTTTTGAAGGGTGACCTGGGCCTAAGTAGTTTAAGGAAAAAGAGATGGGTAAGTATGATTTCATTTTGGGAGAAAGCTGCTGCAGATGCCATGGGTTCGAGTCGCCAAGGCAGCATATAGGGAAAGCATGCGTGACTCCAAAACAGATTCATGGGCATCCCAGGTGAGGCCGATATTGGACCAGTGTGGTTTGTCAGAATTATGGAATAATGGTGATGGGCCTGGACTCCCTGTGGTGATGTGAGAAAGGTGGTGGAAAGTCGTCTGTTGGATCAGGAAATTCAATCTTGGATGAGTCAATGTCTTTGAGGTTTTATGCAAAAATTAAAGAGATTTGGGGGGAAGAAGTATATTTTAAAGCGGGGCTTAAAAGGGAGGAAACACGGGATTTGATTAGTTGTAGGGCAGACAGTCTGCCACTGGGGGAGAGAAGACGGTATATTGGGACGGCAAAGGGTCGGTCCGGTCCTTATTCATGTCTGATGTGTGGTAGCATGGATGAGAATTTAAAACATTGACTGTGTGAATGCGAAAGTTTGAGTGAACTTAGGTTAGAAATTTTTGGAGTGAATGGAAGGGGAATGGATGAAGAATGGATGTTTGGTGTAATGGGGAATAACTGTTTTGGAAATATAAAACAGCTGGTGAGATTCCTCAGGGTAGCCCTAGCCCATAGGGATAGGTGCCTATAGGAGTCTACCATTTTTTGTGTGTGGTGTTGTTGTTTTTTTGTTATATATATATTTGCCATGGCCGTTGGCTCTTAGCGCAAATAAAATCTTATCTTATCTATAGTCTACTACCGGTTGAGTTCACAAGGTAGCGGGTACGTCTCTTCCCTGGTTCACAGACTGTGTCCGTTTCCTTGTATTCTGCCAGATATCGAAGCTTCACCGCTTCCAAGCGGACTGGTTTCTGCGGTAGATTCCGGTGTCAATTTATCAGCACGTCACAAAACTATCATTTGATTCTCACGCAGGATAACCATCATTTTTTCATAAATATAAGTTGCGCTTTTGATAGAAGTTTTGTTCGCCGTCCGCTTTGCGGGTTGCTTAATACTCTTGATGACTAACTCTTCGTGCCGATGAAGGATCGCCGTGTGCCTAGCAAAGAGCAGTAAACGCCACCACAGCTAGCTCCAACAAACGCTGTTCATTGGTTGACGTAGTATTTGAATCATTGTTCGGGTGACGATTCTCGTTCTTCCCCGAGGTTCGACCCGACAGTCTAGTTACCATCACTAAACTTATTTACTTAAATTGGCCTGAAAACTCCATTTGAATGCGTTACTTCGTTTGTCCACTATCCACAGATAATAGTTGCAGTTTTGATCGAAGTTTTGTTCGCCGTTCGTTTAGCCGGTTGCTTAATTTCCGCTTTCGAACGATATCGAAGTTCATCGTTTGCTTGATTAGTATTTTTACGACTCGGGCGATCCTTGCCCAGTCGACGTTTCTTCGACCGTTCAAGCAAACTTCGAACTTGCTAGCCCACGAAGTTTGACGGTCAGAGTCTGAAGGACAAAGAAACTGTGACCGGCGACCAAAAACGGAATTTGAACAGAGACCTTTGAGTTTGAAAATAACTTCAAACTTCGATCAAAAACGCAACTAATGAACTTATTCTTTCGGATTTGCGGTCCTCAATGTGCTTGTCGCTATGCTTTATATATATTTATTAACAACAAAGTAGGCCATTGCTGAAAAATAAACTAAAATGAAGGATTTTTTGTAAGACATACTTAACCTCTCTCTTTTACTTCCTTTCAGCCATGGCTTTACCGAGCTTAGTGTCTTTACCATATCTCAAAATAGTAGCATGAAGTTGTACGAAAAAGTAGCATACAGTACTAACTGATGCTACAACATGCTTCTACTTCAAGGCTACCGTGTTACTGCATACTACTAATAGCAAGACTGAATACTACTATGGCAAGACAGGATGCTACTGGATACTACTACGAAAGATTGGACCAGTCTGAGGCACATTAAATTATAGTATTGTTTGCTATTACATAGTATTACATGCAACTTTTTCGTACAACTACCATACAACTACGCAGGCTACACATTTTTCATCGGGATGGAAATGCAGACTTCTGTTGAAACTTAAATTCTCCGCGTCTGGCTGAATTTTGGGTTGTCGTGCAGGCGAAGGACGTTCTGACCGTTATTACTATAGCCCCGAGTGAAAAAAAAAATTCTTTAGATGGCTCAAAATGTTTCAGTGCATTAAAATATCATGTAAAAATCAACTGCCTTTTCAATTAAAGTTTAATTAGCGTTTTTTCGACTCGACGACAGTCGCCGTTTCGTCAACCTTGCAGGAAAACTTGCTAGCTAGACGTTCAAAGTTTAAAGGAAAAGAAACAAAATAAAAATAATGGCTGACGATAAAGATACAGATTTTCATACAGATCCATTAGACAAAAAAGATTAGTGAAACAAAAAAAAGACGAGGTTTCATGCCAAAATGCCAAATTTGTTTTTTGTTAAAAGTTAACGTCGGAAGATCAAATTACTCAAAAAATAACAGCGTGTTCTATACTTTATTTTCCTCAAATTCCCGTTTGCACTCAGAGCCGGGAAACTATTTACTAGATTTGAATTTCATTACGACGCGGGGCGCCATCCAAAGTTAGGCGAAGTAAAACAGACCTACAACTTGCAAGTTGATGATCAGAAAATCTGCAATCTGCTTTCCCAGCAATGGAAATTTTGCACTGCCTTTGGAGTTTATAGTGAAAGTTAATATTTCTTGCTGATTCCATTCTGGATGCATACTTTACTACCTCTCTGACCTTCACTTATCACACAGATTTACTGTAGTTTTTCACTCCACCTAACGGTTGGAGGAATTAGTACATGCCTCTTGACAAACCGGTCAGTTCCGTTTGCGTGAATTTTAAACCGGAAAAACTGCACCAAAACACGTGGCAAACTCCCTAGTCTTGACACTCTTGGTTCAATTCAATCCAGACTGTTGTTACTGACTGAGTGTGTAGCTACCCAGGATTTTTTTTTCCTTAAGACTAAGCGAAACTCTTCCCTTCAACGTCTCCTGTATTTAATCCTACAGCAGTTGCATATCAAAGTTGAGGACGGCTAAGACGGCGTTTGTGAGGTTCGTAAAGTTTTTTCGCAAAGTATGGTTGTGCTTTTGCAGATACCATGGTATCTGATACCACGGTCTAAAGTGGTTTTTGCAGTTATCGTGGTATCTGATACCACGGTCAAAAGGCGTTTTTGCAGTTATCGTGGTATCTGGTCGTGGTATCTGAAAAAGTGCATCTCACTTTCATAAGTTTTAGTCAAATTGATTCTGTTGATGCTGCGACTTCGGCACTTTCTTATGCACTAGGACGATGAAACTCGGCTGGCATATCGGTGACTCGAACAAACTGACTTGAAAATAGTCGTTTACATGATCCGAACACCGCGGGGGGGGGGATGGAGGGATGGGGAGTTCGGAATCTACTGGCATTCATAACTTTTAAACGGGCGATCGGGTTTCGATGAAACTTGGCAAGTGGAAAGACATGTCGTCTCAGATGTTCCGTGTCGAGTCCGGACCGGATCCGATACTTGTGGGGGGAGGTTTGAAGGGGGCACCGGAATTTTCTCATATTCGGGTCTAGCATGTCCTCTTACTTCTAATCGACTATCTTATTAGCTTTTGAAACATATTTTATTTCGCCCTTAATTTGAAACCCCTCCCCCTCCCCTAAATATGTAGGTATGGAGCCCACCTACGAACTCAACCTTTCCCTTGACCCAATGAATCCGCACACCAAGTTTCATCAAAATATCCCATTCCCTTAGAGAGTTATCGTGCTTACAGACGGACGGACGGTCGGACAGACGTATAACGTTCACGAAGTTATACGTATCCCTCTACTTACGTTTTGGGATCCCAAAAATCAGGCACCAAGATGGATATTCGAAGAGTTTTGTTGAGTTTGAAGTTTTGATTTGGACTTAAACGAAGAAGGCTTCGTCTGGAAGAAATTGATCGTCCAGCCTTGTTAAAATTTATTTTGCAATTAGTGAACGCTACTTGGTGTTGCTAGTGGAGGAGGACCCGGTGACACTCTCGGCAACGACAAAAATGGCAAACAGTGCCGTTCGTAAAGTAGAAGACGATCAGGCTCTGGTGCTCTCGCGCTGGAATCCCTACCGGGATTTTCGGCATCATCATCAATTCAACATGGAAAGTTCAGATTTTTTCAACTTGATGATGAAAGTGCGGAAAATCCAGCCGGGAAGTCCCGATAGTGTATTTGCACTTCAAGCATCGTGTTCAGGTGCTTCTGCATATTGGGAATTTTTCTAACCCAGCAGGGTTCCGAGAACATCACAACTCTTCAGTCGCTAGTTAAATCGAGGGGAGGTTGGGAGTCTATGACGTTCATTCTTCCAGTCGTCAGGAGCCCTTTGAGAGCTTCCCAGTTTATTTATCCCCAGATCCTGAACCATGAATGTCCGGCATTATTTACCAATAATTTACTCTTTTGAGAACACCATTGGTGAAGCGCCTCGGAAAATTTAAAAGAACAAGACCAAAGGTTTCGATGGAATCCCAAAAATCTAACATTTGATCCACACAATTGGGTCCTGTCTTCGCCAGATCCAGTCTTCGCCAGGCTAATCATCAGAGAAAACCAAGGTCAGATATACCTCTATAGGCCATATTTATTTTGACGACAATAACCGAAACTTCCTGATTTACTTCTGCCAAACCGGTTTCGGCCGAATTCCGAGCGAACTAGTTATCCAACTTCAAATAAAACTTTAACTTATACTTTGCTTTTAAAGCACAACTCTTGCTAGAAATGATTTTTCCCCATGAAACGGATCAGATTTTCTTGTTAGAGCTTGTCTACTCTATCCAGCCCTCCTGCTCTCCGACGCGGCGGCTGGGCGCAAAATGTTTGAAAACTGAACGCGCCGTGGTTAGGAAGTTGGAAAACCAAGCAAATAAAAGAAGTAAAAAACAGAAGATTCTCATATACTTATATGTGAGAGAGTCGTCAGCGGACATCGAAGATTCTGGCAAACTTTGCGTTGTGTGCAGGGCAACACTCGGCACATACGAAAAAGCGCTAAAAGTTCGTAGGCACAAAACGAAACAATGGAGAAAGGTGGGGATTTTAGAAGCATATGGTTGTACAAGGGAGCTAGGTATATTATAAAAGGCAGAATAAGCAAGAGGGGTCCTTTAACAAACTTTTCGGTTTTGGCCGGATTCCGGGCGAACTAGTTGTCCGGGTAGAAAAGGCTTTTCGCATAAGTGTTCAGTATGTCTTCTTACCCCTAAATCGAACATTTAATCAACTTCAAGTTAAACTTTTACTTTTAACCAACTTTCCGGTATTTGCCGGATTCCGGACGAACTACTTGGACAGCGAGAAAATGGTTTTCACCCTCGTGTTCAGCATGTCTTTTTACCCCATAATCGACATTAGCTGTTTCAAATATTTGTTTTGCCTCTTAATTTGAACCCCCTCCCCCACCCCTAAATGTTGGGCTACAAAGCCCATCTACGAAATTGACCTTACCCTTGACCCTAATAACCCTTACATCAAGTTTCATCACAATACCTCATTACTTTCGAGAGTTATCGTGCTCACAGACAGACGGACAACTTTTGCGATGTCATAGGTCTCCCTCCACTTACGTTTTGGGATCCCAAAAATTAGTAATTTTAACAAGCCAGATTAAGACTCCTGGCGTTTACCTGTGCGAATGAATAACCAAAACAGAAAATACTCCACGTGAAACAAGACTAAGGTTTCGATGGGATCCCAAAAATCTAACAATTGGTCTAGACAATTGGGTCTTGTCTTCGCCAGATCCAGTCTTCGCCAGGCTAATCATCTGAGAAAACCAAGTTCACATATACCTCTATAAGCCATATCTATTTTGACGATAGCCTACAGACCGAAACTTCCTGGTTTACTTCTGCCAAACTTCCGGTTTCGGCCGAATTCCGAGCGAACTACTTGTCCAGCAAAAAAAGAACAATTGAGAAACAAAGTCAGCGTATCTCTTATCCCTATAAAGAACATCTAATACAACTTCAAATAAAAGTTTAATTTATAAAAAATTTCCGGTTTCAACCGGATTCCGGAAGAATTATATGTCCGGGTAAAAAAATGATTGTCATATACATACTCAGCGTCCTTCTTAGCCCTCAATCTGTCATCTAATCAACTTCAAATAAAACTTTCGCTTTTAACAAATTTTCCGGTTTGGCCGGATTCCGGGCGAACTAGTAGTCCGGGTAGAAAATGCTTTTCACATAAGTATTCACCATGTCTTCTTACCCCTTAATCGAAGATCTAATCAACTTCAAATAAAACTTTTAATTTTAACCAGCTTTCCGATTTTTGCTGGATTCCGGACGAACTACTTATCCGGCGAGAAAATGGTTTTAATCATCGTGTTCAGCATGTCTTCTTACCGCATAATCTACTATCACATTAGCTGTTTAAGAATATTTTGTTTGCCCTATAATATCTACGAACCTGACCCAAAGAATCCTCATACCAAGTTTCATCAAAGTATCTCATTCCCTTCGAGAGTTATCGTGCTGACAGACGGACGGACAGGCGGACAACTTTTGCGATGTCATAGGTATCCCTCCACTTACGTTTTGGGATCCCCCGAAAAAGAGTTAATCTGTTTATGTCCTCGCATTTCATTTCATTTCATTTATTTTTGACCGCCAAAGCTGGCGAGTATAAAAAGGAAATAAGAATACAACACGGCCAAAAATTACACTAAACGTGGCCCAACACTTACACAATCTCAAATTTTGAAAAAAAAACAAAGAAAAATAACATACCATACTAGCAGACACAATCTATTTCAAACCTTGACCCAGGTTATGCTTTAGGCTATCAAGCTTAATCATGAACTTAGCGTGTTTCTGCTTCAGGATTTCAACCGGATTTTTCATATTATAATCTTTCATCATCAAAGAAGAAGATTCAAATTTCGAAAAACGACATAAGAATTTCTCAAATTAAAAAAAAGTTGTTTTCAGGGAAGTTAACTTACCTTTAGAAAAATATTGCAAAAAAGGAGAACCCAGTAAAAGATGTGGTAAAACTATACTATTAAAAATCTTTGCCAGTCGCTTCTTAGACAGATAATCTCTTAGGCAAACAATACTACCAAAACTTCTCGCAATTCTTTTTTCTAGATCAACTATTATCAAAGAACGAGTTATTTCCATTGACGAACTAATAGGCAAACCTAAGTATTTTAGAGAAAAAACTGGTTTCAAAACAAAATCATCAATCTTAATGAAAATAGACTGCACTAAATCAGAAAAATTTAGACCCACAACAAGAAGCTGGCACTTATGCGGAGATAAAAGCAATCCGTGGGTTTTAAAAACTTGACAAACATAGTCAACATTAATTTGAAGGGATTTCAAAAACCGGCTTATTAAAAGAATATCATCAGCATAAGCAGCCCATGACAGAAACGATCTAGAATTAAAAAGAAAAGAAATAGGGATATTATCTAAACATGCAGCTAAAGTAATATTGAAAATCGTCGGTGACAGAATTCCACCTTGCCTCAGACCCCTATTTTATAGTTTAATACTTTAAAACTAGGCTCTGCTTTCAACAAATCACCCACAGCTTCGGCTGATTTCAGCATTTTTCAGCCCCGTTGACTACTAGCAACAAGACTAAAGGTTTCGATGGGATCCCAAAAATGTAATATCTCATCCAGACAATAGCTAATCATCTGAGAAAACCAAGTTCAGATATGGATTCAGCATGTGTCTACCCCTATAAGTCATATTTGTTTTGACGAAACTGATCGAAATTTTCGGAACTACTTATCCGACAAAATAACAAAGCTCAAAAACGAATTCAGCGTATCTCCTTACCCCTATATCGAACATCTAATCAACTTCAAGTAAAGCTTTAGCTCATGACAAATTTTCCGGTTTCAGCCGGATTCCGGGCGAACTATGCGTCCGGGTGAAAAAACGATTGTCAGATGCGGATTCAGCATCTCTTCTTACCCTTAAATCGGAATCTAATCAACTTCAAATAAAACTTTTGCTTTTAACAAACTTTCCGGATTCCGGGCGAACTACTTGCCCGGCGAAAAATGGTTTTCACCATCGTGTTCAGAATGCCTTCTTACCCCATAATCGACTATCACATTATCTTTTTAAAACTATTTTGCTTGCCCCTTAATTTAAACCCCGTCCCCACCCCTAAATGTAAGGCTACAAAGCCCATCTACACACTCGACCTTACTCTTGACCCAAAGAGTCCTCACATCAAGTTTCATCAAAATATCTCATTCCTTTCGAGAGTTATCGTGCTTGCAGACGGACTAACAGACGGACAACTTTTGCGATGTCATAGGTATCCCTCCACTTACGTTTAGGGATCCTAAAACAGCGGAAAAAGTGTTCGACCGGCGGAGGCAGGTGAGAATGTACCGTGTGAAATTCGGGTCTCCGGGTATACGAATTGACAGAGCGGATACGGAATTAGGATGCAGTGGCATTATAGGTGTGACGGGTCCTTTAAGCCCAACTTTTCCCCGAGCTTTTCGTCTGGCATGCGGCTAAAACCAGAAATTTGACCCCTGATTCACACTGCTGCGATTTCGCGCAAAATTCTGCGTCATGCGACATACGACATACGAAACAAATCAGGCGACAAGCAAAGCACAACTTTGCGTTTTGTCGCAGTGTCGGATGCGTTGAAATATTTCAACTGATCCGACATATGCGATTTTTTAAAGGAAAGAAAAGAAAAAACATAGATTAATTAATTTTCAGATTAAAAATTTCTCTACCTTGTCTGACTGTAATCCTAGGATGGCTGAATGCAAACGTATTCTGAATAGACTTTTGTTGACCTGTTTTGAGCAAGATGAATGGAAGGGGTATGAATGAAGAATGGATGTGTGATGTGATGGGGAATAATATAGGGTTTGACTAATATAGGGTTGACATATATAGGGTTTGACTGAAAATTTCCTAATAAGTGGGTGAGTATACAGATCAGCATCTTCAGAGGTCGTTTCCTCAAGGACTTCTTTGTCCTTTTGCAGAATAATCTCGACGAAAAATTTTGTTTTCCTTTTGCGTCTGCGTGGTTGTGGGAACGTTCATGCGATTCTTTCGCACGCCGGAACATCAAAGAAAAAATCGTGTCGCATACGAAGCAGCAGTGTGAACCTAGGGTGATATAATTAAATTTATTCTGAAATCGATTAGAGATCTGATACAGGGCCAGGGGTAAGAGTAAACGCTGAATCCATATCTGAACAAGGTACGAAGGAAAACAATTATCTCTTCTTTGGCACAGTTCTAATCACTCTTCTTCGTGTTTGTGGTTGGAAGCGGAATTGGTGACTAAGCTCATCAACAAAATTAAACCACAAAACAACGTTTCTCTCAGTCTGCTCGTACCGAATACCGTCATTATGGAAAAGGATGATATGATGTTGCAAACGAATTGCAAGTGACTAACTTTAACTGTTTTTTAGCATTCCATGTAATCACTTGATGTTCTGAGGCAATCGGTATGAAATACGAGGCCAACTTAGCTGTATCTGCGAGGAAGATGGGGGCCGACATCACAAAGTCGGCACGGAAGCTGGTGGTCATGATGTCAACGTGCGGCATGGTAAGTAGAAGCATTGAATTATTTTAAGTTAGTAGATAATTTCGTAAACCACATTGGCCTGACATATCACAAAAAATCAGCGAAGAACCCCATTTTCGTTGGTTTCTTCGTTGATTTTTTGTGTTAAGTAAGTAAGTACGTAATTTATTTATGGCCGGCGTCTTCAAAAGCAGAGTATGTAAAGACAAGAAATAAAATACACTTCTCCAATCTTCGGTCAGAAAACAGAGAAGAACGTCATGTGCTGGCTGGGCCCAGTCGTTCATGATTTTGGCAGAGACGACGAAATTTTCAAAAGTGCAACGCTAGGATTTTTAACTCGGAACTGCTCCGTTAGCATGCGGATTTTGCATAACATTGAATAAAGCAAACTGTTTCTACTTTTGTAAGTAGTACTTTCGTCCCTTTTTCTTTTCATTTCTGCTTATTTCCATGACTGATGATCGACGGATACATGCAAGGAACATTATTATATGATTGTTCTTATAGACATAGAAATACATAATAAAAGGTGCAGAAGCTTACACTTCAGAGGTTTAACAAACCCCCTTTGACAGATTAACCTACATAACACTATAATAAAGAAAGAAAGAAGATAAAAGAGAGGAAGAGAAAAGAAAAAAAAAGAAACAAAACTATGCAAGAAAATAGATATAGTTTTTTTATCAGTTAGTTATCCCTCTAAGATAAAGTGCGAGGGATAAATAAAATGTTGGATATTTTGGTTGCACTTCCGGCGAACCGTCCTCAGCGAAAACCGTCTTCATCAGAAATGCAGTTCTCTGAAAGGGTTTATTTCGAGTGCTTGTTTGATAGTAATGATGGATTGTAGGAATTGGCCGATTTCTGAGTGAAAGCTTTTGTGCTTTCCCAGGCGGATAGTTGTGCAAGCAATCAGTAAACTGCAAATATACACAGAACTCAGAATTGTAAAAATCACAGACTTGTACATATACACTTTTAACCGCACATTTTATTTTTCGTTATTTTACTTTTATTTGGTTGTCGTTCAGTCCGCATCGTTCTTCTCGATTTTAGTTATATGTACACTGTCAGAAGTTTCATAACAGATTGCGCATAACACTTTCAAGAATAACACCTTTTCACTTAGAAATAAAGTGTTTTGACCAATTAAGTTTACACTATTTCGTGCCTAGATCTCCAACAACACCTTCAATTGGTAAAAATACTAACGGGAACGAAAAAAACATAATATATAACATCCCAAAGTGTATCTGTTGAAACCGCGCATCCTGCTGTTGTCGTTATGTAACTTCTGACAGTGTAGTATTTTTACCTATTGAAGGTGTTGTTGGAGATCTGGGCACGAAATAGTATAAACTTAATTGGTCATAACACTTTTTTTCTAAGTGAAAAGGTGTTATTTTTGAAAGTGTTATGCGCAATCTGTTATGAAACTTCTGACAGTGTAGTTTTAGGGATCGACTAAAAGCAGGAAAGGAAAGGCAAGAGAAAAGCAGGAAAGGCAAACTAAAACGAGGAAAGAATTACCAGGAATCGAGGATTCGAAAAACAGGCAAGCCTTTCCTCTGTTTAGTTTCCCGTCAGGGGTCTGCAACTTCCATTTGTTAAGGTTCGCCTTTTCCTCCTTTTAGCATTGAAAAAACTGGCAAGCTTTTGTCTGTTTAGTATCCCGTGAGGGGTCTACAACTTCAATTTGTTAAGGGTCACCTTTTAGTATTCGAAAAAACTGGCAAGTCTTTCCTAGTATCCCGTGAGGGGTCGGCAACTTACGTTTGTTATAATTCACCTTTTCCTCCTTTTAGTATTTTAAAAAACTGGGAAGTCTTTCCTAGTATCCCGTGAGGAGTCGGCAACTTCTATTTGTTAAAGTTCACCTTTTCCTCCTTTTAGTATTCGAAAAAAACTGGCAAGTCTTTCCTAGTATCCCGTGAGGGGTCGGCAACTTACGTTTGTTAAAGTTCACCTTTTCCTCCTTTTATTATTCGAAAAAACTGGCAAACCTTACCTAGTATCCCATGAGGGGTCTGTAACTTGCATTTGTTAAAGTTCACCTTTTCCTCCTTTTAGTATTTGAAAAAACTGGCAAGCCTTTGTCTGTTTCGTATCCCGTGAGGGGTCTGCAACTTCCATTTGTTGAGGGTCACCTTTTCCTCCTTTTAGTATTCGAAATACTGGCAAGTCTTTCCTAGTATCCGTGAGGGGTCGGCAACTTACGTTTGTTAAAGTTCACCTTTTCCTTCTTTTAGTATTCTAAAAAACTGGCAAGCCTTTCCTAGTATCCCGTGAGGGGTCGGCAACTTCTATTTGTTAAAGTTCACCTTTTCCTCCTTTTAGTATTCGAAAAAACTGGCAAGTCTTTCCTAGTATCCCGTGAGGAGTCGGCAACTTACGTTTGTTAAAGTTCACCTTTTCCTCCTTTTATTATTCGAAAAAACTGGCAAACCTTACCTAGTATCCCGTGAGGGGTCTGTAACTTACATTTGTTAAAGTTCACCTTTTCCTCCTTTTAGTATTAAAAAAAAACTGGCAAGCCTTTCCTAGTATCCCGTGAGGGGTCGGCAATTTACGTTTGTTAAAGTTCACGTTTTCCTCCTTTTATTATTCGAAAAAACTGGCAAGCTTTGCCTAGTATCCCGTGAGGGGTTTGTGACTTACATTTGTTAAAGTTCACCTTTTCCTGCTTTTTGTATTCGAAAAAACTGGCAAGCCTTTCCTAGTATCCCGGGAGGGGTCTGCAACTTAAAGTTCACCTTTTCCTCCTTTTAGTACCCTGTCTGTAGGCGATTAAGATCATGAGTCCAGCGAGGTGGCGGCAACTAAAATTTTTCAAGTCCACCATTTCTTTCCTGGCTTTAGAAACTTGTCACGGATAGCACCTCAGACTACTAAAGCGAAATTGGGTGTTCTAGAAAATTGGCAAGCCTTTCCTTTGTTTAGTATCCCGTGAGTTGTCAGCAACTTCCTTTTGTAAAAGTTCGCCTTTTAGCATTCGAAAAACTGTCAAGCTGTGCCGTGCTTTTCCTCTGTTTAGTATCTCGTGAGGGGTCATAAGCTTACGCTTGATAAAGTTCACCTTTTTCTCCTTTTAGTACTCTGTCGATAGACGAGGGTTTCCTGGTTTTAGCAACTTGTCACGGATAGTACCTCAGAGTACTAAAACGAGGAAAGAAATTTGAAATTCAAAATTTTGTGGGGTTGGCAACTATGGTTCACCGTTCCTTCCTATCTGACTCCAGCGAGGGGTCGGCAACTAAGATCTAACTATGATATTTCAGGTCCACCATTTCTTTCCTGGTTTTAGTAACTTGTCACAGATAGTACCTTAGACTAAAAAAACGAGAAAAGAAATGGTGTATTCTAAATTATTAGTTTTGGGATGTGAACTATAGTATTGAAAACTAGGATAGAAATGGTGAACATTGTTTAGTATTCTCTGAGGGTTTGTCAAGTTACAAATTTGAATTTCTCATTTCTTTCCTTGTTTTAGTGTCTGTAAGGGGTAGGCAATTAATGAGTCAAAGCTCCGTTTCGAAACCCCGTTGTGAAAATGCTTCCTTTGCTTCCGTGGGAGGTTAAAAGTTATGTAAAAATGAAGAAGCTTCTCTGACCGTTTTATTTTTTCGTAGAGTTTTCAGCCTGCCTTAACGAAATTCTTCCGTGACCACGAAGCATTCCGTTTCCTTCTGCCTTGCTATTCCTGCTTGTGATAAAGGCTATTTGTTTTCTGCCTTTTTACTTGAACAAATAAACCTGCTTCTAGAGGATATAAAATGAAGTGAGAACAACAAGATTATAATATGAAACTGAAGTTTACATTCACATTGTGACCCTCCCTCCTCCCGCTCTCCTCCCTTCTTACACCCTCTTCCCTACTCCCACTTCCCTCCCTCCTACCGCTCTCTTCCCACCTTCCGCTCTCTTCCCTCCTTCCGCTCTCTTCCCTCCTCTCAGTCTCCCCCGTCCTTACGCCCTCTTCCCTCCTCCCAATCTCCCTCCTCCTTATACTATCTCCCTTATTCTCACCTCCACTTCCCCTGCTATTTTCTTCCCTCCTTCCACCCATCCTTCTACTTCCTTCGCTCCTCCCTTCCCAACCCCCTCTATCAACTTCCTTTGTTCCTCTCTCTTCCTCTGTCTGCGCAGTCTTTGTTGCTCTTGCCGCCTTCTTTTGCTGTTTTCCTTAAAATCCTATGTGCTCGCAGGTCCTCCTGTACTGGAAACTTAATAAAATAACGTCAGTCAATATTGTTTAGTCGTCATGCTTTTATCCCCATTATTAGTCGACCTACAACTAAGCTTTATGGTTCAAACTTCCTTCAACTGTCACCTATAATGGCCACAGAAGTAGCTAGCTTCAACAAGAATCTGGGACTTACAAATCGGTCGGACACAGGCCAAATTTCTCTTCAGGAGCCTGTGGGGTGTGGGCAGCTAGGGGGTTGGGTCCCTTAAAGTATGAATCCTTACAAGTCAGCAGTAATTCCGGGTGTCAGTCCTGCAGCCCTCCTGTTCTACCACAAAAATTTAATTTCACTTAGAAATTTTTACGCTTACATAAATCATTCATCCCCTTTCCCAGTTCTACTTCTTTTCTCAACTTTCTTCGGAATCTCGTCTGCTTCGTTTTCTTTATTTTTTCCTCGCTTTTGCTCTTTTCATGTCAATGTAGTCTCCAAGGCACTGAAATGTAAAGGTAATAATTAACAACAAAAATGAGTCATCGCACCCCCCCCCCCCCCCGCCCCACTGTCGACGGAATGCGACCAAGAAACGGGAAATTAGGTAGTCTTATTTTCACAATACCAAAGGTTTTGATAGGATCCCAAAAATAGAATATTTACTGAACTTCTTGATCCAGACAATCGGTTCTTGTAAATTTCCGGTCTTCGCTAGACGAGTATGCATGTTATTTATAGGCTCCTAAATCAGCCACTAAAAATATTAAACAAAGGATATTCGTGTGGTTTGGCGGACTACGCCTAAACGCTGACAGAACTAAACGGATACGACAGCTGATTTTATTTGAGCGATATTTCAGCCCTGCTTGGTTAAGTTCCTCTTAAGCTCAAAGCCAGAAAAATGAACCTCACCTCGAGGTTCACTTTTAAGGCTAAACGACGATAGTCTGATCACAAAACCAAGAACAGATTTGAAATCACCACGGTTCTATAGCCATAGTTCAAAGCTAATCGACTTGCGTTTTTTTTTTTACTTCTACTAAATTACCATGTTCTGCCGAATGCCGGGAGAATTACGGAATTCGGATGAAAAAAAAAATTAAGTTCAGATATGAACTCAGTGACTAATACCTCTGTCGAATTTTCAAATGACTTCCCATTCAGTCGGATTCCGGGCCAACAACTTGTCAGGCAAGAAAATAAGCTGGGTCAGAGGATGAAAGTGGAAATTTGTCAATTCGTTGTTTTACTGTAATCAAACCCGTTACGCCAGAACGATCCTGCGCCCCTGGGGATAATGAGAATGAGTCGTTTAGCCAAAATTATTTGTTGCACCCAGCCGTAATGATACGCACTTTAAAGAAAAGGGCTAGGAATTTCGTTGTAAGCAAAACCATGTGCCCTTCAGAGGCGTTCCTAGCCAAAATCTTTGGGGGAAGAGGGAAGAGGCATTTACCGACTGGCTGGTAATTTTTACCGACTTTTTATGCAGAAATAAAGACTGTTTTCAACAATAAAAATGCAAGTTTTGAAAAAATCTGCTGATTTTCAGAAAAATCCACTGATTCTCCGAAAAACCGACTATTTGACGAAAAATCGACCAATTTTCGGAAAAACCGACTGTTTTCATGGTAAAGATCAACTATTTTGACGAAAATTCATGTGCTTCGCGCAGGCTCGGTTATTTTTACCGACTGGTCGACAGCGTTGGGGGGGGGGGGCGTCCCCCCTCCCCCAGTCGTGACGCCCCTGGTGCCCTTAGATATCATGAAAATGTATTGTTTGGTCAAAAGAATATTTTCACATTGCAGTTTAGATGCGGACTTAAACGGCGCTAGATATTCAATTGTAAGTAGAGCTCTTGAGGTACAAATTATCATGGGCCCTTGGGACTAATGAAAATGTATAATTTGCTCAAAAGTATTCTTTATATTTTTTTGCGGTTAAGATGAATGTTATAAGGCATTAATTTGTAATAAAAAACCGGGAGGCAAAAATGATCATGGGCCCTTGGGTATCACAAAAATGTATCCTTTGATCAACAGTATTTTTTTCGCTTGGCACTTACGAAGCGTACTTTATAAGGGATAGCAATTCATTGGTAAGCAAAATCCTTGAGGCGCAAGTGATCATGGGCCCTTGTGGATCATGAATATGTATCTTTTGCATACACATATTTTTTGTACTTCGTAGTTGAGAAGAGTACTTTAAGGAATTCATTCTTATGCAAAACCATCGAGGCAAAACATATCATAGACTCTTGGTAATTACGAGAATGATAGTTTGGACAACGCTATTTTCTGGCACTTTGCGTTGAAGATGAGCACTATAAGGAGACCAGGAACTTATTTTTAAGCAAAACTCTTGGGAAACAGATGATACGCACTTCGTAACATAATATGCACTTTAAGAGGTTTTCAAGTTCCATCAGAATCAGATTTACGCCACCTCTCCCTCCAAATATCCCTATAATGACCGGAACCGCTCCGGTTATATAAACTGACGAGTCTTAAGGCTTATACTTTACCCCCCCCCCCGTCAAGTCGGGTCTCGGTCAATTCATTATAAGCAGGCCTTGGGATTTCGGCCCCCCCCCCCCCTCCAGTAGTTGTCGGATCCAATGCGGAGCAGAAATGAACAATCCGAGGCAAGTACTTTTCCAGCTATGAAGTTTCATTCAGATCTGATCATTGGTTGGAAAGTTATGCATGTCTCAAGTTTCCGGATTTTTCCTCCTTGAATTCCCCTTCCCCAAGGATGGTCGGATCCTCCCATCCAACTGCCCCCACAGTGCCCTGGTCCGGTCCGGTTCTGTCAACAGTGTATCTAGGTCTTGTGCCTATTCTTCCCACCAAGTTTTATCCAGATCCCTCCAGTCCAAGCTTGTCACAAGATTTCCGGTTACCCCTAGAACTCCCCCCAAATTCGCCGAATCTGGTCGAGAGTTACAGTTATAGCAAACGGATGGACGGACTTTAGTTTCAAACTACACTTTCTGGCATAAAGTACTTTTATTTCTTACCTGTTGTTGTTCTCTCAGTTTGTTTGTTATTGCTATTCCTCTCTTTTCGCTGTAGAATTCTCACCAAATCCAGGGACTGAAATGTAAAAGTATTGTTTAAAGTTTGTTCATGCTCATGTTAGATTAGATACAAAGGACATTCCTGAAATACCAACAATTTTCGGCTTTTAGTTGCTACTAAGGCCTACTTGTCACAAACAGAACTTTTATGCCTTGGGTGCAATAATGATTTCAAGTTAAGTCACTTTAATCTTTAGCTTGCTTCAACAGATATGTTTTGTACTTTAGGGTACCCAACTAGTAACAAACACCTGAAGCAATCTCTATATTTTTGGCCATAACCAATTTTGTAATTTAAAAGAGTGAGCTCTAGTCTCATTTGAAAGCTTGTTATGTACTCGGCAAGACAGATTATTGCCCCAAAACATTAACACAGTCAATAGCCAGGAAACCAATACCTCCAATTTCATTATGACCACCTTGTGAATCACCCAATGAAAAAGTTTTCTCGAAAATTAGTTGTATGATGTAAGTTATAGTAGCTTTCAGCGTAATTGATGCTGCTATATCAAGACTGATGCTAATGGTTAGGCTACTGCTGCTTGAATATTTTAAACTACTACATACAACTTCACAATGAAAATCTATCAGACAATGACACAGGCTACAACCAATATCAGGAAGTAAAGCAACACAGAAGAGAAATAGCAAGTGGGAAAATGAGCAAACAATTCATAACCAGTGATTCTATTACTGGTCAGAAAGAGGAAGTATTGCTTAGACTCACTTAATAACTCTTATGTTACTATTTTTTTTTTAAAGTAGTTGGTCTACTAGGTGGTGTAGGGGATTGGAAGGAGCAACCAGAAAACAACAGTGCTCAATTTTACTGTTTCTGATCGCTCATTGTTTGAGCAATACCATAGTCTAACATAAGCTGCTTTGAGAGTCATCATTCTTTTTTTAAATCTTTCAGCCCTACTTTTCTACCTAAAATTTCAGATTCCTTGAGAGTAGAAAAATTTAAACTCCTAGGGATAATTTTAACTAAAGATTTAAAATGGGAAGCACAGACGACCAGCATGATAAAGCGAGGGAATGCCGGACTCCAGATGCTTAAGCTCATGTCCAGGCATGGGGCCCCCACTAAACACTTGTTCCAAATTTACATTTCATTTATCCGACCAAATTTAGAATATGGAGCCCCTGTTTGGCATTTTGGCCTCACGGTCGAACAGACCGCCAGAATTGAGAAGATTCAAAAAAGAGCTCTAATCATAGCGTCAAAGGTGGCTTTGAGGTCCTATGAAGAGTTACTACGTAAATTCGAAATTACCTTCTTACATGAACGAAGGCTGAAGCTCTGCATGGAGTTTGGTGTCAAATCTCTGAATCACCACATCCACAAAAATATTTTCCCTTCTGAAAAGCTGTCAAAAAGGCTCCCTTGCAAGGCAGCTACTACAGTTGAAAAGTTGCAGCCGATTAAATGTGCCCACCAGAGGTTTGCAAAGAGTTCTTTTTTAAAGTTGTTTAACGAAGCATAAGCTGAGCTGCTAGTTTCAATTTCTCATCTTATTTATGACCGTTTTAGCCGTATATGCGTAGGCCTATTATGTGTGTGTTCATTTATATACATGACTATACCGAACAAATTTGGTGTGAGCCATGATCAGTTTTTGGCGAATAAAAAGATTTATCTATCTTATCTATCTATCTATCTATCTAACACTGTTAAGTAATTTAAGTTTTACAATAAAGTAGCCTACTGCCATTTCTTATATGATAAACCATGCAAAATCAATGTCAAGTAGCTGATTGTGTTACAACCTACTTTCAAGTATGTCTTATTCGCCTCATCATATTTGTTGTCAAAGCACACTGCTCTATCAAAGAGTGAGCCCTTAGTCTACTAAGATTTTTCTTTTCCATTGTTAAATGCTAGCTATGCCATTACATAAAACATTTTCAGTGAACACACAAGTGGGCTGTTAGATGACATCTCTGTAAGGTTTTAAACTTTTTACTCTGACAAACAGCTTGCTGACCACACAGGAAGGGTTTGAACAGTCGGGAAGCTAACTCTTAAAGAAGTTTCAATGGATCGGGATGTTACTCCTCTTTTGTTACAAAATACTTGCAATAAATTTTTAACATAGCCTACCACTTTTTCTTAAAAAATTTGGCTGTCAGTTGGTTACCTGGTATTTCTCTCATACTTCAAAGCGCAACCAAAATTAACCAAATAGATGGTGGTCAAACCTACAAATGCACCCAAAGGAAAACGTGGAAAATTAAAAAAATTTATAACAAAGAGCGTGTTCTACCCTTCTAACAACAGCAACTATTAGTTACTATTTTCGCTACAACCTCGTATAAAGCTACTACGCTGACCGTTCTAGCCTTCTCGAAATAGAAACTATTTGCTTACCAAGCTCTGGAGCGTAGTAAGCATGATAACTATGCATATCTGTAACATGATTCGTCAGATTCACCCATGGCATGATATTCTGCTGGAGAATAGAAAAAAATGTTCCAGCCTTGACGGCAAAAAGCCACAGTTTGTGACTTCAAGCGCAGTAACTACTGTAAGTATGGTGGAACACGCTCAGAAATCTGAATTACCCCATTTAAAATTGTTAGTTTAAGATCCGGGGTCAGGACAACCCTGAACAGTTGGCTATGTTGTTCTGGCCTAGTAATATTAGGCGATATGGAAATTGTTATTTTTCCTTTCAAATTTACCTGTCTTGTAAGCAAGGAGATATCAAGCTTGTTATTTTCTTTTCCATTTGACTGTTTTACATGCAAGGAAGAAATTGAGGGTAGTGAAACAGTTGAAGAAGTGTTCAAATAAGCATACCGCTACTGTACTTCTCTTGTCAGCTTGAGGAAAAGAAATCATTTTTGCTGTGTCATTTTGTTTTAAAAATTATTCATTTAGATACTAAATAAGCACAGATAACAACTTTGAGAGTTAACAACAGTTTGTTTTGACAACAGATAACAGTTTGTTTTTTATGCTGCCGTCTGCCAGTGTTGCCGTCGGCCTTCGGATTATCTGATTTGTCATATAAAACTGATTTCATTCACAAAAATACAGATTTTTGCGATCGGTAAGGTTACAAGAAATGCCAAAACCAAGCAATTATCTATATTTATGAAGCTAAAGAAGATATATCCTGGAGACCCTGGAGTTATCTCGATAGTTAATTGGTAATAAGAACTAATTTTCCTAGGCAGCGCCGAAATTTATCATTCATGTTTCGGCCAAACATAAAATAGTACTGGCAAGTGGTGGCAACAACGGCCGTTCACCCGTTCAGCCATCGAAATTCGAAAGAAAAGAAGAAATTGCTTGTCTTGAATATCTAGAAATTTTTTCATCGGCAGTATCTCTGCTGATCGTCGATACAGTTATTGAGAAAACCACCAAGAAATGTGGAATTGGAGGATGAATAATGCTTGTGGCGATTGAGACTAGGTAAGTGATTGCTCATATAATGCTTCATCAGGAACTAGCTAACGACTGATGGGTGTCTTTTTTTAACTCCAGTGCAAGAACGGACTGCAGGACAATCGTGATACGGTCCTATTACAGATGGAGATTTGTCATTACAGGAAGCGAGACTGGCTTAGCCGCGGAACCTTGATTGCTTTTTGGGGAGATTGTCTGATACCCCTCCGTCACCATATTGAAGTATTTGTCCACCGCCCAGCCATCCACAAACGCCCAGTACTGACTAATAGAGCATTGGGAATCAAGTGCTTGAAATGCTCAAAATTGGAGAAACAGCCACCAAATAACTGCCTGTATTCAAATTTGTAAATATTTGGATGACCCAACTATGTCAAGACTTTTGGCGGTAAGGGTCACAGTGCTGGTTTGCCTCTGCCACTCTTACTGCCCAACGCCTACATGATATTAACTCGCATTGTGTTAAATAGCTTAAGGATGATTCTTATGTGCAGGAGCAATGATTTGGTGGGCGTTTCTTCTTCGTTCTCTTGGCTCTCACCTCCCAATGACCCTTAAGTTGATACTGGGTGTTTTAGGTAGCGTTCCAGCAACTTAGTATTATTTACAATCGTTACTATTCTTGTTATTATTGCCGTTCCAGAGCCCGCCACAATAAGTAAATTGGCTCCTCCTACTTATTATTTTTGGTACATGACTGCTACGATCGTTCCAATTTTCTTATGATGGTCGCGAGCATCTGCGTGAATTCTCGTGAGAGTGATGATATATGTCCGAGTAGTTATATAAACCGGGTTCTACCCCACCCTCCCCCAAATTTCAAAACCCCATTTTATCATCAATTTCTTAAATTTTAACATCCTTTATTCCAAATTAACCCCTTTTTTACAGATTTTTTAGTTTCATAATTACACGAAATAAGGTGCCAAGAAATGATAATATTACCCCTTTAAGACATATAAACTAATACAATATACCCTAATATATAAGTACACTTATTTTAATAACTATTACAACAATTCTAAATCATATCACTGGTAAACAGTTCCAAGTCAACGTATTGTTCCGAGTTCTTATTTACACGCAAAATAGGCTGCAAAATAAGATTGTTCTTTAGAAGTAACTCATTAGCAATCGAATTGTATCTCTGTGGTATAAACAGATCACACATCTTCTTGTTATGATTGATAACTACAACTAACTTATCTCCATATTTTGTTTTAGCCATTCTCATTTTAACTCTTTCAATCCTAGAACTAGTTGTTCTTTCTTGATTGTCTCATTATACTTGTTTGTTTTGATTGTATTCAAGACTTCCTTCATGGACTCCATTTATTAGTGGCTGAATTTCTTTAATAAAAATCCAGATCGCTATTCATCACATCATCAAATTAAAATCACCTCAATGTACCCAACAGTTTTATCTCTAGTGCGGATAAAGCTCTTTGGGCAAGCAAAAAATAGAAAATCTCTTTGGGCATTAGCATTCACATCACAAAACAGTTGGTTCCGGAGAGATTACAGGCCCCGTTGGCATAATGGTCTAAGTCATTGCAAGCTTAGTAATCATTGCATCAACGATGTCGTGAGATCGAATCCCACTACCAGCAATCCGTTGGTAGTGAGCGATGGCGAACAAAAAAAACTCAGAGGGTTCAGAGTCATCGATTTAGGTACCCGAACAAATAGTCGTTTCCTCAATCCAACCATCGTGGGAGCAGTGGTTGGTTAGGGAATCCGGAATCTAGGGGCGTGAGGCCAGGGACTCCAAAGACAACGCCGTTGATTGGTTGCCACAAAAGTTTTTCAAAAAAAAAAATTTCAAGCTATTGAAAAATATCGGAAGTGCAACCTCGATTCCCAGTCAGGTTAACCTCGCTTGGCCTGGAAGATATTTTTCATAACATACCTTAACTTCTGCTCGGTTGTTATTTTCCAATATAAACCTCTGTGGATATTTTCAATCTTATCACGTACCTGTTCGAGGAAAATTGTTATAAAGCAAGTATTCTGTTTCAGGACGGATGACCGACATTTAGCTGTGAGATGCCATTTGATTGTCGATGGATTTGCGGCTACAGATACAGTACATGAACGCAGTGCCAGGAATGATGCTCTCGAGTATATGTAAGTGAAACATTTATAGCAGTAAAGCCGCCAAGCCCGAGCCAATGATATTTCAGCCAATAACCAAGAACAAATAAGCACGATAACCTCAGTCTCACGATCGTTCAGAGTAAAAACTCCTTATTTCCCGCGCAATATAAACGAGCGGTGGGTAGGAGCTACGTGGAACATCACAATTTGTTACCTCGACAATCAGCTATGTCGCCGAAGAGCCTCGGAGATACAAGTTCTAAAGCAAAAGCCGAACGCGCGGCTCTTCGCGCCACCTGCATTGCTTCCTGTGATATGCCCAGCGGCAAAGATGGAAATAAACGTGCAATGACTCAAAGCTAGAGCAAATTCTTAAAGCTCGGCTCAGTTTTTGCGGGATACCCATAGTCGCTAGTGAGACCAAAGACGGAGATTCTATTTGATTATTTGTTCTTCTCTTATCGAAAAAATATCGATAACAGAACGCTTTAAAATCAGAACTTGGCGAGGGCTCTATGGCAGTTCTAAACAGACCAACATTTGAGAAATGATGAAAATGCAACAGAGGAATAATCCGAAAGCGAACTATGATAATTACATACTTTTGTTCAGAGAATCGCGCGATGATGATTGAGGAATCATAAGTCCTATTATGATAAGTTTCTGTGTTAACTGGGTTACATTGCACGAAAGTTCATTTTCAGTTTACTACAAAGGAAATAGCATTTTAATCTCAGGAGATGTTTTACGGCATAGTGCAGTTTAGACCTGAGAATTTAAATAAGTACTTTCCTGCAGTTGATCCAGTATCAAGGGTAGAAGCTTGCATCGGTTCATCCGGCGAGTGTATACCTGAGACTATTGTGTGTTTTACTTAATAGAAATAAGTACTTTCCAGCAGTTGATCCAGTGTCAAGGGTAGAAGCTTGTTACGGTTCATCCGGCGACTGTATACCTGAGACTTTGGTGTGTTTTACTTGTGTCAAGGGTAGAAGCTTGTTACGGTTCATCCGGCAAGTGTATACCTGAGACTTTGGTGTGTTTTACTTGTGTCAAGGGTAGAAGCTTGTTACGGTTCATCCGGCAAGTGTATACCTGAGACTTTGCTGTGTTTTACTTGTGTCAAGGGTAGAAGCTTGTTACGGTTCATCCGGCAAGTGTATACCTGAGACTTGTGTGTGTTTTACTTAATTTAAATAAGTACTTTCCTGCAGTTGATCCAGTGTCAAGGGTAGAAGCTTGTTACGGTTCATCCGGCAAGTGTATACCTGAGACTTTGGTGTGTTTTACTTGTGTCAAGGGTAGAAGCTTGTTACGGTTCATCCGGCAAGTGTATACCTGAGACTTTGGTGTGTTTTACTTGTGTCAAGGGTAGAAGCTTGTTACGGTTCATCCGGCAAGTGTATACCTGAGACTTTTGTGTGTTTTACTTAATTTAAATAAGTACTTTCCTGCAGTTGATCCAGTGTCAAGGGTAGAAGCTTGTTACGGTTCATCCGGCGAGAGTATACCTGAAACTTTGGTGTGTTTTTACTTGTGTCAAGGGTAGAAGCTTGTTACGGTTCATCCGGCAAGTGTATACCTGAGACTTTGGTGTGTTTTACTTGTGTCAAGGGTAGAACTTGTTACGGTTCATCCGGCGAGTGTATACCTGAGACTTTTGTGTGTTTTACTTAATTTAAATAAGTACTTTCCTGCAGTTGATCCAGTGTCAAGGGTAGAAGCTTGTTACGGTTCATCCGGCGAGTGTATACCTGAGACTTTGGTGTGTTTTTACTTGTGTCAAGGGTAGAAGCTTGTTACGGTTCATCCGGCAAGTGTATACCTGAGACTTTGGTGTGTTTTACTTGTGTCAAGGGTAGAAGCTTGTTACGGTTCATCCGGCGAGTGTATACCTGAGACTTTGGTGTGTTTTACTTTTGTCAAGGGTAGAAGCTTGTTACGGTTCATCCGGCGAGTGTATACCAGAGACTTTGGTGTGTTTTACTTTTGTCAAGTGTAGAAGCTTGTTACGGTTCATCCGGCGAGTGTATACCTGAGACTTTGGTGTGTTTTACTTAATTTAAATAAGTACTTTCCTGCAGTTGATCCAGTGTCAAGGGTAGAAGCTTGTATCGATTCATCCGGCGAGTGTATACCTGAGACTTTTGCGTGTTTTACTTTCAAATGACTTTCTTATCGTGATGACCTAACTACTTGTCTAAACAACCTGGAAATGAAAAAGTGATATCCATGAGTCAAAACATACAGAATTGTTGACTCAGGTTAACAAGCAAATTCTTAAGCTCAAGATAATAAGAAGCACCAAGTTTATAACCATATATAAAATACAATGGGAAAATAGGTAATGGCAGATTAATGTATCTGGCAGTACGAATAGTGTCTGGACTGTCTGCTGCCAGTTTGAATGAAGGGATGTATGTTGTTATGAAACAAAAAATTATAGGGGAAGAAAAATATTAAAATTTGGTACTTTACATTGACTTGGCAAATTTTAATGTGGAACACAAGCGACAAACATTAATGGATACTCACTGTTTTCGTTTAAGGCAAATATACTAGGTTGCAGAAGTAGGCAAAGTGACCCACCGAGAGTAGAACCAGCAAGAAAAAAGGACAGAGCATGAGGGCTCTTGTCACCATCAATGGATAGTAAACGTTATCATAGACAGTAGATACTAAAGAAATTAGAGCGTGAGGCAAATACTCACGATAGATGTACATTCAATTTAGTAAAAAGAAGGATTAGTTGTTATAAGCAAGGAGAACCTCTGATCTACAAGAAACGGAATTAATCGAATCTGACCCAATGCGAAAAAAGATAAAAATCGTAGTGGCTACGGCAGACAAAGGATGACTATTCACAATTTGCAGGTCGATGTACTCACACGTCCCGTCTTCGACTGGTCGACCGTGGAACAACAAAAATACAATTAATTGCATGGAAGCTTTTCTTTGTGAATGAATAATTCCGTGATGGGATAAAGAACATTTAAATCACATCAAGCCTTACACTTTGAAAACTATTTAAAATGTATCAGAATAAGCTAATAAAGCTAGTGGCAACAAGCTAGAAGCTTAACGCCAAATGTAATAATAAATAAATAAATATTATAAATAAGTTATAGTTATATACATATAAGCATCTCTTATAAAGTTCTAATAAATTGCTTAGTACTCAGTTATATTTTTCAATGCAGGTGCTTAAATGAAATATGAATGTCCAGAGATTGAGAATCCATGCAATTATTACAGATAGACTTGGAGTACAACTGGCAAAGAATACTAGCTCGTGGTAAGTTTCTTCAACCAGTTAGGTAGGCCAGTCTTCACACCTATTTAATGCTACATTGACGTCATTCAGGTTTGCGGGACAGCACAAACGAAACTAAACGAACGTCTTGCTTCTTTCAGTTGAAATTGTTTCTGATAGCCTGAAATTATTTTTGACATCCTCTGTTATTATTATTACTCGTCATCCAAAAAATATCAAGTATTCGAGAGGGAAAATATTCAGGCCTTAAAGTTTAACTGAAAAACAAACTGATTTTTACATCACTTAGTAGAATTAGATTGGTGGAGTCTAATAGATGTTTTGGATTTGGTCAGAAATTTAATTATTTTCCTTATGTGCTCTAGTAGATAAGTTCAGAATCTTTTTCGTAAATCGTTTTCGGCAAGCGTAAAACAAAGGGACAGCGCATAGAGGTACCAGAGGTAAGAGAAAAGCTCACAATGCGAAAATCGATTACTCGTCAGCGGTGGAGCAACGAAGTAACCTATTTCCATCTGGTCTACTAGCCTATTGAAATGAATACTTGACGGGTATGTAGATTGTCTTTTTTCAACACTTTTCAGTTAAATTGCAACCACCAACAACAGGAAATTCGTGGACTTCTGTAAACAAAGCAGGAGATTGGACCAGGTAAATAAGAAAGGGTTTGGAAAAGAGTTTTCCTGTGACATCACGACCCATTGATATAGTTTTCTTTAACAGGAGGCGGGAGGCGAACTACGGCAAGAGGAAGAACAGAAGCTGTGGAAGAAGGTTTTATAACTTTTGTAAAGTTACACTAGAGTAATTGCAAATATTTATCATGGCACTGGCATTGTATTGGTATTCTCATTTTCATTCATCGTTTCTGTCCTCGTCCTCTTCAAGCGGTCAGGCGAAAAGAGGAGTGACAAGAGCCAAAGTTTCAAAGCTATGATAAAAATTGTTTCGGCTACAACAAGCTGTTATTGAAAAGCACTTACAATGGTTATAACAGGTATATTCTAATAGCGTTTAACACTGATACACGCTATACAACTACTGGCAGTGTTGATTTAAGATCCGGTCCGGCTTGCATGAATCGACGAATGGACGAGGGCTAAATGGGAGAAGGGAAGAGGGCGAAATAAGGAGGAGAGCGGGAGAAATGATATTCGAAACAGTAACGTAAATATGAATTTCATATTATAAGTTTCGTACCATAGGCGCTTCATGTCCTCTCGTCACTTTCATTATCCTCTAGCAGCATGTTTAATTAATCAATCGAAAAGGCAGAAAATAAATAGTCTTGGCTGCAAGCAGAATCGTCAGGCAAGAGCAAACGGAATTCTTCGAGGACACGGAATCCTTTTTCCTTTCAATTCATGTCCCTTAATTTCTAACATGAACATACTAGAAATAACTGTATTTTTACATCATCGTCCTCTTCAGACGGTCAGGTGAAAAGAGGGATGGCAAGAGCACTAAGTTCAAAGCTATGATACAAATTGTTATAACCAGGACAAGGTTCTATTGACACAGCACTAGCAAGTGTTATAAAACGTATTGTTTCATAACGGTAACGCGCGGATGCACTACAAAACTTATGAAAGTGTCGCTTTAAGATTTGCATTCGCGGTTTCTGCTGGTTCAAAGGTTTGCAATCGCTCATTCTTTTCCCGGATGTCGTACAAATCGAAGAAAGACGCCACTCGAGATCATAGGAGAAGAATCACTGGAAAAGAAATAGTGAACGTTAAGGGGATACAAAAGCCGCATTCGATTTATTCTTGTCTCGGCCCTGTCAGCGACCCGTCTTTAATTCGTAGCAAGGCAGTAATAAGAAGACGAGACCGAGACAAGAAATACTATGATCGAACGCAGCTTAAAACGAAGAAAGGTATGGTAATTTGAACGTATTATTTGCGTTTCTCTAGCTAAAAGTAAGGAAAAGGCGGACACAAAGAAGAAGAGTTTCCAAATTATCTAAGCATTACATGATTAAGTTACCCCTCTAACCGACCCCTCAAAGCAACTAAAACGAGGAAGGGATCGGTGAACTGAGCCACCGACGACTAAAATTTTTAGAACTCCAGATTTCTTTCCTCGTGTTGGTACTATCCTTGACAGATTACTACTAAAACAAGGAAAGAAATGGTGGACTTGAAATATCTTAGTTGTCGACCCCTCGCAGGACTGATGATCGCCTACGGACAAGGTGCTAGAAGGAGGAAAAGGTTAACTTTTACAAGCGTAAGTTGCCCACACCTCACGAGATACTAAAAGGAGGAAAAGCACGGCAAAGCTTGCCAGTTTTGTCTAATACTTGCTGACCCCTCACGGGATACCGAACAGAGGAAAGGCTTGCCAGTCTTTTAGAACTCCTTATTTCTTTCCTCGTTTGGGTACTATCCTTGCCAGATTACTAAACAGAGGACGGCTTGCAAGTTCTTTCAAATACTAAAAGAAATGGTGGACCTTAAATTTTGATAGTTGCCGACCCCTCTAAAGCTAATAATATAGAATCCACCATTTCTCTTCTCGATTTTTTAGTCTAAGGTACTATCCGTGACAAGTTACTAAAAACAGGAATGAAATGGTGGAGCGAAAGTTGCCCACACCTCACGAAATACTAAACAGAGGAAAAGCACGGCACAGCTTGCCAGTTATTTCTAACACTAACAGGCGAAATTTTACAAATGTTAGTTGCTGACCCCTCACGGGATGCTAAACAGAGGAAAGGCTTGCCAGTTATTTCTAACACTAACAGGCGAACTTTTACAAATGTTAGTTGCTGACCCCTCACGGGGTGCTAAACAGAGGAAAGGCTTGCCAATTTTTTCAAATACTAAAAGGAGGAAAAGGTGACACTTTACAAATGGAAATTGCAGACCCCTCACGGGATACTAAACAAAGGCTTGCCAGTTTTTTCAAATAAATGGTGGACTTGAAATATCTCAGTTGCCGACACCTAGCTGGACTCATGATCGCCTACCGACAAGGTGCTATAAGGAGGAAAACGTGAACTTTTACAAATGTAAGTTGCCGACCCCTCATGAGAAACTAAACTGAGCAAGGCACAGCGTGCCGGTTATTTCTAATAGTAAAAGGTGAACTTTTACAAATGTTAGCTGCTAACCCCTGACGCCTCCTACTAGAAAAGACTTGCCAGTTTTTTCGAATACTAAAAGGAGGAAAAGGTGAACTTTAACAAATAGAAGTTGCCGACCCCACACGGGATACTAGGAAAGGCTTGCCAGTTTTTCGAATATTAAAAGGAGGAAAAGAAGAACTTTAACAAATGTAAGTTACAGACCCCTCACGGGATACTAGGTAAGGTTTGCCAGTTTTTTAAAATACTAAAAGGAGGAAAAGGTGAACTTTAACAAATGTAAGTTGCCGACCCCTCACGGGATACTAGGAAAGACTTGCCAGTTTTTTCGAATACTAAAAGGAGGAAAAGGTGAACTTTAACAAATAGAAGTTGCCGACCCCTCACGGGATATTAGGAAAGGCTTGCCAATAAAAGGAGGAAAAGAAGAACTTTAACAAATGTAAGTTAGAGACCCATCACGGGATACTAGGAAAGACTTGCCAGTTTTTTCGAATACTAAAAGGGGGAAAAGGACACCCTTAACAAATGGAAGTTGCAGACCCCTCACGGGATACTAAACAGACAAAAGCTTGTCAGTTTTTTCAAATGCTAAAAGGAGGAAGAGGTGAACCTTAACAAATAGAAGTTGCAGACCCCTCACGGGATACTAAACAGAGGAAAGGCTTGCCTGTTTTTCGAATCCCCGATTCCTGGTAATTCTTTCCTCCTTTTAGTTTGCCTTTCCTGCTTTTCTCTTGCCTTTCCTTTCCTGCTTTTAGTCGATCCCGTAGTTTTACGGTTTCTTGGTTCCGCACCGTTTTCCTGTTGGTATTGTGGTGGGATGTAGTTTGTTTTTTCGCGTGATGAGATTTCGCTGATCAAGAAAAAAAAATTAGATTTTTCTATTTCTTTTATACGCCGCTTCTTCGAAACGGCGGGTTATAAATAAATTACTTGCTTACTTTGTAGAAGCCGGGCTGATGCCCGACGGACACATGATATTTTTATATGATTTTTTATATTTATGTTTTTTTATATTTTTATATTTTTATTATGAAACTAGGCACAAAGCACGAAGACTGAGTAAAAACAACGAAAAATGAAGAACAAGAAAGAAGAACACTAAACAAAACTAACTTTAAAAAAAACATCTACACCCTAAAAGTCTTAAATCAAAAGGGTTTTCCGGTTGCGATCAAAATTTTGGCTTTATGTCCTATTTGTTTTTCCACTATTGTTAGTTTTATCACTAATTTGATAACGCCTGGAAATCTTCGAGTTTCGGCCATATAATGAGCATTATTATGTTATTGTTATTTTAGGGTACCTTTATTTAGGCTAGTGTTAATAATTCGGATTGATGGTGGAAGGGCTGCCGCGGGAAACTTTTTGAATTTACATGACAGTGACCGAATAGCCGAACGAACGGAATAACTATGCTTGCCAGCTTGTGCCAACTTTGGTCGTTTGAATTCTTTTGAACTGTCTGCTTCTTCGGTCACTCTTGATCCAGAGATTTCAATCACATTAGTTGCGTTTTTGCTGATACCATGGTATCTGATCCCACGGTCTAAAGTCGTTTTTGCAGTTATCGTGGTATCTTGCCAGTTATCGTGGTATCAGATATTCAGATACTACGGTCCGACCGTGGTAACTGGCCGTGGTATCTGAAAAGTCATCTCACTTTCATCAAATTTAGCACTTAGTGATGTAACTGGATATCTGCTTTTCTTTTGGGATGACTTCGAAAAGTGCAATTTCGGTTATAGTCGTTTTTGCAGAGCACCGTGTATCAGATACCACGATAACTGCAAAAACGACTAATTGCAGATCCAGTTACCGCGGTAACAGATACCATGGTATCAGCGAAAACACAACTATAGTAATGTTTTATCCACCCAAAGGGTACAACAGTCTTATTACGCATAGCATTATTTGGCTTTGATTGTGCAAAACGGATACGTCAGCTGAATTTTCTTGGAGCTATATTTCGGCCCTTCTTTGCAAGGGTCCTCTTCAGGCTCAAAACCGCTCAAGTTGGAAAAACGAACATGTGGGAAACACCAAAATATAGCTCCAATAAAATTCAGCTGACGTACCCGTTTTGCACTATTAAATATGATTCGCAGTCAGCTTGGGCTGAAGGAATATTTATTATTTGGCTTCTTTCCAAAAAGCAAACTGGTTAAAAAGTTATGCAAATCGTGCTTGACTCTTCTCGAGACGCATCAAGCTTTCTCATTTATTGGCAATTTGTCCCTGTTTCTGACGAAGCCAAGGGTCTCGGGATCCGGTAAAAACAGTAAAACCCGTGGTTATTTTTTTTTTTTTTAATCAGACTCAGAATAAATAGCAAATGCAACATTTTTATTTAATCACGCCTAGCATCTATTCACCTTTTTTATTATTTTCGAATTAATGATTTTAAGTGGCGACAGTTCCTTCTCTTACTTGCGCCAGACCAGGGACCCATAAATTTCCTGTAATGACTCGCCATTCAGGGGGCTTGTCATTTCCTATGCTTCTATGTTGCCCGAGCCTCACCTAGTTTCCAAAAATTCCGCTTGGGTCGAATCGGCATTCTTGCTCAGATAGATATAGATAGCCGTCTTTAGTCAGGACTATTCAACATGCCACCAAGTACCTAAGCTAGGACAAAAGATCCAGGATACTCTTCCATTACAGAGAAATATTCCTAGTTCAGCTTAACAGCTGCGAAAATTTTTGTCTATCTGGACAGTCGGGTATTTTATCCCCGTGGGTATCTCTCGAACTATCGACGCTCGGTCAAGAGCGCATCAGAAATCTCTTATTGACAAGCCCCCTGAATGGCGAGTCATTACAGGAAATTTATGGGTCCCTGGCCAGACTGATATGCCAAATACTCCCTCAGCCCAAGCTGAGATTTGACAACAAAATGAAACAAAACGGATAAGACAGCTAAGATTTGGTCTAAAAACATTACGGGTCTTCTTGGCAAGGGTCCTCGTTAACTACAGTTAGACGAAATGAACCTGTAATGAAAGAACTTCTTGGTGCCAGTGAAAGGTCTAACAAACCGGTACTTGAATTCTTTTATAAATTATTTTACCTACAAAATTAACAGAAACTGGTGGATTCCAAGTGACATTTTTTTCACGACTGTATGTATCCAAGTTATTTTAGCCCTTAGCTGTAATGGATCGACATTTTTAGTGCCAATTCGGCGCTCCTAGTTGGATCAAAAAACTATCTATCTATCTAAATGAATGAAGTTCCTAGTAAATAAAGAATCCATTTTGGGGAGAATTGATGCAGAGGAAAACCTCGGGGAAAACTACTGCTGAAATTTCATTTTAGATACAATTTATGTTTAAATTGCTCGATTAGGTCGTTGACATGAAAGGCAGGGTTGCCACATGTCGCACGATAGTGTGAATTGTCACTCTATTTTGTTTTTGTCACTGTTTTTGTCACATAAAAATCACTCTATTTCAGAATATGACCAAATGTGTCATTTTTGCAGCAGGGATGAAAGGCAGGGTTGCCACATGTCGCACGATAGTGTGAACTGTCACCCTATTTTGTTTTTGTCATTCATTGTCCTGTTTTTGTCACATAAAAATCACTCTATTTCAGAAAATGACCAAATGTGTCATTTTTGCAGCAGGGATTCCGACCAGAAGTAACTGTTTCAAGTTTTTTCATGAAAGTAAAATTAAGATGCGTCATTTTCACAGAGGCGATTCCGACGTAAAGTGAACATTTCATGAAAATAGTTTTCACTCACAATTCACTCTCTATTTTGGGCCAAAAGTCACTCTCTCAATATTTCTGATGTGGCAACCGTGATGAAAGGGGTTTCTTTTCATGGGAGCCTGACGAAAACCCCTGTCAAGAAGGGCCGAAATGTCGCTCTAGCAAATCTTAGCTTACATGTCTTATTGCGTCATTGTTTACCGCTTGGGATAAGAACAACGTACATTGGAAGTTCTTCCGAACGTTCTGGTCAGTATTTCTCCTGTCCAATATGTGGAGATGAGAATGAAAGTGTGGTGCATGTCATGTGTGAATGTGAAGAATTAAGAGAACTGAGGAATGAAGTATTTGGAGAATGCGTGAGGGTGTTCGATGAGAAATGGATGTGTAGTATGATTGGTAGCCGTCAGTTTGATGATGTGGGGAGGCTGACAAGATTCCTCGGGGTTGCTTTTCAACACCAAATATTATGCCTTGAGTAGGTAGTTTACTGTACAGATCTTTGCTCTTTTGTTTTTTGTTTATTTTGTTGCCATGGCCTTCTGGCTTTTTTGTGCAATTAAATCTTCTCTTATACCGAATACATACGCTTGCTCGTCGCTGCTTGCGACTTCGAATATTGATCAATAACCGATAGGAATCAGCACATTCTAAATAGGATACGTCGACATCAGTGGACATGCTATACTTGGCTTGAAATAAGGCTGTTGACCTTCTGAAAACAGGAAAGAATAATCAACGCAGAAAAGAATGAATGCTATGTCACGCAAAAGGGGAAGCTAAGGAGGAGAGGTCCACGTATGTAGATAGAAGCTTACCGCAGGCAACCCCCCCCCCCCGAAAGGCACCCCCCCCCCCTCCCCCCGAAAAAGAAATCCTGGATACGGGCCTGTGCTGTAGGTATGTTATTCTGGCGGTACTGTTTTTTTATGCCTGGTTTGATGACAAAACCAGATGTACGGATGGATCCTAAACCTTCCTCCTTCCAGAAGCTATAATGGCAAAAAGCTATTTCTAAGCTATTTCAAAATTTGTTTTCTTCTTGGCAAAGTTTTGACATCTACTATACTCCTTCAATTAGTATTTCAAGCCTAAATGACGCAATCTGAACGAGTGTGTCATACGGCGGTGGGGGGGGGGCAGCTTTCGCGATATTGTTTCATACGAAAAGGGGGGGGGGGGGTTCGGGTTGGGATTTAAGCACAAGCAGGTTATATTATATATTGCTCAAATAAGGTATAAGGTATGAGTATTGGTCCTGTCTTAGTCTACTACAAACTGAGTTCACTTCATTCCAAGACTGACATCCAACGAAGTAAAGAGGATATATGTAGGAGGGAAACGGCGAGAATAGATGGAGTCACTCCGCGCGGACTCCGCGGACGGAAAACAGCGAGAACACGGAGAATGCCCCCAAAATGGATTTTTATATAAAAAAGAAATGTATCCAGGTGACGGAATTAGTCGGTAAAAGCCCTGAACCACTTTCTTATCATTGTATTTATTTTGAGTGTTTTTACTGTGTTTTGCATTTTACTATTTACAAAAAAAAAAATCAAAATATATTCAAAATCCGTCTTATTCCATACAGAGATGGGCGAATCCGAATCCGGTTTCGGATTCGGATTCGAATCCAGGATTCGTCCTTTTGGTCGGATTCGAATCTTCTGCTTGACAGGCTGGATTCGGATTCGGACTCGGATTCAAAACCCTCAATCTTACGAATCGCTCAAATTTCAAAGACTTCATCCTTCCAGTTTCCGTTTTCCCAATTTTTACACAGTGTGCTTAGGCAATCCAACTTTTTGGTCTCCACCACCAACCATCCTCAGTAATCTATCACGCTATCTGATTACCTTAGATATCAGTGCATTTTGTCACCTCTGATTTTAACCATAAATGATTTGATTTTTTGTTAAGGTCGGATTCGAATCCGGATTCGATTCCGGACTCGAATCCTCAGCATGAAATGGTGGATTCGGAACCGGATTCGTAACTAGCCCTGGATTCGGACTCGGATTCGAATCCTTTCATGATCGGATTCGCCCATCTCTGATTCCATACCTAAACTCAATACAAATCTCAGAAATTCTTATTAATCATCCCTAATATTTGTTTTTCAAACAACAATACCAGCAACTCCCAAAGTTGACTACCCGCCGACTCTGAAAGGGAGTCCTTTTCTGATGATTGCGGTGATAATCCCCGTCCCTGGGGACTCGCGAGAATACGGGGAGGGAGCAGAGGCGTTACTAGCCAAAATGTTTAGGGGGGGGGGGCGTGGTATTTACCGACTGGCTGGTTATTTTTACCGAATATTTTTGAAAATGAAAACGACTATTACTGAGACAAAGCTACTGTGTTGACGATAATCGGCTGATTTTAAGAAAAACTACTATTTTTAAGAAAAATCAACCATTTTTACGAGAAAACCCACTGTTTTTTTTTAAATCGACTGTTTCCAAGACAAAAGTCGACTGTTTTTACGAAAAATCGAGGGCTTCGCGCCATCTCGGCTATTTTTTACCGACTGGGCCGTCAACATTCGGGGGGGGGGGACTAGTCCTAACGCCCCTGGGAGGGAGTCCCTTGGACAAACAACAACACGGGGACTCCTCAAAAGGAGTCGTCGGGGAACGGTGAGAATACGCCTCTAGTGGGCTCGAAACTGTTCTTGTCCCACTATGAAGGGGAACTTCGGGAGGCGCAAAGGGTAACTGCCATCACCCGCAGGTTCTTTGAACTAAGGTACAGTCCTCGGAAAACTTCTAAAATCTCTTGTGCCGTGGCTTGCGCCTGACCGTTGCGGTCCGTGAGGTTAGTTCTCAGTGCATGCGAATCCGGTTTCGAAAATTCGCATTCAAATCCGGGAAACTGATGTTCGTGCTAGACTAACAGCGAGGAGCTCGTCCAAATTTCGATCCGGACTCTCTAGAGCAATCAAGTCCCGGAATTGGAGATCCACACTCGCTCTCGGAATATCGGTTTTGCTCATCCAAATTTCGACCCGGATTCTTTAGAGCAATCAGGTCCCGGACTTGGAAATCCGTAGTTACATTCGAAATATTGGTTTCTGGGCTACACTAACAGCATTGAGCTCACCCGAGTTACGATCCGGTTTCTCTTCAGCAATCAGGTCCCGGAGTTGGAAATCCGTAATTACATAGTGAAACTTGTGCCGTGGCTAAAGTGGAACTGGCCATCTTGCAGTGGCTTTGATCGGACAACGTTGACTGTTTCTTTTTTTTCTAGCCGAGAATGAGAGGTCGCCGAATTCTAATGCCACTATTGCTTATGTCCCTAATCTTGACAATCCAAATGATCAGCAGACAAAGCTCCAGCAAGGAGAACTCGTCGTACAGCGGCTTTATCGGCGAGTCCATCCAGAAACTAGTCCAGTTCTCCGACAATGAGGATTTGATCGACCCTGAAGAAATTCTTCTCGGAACTGAAGACTCCGTTTCCGTGTTCGTAGAGGATAAGAGTGTTGTCATGTCGGACAAAAACACAGAGACGTACTGGCCCACGTCACTGTATAAGACCATTTTGATGTACAACCCCCCGCCATTTTTGACATGGAAGGAGGGGAATAAGCCATTCAGAAACGCCCAGTGCGATGAGTATAGGTGCTTCTTCACGCAGAAGCACAGTCTAGTGAAAGACATGCAATTCGACGCCATCTTATTCTCTCCAGAAAAGAAGCTGAAATTCCTGCCGATCATTGCCAATAGAAAGAGCAGCCAGACATTTGTTTTCCTCAACCTTATCCAGCCGACCTACGCGTCTAGCTTCAAAAACTGGAATAATTACTTTAACCTGACTATGACTTACAGAAATGATTCTGATGTATATTTCCCCTTGGGTAAACTGGTACCGAAACCATCAGCGCCCAAGACAGACGCCTATCGAAAAACGCTGATCACACAAGCGGGAAGATCGACAACTAATTTGGCAGTCGGGAAATCCAAGATTTTGGCCACCGCGTCCGGATGCAAAAACAACTATCTAGCTAAACTCGAAGAACGTTTAAGTGTTACTAACTTTGGTGATTGCGGTACGAAAACCTTCAAACTCACTTATGACGGAAATTATACTGACTTCTTCGGAAATGTGAGCCAAACCTACAAGTTCTTTCTCATTCCCGAAGTTTTTCCTTGTAGTAAGTACGTGCATATGCTTGTATTCGAAGTGATGAAACATAACATGATACCAGTGATATACGGCAGTGATGTCACAAGAGTACTCCCTGAACATAGTTATATCGATGCTCGGAGGAAGTCCGCCCAGGAGCTTAACGAACTACTTCACTCCCTTGATATAAACGATGTGGCTTATAATGAGTATTTTTGGTGGAAGGATCATTATTATGTGAAGACATTCCAGGATACGACAAAGGATGCGTTTTGTGATTTGTGCCGTTCGCTGCATTCGAAGGAAAAACGCAGTGTGAAAGACATGTCGCGTTGGTGGTACGGTGGGGAGAAATGCAGGAGACTTGCTGCTCTTTGAAGACATCATGAAGAAGGACCTTATGATGTCGCACTGGAGTCTAGTTGCCCTGAAGGATTCAGTCGCGAAAGAGTCCCATACAAGTATAAAACACCCGTCCTGCCGTGATGTGCCGGACGACAGGGCGTTAGAGTTCTAAGACTACGGTCAGTTTTCAGTCAGCCCTATGCTAGACATTGAAGATGAAATATCCGAGCTCTGAAGCTGAAAGTTTTTTGGTGTCAATTATTTATTCCTGCTCCAAGACGTATGTTGATTTTATCGAGTAGGCTAGTCCTTTAAAGTCTTACGGTCTAGCCTCCTACTACTAGTAATCCAGGGGTTGTCAGTGACAGATCGGTTCTCAATACTCAATAAAGCGAACATGTGTTTGTTATACCTAGTCTACACAGAGCCCATAACAGCGCCACATTCAGGGACGGTTCGAAGTGCTTGGGCGTGGGGGGGGGGGAGGGTTACAACCTCAAAACATACGACAGGCTAATGCCCGGCAATTATACCGATCAGAAAAGACAGACAAAAGCAACAGGCTCGAGGAATATTAACATGCATTTTTAAAAGGTTACGCGAAATGTCATTAAAGGAATCAGATAATAAAATAACAGGAATTGCAGCATGCTGTTCATCTCAACTTTTGCTGGAGATAACCAAGCCTCGGTATCATAACAGCTTCTAACGTATGTGCTCAAGAGAAAATACTCTTGAAAACACTCTCCTTGCTGATGAAAAATTGCCGTGTACCTAGCGGAAGAGCAGGAAGAAGCACCACAGCTGTCCCCAACAGTCGCCGTGATTGTTTAACACAGGATTCGAGTTGTTGTGTTAGAGTCGTTAGTGAGACGTTTTCTCGTTCTTCCTGAGACCACTGGCGTGTTTTGGACTTAGTCATATAGAGTATTAAACTGAGCGCCGTAGGCGTTTTTTTTTTAATCAGAGCAAAACTGACCTCCTCTACCTCCCATACAAATTCTAGTTTTAACGTGCTTAGACCCCAAAGTTTCAAGCTTAAAATTCGGCTTAAATGACGTACCCTTCAACTAAATAGATAATAGAGTAGGCCACCGTGAATGGCGCCGAAGGCGAAATTTAAGCTTCAAAGCCCGTTTAAACGACGTATGCATCAGATAAATAGAAAATAGGCTGCTACGAAATGCGCCACAGACGAAATTTTTTAACTCCACCTTTTTCTAGCAAATTTTACCTACTATTACTACTACTTACTAATTCTAGCTTTAAATTCTAGCTAAAACAAATCTTAGGCCTAAAACCTCACCTAAATGACGCGCCCCCACTAGATAGCGAATAGGGCCATAGGCTACTACGAAAGACGCCGCAGGTGAGATTTTAGGTAAGGGAAAGTAAGGGCTGCCTATGATACCCCAGATTTGTCCATGGCACAGACAACTCCCAAATGGAGTGGGATTTTTGCCGGAAGTTTGTACCTGGCAATGCATCATGCGACTCCTTCCGAAAAAGGTAGTGGTCACCCAGAATAAAAAAAAAAGATATAAAGTAGATTAGTTCTGAATTTACAGTAGGTGCAATCATCAGGCCTGTCAGTACTTACAAGACCGGTTTATGTTAAAACTTTGCTCCACAAGACAGAAGTCCACCTGTTTATGGTATTTAAGAGGTTTTTTTTGCACAAAGCCGGATACGATGTTGTTGAAACTTCGCGCCCCAGGCAAGATTTTTGAAAATCAGCACACATTCTGCTAAAATACAGAGGTTTGGGTACAAAACTAGTTGTGTTCAAATTTTGTGCAACATTGGTGAAAATCACGACTTGGTAACTGCATGTCACACTGACAAGCTCGAAACATAGGACTATCATTCTAACAAACTAAAAAATTACAACTGTCTCTAAGATACGACTAGAAAATCGCTTCATAAACACGATAAGAAACAGGTTATTTGCATGCAAAATTCCTGATTTGGTGTCATTCTGGCATGATCAAACATACAAAAACGGTTAAAATCAAAACAAAGAGACACAGTAAAACATTTGTGCCATTTTTCGTTAACATGTTGAATAAAATGTCTGTGTAACGTTAATATTTGTAGTATTTAGTGTTTACGTAACTCGTGAGTGTTTAAAAGAATGAAATTTTTTTAAAGACAATCAAATCAGCTATTAGCTAGCAAGTTTCTGTATAATAAACCTTACTTGCTTACTTACTTACTTACAACTGTTGTTCTGACAAACCCGCAACACACAACTATGAATTTGACAAGCTCAAAACATAAGACTCTTTGTAGCCATGTGACTGAAAAATTTCATTTGCAGGCAAAACTCACGTTTCATAACTGTCTTTATGTTATTCTGGCAAGCTCAAACATACGACATTCATACACATAGACGCAAAACATATGACTGAGAGTATGATTCTCTCAACGGTGAGCCCCCCCCCCCCCCCCCCCGCGCACCCAGCTTTCCATCCACCCCCTGGCCCCATTTATTGGAATACAGTGAAAAGACACATGGTACGTAAAATTCACTAGTGGTAACTATTTTGTGAAGGGTTGAACACTTTTTGGGATCCCAAAACGTAAGTGGAGGGATACCTATGACTTAGCAAAAATGTCCATCTGTCTGTCTGTGAGCACGATAACTCTCGAAGGGAATGAAATATTTTGATGAAACTTGGTGTGAGGATTCATTGAGTCAAGGGTAAGGTCAAGTTCGTAGATGGGCTATGTAGCTCTACATTTAGGAGTGGGGGAGGGGGTGCAAATTAAGGGACATACAAAATATTTTTAAACAGCTAATGTGATAGTCGATTATGGGGTAAGAAGGCATGCTGAGCACGATAGCGAAAACCATTTTCTCGCTGGACAAGTAGTTCGTCCGGAATCCGGCAAAAAACAGAAAGTTGGTTAGAAGTAAAAGTTTTATTTGAAGTTGATTAAATGGTCAATTTAGGGGTAAGAAGACATGCTGAACGCGATGGTGAAAACCATTTTTTCGCCGAACAAGTAGTTCGTCCGGAATCCGGTGAAACCCGGAAAGTTGGTTAAAAGTAAAAGTTTCATCTGAAGTTGATTAAATGTTTGATTTAGAGGTAAAAAGACATGCTGAATACGATGGAGAAAACCATTTTCTCGTCGGACAACTAGTTCGCCCGGAATCCGGCCAAAACCGGAAAATTTGTTAAAAGTGAAAGTTCGATCTGATGACAGATTAAGGGGTAAGAAGAGAGGCTGAGTCTTTATATGGATGTCCGGCAATGAGATATTTTGGTATCTTGGATTCATTGGGTCAAGTGTAAGGTCAAGTTCGTAGATTTTCTTTATAGCTTTACATTTAGGGGTGGGGGAGGTGGTTCAAAATTAAGGGACAAAATTTTTTTTTTTAAAAGGTAATGAGATAGTTGATTTAGGGGCAAAGCGACATGCTGACTCCAAATATTAAAACTATTTTCTTCCCGGAAAAGTAGTTCACCCGTAATCCGGCGAAAACGGGAAACAAAATTGTCAACCAATTGGGGTATAAGATGTTTGGGATCCCATCGAAACCTTAGGTCTTGTTGTAATAGGCTATCAGTGATGGGTAACTAGATTGTCCTATCAGGCCTTTTCAGCTAAACTTTAAGCATTTGGATACGAAGCAGGGCTTTCGCATTTCTTGTGCGGCATGCGATGTTTAATCTTATACTTATGTAAGGTCAACCTGTTTTGCTGAGCCTTCCTTCCTATCCTTCGACTTCCAATTAAAGTTTGTTCTTTTCAAAAACTGGCGCCGACTACGCTTTCGAACTCGTCAGCACAGGGACCGCAGGGAGAGCTTTCAAGAATCCCTACCAGAGACAAATACATTATAAGTACATTATTATTATTACTAATACACAAAATAGGACACCAAGTATGTTGAAATTCTTGGATTCTAAAGGGAATATAGATGAGATTTAAGAACCTTCGACGTGCGAAATCCCTTAGGAGGTGGGAAAAGGAAAAATACTTACGGAGGCAGCGACCCAGCAACCTCAATTACGATAAATTCAAAAGTAAAGAAACGCGGACTTGGCAGTATTTTACATAACTGGCCCTTGACTGGAGTTGAAATTTGTAGAGAACTGTGGAATATGTCGATATATAGGAACGTAGTCTGGTTTGCGAAAGGAGTGAAGGAATATACAAAGTAATCAACTCTAGTTTTATCAACACTTAGGCTAGGTCAAAAGTGAAAAGCAACAAGATCTAAGATTTTGATGGGATCCCAAAAATTTTATTATTTGATCTGGAAAATTTGCTCCTGTACAGAACTCATCCAACCTATCCAACCTCATCCAAATCCAACCTCAGTCAAGATTTCAAATTTCCAGAGAAGCATTTCCTTCAGAATAATCAGAATAATCTACATATCTGGCTTAATAAGGAACCAAGAAATATGACCAGGGGCGTCCCAAGTCTTTCTTCATTGGGGGGGCGAACCTGGTAAAAATTGACCAAATCGGTACCTGATATTGACCGAATTTATAATTTGTTTCCAAAAAACAGCGAGTTGCCTTCAATAAGATATAATGTAAAAAGCTGCATAGTATGTACAAAATCAAGTCTAAAGAGAAAATTTGGTGTGTTTTCACGCTCTTCCACTTCTGTTTTTTTTTTTTTAGGAATATGCCGTCACTAGCCTTTTACCTTTGGGGGATGTCAAGTTTTGCCAGCAGGACTTGAAAATGTGCTGACAGAAAACTCAGTTGCTGCCAAGCGACAACGTCCTGAACGGCTGTACCCAGCAAAACTTAAAGCGGCGCAGGCAAAATTTTTTGAATCCGCCTTTTTTCTGGCACATCCTAGCTTTTAACGTGGTTCAAATCCCTCAGTATTCCAAGCATCAAACGCCAACTAAATGACGTACCCTTCTTCTAAATAGTGAAGACTAATAAATGTGGCGCAGGCGAAATTTTTTGGAAATACTCATGATCAAAGTGCATTTTTGCGATCCCAAGGCTACATATTAAACCACAGAGCTGCCTGACGAAAAAAGGGTCCATCTAGGGTAAAGTAGATGTAAAGTACATTTATTCTGAATTTACAGCAAACAAAAATAGGCTAGTTTTCACGTCAGGAGACGTGCTTATTCCTGAAGTTCTGCAATCATTAGAAGTATAAGTTAAGTAATGAATGGAAACCAGCTGAAGCTACCGTTAAATGGTAAAGAAAAAGAGCTAAATAAATGCCACTTAAATTACCAAGCTCAGTAACTGGGGTGAACAAAACAATGAATTCGTACTACCGAAAGACTAACTAAAAAATAAAGAGCAGATCAGGAGCGGTATAACGACCGAATTTCGGAACGGAATAAAATTCTTGGTAGAACCACCTAAAACAACCGAATATGGCAAGTCTGGTAACAGATTCGGACCAAAGAAAATCAGGTGATTTACCAAATTTGGTAACGAATCAGAACCGAATGAATCTGATTAATCACCGAATTATGAAATGGTTGACCAAATGCAATAGAACAGATACAGACTTGAGAAAAGTCCGGTGAACAACCGGATTTGCTAACGAGTGTGACGAAATAAATACGTTAAATAACCGAATTTACGTAGGGACGTACCGAATGCGGTGAAATCGACTCGGACAAATCAATCGGATTAATGACCGAATTATGAAATGGACTGACCGGTAGCAGTGGTCTAACGCCACCGCGGTTTTCCGCCACCATATGTTTTTCTCCACCTTTTAATTCAGGTAGCGCAGGTAGCCTGTGCAAGTAGTTTCAGATTTAAATCTTTAAATGTGAAAAGGGTGTTTACCGCCACCCAGGAAATTTTACGTCCCCAAGAGGATTACTTCCTCTAGAGGGTAGGGTCAAATCTTGTCAGACCTATTATTCTGATGGGGTGTCTAGTGCCAACCGGATTAAGTATCACAGCGATTTAGGGCTTTCGGCCAGACCTGCTCCAAAACGTCGCAAAGTCTACAGAGAACTAGGGGAGAGGCTACTGAAAGTTAAAATTACATATCAAGAAAGAAAGTGTTCAAGAGAAGCACTTCTGTGGGCGATTTCTTACCTTTTGAAATTTGAATAATTTGGGGCTTTGAGTTTTTGAAGTTGTACAGTTTCTTTAGTTGGACTTAAATAAATAATTATTTGAAACGTTAAGTTCAGTCTTCGTATTAGCTAGGATTAACGTAGAGTTGGCGTGGTGGCGGTAAACCCCTCTTCGCATTTAACGATCTAGATCTCGAATTACATGAACCAGCTACCTGCGGTACCTGCACTAATGAGTTGGCGAAAAACATACAGTGGCGATGGACCTACCAAAATATTTGACCCTTTCGTCTGACCCAACTAATCCTCTTGATGATGCAAGATTTCCTGGGTGGCGGAAAACATACGGTGGCGCTGGAGCACGGTGGCGTTAGGACACCCACTTCGACTGACCGAATGCGATAGAATATATAGGGACTTGAGAAAAGTCAGGTGAACAACCGAATTCGCTAACGAGTGTGACCAAATAAATACGTTAAATAACCGAATTTAGATAGGGACGTACCGAATGCGGTGAAATCGACTCGGACTGAACAAAAGTTGGACAAATTGTCGAATTCGGTCACGAATCAGAACCAAATGAATCTGATTAATGACCGAATTATGAAATAGACTGACCGAATGCGATAGAACAGATACGGACTTGAGAAAAGTCCGGTGAACAACCGAATTTGTTAATGAGTGTGACCAAATAAATACGTTAAATAACCGAATTTACGTAGGGACGTACTGAATGGGGTGAAATCGACTCGGACTGAACAAAAGTTGGATTAATTACCTAATTTGATAAAGAATGGGAACCAATAAACACGTTAAATCGCCTAATGTGGAAATATGGGTACAAAAGATTTAATAAAACAGGCATCACGGATTCGCCGCGATGCCCGTTTTGACCGAATTTTCGCCTTCGGCGAAAATTTGACCGAATGCGGGACGCCCCTGAATATGACTAGATTGAACATGCTACATTGAAGCAAATTGAATGGTTTACATATTGGACAAATAAATACTGCTTCAGTATTTCTAATTAAACATATTTTTCCTTCAAACAAGATCCCTTTATTCTAACTTTAGGTTGATTGGCTGCAAGATGATGAAAAAGGTAGAGCTAGCAAAGTCAGTAGCCAGAGAAGCCCTTTTCAGAGCAGCTTCAAAACAAAGAAAAGGCATAGAATTTAAATATTTGTGGACACATTACTGTTCAGAAAAGTCATATTTTGCCTCTTGACTGTCAGGACTCAGGACAGCAACTTCATCTCATTTTAACATTCTGCTACAAAAATAAGTGTAAAAACGAGGTCAGGTACCCCCCCCCCCTATAGATATCCGGTTTTTGCTAGACTCCTTGAACATTTTTAGCCTACTATTAAGACTTAGAAACAGAATAAGGCCAATGGCTTATCATCTGAGAAAACGAAGTACAGATATGGATTCACTATACATCATCTACTTTGATGAAGTTGATAAAAAATTCCTGACTTACTTCCACCAAATTTCCAGTTTTGGCCAGATTCCAGGAGAATTACTTGTCTGGCAAAACGATAAAGCTCAAAAACAAATTCAGTAGGCCAAATCTGCTTACCCTTATATTGAACCTCTGAACAGACAGATGGACAACTTTTAGGAAGCCATAAGTATCAATCCACTTACGTTTTTGGATCCCAAAAAGCTGACTTCAGTGAGTCAACAGGTAGTCAGAATTGCAAGCAGCTTGTCTGATAAGTTATATATCCCCTAGTTTGAAATAAGTATACCTATGGTTCAGTTTGAAAGCATCTGGGAAGTTAGAAACTGGTTGATCTGATTTCAGTTGGAGATTCCATAAAAAAAATCACCCAGAATATTTTGAGGTTTCAGCCGCTTTCACATTGACGCATCATTACGATGCGTTTATCTTGCGTACAGGTACATAGCGTATCTCTCACACTTGCGAGAAGCTTTTATGCTGGATGCGCATTTAGATTTTTCCTTTCTCGGTTTCTTTTGCTGAATTTTCTGTTCTTTCCTCATTAGTAACTTTATCTCCAGTTTTTGGGATCCCAAAACGTAAGTGTAGGGATACCTATGACATCGTAAAAGTTGTCCGTCTGTCCGTCCGTCCGTCTGTCCGTCTGTTAGCACGATAACTCTCGAACGGAATGAGATATTTTGATGAAACTTGGTGTGAGGACTCTTTGGGTCAATGGTAAGGGCAAGTTCGTAGATGGGCTCTGTAGCCCTACATTTAGGGGTGGGGGAGGGGGTTCAAATTAAGGGGCAAAAAAGTATTTTTAAATAGCTAATGTGATTGTCGATTATGGGGTAAGAAGAAATTTCGTCCGACAAGTAGTTCGCCCGGAATCCGGAAAAACAGGAAAGTTGGTTAAAAGTAAAAGTTTCATTTGAAGTTGATTAAATGTTCGGTTTAGGGGTAAGATCTTGAAAACCATTTTCTCGCTGGACGAGTAGTTTGTCCGGAATCTGGCAAAAACCGGAAAGTTGGTTAAAAGTAAAACTTTGATTTGAAGTGGATTAAATGTTCGATTTTGGGGTAAGTAGACATGCTGAATACTTGTGTGAAAAGCATTTTCTACCCGGACAACTAGTTCGCCCGGAATTCCGGCCAAAACCGGAAAATTTGTTAAAAGTAATATGTTTTATTTGAAGTTGATTAGATGACAGATTTAGGGGTAAGAAGGGACGCTGAGTCTGCATATGACAATCATTTTTGAACTGGACATGTAATTCGTCCGGAATAAACCGTTTTTTTTTTAGAAGCTAAAGTTTTATTTGAAATTGATTAGATGTTCTTTATAGGGATAAGGAGATAAAGTACGCTGAATTCGATTCTGAGTTTTCTTTTTTTGCTGGACAATTAGTTCGCTCGGAATTTGGCCGAAACCGGAAATTTGGCAGAAGTAAAGCAGGAAGTTTCGGTCGGGATGTTCAAAATAGATATGGCTTATAGAGGTATATCTGAACTTGGTTTTCTCTATTGATTAGCCTGGCGAAGACTTGATCTGGCGAAGACAAGACCCAGTTGCCTGGATCAAATATAGATTTTTGGGATCCCATCGAAACCTTTGGTCTTGTTCTTTTAAAACTTCTATTTTCACAGAAAATCTAATGGTTATGCGTTGACGCAATGCAAGAATAGATCTTGGTTCTGTTCTTCCGTTGTGTCTTACTTGTCTACGTGCGTAAGCTCTGCGTTGTTTCGCCGCAAGCGCAACGCAAAGGCTGAGTAATGGTGGATTTACACACTGCGTAAAATCCGAGCGTATTTTGAAATCCGAGCGTATTTTACGTACGTATTTGAAGCTTGAAAAGATTTCTAGCAATACGGACGTATTTAGATACAAAACGGACCGATTTCTCAAATACGTCCGTACTGCTAGAGATCTTTCCAAGCTCAAATACCTGAGTAAATTACGCTCGGATTTCAAATACGCTCGGATTTTATGCAGTGTGTAAATGCACCATTGTTCCAAAATCAACTGTCATCTTGATTCAGCTATATAAGCAAGGAGTTGTTGCACCTGTTCATGTTAATATGCTCAGCTTGAAATTGCTGTAAGATCCACTCTAAAATTTCACTTACATAGAGATCTCAGTTTGGGAAGATACTGAACAAACTTTTTTGAGAATGTCTTATCAAATTAGGCTACTCCGAAGTGATGGGAGGAATGCCTGTAAGCTTATAATGTGTTATTTAAGGATATTTGGCAAGCTTCTATAGCATACTGTTACTTTTCCTAGGGGAGGATATGAATCAGCAAGCAAGCATTTCACACCAACTGATCTTGACATTGAATGCAAGGGGAAAAGCTACATGATAACAGGTTAGTATTGGCCATACTGGATTTATGGTAGTTGTTACATAATTTAGGTTATTTTATTCCCACTTTAAAGTAGCCTAATTGAATGATCGCGAAGTAGGATTATAAGGTTTGAAGCCAAGCTGACGATTCATAATGAAATAAACAAAAGAAACCTGTTTTTATGGCACTTGCAGCCTCTGGCTCAAGTGCCATATACCGATCACAATTCCGTCTGTCCGTCTGTCGGTCGGTCCGAGTTTTTTGTCACTCTTTTTAGAGTTAGGGTACTTCCAGATGTGCTAGGACAATGAAACTTGGCAGGCATATCAGGGACCCGGCCAAACTAACCTGGAAATAATCAGTTTCCCGATCCGACCATATGCGGGGGAGTGCGGGGCGCTGGAAACTTGAAAATTTAGGGCATTTTGTCACACTTTTTCCGAGTTAGGGTACGTCTAGATGAGCTAGGACAATGAAACTTGGCAGGAATATCAGGGACCCGACCAAACGAACCTGGAAATAATCAGTTTCCGGATCCGACCATATGCGGGGGAGTCGGGGCGCTGGAAACTTGAAAATTGAGGGCATTTTGTCACACTTTTTCGAGTTAGGGTACTTCCAGTTGTGCTAGGACCATGAAACTTAGCAGGCATATAGAGACCCGACCAAACAAACTTAGAAATAATCAGTTTTCTGATCCGACCATTTTGGGGGGGTGTGGAGGGCAGGGGAGTCCGGGAAATTGAGAAGTGTGTAACTTTCGAACGGGTGATCGGATTGTAACGAAACTTCATAACTGAATAGAATATATATCTGTAATGTCCCGTTTAAAGTCTTGACCGGAATAGGTAGCCATGGGGGAGTTGGGGGGGGGGGGAGACCGGAAATTTCAAGAAACGGTTAGAATGAAGGGATCGGAGTGAAACTTGCTGGGAAGAACAAGCATCTGCTCTAGATAAGTCCTTTAGACCATTGTACTGGATCCGGACACTTATGGGGGTGGGGGGAGGGGGTTTCCCGGAATTCCGGTGATGGTGGTTTTGGGGATTTTCACGATGAAACTTGGCAGGCATATCAGGGACCCGATCAAACTGACTTCAAAATAAAAAAATTGTCGATCTGATAATGGTGGGGGGAGTGGAGGGAGGGGAATCCGAAAATTTCCAGTCATGCGTAATTTTGGAATGGGTGATCGGATTCGATTGAAATTTAAGAATTGAACAGAGGACATTTCTCCGATGATCTTTTTCATATCCAGACCGGATCCGGCAACTATTGGGGGGGGGGGGACGGAAAATACGTGACCCGTTAAGAATGGAGGGATCGGGATGGAACTTTGTGGGAAGAACAAACAGATGCTCTAGGTAAGTCATTTACTGAATCGGATTGGCTACTGGCACCGTGGGGGAGCTGGGGGGGGGGGGGGGGAAATCTCGAGAAACGGTTAGAATGATGGACACTTGAGGGGGGCGGGAGGAGGGGGTTTCCCGGAATTCCGTTTTTGGGGGGATTTTCGGCTCTGATAGGTTATTTTCAATGACCGTCTCGGTGTTATTTTCCGATATCAACCTCGTCGTCTGAAGTTAACCTTTAGTATTTCCGTAAGGTGCAAACAGTGGAATCGGAAAATCTGTTGCCTATGAAGTTGCCAAAAGAGGAGGAACCGTGCACATGGTTTGTAGAAATGAAAAAGCAGCAGAACAGGTGAAAGAAGAACTTATTAAGGAAACAGGAAACAAGGCAAGTTCTGTTTTATTTCTGAAAGAAAGAATGCAGTTTATGTAACCTATCCACTAAACGACTAATTAAAAAGAAAGGAGGATTGAAAAGAAAGCAAAAAAGACAAACTCAAGATCACTCTGCAAGGACTACGGTAGGGATACAGAATAAATGACTAAATAGAGTGGCGCGTATAGGTCTTTTCATTTTCAGATTTTTCAGTAGCAAAAAGCCGATTTTTAACGGCTATGCGGATGAACAACGCTACAGGCGTATTCTCGCCGTTCCCCGAGGACTCCTCGGGGAATCGAAGGGAACGGCGAGAATAGATGGAGTCACTCCACGCGGACTCCGCGTATGGAAAACAACGAGAACACGGGGAATGCTTCCAGAATGGATTTTGTTGGAAAAAAAAAATGCAGTTGACGAAATTAGTATTGACCCACTTTATTTTTGGTTTTGTTTATTCTGGTTGTGTTTAATTAATTTTACATTGCACCAACACCAGAAAAATTGATTCCCCTCTAAATCTGAAAGGGAGCCCTTTTTGATGATGGTGATGATAATCGGAGCATTCCCGTCCGTGGGGGAGTGAGTCCCTGGGACAAACAAAAACGCGGGGACTCCTCAAATGGAGTCCTCGGGTAACGGCGAAAATACGCCCTACATCTTCATTTCCGTAGCGCTAGGCCTAACAAAAACTTGCAAAATTGTCAATAGCACAAACTAGATTGAACGTCTAGAAAATTTTCAAAAGTAAAGATCAGCCAGCACTTAGAGACAACTTCTCGGGCCTTTGGCCAAATTTAAAGTTCATTGGGCACATCAAACTACCCCAATCCCACTCTGTAACAACCCAGGAACAATGCTTACCCCTAGCTCAGCAGCTTTTTCAACAGTTTCCTCTTTGTGATATTTCAAAGCGTAATTTTTTGGGCCAGTACATGCTCAGTTTACTAGCTTGGACAAAGATAAAAGTGATGTTTCTTGAAACACTTAGTAGATCTTTATTTCATGCATGAATCAGCTTGTCTAATTCAGATTTGAATAGGCTATTTGTTTTTGAATGATTTTTGTAGCTACGTTGTTTTTTATAAACTTATCTTCTGGTACATTTTATAAAGCAAGTTAATTATGCTTCACAACACTATTCCACAAAGAAAAACTTTTAATAGGCACTTAAAACATGGAACTTCTGATGAAACACTAGAACAATCAGTTAAACTACATCTGCGGCTTGACTTATTGGTGACCTCTCAAATATATCCTTTTCTGTCAAGCATTGCTGGGAGTTTTTGAATTTCCTGCCACGACATCCCAGCTCCTAAGATTTGGATCGCCGAAATGCCAGAGAGGTAAAGACAAGGGATAACAAGAAAACGGCCGATTTTCGTAGCGCCTTCTAAAGGAAGTCGGAAATGTTTTTTCGTGGAGCATTTAATACAAAATAAAGCATTAGAAGTGTCCATTGTGCTTTAACTTCCGCTGCATCTGGTGTCGTGGCCGTCCGTCCACTTTGTCAGTCCTTGTCCAGGGTAGTTTCGTGGCGATCGGGTGGTAAGGGGGACTGCAAATGGTACAGGCTTGTTATGGTGGAGTGAATGGTACGCACGATTAGTATCAGCAGCGGATGCGAGAGCGTGAACCTAGTATCATTTCAGGCGAGGATGATACGATCTGATATTCAGATACCACGTTCGGACCGTGGTATCTGAAAAAATCATCTCACTTTCATCATCACCAACGCAAGAGTCTAGTTTTTGTTGTCAATTTGGTGGAAAGAAGTCGTGTCCCTCTAGATGTCAGTGTATATCAGTATTTATTTTGAGACGACTTCAGTACTAAGTACTAACGATGCTTCTACATGCTTCTATTTCAAGGCTACCGTGTTACTGCATACTACTATATGGTACTATTAGCAAGACTGGATGTCACTATGGCAAGACAGGAGGCTACTGGATTGGACCAGTCTGAGGCACATTAAATGATAGTATTCTTTGCTATTATATAGTATTACAAGCAACGTTTTCGTACTACTACCATACTACCACGCAGGCTACAAATTTTTCATCGGGCAGATACCATGGAAACATGCAACTAATGTAAAAAAACTGTAAGCCATAGATAGATGGAAAGTCTATTTTTCAAATCGACTTTCATGGTTGGGGAACCAGATTTGCGATTATTGTCAACAAAAATACTTTCAATATCTGTGTCAATACACCAAAAGTTTGTCGCTACATTGTGTGGAATTGAATGAATGGAGAAAGAAGGTATTTGGTGAGAGAGTTTGTAATGAAGAGTGGATGGTAAGGATGATTTGTTTTGTTAATGTGAAAAAACTTGGACGTTACTTGAGGCTTGCGATGGAGCATAGAACGAGATTTTTAGAATAGGAGCAGTGCGCGTTCTGTAAGGAAGGGATTTTTTTTTTATAATTTTTGTTGCCATGGCCCACGAGCTTTTTTGTGTAATGCATTCTATTCTGTTCTATTCTATAACACAAAATGCTGGTTCAATACACCAAAAGCTTGTCGCTACAATATAACACACAATGCTGGTTACGGCAACAATGAAGGATGATGGGTTGTATCCAAAACAAAGGATGATAAACAAAAAATGGCTACATCAATACCCTAAACCTATTCCTACAGTGAGACGAGTGAAAAATTATGTTATTGTAATTCGGAATGCATCCTCCAAACCTTTCAGCCTATATAACATTTGCGCAGTTAGACTTGTGCTCATCCTTGTCGAATTCTTCTAGGAGATCTATGTCCATATCCTTGACATGTCCAAGCCCAAAGACGTTTACGCTTTTGGAACATCCTTTTCGAAATCTGGAGAGCTTGAAGTTTTGGTAAGTGAGACTTCGTAAAATTGTAGGCCTAGTCCTTTTCCATTGCTAGATTATATTCAAATAATGTATACAACGGATACGTCAGCTACTATGCTTCATCAGCGATATTTCGGCCCTTCCTGGCAAGGGTCCTCGTCAGGCTGTCAATCTTCAGGGTCAACATCGGGGAAGGAAACAAACGTGATTACAGGTTTGTTTGCTTCCCCGACGTTGAAGTATCGTAGCTGACGTATCCGTTGTATACATTATTTGAATATACGTTTCAAAGTCAGCTTGGACTCAAGGAATATTATCTTGCTAGATTTTTTTCTTCTAAATAGTCCAGAACTAGGTCTGTTTTAGTTTGGTCACACCTTCTGAAACAGATACTGCGCTGTGGAGTTCACAGATTGCACGAGCGGAAAAGACAATCGGATCTCGTAGATTTTCGCCAGATCCCGTAAACATGGGTTTTTTCCCCAGCTACATTACCCAGACTGGGATCAGACTATTCCGACCCAACCTGTTCTTCATATGTGCACTAACTTGTAGATTTTATCGAAGGATTTGGTTAATTCCTACTATTTTCCGATTCTGATTAACCCTTTTACCGATAGGAAAACAAAGCAAGTAGATCGATTCAGTCCTGTTGTCTTTCGACATATAGAGATTTGTTAGAAATCTAAAAACTGCTAGTTTTCTACGGATTAGGGCTAGACGATTGATGGGTGAGAAAATAAAGAAAATACATGTATTTAGCATTCAATTCTTGCCCTCAGATCAAAGCTCTAGAAGACTTTCAGGATGAAATTTCACTTTTGCCAGCCCCCCATTTTGCTTTCCTGGCTGAGCGCCCTGTTTAGCTCAATTTCTGTGGTCGAAATTGAAATTCCTTATTCCGAAAACAAATTCCTTGTCCGGTGAAAAAGTTGAAGTTTAGATACGGATTCCGCATTTATTTTCACTTTTTAAGTCAAATCACTGATCAACTTCAGAAAAATTTTACTCAAAGACAGATTTCCGGTTTTGGGGCGGATCCAGGTGAGCTGCTTATCCTCCTAGGAAATAAAGTTCAAAAATGGACTAAGCATGTCTCCTTACCTCTTCTTTAATCTAGTTCAGAAATATACTTTAAATTCCGCCAATTTTCCGGTTTTGGCCGATTCCGGATGAACTACTTGTACGACAAGAAAATAGTGTTCAAACTCTGATTCACCATGTCTCCTTACCTCAATATCGAATCTCAAATTGACTTCAGAAATAACTCTTCACTTCTACCAAATTCCGGTTTTGGCCGGATTCCGGGTGAACTGTTCGTCCGGCAAGAACAAAGTTCATATTATGGATTCAGCATGTCACTGCACACCTAAAACATACTTTATTTCAACCCTTAACTTGAAACCCCCACCCCTAAATATAGGGCTACTGGGCATATCTACGAACTTGACCCGTACTTTGTCCTAATGGATCCTTCTTAGTTCTTAACCGTGCTATGTTCGTCCGTTGCTCGAGTACGCGTGCTTAGTGTGGGGTCCGTTTGCTATATAAATTACAATACGATCAATAGGCCTTGTGAAACTGAATTTGAGTGCGGCTAGAACACCTGATAATGTAGTTTTCTCTCGCCGGTAGAAGCCACCGATCCCTTTTGCGGCAAACAGCCCCTCCCAACAATCGAACCGGGCAATAAAATAAAATCTCACCCCCTAAATTCCGAACAAAACGGTATGGAAACTCGTTTGTGCCCTTTTTCACATTAGTGTTTAACGCGAAGGTATAGTGTTCAAATTTCCGCTTGTCGAAATTATGTCATAACTAGACATTGACGGAGAAGTTCAAAATTTAAGATGCAAGTGTTACCCTTTTGGATGTTTCTTCGTTGTCTCAAAATCATTGACAACAGAGCCCAACCAGCGCACGACCTTCTCGCCTGCTTCCTGGCCGAATATCGAAAATTTCTGTCTTTATGTGGTTTATTTATTTTCTTTTATTTACTCCGCTTTTTCGAAATGGCGGGTTATAAATAAATTACTTACTTACTTGGTGTTTGTTTGTAAATGTATGAAACTGAAGTTAGTTATGCTATGATGGTTTCTGAATATACCTCTCTCCAGGCCCGTATCCAGGAATTTATTTCAGGGGGGGGGGGGTTGCCTTTCGGAGGGGGTCGCCTTTTTTGGGGGGGGGGGTTGCCTGCGGGTCGGAAAAAAAAGTACAAAAAAAGACAGAGATCGGAGGGAAAAGCCTGTCAAAATGATGATTTTTGTATGTTTCGGGGGGGGGGGGGGGGGTCAACCCCCTACCCTCCCACCCACCCTGGATACGGCCTTGCCTCTCTCTCTATCCCGGTCCACCTAGGCTAATTAGTTCATGTCGGGATTCTGCATTACTTATATGTGCAGTTTAGGCTAATCCTTGGTGTGTTTCAGGTGAACAATGCAGGTTGCATGGTAAACGAGCGGACTCTCACCAGTGATGGTCTAGAAGCAAACTTTGCTACAAATACGCTGGGGACGCATATCCTTACGGAAACATTGGTACCAGCCTTAAGCAGGTTAGACAATTTTTGTCGTTAATCCATGAAAGTTTGTATGGTCCTTCAGTTCAATTTTTCAATTTCAGTTTATTTTCAAAATTCCTTCACGGGCAAGCCGAACATAGATTTTCGTCGTAAATATAATAACATCAACATCTTTGTCATAAGTTTGTCATAAATAATAAACTTATAAACAATTCGAATCACTGTAAGTGATCATTTACAATTACACTTACATCTGAACTAAAAATAAAAAAACTATAACATAAACAAGAGTTACGACGAGTTGTGCATTTTGACGAATGACGTCAAATTTCAGGTAAATCAAAACTAGGATTCAAACAGTTATAAAATTAGCAAGAATTACGATGACTTATACAAGAATTACGATGAGTTATACATTTCGACGAATGACGGTAAGAAGCTTTTTTTGTATCGGTGATGAGATGCAGAAACAGGATGTAACTTAGGAATGGGCTGCGAGACCATTCGCGCAGGTCCAGATTTAACTGGTTCAAACTCAGGCGGGAAAATGTATCGCAGACGAGGATTCTCAAGCGTCTTAACTCCAAATTTAAGGCACAATTTTTCCCGACGTTTGGCCACAGATTCCAGCTTGAAACTCCGAAGAAGCTCAGTGTATGGCACCTTTGGCGATTCGGAAGTAACAAGGAGGGCTCAGAATTGCAATCTCTCCAACAAATTCGACTGATCCCGTGTCAAACCGTAGTGCCATACCTGGCAACAATATTCTAAAGTGGGGCGGATAAAAGAGAAGAACATTTTTAAAAGGTGCTCGGTAGGGACGCCGTAACGGGATAATAATCTTAGGGATCGGACTGCCATGTTACCCTTTTTAAGCATGCTGTGCACTTGTTTGATCATGGTTTCACACAGTGGGGAGGGGTGGGTAAAAGTCCGGCATGCTTTATAAAAATGATATTGTTAGAACCAACGATTTATCCATGTTGACGACCATGTCATCCGCAGCTGCCTCATCACAGATATCACCGATGATAACCTTAGCACTGCTTTTAATATTTCTTCTGCCCACTTCAAGCAGCGACAGGTCGTCCACGAATTTCCACCTATCTGCGAAAGAAAGCCTTGCCTTCCCGCCAAGTACATTCATTCATTCATTCGTTCATTCATACCGATCACTTTTCCGTCGGGCAGTCAGTGCGGTGATCGCGAGTTAGGGTACTTCCAGATGTGCTAGGACCAGAGGCGTCACTAGCCAAAATGTTTTTTTTTGGGGGGGGGGGCGAGGAATTTACCGACTGGCTGGTATTTTTTAACGATTGTCTCTGCAGAAAAAGCGACTGTTTTCAACAACAAAAAATGACAGTTTTGAAAAAAAAATACTATTTTGACGAAAAATCGACCAATTTTCAGAAAAACCGACTGTTTTCATAAAAAAAAATCAACTGTTTTGAAGAGAAATCGCGGCGAAACTTGGCAGGCGTCTTAGGGACCCGACCAAACTAACAGAATCGGTTGAATCCCATTTTAGCTTGTTTAATTCTCTAATATTTTCTCACACTGACTTAGTTCCAAAAAAATTTGCTCTTTCGCTTCTCTGCTTACTCGCTTGCTCAGAGAAAACTTTATGCCAATAAAACTAACTAACTTGGAAATAGTCACTTGCCCGATCCGACCATCGTGGAGGGAGGGAGGGGAGGCGGAATCCGGAATTTAGTGGCATGCATAACTTTCGAACGGGTGATCGGAAATACTTTGGAAATACCTAGTGTTCAGATGTCCCATTTCAAGTCTTGCCCGGATCCGGTGAATGTGGAGGGGGGAACCTTGGAAATCTTGTGACAAGTTTAGAGTGGAGCGGTCGGGATGAAACTTGGTGGAAAGAACAAGTACAGGCCATAGATACATCATAACAGAAAGGAACCGGATTTGGGCACTGTGGGGGAGTTGGAGGGGGGGGCGAAATTCCGGTGATACGGAGTTAAAGTACTTTCAGGTGGGCTGGGACAATGAAACTTGGCAGGCTTATCAGGGACCCAACCAGAATAGTCAGTAGCCTACCCCGATCCGACCATCGTGGAAGAAGTGGATGGAGTGGAATCTTGAATCTTGAGGCATGTATAACTTTCGAACGGGTGATCTTATCTTAATGAAACTTGATGACCTCGATGAAAGACCTCGTGTCTCAGATGTACCACTTCAAGTCAGGACCGGATCAGGTGAATATGGGGGCCGGAGGGAAAAACCGGAAATCATTTGACACGTTTAGGGGGGAGCGATCGGGATGAAACTTGGTGGGAGGAATAAGCACAAGCCTTAGATACATCAGTGACAGAACTGGACCGGATTTGGGCACTGGGGGGAGTTGGAGGGCGTTGGCGGTCTGGAACTCCGGTGACCGGACTTCAGGTACTTCCAGATGTGCTAGGACGATGAAACTTGGCTGGAACATTAGAGACTTGACAAGATTGGCTTGGAAATTGGCACTTCCCAGATGCGACCATCCCTTAAAGTACTCATCTTAACCGCAAAGTATAAAAATACTTCTAAGCAAAAAGTTTATTTTTGATCCCCCATTTTATTTTTGCCTAAACGGTTTTGCTTAGAAATGAATTTCTAGCTCCCTTACTGTACGCATCTTAACCGCAAAGTGAAAAAAAAAAACTTTTGACCCAACAATACATTTAATGATCCCTGAGGGTCCATGATCTTTGTGCCGCAAGGTTTTTGCTTAAATGAATTCTAGCAACTTTATATGTGCACTTAACCGAAAAGTGAAAAAAATACTTTTCACCAAACGATATATGTCCGTTATCCCCAAGGGCCCATGATCTTTTTACCTCAAGGGTTTTGCTACATTTAAATTCCTTAAAGTACAGAAAATACTTTTGAGCATCATTTACGTTTTCAAAATCTCGAGGACCCTATCATCATTTTTGTCTCAGTTTCTAGCGCCCTTTAAGTGCGCAAGTAAATAATTTTTACCAAACGATATATTCTCATGATTTCCAAGGGCCCATGATCATTCTGATCGCAAGGCTTTTTCTTACAAATGATCACGACAAACCCACAAATTGGCATATTCCTACTTTCATCCTCTAACCCAGCCTTCAAGTGCCATTTCAGCTTCCAGCTATTGTTGGCCAGAACAAAGCAAATTTTCGGGTGCAAACGAGCTGAAGTATAGCTGAACGTCTAAGCTATCCTTGTTGTTATTTCTCGCAGTTGACCCACCCGTCAGTTGGCCCACTCCTTAAATCCGGCAGTTCGCCCATCCGTTGAGGTATTGCATCCTACCCTACTTGGATCAAAGTTGGCAGAAGTCGCGTTTTTTACAGATCGACTGGCGATTGGGACTTGTTCCCGGGTTCATCCAGTTGACCGTTTTTTTGTCGCTGGATAGGGGAGCGAGAACAAGCCTTCGAAAAACGGTCTAAAAAAACTTTTTCCCTTCCATCCCCACAACTCTTCCCTCGGCAGTCTCTGTAGTACCGGCGCTTCCCGAGGTGTAAATTGTACGTTTTTGGGCCCAAATGTTTCAATCTTCAAAATTTGGCACCAAGTTTGACTAGACCTCCAAGAGAAAAGTGCATCGGATCGACTGTTGACTTTGTTCCCAGTCGATGTCCAGTCAAGCGACAAAAAACGGATCGACTGGACCTCCAGTCCGATGTCCAGTCGACATCGCAAAAAACGGCAATTTTCGTTCCAAGCGATCGCAAAAAACGCGACTAGAGTTGACCAGCAGGATACGAGCATCTAACTAAAATAGAAGTAAAATTCAACCATTAGCAGGAGGGACTTCGTACTATCCATGTTCTTTGTACTTTCGGTGCAATAGTACTTCTTCAGCCCAAGCTGACTGTGAATCCTATACAAGGGCCGAAATATCGGTTAAAAGGGCTCGATATTGAATCCTTTCCAACGAGCCCGACTGCTCATGCGTCAGCCCAAAATGCCAGACGGGACAGCAGTACTCCAGTACCGGTCGAATAAACGAAATAGACACTCGCAGTAAATCCTCGGTGGGGACGCCATACCTTGCCAGCAGTTTCAGGTACAAAACTGCCAAGTTACCTCTTTCGAGCATCAGTTCTACCTGGTCATGCCATTTCATGTCCGCCGAAATCCATACGCCGAGAAGTTTTATTTTCTCGACGAAGTGTTCTTCAGAGAGTGATAGTTCGAACTCAGGTCTGGTCTTCAGGAAGTTTATTGTAAGCACAATTGTTTTATCCATGTTAACTGTCATATCCCCAGACGCTGCTTCCTCGCAAATATCGTCTATAAGAGATTTAGCGCTACTTTTCAATTCAATTCAATTCAATTCAATTTAGTTTATTCATTAAAAATCTTGAAACGGCGGTAAGCCGACTAGTTGATTTTACGTCAACAATGTATACACTAAAGTTATAATATTTAAACTGAATTATATGTATAGAGCTAAATCGCATATCACACTATGGCCCATAACGGGCCATTTCTCTGTCAGGTCACTTAACTTGTCAATAAATTACACTAATTAATATCACTTAACCTTAGTGTCAAAATTCATAATATTTACAATTAACAACAATTGCGCTAAAATAACTAAATTAACAACAATTACGCCAAGATAACCAAAATATAAATGACCTTAAAATCTAAGGGAAAGATTCGGAATCAACTGTAAATCCATTGTTAAGGAACTTGACAAAAGAAGGGACAAAACTATTTAGGTACCGGGTGTGGGAACATGCAACCGGTTGTAGCCTTGGTACTGGCCGAGCCACTGACCGCGGAAGTCGGATACGTGTCGTCTCGTATTCTGGTGGCAGGATTTTTCTTAGGATTGGGTTGGCCAGAATACTTGTACCAAACTTAAGGGATATATTTAGGCGACGGGTTGCCAGAGTTTCTAATCGGAAATCATTGAGAAGGGAGGAATAGGGAACTTTTGGAGATTTAGACACAACTAAAAGGGCTCTGTACTGGATCTTCTCAAGTCGGTCCGATTGCTCCTGTGTAAGTCCAAAATGCCACACAGGGCTGCAGTACTCTAGGGAAGATCGGATGAATGAAAAGTAAACATGCAGTAGGTGTTTGGGTGGTACCCCATGGCGGGATAAAAGTTTCAGGGACGCTATGGCCATATTCGCTTTTTTGAGCATAGCCTCAATTTGTTTATCCCATCTGAGGTCTGATGTAAGGTATACTCCAAGGAGTTTTATCTCCTTTACCCGGCAGGACTCTGGAAGTTCTGGGAAGAAGGCAGGGCTGCTTTTGAGGAATGAAATGGTCAGAACAACTGACTTCTCGAGGTTGACTATCATTTTATCAACTGCTGCTTCCTCACAGATGTCACTCATTACTGCTGCCGCACCACTTTGAATGTTTTTGTAGCAGCATTCCGTGACGGACAGGTCGTCTACGTATTTCCAACGATCTGGTATGGTATTTGCCAGATCGTTTATCATTACTAGGAACAATAGTGGTCCCAGCAGAGTTCCCTGCGGAACCCCGCAAAATATGGGTAAAGGGTCTGAGTAACACGATTTATACTTGGTACGTTGGGTTTTATCTGATAGGAAATTCGCAACTATTCTTACAAGGAATGTTTGTACATTAAAATTTACGAGAAGTTTTTTCAGGAGAACACTATGACAAATAAGGTCAAATGCCTTTTTCAAATCTATCGCTATCAGATTGACCCAACGTTCCGGCTCATCAAGGTGTCTGAGAATTTTGTCCACTTTTAATGTTCCTGAAACATATTTCAAGAAGGGACAGGTCGTCGACGTATTTCCAGCGATCAGGTAAAGAAGTGACAAGGTGGACAATAGTGGCCCAAGCAGGGTTCCTTGAGGCACTCCGCAGAAAATAGGGAGTGTAGCCGAATACGTCGATTTATACTTTGTTTGTTGGGTCCTATCGGAAAGGAAACTAGCCACAATTCGCGCCAAAAATGGGTCGACTTTGAACTGATCCATCAGTGTTTTCAAAAGTATACTGTGCCTGATCAGGTCGAAGGCCTTTTTCAGGTCAATAGCAATAAGGTTAAGCCATCGATCAGGAAGGTCGAGATTTCTAAGGATCTCGTCGATCAGACTTACCAAATAATGGGCTGTAGATCTCCGTGGTAGATTTCCGAACTGCCTTGTTTCGATAAGTTCGAGTATATGACCTTTCAACCACTATGTCCTAAACTGCTCGTATACTTTGCTGAAAACTGGCGTTCATGTTATCGGACGAACACCTGTAAAATCATTAGAGGCGTATTCTCGCCGTTCCCCGAGGACTCCTCGGGGAATCGAAGGGAACGGCGAGAATAGATGGAGTCACTCCACGCGGACTCCACGTACAGAAACAGCGAGAATACGGGGAATGCTTCTAAAATGGATTTTGTTCGAAAAATGAATATGCAGCTGAAAAAATTAGTCTAGATCCACTTCATTCTTGGTTTTCTTTATTCTGATTCTTTTTAATTAATTTTACATAGCACCTACAACAGCAAAAATTGATTCCCCACCGAATTTGAAAGGGAGTCCTTTTTGATGATGGTGATGATAATCTGAGCATTCCCCGTCCGTGGGGACTCGCGAGAATACGGGGAGTGAGTCCCCGGGACAAACAAAAACGCGGGGACTCCTCAAGTGGAGTCCTCGGGGAACGGCGAGAATACGGTTTAGGTACCTCCTTCTTCGGTATAGGGGTAACAAAACCATTTTTCCAAATTGAAGGGTATTCACCCGTTTCTGTTATCTCATTATAAATATGAGATAGGGGGTTACATATTTTATCTGAAAAAGCTTTTATTAAATCCACGGGTATATCAACTGGGGTTACACTATTCTTTTTAATTTTTTTAAGTTTCGCTAATACTTCACTAGGGGTAATAATAGGAAAATCCGTAAAATCAGGGGGTGATCGGGGGATTTCTTCTTTTGGTAGAGGTGGAAGAGACTGCACAATCTGGGCGAGTTGGGCGTTCAGATCGTTAGCAGTTTTCAGTTCATCTTCTTCAAGGTTAAAATCAACTCCTTGCTTCGTCTTACCAATCATAGTTTTTACATGTTTATACCACTGTGACGGTTTAGATTTGAAAAGATCACTTACATTTTTGTTGTAAAAGTCTGAAGCACCTTGTCGCGTCATTTTTCTTATATTATTTTTGAGCTTCGAGGCTTGGTCGCGTTTGCCTTCTTGGAAAAGGCGCCTTTCCTCCCGAATCAAGCTTTTTCAGTGTTTGGTAATGCATGGGCGATCAGATGAAAAATGCTTTGAAATTTTTTCCGGGAAGCATTCTTTGTATTTGGTAAGCAGAATCTCCTGGAAAAGAGTTGCCCTATCGTCAGGATCCTTAGCGTTATACACTTGACCCCAGCTTTCGCTTGAGATCCAGTATCCTAACGATAGCAGTCCTTCGTCGGTAATCCGTCTTGAAGTGGTTACTGTAGTCTTATATGTAACTTTAAAACTTTTAACGGGATTTAGCTCGAGAGTATAATGTTAACTACCACCGAGCGGGGGTCCAGACATAGGGTTTTGGTATAAATCATGCATATATAACGCCTTAGGCTAGGACTTTATTAATAATTTTTACGAAAAAATCAGAATTAGTGAAGTGTCGTTTATTATGCCACTGGCACGTCTGACCCTTTTAAGCAACATGAGGTTTCTTTATATTTGTCAATAAAATTGTAAATATTCCTTGAGCCCACTTTGAAACATAAATTCAAATAATTCATAAAACGGATACGTCAGCTACGATGCTTTGACAGCGATATTTCGGCCCTTCTTGGCAATGGTCCTCGTCAGGCTGTCAATCTTCAGGGTCAGCTTCGGGAAGGAAACAAACCTGCAATAATCCTGATTTGTTTGTTACCTCACCTCAGCCTTCCCGATGAAAAATTTGTAGCCTGCGTAGTAGTATGGTAGCAGTACGAAAACTTTGCATGTAATAGTATGTAATAGCAAAGAATACTATCATTTAATGTGCCTCAGACTGGTCCAGTCTTATGCAGTAGTAACCAGTAGCATCCTGTCTTTCCATAGTAGCATCCAGTCTTGCTAACAGTAGCATATAGTAGTATGTAATAACACGGTAGCCTTGAAGTAGAAGCATGTAGTAGCATCGCTAGTACTGCATGCAACTTTTTCGTACTACTTCATAGTACTATTTTGAGATAAATTTTTCATCGGGTTGTACCTTAACTTGTGTCATCAGCGATTTCCGCTGTTTGTCTCTCTCTCTACTTTTCTTTTCTTTAGGAAGTTAATAAGCAAAGCTGATTAGTTCATTACTTTTAGGACGGATAAGCCACGCGTGGTTGTAGTTTCCTCCGGTGGTATGCTGGTGCAGACATTGAATGTTGATGACCTGAACTTCGAGAAGCTGAAACCATTTGAGGGCACAATGGCCTATGCTCAGAATAAACGGCAACAGGTATGAAGTTAGAATGCGTCTCAAACCATGCCTCTCACTATTTACTGTTTGGGTTCCAAAATTCATACTGTTTGGGTTCCAAAATTCTTTTTTCTTATCGAAAACATAATGTTCCAAAACCTAATTTCCTTTCTTCTTGTTTCCTTCCTTTTTTTGAGTGTGGGGGGGGGGGGGAGGGGGCAAGGGCGCTTTGTTGATGGAGGATCGTTCGTTAGTGGATATTTCTTGTCAGTTTGTTATGTCTTTATTCTTCTTTTCTTCTTCTTTTTTCTCTCCTTTCTCTTTCTTTTTTGATTTCTTGTGTTTGTTTCCCTTAAGACTGTATGAATAAAGAATAAGCCCCGCCCATTGCCAGGCCTTATGTTAGGCCTTATGGTGGGGCCATAAACAGTTAATGGTGTTTTTTATTTTTATGAATAAACTGAACTGAACTGAACATACTGTAAAACTGGACTGGGCTTTTAACAAACTATCCACGGCTTAGGCTGTTTTAAGCCTTCTCCCAGGTCCATTTACTTCTAGTTATAACTCGGCAAAAATTCAGACAATCGGTTTTACGAATCAGTAGCATGAAGCGCGAACACTTGCCGGTAGCATAATCCGCATGGAAAATAGTGAATCTGGCAAGTACAGTGATTAGTGAGATATCCATTTCAGATTCGGGTCTCCGGGCTTAAGAATTAATGAATGCAGTTACGGAAATAGGTTGCATTGGCATTATAGACATGACAGGTAGGCTATTTTAAGGGTTCATCTACTGCCTTTACCCTATCACTATTGGCGAATAGTTCCTGCACAAAATCAGGATCGAAGCGACCAGGCTCTTAGGTTTTTTTTTTCCAATCATGTGTCCGATGGACTGGTTTGAAGCTGAAATGTCAATAGGTGACGCTGCGCATATCGTAATTTTATCTGTCACGGTTAGCTAGCGTTCAAAAGAACGGACGTCTCTAACACATTTCACTTCCTCGCTTTTCGATGAGCAGACTGAAATTAGGGTTCCTGTAACACGGTGCACGATGTTTTGCTCTAATTGATCTCCTCAGTTTAAAACGACAACATTCAGAATTAGTTGTATCTTTTTCTTTTTTCTACTTTTGCAACCCCAAAAGCCGGGAAATGAGCCAAGTGTGACCAGGCCCTTAGGGTTTTTTTTCCAATCATGCAACGACATCTACTGGTTCGAAGCTGAAATGTCAATAGGTGACGTTGCGCATATCGTAATTTTATTTGTCACGGTTAGATAGCGTTCAAAACAACGGACGTCACTAACACATTTCACTTCCTCGCTTTTCGATCGTTCTAACCAACGATTTGGAAGAAATCGGCGAGGAGGTGACTAAGATTGCAGTCCCTATCGTTCGCCCCCGAATATGATGTAACATACCTGTTCGCCTTCTTTTATGTACAGTAGAGGGATGCTTATTTGAACATTGATGGTCTTTGTTGCAGCTTGGGGATAATGAGCAGACTGAAATTAGGGTTCCTGTAACACGGTGCACGATGTTTTGCTCTAATTGATCTCCTTATACTTGCCGAAATCGTTTACCTCACCAGCCTATTTACCATACCGGAAAACGTTCAAATAATGCTCTTAACTTTTTTCTGTTTCTTCTATTAGAGCTTGGTCACAATGGGCTCAAGAAACATCCTATTCGACAGAAAACTGAAAATCCATAGGGGAAGTGAGATTTGATGGACTTTGTTGCAGCTTGGGGATAATGAGCAGACTGAAATTAGGGTTCCTGTAACACGGTGCACGATGTTTTGCTAATAGTAGCAACACCTCTCTCAGTTTGTCTATGCATTTGTTTCGTTTCTTTCTAATAAAACGGTCCGATGGAAAGGAAAATAACGAACTCGATCGATATGAGTTAACAGCTAACTGATTCATCGATTTTTCGGCACCAAAGTAGTTCCAAATTAATTTTAAATTCTCTTGAACTTTAAAAACTGTTTTTCTTCCAAATCGTTGGTTAAAACGATCGACAAGCGAGGAGGTGAAATGTTTTAGAGACGTCCGTTCTTTTGAACGCTATCTAACCGTGACAGATAAAATTACGGTATGCGCAGCGTCACCTATTGACATTTCAGCTTCAAACCAGTGGATGTCGTTGCATGATTGGGAAAAAAAAACCTAAGAGCCTGGTCACACTTGGCTCATTTCCCGGCTTTTTGGGTTGCAAAAGTAGAAAAAAAGAAAAAGATACAACTAATTCTAAATGTTGTCGTTTTAAACTGAGGAGATCAATTAGAGCAAAACATCTTGCACCGTATTACAGGAACCTTAATTTCAGTCTGCTCATTATCCCCAAGCTGCAACAAAGTCCATCAAATCTCACTTCCCCTATGGATTTTCAGTTTTCTGTCGAATAGGATGTTTCTTGAGCCCATTGTGACCAAGCTCTAATAGAAGAAACAGAAAAAAGTTAAGAGCATTATTTGAACGTTTTCCGGTATGGTAAATAGGCTGGTGAGGTAAACGATTTCGGCAAGTATTTTGCAGTAAAAGTTGCCTGGTATGTGTTTTAGTGTTTTTATCACCGACTGTTTGCTGTTAGCCGACGTCAAAATAAGTATACCTCTATTGTTTAGTAGCCTCTTAAGTGGATCACTCTCGAAACCTCCTATTATGTCTTTGGGACTTACAGTGGAAGGGAAATATTATGGACATGGGTGCTATTATTGAAACAAGTACTAATAGTTCAAGACCCCTAAGAATTGGGCCGTTTGTTTTAGCTAACTATGTATTGGAAAAAATCAAAAGTGTTCATTTAGCTGATCCCTCTGAAAAGAGTGCTAGTGAGTAAATATGCGCACTCAGATACACGTCTGCAGTGCGGAGGGACAAAAAATGCGATTGTTCTTGGGCGACCAAATTTTTCAAGTCATTTGAATCCCTGGCCGAATTTTTTTCCAGGAGGAGAAAATTTGTTGTCTGAGAGCAAGCTCCGGGCCGCAGGTGTCAGCACCGGCTTTTCTAGAGACTGGCAGCGCAATATCATGAGCCTGAGCCCAACCTTCTGACAAGAACTTACAAAATATCTCCTTAAAGGACACCTGAATGAAGAGTACCAAGTATCATCCCTATCTGTATGGCTTCCGTTAACATTACCTGCAGAAAACCCAATCCAAATACTAAATAGTTTTTCCAAGCCATGATTTTTGCTCCATTTTGCACCTTATTTCAGTACCGAACAATTTTAGAAATGAACAAATGTCTCCAATCAACCCTTCTTCTGGAATATTTTTTAACCAGTTAAGCCCAGACGTATATCTAGAAGAAATTTCCATACGATTCGGCCAGCGCTGTACAAGATTTCAATGAATTGCGCTTTTTGTCTTGGAGTCTGCATGTGCCAACCTCCAGAAACGAACATCCCTATTTTGAAAACGTCACGCTCAGGAGAAGAATGCTCTCCGTGGCCATGTCTGTAAATGCATTCTCCATGGTGTGTTCAAGTATGTTTTCATCGTTCAGTGTCCTTTAAAGAAAGTTTTAGGGGGACTTTTTTAAAAGACAAGATTTGGGTCATTCAGATGCGTTTACGTCACATGCTTCCGGTGACGATTCCGCACGCGAGTACACATTTGCGACGACTTCGCTTACAACATGAAAGAAAAAAAAAGAGATGTTGGTTCCCTCTACTTCATAATGTTACAGATCGTAATGACGGAAGAATACGCCAGAAAGTATCCCAAAATTCACTTCTCGTCCATGCATCCGGGCTGGGCGGACACACCAGCGGTTCGATCTTCAATGCCTGACTTTTATGAAAAGATGAAGAACCGTCTTCGAACCGCAGAGCAGGGCGCGGATACGGCGGTTTGGCTAGCCATTTCGGATGCCCCATTGAAACTACCATCTGGCGAGTTTTTTCAAGGTGAGTCATGGCCCTAGATCAATGCAGCGCTGCTGGCAATGCGGCTCGGTTTTAGAAATGGAAAAGCAAGCCGACTTGTTTTACACGATGTCCGAAAGCTTATGACGTAGATAGATGATCAGGTTTTCCTGGGTGGATTTCCTGCATTTTCAGGATAAATCTCAACGTTCTAAACGGAATTGATAATGCTGCCTAAATTACTGGGGAATTCCATTCCACAGCCATCCGACCCTGCTCGTCTGTCCGAACCTTTAAGCTACGTGCACAAAGATTCCGATAAGATTTCGCGCGTGAAAATGCGCGTCCGAAATTCGCGTCAGTGTGTAGAAACCTGCATGCAGGGGCGTCACGACTGGTCGGCAAGTCTTGTGCCAATCGGTAAAAATAACCGAGTCAAAACAGTTGATTTTTTTCACGAAAACAGTCGGTTTTTCTGAAAATCAGTTGATTTTCTGTCAAACAGTCGTTTTTTCTGAAAATCAGTCGACTTTTTTTCAAGACTGTCAGTTTTTTCTTGAAAACAGTCGTTTTTTCTGCAAAAACAGTCGGTAAAAATTACCAGCTGCCTTGCCCCCCCCCCCCCCCCCAAACATTTAAAAACTAGTAACGCCTCTGCCTGCATGCAATGCTAAGGTTGAAATTCGATTCCAACTGCGAAAATCGGATTGTCTGTGCACGTCCCTCCAAAGCTGGAACAGAGACAATTTCGCCATGGAGGTTGTAAAAGCATTTTTTACATCCTTCCTCTGAACGCGGACCGTCGTTCGTACCCAACAAGACCAAAGTTTTCGATAGGATAAAAAAATTGAATATTTATTGGACTTCTCAGTCCGGACAATCGGGTCTCGTAGATTTCCGGTCTTCGCCAGACTCCGTAAGCATGTTTATCTCGATTAGTAGGGATAAAACCGACTGCGGACTGAAAATCGACTTGGGCACTGAAAAAAATTGACCGGATAGCGACCGGGCAACGGCTGTTTTTATCTCAGGTGATTAAATTAATCAGTCCTGAGCACAGTAGAGGTATGTTTATTTGAAAAGTTACTGAAAAGTGCAGTTTTGGGCTGAATGGTAGAATAAAGATCATAAATACCTATTCAGGTGTTTTCAGATGCCCTTAATTACCTACTTTGGCTAACTGGTAGTTAGCTTTAGACACAGCAAGTGCATGAAAATGGCAAAGTCCAATGTCAACAAACGTTCACATAAGCATACCTCTACTGTACTCACCTACCACCTCTACCTGTTATACTCACAGTTTGGTTTCTAGATCGAACACCTGTCGCAAAGCATCTCCCCCTTGCATGGACAAAGTCGAGCACTGAAGAACAAGGAAAGCTCATGAAAGCAGTAGATGAACTCAAGGAAAAGTTTTCTAAGTAAGTGGACCAGAGGTCAGTCCTTGTGTTTTCTACATGTTTGCTACTTTTACACGGAATGATGTGATCACTTATTTAATGGGAGTATCGTCGAAATAAATATACTCATTGAGAGATTATCGAAATAAATATTCTTTGAGCCCAAGCTGACTTTGAATTTATTCAAACAATGTTTACAACGGGTACGTCAGCTACGATTCTTCATCAGCGATATTTCGGCCCTTTTTGGCAAGGGTCCTCGTCAGACTGTCAATCCTCTGGTTCAACTTCGGGGAAGGAAACAAACCTGTTATCATCACAGGTTTGTTTCCTTCCCCGACGTTGAACCAGAGGATTCATTACAGGTTTGTTTCCTTCCCCGAAGTTGAACCAGAGATTGACAGCCTGACGAGGACCCTTGCCAAAAAGGGCCGAAATATTGCTGATGAAGAATCGTAGCTGACGTACCCGTTGTAAACATTGTTTGAATAAAAGATTATCGAAACTCACGAGGTTTAGGAAAGGATAATTTTTCGGCGTGGGGAGAGTTGTCAGTATTTGGTTTGACACAAGAGTACTCTTTATTGCGCGCGTTAAGCGCTAAGAAACGTCTGGCTGTACAGGAGGTAACCTTCGCAGTTAGCGAATGCCCCAAGGTTCGAATCCTGGTCACGGATTTTGTTATATGATCGAGAGGACCAGGTTCGCTTATCTGTTTACAGTTTATTTACAGACGGTGAATGAATCGAACTGGTTAACATTTCTATATTTGCTGTGTAATGTATTGGTATCAACTGATCTGATACCTAACCAACTTACACTTGATATGAATCAGTGAAGACTCTTCACAATGAAAAAGTCGCGACAGTGAAAAGAATCAGCCCACATTCAGTAAACATAGGTAATGTTCATTCAAATAATGCATAAAACGGATGTGTCAGCTACTATGCTTTAGCAGCGATATTTTGGCCCTTCTGGTTAGGGGTCGTCGTCAGGCTGTCAATCTTCAGCGTCGATGTCGGGGAAGGAAACAACCTGCAATAATTTTTATTTGAAAGAAGGGAATTTCCAACATTTGTAATTTGAATTTTATATTATTTTCGCATCTGGTACTCGCTCTTGTGATGGTTCGGCTCCCAGGTAATGTCCTGCGTTAGCTGCTCGAGGATCTCTTCATAGTACTTCATACGTGGTTCCAGAACCATATTTCTTGCCTTGTTGCATAGTGATGTTACTCGATCACTTGAAATGAACCATTCTGCGGTGAGCGATGTAAGGGCGAATGCTATCGCAATACCGACTAGCTTTGCTTGGAAATGCCAGCCTTCGATTGGTATTCGAAGTTCCATAGCCTGGGTTACGCTTTCTCCTGTACACAAGGATAGATAGAGGGCAGCTGACCCGAACAGGGTAATAGTAATGACCATTGGGAGGTTGGCTAGGAAGATTTTTCGGTACGGTGCACCTTTGCTGTACGTGATAGGAAGAACCAGGTACATGAAAATGGTTGTCAGGAATATTGCGACTGTCTCATAGGCAACTGACGAGACCTCATCGCTCTTGATTGGACTGTTGGAGAGCTCGTTATGGGGTACAAACCAAGGTTGATTTCTTAAGAGCTGCACTGCACCGATCTGGCATGCGGAAGAAATTCCAGCTTGGATCAGGATTGATAGTATGGGCTTGAAGGACATCAAAGACTCGGATGGTGGAACGGGGTATAAACTTCCGTCATAGGGTGGTGTGAAGCCGAAGAAGCAAGATGTCGCTGTCACGATTAGGTCGATAAAAAGGAACTGTAAGTCGGAGAGAGCCGCCCCACAATCACGGAGGATCATTACAGAGACGAATTGAATCAAGCTGCACACGGCAATGAACTGGAATTCCGAGAAGGCGGTGACAAGTGAGCAGCGGCACTCGGCGATGACGTCTAAAACGCAGGCGACAGAGTGTTTTGTGCACGTGAACGGTGCTGCAACAGATGCCTCCGTCTCTGTCAGCGCTATGCCAATCTGTGCCGCTTTTAGAGCGCCACAGTCATTAGCGCCATCCCCTACCATGCATGTCCTGTATCCAATGGTGTATAGGTCGTTTACAATCTGCTCCTTGTCGCCTGGTGATGTCCTCGCGAAGACGGTCGTGGATAGTAGGACTTTCCAGTATTCGTCTGGGTACGATTCCTTCAACACTGCAATCGTTCCTCCTTCAACTACTAGATGGTGCCTCCTCTCTGACACAATATCGACAACACAATCTTTGGATTCGCTCTTATCCTCGGATTCGTAGGGGATAAAGCATGGCACTGATCTATTGATATCTTCCTCGTAAATGGTCTTGATCTGCAGGACCAGGTCGTCTCTCCGGATAAGATGGGCTTCTCGGCCTATAGCTAAACCAGTCTCGAGACTGTCTCCTGTAATCATGACCGTTCGTATGTTCGCCTTGTGTAGCGAGTCGATGACATGGGATGAGTCTTGTCTCAAAGGATTCTTGAGGATAAGAGCCCCGAGGAAAGATAGATCGGCTTCCAGGTCCGACCTTTCGACCTCACTTATGTTCTCAAGCACGTACTCCTTGTGGGCCATCGCGATCACCCTCAATCCCTTCTGCGTAAATTGTTTCAATTGCTTGAAGACATCTCGAGGAACTGTTGCGGGGTTGCACAAGCTGAGGACCGTTTCGGGAGATCCTTTACAGTAGAAGTCGTAGACTTCAGAGCCGATGATTTGGGAAACTACACTGCTTCGCTTAGCTTCTGAGGAAAATGGGAATATTCTCAGAATGCCGACATCGTGTCTACGATCTGACTGTGCGGGCTCACAAGGTTTTGCCTCAGCGATATACTGTGGTTCTGTCGCGTCTTCGTAGCTGTATTTTGATGCCCGGTAGATCTGCAGCTCCTGTGAGTCTCCTTCTAAATCGTTGTCCACTTTCACCAGAGAGTGACACACAGCCATACCCTCTCGAAATCGTCCTGGCCGCTCGCTTGGGTCTTTCGTGTACTCGATATCCTCGGAGAAGACCAGCACCTCTTGATTCACCTCGGCAAGGCCATGGAAGGTCATTGAGTCTTCTGTCAATGTCCCTGTTTTATCGAAACACACTAGGTCGACCGATCCACCAACGTTGATCGTACGTTGCCGCATGCAGAATATGGACTTCTTGCGTAACCTCCGACAAGCGGTATAAGTACCTATGGCGATTGCAGCAGGCAGTGCAGGAGGAACGATGATAGTCGTGATGTCTGCCGTGCTGAGGAAGAGTGTAAAGCCAGTCTCGCCGAACTCCAGTGATCGCGCTAGATTTATGAACATACCGACGACGGCTACTCCCGCGAGCAGCAAGATAAACCGTATGGAGTCTCGCTCGAAGATGTTTTCTTTCGGCAATGGATTAAGGATCGACGACACCAGACGACCTTTCTTCGTAGCATATCCGGTGCGCAGAACCACGGCAGTCACCGGTTCCCCATCCGGACTCTTAGCTTGGACTACTTTCGTTCCACCGTACACGGTGTGCTCGCTGTGGATTTGCTCGTTGTAACCTACGTGAGCTCGCGCTGAAACAGCCGTTTTCATGACAGACACGCTCTCACCGGTCACCATGCTTTCGTTCACCATCGCAATCCCGTGGATAAGGACTGCGTCGCAACTCGCCGTCATATCCGACGTTATGACTATAATGTCTCCTGGAACGACTCTTGTCGAATAGTCAGTGGCAACTCCGTTTGTGGGATGGATTAAAGTGATCTCCGGATCCGAGCAGATCGTGGCGATCAGCTTTTCTTGAACTCGTCGTGTTTCCCAGATGGAGAGACCCAGACAAGTGGCAGTAAGGATTATGACAATGCTGGCAAAGTAGTAGTATTCAGTGCCGGACCACAGTATGAAGGACCACGTCTGGAAAACGTAGAACGGCTGCACCATCTCATGAACTAGCAGTTTCAAGCAGCTCTCTCTCGGAACTTCGATCATATTCGATCCGAAGAGCATCAGTCGCTTCCAGCGTTCAACTTCTCCGATCGGTGATGCTGCTGCTAATGTCTTCAGGTCCGTCTTTGACTCAAGACCTTTCAGTTCAACAAACTTCTTCTGACAATTATCCCAGAGAAATCGGACTCGCAAAATTTCAACGTAGGTGACTTCCACGCAGTCTTTGAACCTCCCAGCTCCTCTGTGGTAGGTCAGTACATAAGCGTCAGTCCACTCTTGTTTGTTGACGATGTTTGCCGAACGATCGCCGTTGCTCGCCTTCCTTTCCGTCTCCTTCCTAGCGCAGTCTGCATCCATTGTTTTCACGTCTTCAATGAACTCGCGTCTCGTTCTGTTAGGCAGTACCTGTACAGCGTAGATTCTAGTGGCTTTCTGGAGAGTGCATTTGTCATGAGTGGCTTTCAAGTACAATACTGGATACCAGTACATCATCAGAGCAAGGATTCCTCCAGTGGCAAACATCAGGAACCAAATTATCGCCGTCCAAATGCTTGATTTCACATAGCCGCAAATTTTGACCTTCTCTCCGTCAATTTGAATGACCTGCCACCTGTCGTCGTCTTCCATATTGAATTCGTTTTCTGCTTCCGCTTGAGCAAGCATCTCCTGTTTTCGATATTACAGATCGCTGATTGTCTCCACTTAGAAAGTCGATGTTTCCCTCGTGAAAGCTCATTAGCAACTGACGATTTTCGGAATTGGCCGTTGACTTTATAAACTTGTTACAAAGGAAGCAGACGCGAGTTTGTCCGTTGCTGTACAATAAGATCTTCGGTTCGTTTACTTGTAATCGAAATTAAAATATTCCGTACATCGTTTCACGACAAGCGTAAGAAACGCATAAGGATGGAATAGAGTACTTCATACACGAGTGCATTTCAAGTTGTTCCTGTTGCAAAGACGAATTGCATTGTTCAGATAGTTGAATGAGGTGTAATGAGGCGTGTACAGTTCCGGCTTGCACTCTGGGCGTTTTGTTGTAATGAATGGTCAGCTTGGCTTCAAACCTTATATTTGGGTATCCAGCAGAACGTGTAATGGATTCTGATCCTATTTTGCTTATGCGGAGCCAATCCAATCGTTTGGTTGGCGGTTGCCTTCTACCAGCGCACCAACGGGCCGAGGAAAGAAAGGAATATCGCCAGGTTTGCCGCGGGTAGCACAAAAGTTTGACTTTATTGGAGGTTCAACTAACAACTTTCCTTCGAAAGAACACTTTTTCTTTTACGACTGTTTTTTGTTCATAGAGGAACAGCGCTCTCCATATGTTAATTTAGTAGTTTGCTCGACATAACGGTTGTCAGATTGTTGCACGGATTTATTTTTACTAAATTAGCGCTTTTTCAAGAAACAAATTTTTTTCTGATCTCTAGTAGCTCGAATATAATTATCAGTATGGCAAACAAGAACGTCGCATGTATATCGAACTAATTTTGTATTTTCAGTATTTGAAAGGGGCGCGGATAAGGCGTGAAGACTACGTGTTGCACCACACAGCTTATGACAGCTGTTTGATCAATGCTGAAGGAAGGGATGATACTGTATTGTTAGCGGATGAGATTGATTCAGTCACATTTTTTTGCTTAGCTGCTCGTTCCCTTTTTGTGATTGGCTGCCGGTTCCGTTTTTCTGGGACCCACACGGCTAGCTAAGTTTATACAAGAACAAATAAGCAAAAGTCTCCCTATCTCTGTAATATGAATAGATTCCCGATGCCCTGGTCGATGAAAATGAGCGGAGGTTAGGCGCTACGCAGAACATCACAATTCGTTACCTCTACAAACAGCACTATTGGCTTAAAATAGTTGCTTTTTTTATCTGAATTCTCCGTTCTCGCTTCTAAATTCTCGATTCTCGCACAAATTATCGTCTTTGCTCCTCTCGCTTCTCCATTCTCGCTTTTGACAAAAACACTAATTTGGCAGCTCGTCTGCAACCCGGTATACCTGTTTATGCATATTGAACACCCGCACTCTGTTGACCAATCAGGGAGGAGAACGGAGAGAGAAGAATCGAGAATTCACTATCGGAGCAACTTCTCGATTATGCTAAATCGCGAGGCTTTCCCCGTTCTCGATTCTGACTAAAGCGCAAGACAATGAGAATTCGCTTCATTTGAATAACGCGAAATAGGAGAATTGCGAGGAGAATCGCGAGGAGAATTCGGATCAAAAACGCAACTATTGTTACGTTACGTCACTGCAGAGGCGGGTCATACACGCCTGCCACGGTCTTTAGCCTCTCAATGCGCAGCGGCTAAGAGTGTAGACGGGCGTCAACTCAAAGCTCAGCAAGCAGCTCTGTATCTGCTCAATTTTGTCCATAGTCGGGGCATGGGACCAAAGACGGAGGGGAGGTTCTGTTGGCTTCTTTGTTCTTGATTTGTAGTAGACAAAAAAAACGTGTAAAGTCATTCTCAGGACAGGGATCTCGAAATTTTCCCACCCTACTAGACTAGGACACCGACCGAGAAATGCGTTCCTTGAAACCAGCAGCTGGAGCCGATTTCCTCCTCCGAGCGGTTTGTTCCGTATTTTACTAAAATTTCGTCAAGGTCTGATGACGTCAACATACATTCATATATTTGTTCTTTTATTTTGTGGTTACTTTTCGATTTTTCTTTTTTTTTATTGACATTTTCATCATCGTGATTTCGGAAATATCTTTTTGATAGATTTCGTTTGACTCAGATTGTGCCGAGGCCTGTATTTAGGCCCTTTAAATTTTCAGTTATCGAAGGTATGTACTGTATATGTTATTTCCTTGTACAAAGAGATTTTGTGGGAAGATCTCTGTCTTCACTAAAAAATGTCCCGGCCATAAATAACGCAACCGAGATTCGGGGGTTCGGTAAGTATGAAAAGTTAAGAGCACCTGCAACTAACGTATTTTAAAACAGTAAATGAGCCAGTCATAAGATAAATTCGATAGTTATAATGGGGGAGTTAAGGCCAAAGTAGGAAACAGGGGTCGCCGTCTCTGAGGTTTTTATTCGAAGATCAGAGAGTGTTGGTTGGGGAACGTTGATTTAAAGGTTAACAGAATAGGGCTAAGATACGACAGTCTGATTACCCATCATATATTTACTTAATTAGGCTAGAAGAACCGACAAAAACTCATTACTTCGTTACTTTGTTATCCACGATTCTTGAATTTTAGCTGACGTAATTTCTCTTCCACAACTGTTGTACCTCTGTACGGACGTAGCTCTTTGCTTGGGATGTTTAGCAACTACAGCGGCAGCCAATTGCCGTAATAACAAGTCACGGCGGATTTACATTCTTCAATCCAGGAAGATGAAAGTAACATGGGAAGTGAAAGTGACGAGGAAGAACTTGGCATTCGCCATGAAGGAAGAACATGACCAGTTGAAAACTCGAACTTGCTAATCAACTTGGTGGAATGCTGGCCAAATTCTCTGTTGACTGTGTCCTTCCACAAAGGAAACCTATTCGCGGTAGCACGGAACAGAGGGCTATCTTCGGATGTGATTCTGCAATCTGGAATCGAACATTTCAAAATCTTCGCTTTGTTAGACATTGAGACACACGCTTTTGCAGACATTCAAATTTTCCGCGACTCGCCGTAAAGTTATTTGTCGTGCAGCCAGCGGAGATTCCAAACGTCACTACTAGACTACGCAACGTAAAAAACAAAAATCCCTTATATGAGTCAAAATAATTCAGTGTATTCAAATCAAACGTATAAAAATAAGTTGGCTTTTCAGTTAAACTTTAAAGCGGGTCTGAAAAGAGACGAAATAAAGGATTTGATTGGTTGTAGTGCAGACAGTCTGCTACTGGAGGAGAGGAGGCGGTGGATTAGCGAGGGAGGGGGCTAAAGGTTGCTCCGGTCCTTGCCTATGTTCGATGTGTGGAAGTTTCAATGAACACCGAAAGCATTTGATCTGTAAGTCTGAAAGTTGATTGAACTTAGGTTAGAAATAACTGTAGTGAATGGAAAGTTGCAGCGAATGAAGAGTATAAATCAGTCGGCAAAGTGCATTTTGCCATAGCCATTGTCTCTTACAGCAAATGCATCTTATCTTACGTCTGTGGTTTGGAATACTCTTCATGGCTAACTCTTCATGCCGATGAAGAATCGCTGTGAGCCCATCTAAGAGCCAGAAACATCACGGCAACAGACGTTGTTGATTGGTTAACACAGGATCAGTTTTGGGTGACGTTTCTTGTTCTTCCCGGGGCTCTCTGGCGTGTTTCGCGTGTTTAATTGAAAAGGCACCTTATTTTTACATCTACTATTTGAATACATTGAATGATTTTGACTCATCTACGAGATTTTATATTCCCGGGACTCTAGGAATAACGTTCAGAATGCTCGCTGCTTGCACGCAACCCAAAAATTCATCCAGACGCGGAGAATTTGAATATCAACAAAAGCCTGCATTTCCATTTGTTACGGACGCTAATCTTGGAAAATTGGACGAACTCCTTTGAAGATAGTATGGAAGTGATGATAAGATGTCTTTTCGTTGTATGTGTTAGTTTTCGTCAATGGCTTACCTTTGTAGTTGCTGATTATTCAAGCATAGAGGGACAAACACATAGAGGTATCACAAATCCGAAATAATAAGTTCAGTCGATGAAATCGGATATTTGTGGAAAGCGGACTAACGAAGTAATGCAGAAGATAATTTCGTAAACCACATTGGCCTGACATATCACAAAAAATCGAAGAAACCAACGAAAATGGGGTTTGTGTAGGCCAACGAATATACTGAAATAAAAGGCGAATATTTCGGGACGTATACCGCCTCCCTTTTTTAGCACAGACAGAAAAGGTCGAGGAAAAATGCCAAAACGAGGATGAAGATCAACAGCCAAGAAAACTAAAACAAACCAGAAAACCAGCAAGAAACCGAAGATTAAAACAAAACTGGAAGAATTGAAAGCCTAAAATAAAAGCGAGCCACTCACCAATACCTGCGAATAACAATTATGATTGTTCTCGCTCGATACTAGCGAGTGACTTCTGAAAGAAATTCCGTTCCACAGGCAAGCGACCTTTTTTTTATTTTTTTATGAAGTAATGAATTTTCATCCGGTTTTCAGGCCAATTTAAGTAAATTTGTCAGTAGACTATCGGATCACAGCCCTATTCGGTTAAACTTTAAAAAAGAGCGGTCGCCGTTCTTCACATCCCTTTCTTGTCGACAGAAACATGAAATGATGGATGGGCGGACTTGTTCGACCCCGTTCGACCCCAGGATCCACGTCAGAATATATTTGCTTGCATGCCAAGCACAATGTGTTATAACTGGGGCTAATTAACAGATAACATAGTAGCAAGTGTCAAGATGTGAGATACGACATCTTAATCCACCCGTCCGTTGCAAGATTTCCGGTACAAATAAAAGAAATACTTCAATAATTCTGCAGATCCTTGCATGTTTCCCTACGATTAGTTAGCACTGTCGCTAATTAATGTGGTTTCCTGGAGGTGGTTGAGATCCTGTCTGTTGGATTTTTTCGTTTTCTTTAGGCTATTTATTATTTGTTTGAAAATGGATTTAGTCGTACGATGAAGGCTGAAGTGGCAGTTTTCTTTGCTTGCTTGTGTTTGAAGATTTCTGCAGCAAGCTTCGAGAATGGAACTGGTAGTTCAGTTTCGGAAAGGCAAGCCAAATGTAAGTCTGATTTTTATATTTTCCACCGGGGCAGTGTTGCCCTAAACATTAAAAGCGCATTTTATACTTAAGGGGCCTGTCTTACATATAATACTAACGCAACCTTCTTCCATAATCACTCCATATTTTTCTAAACCCGGAGACCCCAATTCCGTACGGTACATTCTAACCCCTCTGACAAAACCACGCTGTTTTTTTCACTTGCCGTGTTTTGCAACCTTCGATGTGTAATCACGCTGTCGACGGTTGTCTGCGAGAAGTTTTTCCATCAGATTTGTTTTCCCTTTTTATGCTGTAAGTCAACGGGTCTCGAGGAAGGCTTGGAACAGCCAAAACCGTGGGTTATTTGTTGAAAGCACAGCCTAGTTTTAAAGTATTCAAATATTATAAAATACTGTAAGTTGAATAGTAAATAGTGTGAGGGGTCCTTTAACCCATTTTGGGATCCATGAAGTGGGCTGATAAAAATGATCTCAAATTGCAGTATTTTAAATTTGCTCAAGTAGTTTCTCCACTCCAGATCCCGCGGTGAAAAAGAAATGGTTTTGCATCAAATTCTCTCTCTTTGTTATGGCCATCGGGCTTTTAAAGCAATAATGTTATTAGTTGCGTTTTTGCAGATACCATGGTAACTGATACCACGGTCAAAAAGGCGTTTTTGCAGTTATCGTGGTATCTGGTATTCAGATACCACGCTCCGACCGTGGCAACTGATCGTGGTATCTGATAAAGACAGCTCACTTTCATCAATTTCTGTCAAATTGGTGGGAAAGAAGTTTGGCACTTATTGGTGTGACTGAATATCAGTTTTTCTTTTGGAATGACTTCGAAAAACGCAATTTCGGCAATTGTCGTTGTTGCGGAGCAACCGTATATCAGAGACCACGGTTACTGCAAAAACGACTAATTGCAGATCCAGTTATTGTGGTAACAGATGCCATGGTATCTGCAAAAACCCAACTATAATTATTAAGGATACGGCGCTTTGGAAACCATTTTTGGAAGGTTATATGTATTCGACAGCTACTTTAAATTTATCCACAAAGAGAAACATTTTGTTTCTGAGTTTTAGCCCTGGTGCAGGGACCCAAAGCTGATCTCATCCCCCCCCCCCCCCCCTTACTAAAATGGCGCCTCTGCCTGACCAAACAACAACAATAATAATAATAACAAATTGTCATTATAAAGTAACAAAGTCTTAGTGCGGCTTGGAGCTTTAGTTCGAAATAAAACACTTCACAGATTACCAATAGGGCGATGGGTTACTTACTGCGACTCTCTAATTCCCATTTAAAAGTGCGAAAACACGATCAGGATTTCCCGGCTGGACTTCCGTCGTAAATGTATCGTAAATGTATGTATTTGTCACCCCTCTACAATAGCTACAAAAGCATAAGACGGAGTATAAAAAAAAGCAAAAAAAAAAAACATATTCTAATAAACACTAAAAAAAAATGCCTTTCCAGGGATGGTGAGACGGTGCCATTTCAATTGTTGGTTTCCGTATCTTCTAGTTAGTGGTCTATTTCTAGATCAAGACAGGATTCCAAGTAGAAATTTTATATATTTAAAGTATATTTTTCGGATTTCTCCATCACTCAAGATTTCCCAGAAGGGGATAATACATAAAAGGTGTCCCATTACAGAACTACTGAAAACCTGGTAGAGTAGTTTCCTACCCATATTTAACTGTTTTACTGCAGAGTGTAATCTTTAAAGTCGTACCTTTCAAATATTTTTCTTCGGTTTATTTCACATGTTGGTGTTGTTGTTCTACTTTCCTTTAATTTCTTCTTGCCGGTACTCCGTCTGTGCCTTGTGCTCTTTTGACGGGTTTTAAACACCATTTATTTATTCATTCATTGACGCATTTATGTTTCTTTTGCGCCCAGTTTTCTGGTGAACTGATTGGAGTAGAGGTTAATTTACTGTATGTATTATTTGTGTGGATATTATTTCGATTTGTCTCTTAAATTGACTATTAGCCTAATGGTTTATTATATTATTATAGTTCTTTCAATTTTCCGGATAATCCGTTTTGAAAACGGCCCTTGTCCGTCCACGGACGGACGCAACGGAACTTGCTTGCTGGCTAGCGAATGCCAAGCGAGGGGAGGGAAATCTGCGACCTCCTGTGCCCTGGGTTTTGGCGTATGCTGCGTTCGTAAGTACCAATAGAGTGTGGGCCCCTTCCCTATTAAATTTCAAGATTCCACAACAGGATTCAACAACTTTACTAACAAAAAAATCATTCCGACTTGACGACCGGTTACAAAACAAGACCAAAGGTGTCGATGGGATCCTAAAAATCCAATATTTGATCCAGACAATTGGGTCTTGTCTACGCCAGATCCAGTCTTCGCTAGACTCCTTGAACATTTTTACTATTAAAATTCAGAAACAGATTAAGGCCAAAAAGCTAATCATCTAAGAAAACCAAGTTCAAATATGAATTTAGCATGTCTGTGTTTACCCCTATAAGTCATATTTGTTTGGACGAAAGCTTCCTGCCTTACTTCTTCGTATTTCCCAGTTTCAGCCGAATTCCGGAACTACCTGTCTGGCAAAAAAAAAGAAGCTAAAATCGAACTCCGCGTATCTTCTTTCCCCTATATCGAACATCTAATCAACTTCAAATTAAAATTTAACTTAAAACAAATTTTCCGGTTCCAGCCGGATTCCGGGCGAGATATATGTCCGGGTACAAAATGACTGTCACACACGGTCTTCTTACCCCTAAATCGGATATCTAATCAACTACGAAGACTTTTAACAATTTTCCGGTTTTGGCCGGATTCCGGGCGAACTGCTTGCCCGGCGAGAAAATGATTTTCACCATCGTGTTCAGCATGTCTTACTACCCCTATACCGAACATATAATTAACTTCAAATAAAACTTTTACTTTTAACAGATTTTCCGGTTTTGGCCGGATTCCGGGCTAACTACTTGTCCGGAGAAAAAATGGTTTTCACCATCGTGTTCAGCATGTCTTCTTACCCCTAATTCGAACATCGAATCAACTTCAAATAAAACTTTTACTTTTAACAAACATTCCGGTTTTGGCCGGATTCCGGGCGAACTACTTGTCTGGCGAGAAAATGGTTTCCACCATCGTGTTCAGCATGTCTTCTTACTCCATAACCGACTGTCCCATTAGCTGTTTAAAAATATTTTGCCCACCCCTTAATTTAAACCCCCTCCCCCCCCCTAAATATAGGGCTACAACGGACCAACGAATCTACGAACTCGACCTTACTCTTGACCCAAACAATCCTCGCACCAAGTTTCATTAAAATATCTCATTCCCTTCGAGAGTTATCGTGCTCACAGACGGACGGACGGACAACTTTTGCGATGTCATACTTACGTTTACTTACGTCCACTTACGTTTTGGGATCCCAAAAAGCACATACGTCCTTGAAAAACGCAACCAGTACACATTTACTACCCTATCATATACTTAACCAATCTTCGCTAAAATAAACTAAAAATTATTTAATTAATTTGTCAATTAGTCCTCTCTCTTCTTCCAAACCCTCCAGTCACCATGGTAGTTGCAACTACCCTCAAGGAGTTTCAAGGAAACCATTCGTTCCCTGTTAAAAGACAAGTCGTACTTAGGATAATAATGCATTCTACTTGGCAAATTTGGCAAGATTGTCATCCAAGGCAGGGTACATGGAAAGAGGCTAAAAACATCCAAAGCCGTGTGTGATTAGAAAATATAGCTAAGTTTTAAAGTGGTCAACTATTCCAGAGCATCTTAGCAGAAACACTATGTAGCGAGAGGTGCCATTTAAAGTAGGCTAAAGGGGGAGCGTGTTCCACCCTACTTACCGTAATTACTACGAATGACGTCACGGATTTCGGCTTCTTGGCGTCAGGGCTGGAATGAGTTTTCAGTTTTCGCGACATATCGTGTCATGGGCTAAATTGGGCCAATCACGTCACAGAGATCGTAGTTACCACGCTTACTACGCTCCCGAGCGTGATAAGCAAATAGTTATTATTCGTTACTATTTCGACAAGTCACAAGTCAGCGTAGTAACTTCTCAAGAGGTTTGAAAGAAAATAGTAACTGATAGTTACTATTGTTAGAAGGGTGGAACTCGCTCGGAGATGGTGCTCGTCCGGACTGGATATCTCTACTCAAGTCAAGTTGGATTCATTTAGAACCTGAAAATACTAGTCGTAGTCGAATCTTCAGCTTCTGCTTGACAAAAATCTATCCTCTCTTTTGGGTGAACATTAGTAAAATTTACATACATTAATATTTACATAGTAACAAATCTCGAGCAAGAACAGAAATAAAAATGAAAGGAATCGCAAGCGTTTCTTTTTTACCATACTCTGCCTCTACCTAGACGGGTTATAAATTAAATTTAATTTAATCTTACAGCACAGACGCAAATGACTGACTTTCTGACAGCGTATATGCCGAATGTTGAATCGCTTCCCCGTATCCTGAAATCTACGAACCCCAAATGTATCGTAGATGTTTGTAAATATGTGACTAAAGGATTTAGTCTCAGGAATGAAAGTTTAGCTTAGTTTACGTAGCATAGTATTTCTAGAGGTGTAATAGTTTATTTGTGAAGTGAATTAAATCTTGTATGGCCTTTTGGCTCAATAAACAAGCATTATTATTATACCTAACACTTGGTGTAGCCTATACCAAGCGCTGGTTTGGGTATATCAGACGCTTCGGCAACCTGTCACACTAAAAGTAATTTGAATTGGTTATTTGTTAACTTTAAAATTGTTAACATTAAGTTACAGTTTGTTAACATTACATTACCAGTATTCTGAGGTTTAGAGTTCGGCCGAGCCTACAGAGGAATTAGGCATTTGTAGCATACTCGAATAGCTCGGTATTTTGTACTACTTTCTCTTACAGAATCCCGGACGTGCGGCGAATCCTCTCAGTACAACAATACTGCGTTCGTCAACCCCGGATCCCCGAATGCGTATGACCTCGCGGGTTCGTGCCAGTTCACCGTTCAGAAGATGAGCACAGATATATGCCAGTATAGGTAAGTAGCAGGATAGTGCCCTTCTGCAGATGAAATTCCTGAGATCCGGGAAAATTTGCAGGGGGAAAGACATAGGCACATCATGAATTGTACAGTCATTAAACTATTTCTGTACAGTAGATGTATAATAATTATATTTGAAAAGCCCAAGGGCCATTTAGAGATATATTTATTTATTCAAAATATAGCCAACTGGTCTGCTACATAACAAACCATTTATATACACTAAGAAAAAAAAGATAAAAATATGTTGAAGGCATGAACCTCCAAAACACAAACGATATACTTCGGTCTACCAGTGGTCCCGTCTATAGCAGCAATCGTACTGAAAAGAGACTCCGTGTAGCGTACGCGTCGCTTGTTCCGACGCAAGTTAGTATGACCAAGAAGCTCCGTGCAAAGTTTTACAATGTTGCGGCTTAGCCTCATTTAATGTTTTTGGCTCCGTTTTGGGATCTTCTGGATGCTGCAGATAAGAAAGAGTTAAGAAAGTTGTTCCTCAATTTGCTAAAGTTCTTTTTTAACTTCCTAGTTGGTCTCAGAACCGGTATTTGTTTCAGAAGTATTCTGTCGCAGACCGTATTGTAGGTGTTGACGATCTTGTCGCGAACCTCAGTAACAAGGATGTTGCTCACCCCTGGATGGTATTGTTTTCTGATGAAATGTGTTTGATTTTCTATGAAGGTTAGTGTTGGCTTGTTTTTGTTGATGTTTTTTGAGGGGGGGGGGGCCAAAACGTTTGTTTCAAGATACAAAGTTTGTGTTGCATGACGGGCAAAGCTCTACACGGCCGAAAAAGCGCTAAAGGATCGTAGGCACAAAACCAAATAATGGAGAAAGGTGGTGATTTTAGAAGCTAATAATCCCATAAGGGAGCTAGGTATATTATAAAAGGCAGAATAAGCCAGAGGGATCCTTTAAAAATAGTCAAATGAACAGAACTGTGGGAAGCTTGTTTTTCATGGATACATTTTTTTCACATTTTCAGGCTTGAGTTTACAACGTTTGTTCTGGCGCCGCCGGAATCCACCCAGCACACTTGCAAACAGGACCAGTTTCTCGTGTCCGGGGGATCGCCAGTACCAATCATCTGCGGGGCGAACAGCGGATTCCACAGTAAGCTTACCTCTAGGGTTCTGGAACAATTAACTATCATAGGAACCCATCTGTTGGGAGAACTCATTACGCCCCCCCCCCCCCCAACCCAAAATATATTTGCATTCGGGGGGTTGGTACCCGGGTTTTTTTTTCGCCAGGGAGGTTTTGATATACCAGGGGGGGGGGGGGGGGTCGCCTAGATCCCTCATAGGGAATAGCTTTAAAGACTTTATTTTTATTTCTTTTTTTTATTTTCTTTACACACTCCTGTGCCTACAGAGGCGTCCAAGAAGAGTCTCCAGTCGTATCTGAAACTTGATAGATAGATAGATAAATCTTTTTATTCGCCAAAAACTGATCATGGCTCACGCCAAATTTGTTCGGTATAGTCATGGATATAAATGAACACACACATAATAGGCCTACGCATATACGGCTACATCGGTCATAAATAACATGATAAATTTAAACTAGCAGCTCAGCTTATGCTTCGTTATACAACTTTAAAAATGAAGGGACAAAACTCTTTGCAAACCTCCGGTGGGCACATTTAATCGGCTGCAGCTTTTCAACCGTAGTAGCTACCTTGCGAGGGAGCCTTTTTGACAGCTTTTCAGAAGGGAAAATATTTTTGTGGATCGGGTGATTCAGAGATTTGACACCAAAGTCCATGCAGAGTTTCAGCCTTCGGTCATGTGAGGAGGTGATTTCGAATTTACGTAGTAACTCTTCATAGGACCTCTCGGCCACCTTTGACGCTATGTTTAGAGCTCTTTTTTGAATCTTCTCAATTCTAGCGGTCTGTTCGACCGTGAGGCCAAAATGCCAAACATAGGGGCTCCATATTCTAAATTTGGTCGGATAAATGAAATGTAAATTCGGAACAAGTGTTTAGTGGGGGCCCATGCCTGGACATGAGCTTAAGCATCTGAAGTCCGGCATTCCCTCGCTTTATCATGCTGGTCGTCTGTGCTTCCCATTTTAAATCTTGAGTTAAAATTATCCCTAGGAGTTTAATTTTGTCCACTCTCAAGGAATCTGAAATTTCAGGTAGAAAAGAAGGGCTGAAAGATTTAAAAAAAAGAAATTGTCATGGTGCACGATTTACTATCATTCACAGTCATATTAGATTTCAAAGCTGCGGCGGCGTGTTCCCACTCCGGCTGTACTGAGGAATGAAAGTGCCGCAGGTCGTTGTCGTAGGTACGACGGTGTTTATTTTTGGGTCCTCCTCTGCGGAGTAACCATAACACACTCAGCTTTTGAAAATGGCGGGTCATAGATAAAATACTTACTTAGAGCGTGTTCCACCCTTCTAACAATATGAACTATTAGTTACAATTCTCGTTCCAACCTCGTGAAAAGTTACTACGCTGACCGTTCCAACCTTCTCCACATAGTAACTAATAGTAACTATTTGCTTACCACGCTCGGGATCGTAGTAAGCCTGGTAACTACCAATCTTTGTGATGTAATTGGCCGGATTAGCCCGTGGCACGATATTCTGCTGAAAATAGAAAAATACGCTCCAGCCTTGACGCCGAAAAGTCAGAATTCGTGACGTCATGCGTTGTCACTATGGTAAGTGAGGTGGAACAGGATGTTAGTCGCCAGCTGGATTAATGTCTTCATTTCTTCCCATTCCTTCACGTTGTAATAACATCGTGAATCCGCTCAACTGTACCAAGAGGCGTTGATGGAGCCGTTGACGAGCACGTCAGTAACTTTCAGTGAGCCTTTTTGTCTTTTTCTCCTCAATAGGTAAGAATAAACACCGAATGGGCGGCTTTTTGGGGTCATATATTAGATTATAGATTCTTCATTGATCATACACACGCTATAAATCATGTTAAAATAATGTAAACGCATAACGCTCCGCTTCAAATAAGCATTTGGAATCATGACAGGGCCTCGCTCAGCTCGGCTAGCTTTTATATTATTTTCGTATAGATAAAATTTAATTGCACAAAAAAGCCAAAAGGCCATGGGCAACAAAATAAACAAAACAAAAAGACAACGATCTACACAATAACCTACTATAAACATAATTTTCGGTGTTGAAAAGCGACCCTGATGAGGATTCTTGACAGCCTCCTCACATCATCAAACTGACGGCTACCAATCATACTACACATCCACTTCTCATCAGACAGCCTCACGCATTCTCCAAACACTTCATTCCTCAACTCTCTTAATTCTTCGCATTCACACATGACATGCACCATCGATCATCATCTGTCAAAGGCTTTTACTTAAGAAAAAAAGGAGTATAAGTTCGGTCAACTAGGAAATTTCAAGCAGTAATCAATACATTCCCATTGATAGGGAAAGTTCAACCCTTTTATCTAGGACTATTTTGGCAAGAAAATGATCCTACGTTTTATTTGCGAAGCGCAGAAGAGCACGGAAATCGAAGTAAATCTGCAAGCTCACTAAAGCTCGACCTCAGATCCAGAACTGCATTACCTACTGATTTTCTTATTTTCATTATCTACTGATTATCTTCTTATTTTCGTCGTTATAGGTTTCAATCCTTCCATTCCAACAACGTCTAGCTAGGACCATGAATACCTCCCAGAAGTCATTTAAAGTGGGGTTTTCACTGGCAGTCGGAAGCCATCGTAGCATGCAATACCGCTATTTTTCGCAATTTCAGCCAGTGAGAGCTCACCGCGTCTGGACGAGCACAGTTAAGACGGCTTTACGAGTGCCAGTGGGATAAGAGCTAGTTGCGATAATGTCCGCTAGGTAGCTTTATCTTAGCCTGCAAGGAACACTCTTGATGACTATTTGTCTGTACGAAGAATCGCTTTGCCCCAGCGAAGAGCCAGAAACGTCAAGACAACAAAAGTGTGTTGACTGGTTTACACAGGATTTTAATCAAATTGGAGGGTTCGTTTGGGTGACGTTTCATGTCCTTCCCGAAGTTCACAGGCGTGTTCCGGTCATATAGAGTATTAGAATAATAATAATAATTTATTTGTAACCCACTTTCCTATAAAAAGACAAACGGAGTAAAATTACATAAAAAAGAAGAAAAAGACAAAAACATATGAACTACTTAACCTTTATCTCGGACAGAAACATGCGGATAATACTATGGTTTGGACCTAGGGGCGTGAATGCATTACTTGTTAACTTGGCATTAGATCGGAGTCAGTGATGAGTAGCTTCAAGCCTGCTTGAAGCTGATGATGACCGTTTCCGAGTTAAAGCTCCGGGTCACTTTTTATTCTTTTCAATCAGTCAATAATCTCATTTCCCGGAACGGCAGAACATAATTCACTTTACGATTGGCAGGATACTTCAGTGGCGTTCCCTGGCTACTGGTATCCTTAGCGGAACACTTTTTTGTCGAATTTCCTTCAGTCTTGTCTCTATAGTTGCGCGCGCCAGCTTTGATCAATCCCGTTTTGAATCCCACCGGTGACTCGCTGAATGTTGATGGTTGATTCGGACATGCCGTTCTACAAAGGGACAGCTCGACTGCAGAAGCATTGGCGCACTCGAGAAGAGCGGAACCTTCGAAATGTCTGCCAGGAGTGACCCCTGGTCCTCGGTTGTTAATAGGAAGGGAAGGGAGGGGGGGGGGGGAATGAAGCACCGCTTTTAGAACTGGTAAGTAGAAAATCGAAATTAATTTATTCCTATTTATATCCCATTCTGCTAGGTCTCTTTTTCTTTTTGCCTTTTTTTATGGCCGCCAAGCCTGCCGCGTAACTCGTAAAAGCAGATTTAAACGAATTTATCTTTTCTCTAATCGCTCTCAAAGTTTTTCTTGGCAGTCAGATGACTGGGTTTTGATTGACATTTGTGTTTGTTTTTCTTCCAGTGTATGTCGACGTGGCTGCTGGCCCATCAAATCCCCTGGTGGTCAGTGTGGTTACTACAGGGTCTGATGGCACAACCGCGACTGTAGCGGAGTTCAAGAGATCATGGCAAATTGTGGTACAGCAAATTAGCTGTAGTTCCATGATGCGAGGTAATGTACAGTTCCGCTACCCTGATTTATTCAAGGGTACACAAGCCTGTTCATCTCCCGTCACAACGGCATGAACATAAATCACTTTACGATTGGCAGGATACTTCAGTGGCGTTCCCTGGCTACTGGTATCCTTAGCTTTCTGCGAGGAACAGTTTTTTGTGGAATCCTTTGAGCGCTTTGCATTCAACGAAGTTCCTTTCCCGCTACCACAGAGAGAGATTTCTTTGAATAAACTCATGAATTAATGAATGACTTATTTGGATATTAAAGCCATAAGGACATTCTACTAACAAAGTATTACATATTTAATAGATAACTTTGCGTACACTTTACACACAACCTCTTCAACAGAAGAAATCTCTCCGGTGTTAGAAAGCTAACTGAGGAACTTCCCAGAATTTCTTTAGAATCTTTAGTCTCCATATTTTATAATTCATTTCTCATCCATCCCCCCTTCCCCGAAAAGTTCCTTCCTTCTGGAACTCTGCATTCACACAACAAAATTAATATCTAAATTAGTGAACCATTACGGAAAGTATTTTTTGAGTGTTTTGCGATTATTTTATATTTCTTTGTCCTTTTCTACTGCACTTACGCCCTTGGGCAGTGCATCATAAATCTTACACTCATTCATTCAAAGGGTGGAATACATCCTCGTCCATCTCTCCACCCATTGGGCAGACGTCACGCCGACCGTGCTACACTGTAAAAAATCTTGCAGCATTTGCTACTGGGATGAATCTTGTCCCTAAAAAGATAATCCTATCCCTAATTCGGATTAATCTTATCTCAGTAGAGATAAGATTAATCCCAGTAGCAAATACTGCAGTTAACTTTAATCCTTACTCGGAGAAACTTTTACAGTGTACACAAGACGCCCATACTAAGCTTAAGAAGGACTGGAAGACGTGCGACGCTGGACTTTTATGTGTTTCCGAATGGTCGAATTGAGTTTCAAAGCCATGGTAATGACATTGTGGAAGAAAAAAATAAGCTATTCTGCCGTTTGTGCTTCAAATTGCTGCGAGGACGTTTCTCGTAGGCTTTTCATCTTAACGCAGCCTCACAGTTTTGTTAATTGTTGTGCGCCTTTGCTGCAATCGCACCGGAGGATCACCGTCACCCCCGATGAAAAATTATCTCAAAATAGCTCTAAGAAGTTGTACGACAAAGTAGCATGCAGTACCAACTGTTGCTACTATAGCAAGACTGGATGACTGGAGCAAGGCGGGAAGCTACTGAAAACTACTGCTTAAGATTAGCCTAGTGTGAGGCACATTAAATCAAAGTATTCTGTACTACTGCATATCAATACATGCAACTTTTCCTTGCAAGTACCATACAACTACACAGGCTACATATTTTTCATCGCATCGGGCTGCGCGCAAACGTGTGTGAAAAACAGCGCAGATGTCGGCTCTTTCTTATGAAATCCCTGGGATATAGTCTCCCTTTCTTTTTTATTGTTTAGTGATCCGGTCGAGTTTATTGAACTATTCGGTTTTTGTGTATTTATATAATCATTTATCCTATTATCATCAATTTTGGTGGATTAATAAAACATCATCATCATCATACTGAAGCCTGTACTCAAAACCCACACAATGAAGCGTACACACAAAGTCCAATTTGGGAATCGCAAGGATGTTGGAAAAATCATGGGCCCTTACTATCTTTCGCATTTCTTTCCTAGCGCCTTCCGGATGCCTTCAGTGGTTTCAAGGAGTCAGCGGCTCCCTCAAATCCTATAACTACCTAGCAGAGGCGAAAGGTCTCCATTTGTCTAACCAGGATTACACACTCTGCGTCAGAAGCGAACGAGGATTCTGCGGGATTGGCTACACCGTTTGCGAAGATGAAGGTAGGAGCAGGGACGGAATCCCTTCATAGATGGCCATTTTCCGTCCGCGAAAAAATCAACAAGGCAAACCTGTCTCAAACCTTGTCGTTGTGCCCAAAGCTTTGACTATGCCTGAGAATTTTGAAAATGCAGATATCCGTATCTTCTTGCCTTCATTGTAAAATAAAATCTAGCAGTATTGGCTACTCGGATTAATCTTGTCTCTACAAAGATAATCTTATCTCTAATTCGGATTAATCTTATCTCAATTAATCCCAGCAGAAAATACTGCCGTTAACTTTAATCCTTACTCGGAGAAACTTTTTACAGTGTTAGAAAGGACTGCCTTAACCGCAATATCCAAGTCATCTAGAAACCTTCCGAGTTGGGGACCATACCTATTATTATTAGGCTATTTAGTGGGGTAGGCCAAAATCTTTGGCCGAAACTCAGGCGACAAATTGCCCATTGTCTTAAATCCCCCTCAGAAAAGCAATTGATGGCAATTTATTCAAACAATGTTTACAACGGATACGTCAGCTACGATTCTTCATCAGCGATATTTCGGCCCGTCATGCCAAGAAGGGCCGAAATATCGCTGATGAAGAATCGTAGAATCTTGCCAAGAAGGGCCGAAATATCGCTGATGAAGAATCGTAGCTGACGTATCCGTTGTAAACATTGTTTAATAAATGTTTCAAAGTCAGCTTGGGCTCAAAGAATATTTAATTGATGGCAAGTCATCACTCTATACCAGAGCTGCTGCGAATCCAGCATGTAAGAGTCCGAGACAAGTATACTTATCCATAAGTATATACTTCCGCCACCATTCAATACTGCTCGCGAACGACCTGCAAGAGCGGCCTCAGTGTTGATCGCAAAACTCCAACACGTAAAATGTGACCATGTACGGTATGAAAAGACGTTCGTACCGTCTTTCGTTAAAACTTTTAATCTTATTTAGTGTTTACTTATATATATTTCGTTGACATATTTATACATGAGCGTTACATGTATATATGACGATTTCGACAAATTTGGATTTCACCACGATAGTTCGAAAAGAATAAAAGCGATATCTATCTATCTATCTATAAGTCCGAGTCCTTGGAAAGGGCGTCTCGAGACGAGTCCAGAGCCCGAGTCCACAGCTCTGGCGGATGGACAGCTCCGTGAAAGACGAGTCCAAGTCCTAGAAAAATGCGTCTCGAGACGAGTCCAGAGTCCGAGTCCACCAGCTCTGCTCTGTATGTAACTGAAAAACACCACTCGCTATCAGTTGTTATCGCGTTTTTCTTAATTTAAAAGCTGTCAAACCTCCCAGTCAGTTGCCCCGTATCAGTTAGGCGGGCTTGCAGGTCAACTCTCGGAGAGTGGAATGCTTCTACACTATCGGAAATTTCATACCAGATAATATAAAAGGATGCCCAGTTTCAACAGATAACACTAAAGATGTTAGCTGTTTAAAAGCATTAAAACGTTATGCGTACAAGAAGAAACACCGCCGAAAAACCTCTGCTGACTTTTTTGTTTGACATCTTATCGGAAAAGTCAGCAGATGTTTTTTCATCGTTTTTGTTTTCGCTCTTCCTGGCAGTGCTTGTTATGCATAACGTTTGCAAAATCATAACAGATAACATCCCAAGTGTTACCTGTTGAAACTTTGCATACTTGTTATCTATTGTGAAATTTCTGATAGTGTGGCTTGTCACATGCTTGACACCGATGTATATTCGTTTCTTCGTTTATCCCACAACGGATGCAAGTTGGAGATCAAACCTATCGCTTTGGCCTTGTTTAGTTTCTACAACTAATCTTCCTTCTGAAAACTTGTTATGCCCAATGCCTGCGTGACTGATTGTCCCACTACGAATTGGGCTTCTGTCGAGATTTATGTGTTACGACCTTTTTGCCCACAGAAAGCTCTTTTTTCCGCTTATGGATTGAGTCGCGACGCGAATAAAATTGAACTTGGAGTTGAAATGGCGCGAATTTTGCGGATTTTTCCGCTTCCGATGCCGAATTCTCCTAGCGAACACGAATTCACGTTCTGTGGGCAGCGAGCTTGAGACGAACTGTCCGACGAATTGACCAAGAGACGAACTTCTCCTTGACGATCCAACGAATATATATATATTTTCTTTGTAACCCGCAAAATCCACAAGGTGGTAGCGGAGTACACAAGATAAATAACAGTATAAACACACAAAATTTAGACATGATTTCTAACTGGGCCAGCAAAATTCATGAAAAACATCATGTACCGTACTCGATGACCAGGATGACGAGATGTACATAGTAGTGACGCTGACGTTTTCTAGAGTGAACGAATCACATCTTGGACGCCGAACTTCTGAACTAATTTGTGGTTGCGGCAAGAACGAGGAAGGTACATAAAAAATGTACAATGAATAATAATAACACATCTTTAAAGCTTTAATTTTTTTCGCAGAATGTGATAAACACCGGAACGAATCGTCCGTGGGTTGTAATGTGTGAGACGAATTGCTTGTTGGACGAATTGTCTGTGATGAACTGTCCAATAATCAAATAACGGCCAATTCTGCGGCCCACGGTGAGCATTTGAGCACATGTATGATCCGCTCATGATTTTGCTTCTTCTAGCTTTCACCATATCTGGCGACTCCACAGCCAAAGCAAGCGAGACAGATGAAGCCTGCACAAAAGATTGGCTTACCATTACCTGCGCTACAGACAACGGTAAGCCGCTACAGTCCGACGGAACGACAGCGTGCACAGATAGACTCTGCGGGACGCAACTGAATTCTCTCACAGGGAAAACCGATAGCGTCCAAGTTTCGTGTAAGTAATTTTGCCTTTTTGCCAATGAACATTAGTTGCGTTTTTGCAGATACCATGGTGCATGTTACGACGGTAACTGGATCTGCAGTTAGTCGTTTTTGCAGTAACAGTGGTATCTGATATACGGTTGGTCTGCAAAAACGACAATTGCCGAAATGCGGTTTTCGAAGTCATCCCAAAAGAAAAACTGATATTCAGTCACGTCACTAATTGACAAACTTCTTTACCACGAATTTGACTAAAATTGATGAAATGAGATGACTTTTTCAGATACCACGACCAGTTACCACGGTCGGACCGTGGTATCTGAATATCTGATACCACGATAACTGGCCAGATACCACGATGACTGCAAAAACGCCTTTTGACCGTGGTATCAGATACCACGATAACTGCAAAAACGACTTTAGACCGTGGTATTAGATACAATGGTATCTGCAAAAACGGAACTATTGTTTTCACTAATGGGATGTTGGATAAGTTTGGATCTCGTAGCAACCGGAAAACGGCATACTTTTGACGCACCATCCCCGGGAGTTCTAAACATCCGTCTACAGGGATTATTACTAAAAATAGTGTCATAGGTCCTCATAATTTGGATCCGATTCCGCGAGAGTGCCGAGAATCCCTTCCACTCCGAAATCGATGATCGATAATCCCATAAGACAACCAGACTGTATCCAGAATTCCTGCGTTCTTGCGTCGATGTAACGTTCGTTCCCTATCTACACGCCTAGGGGGACATTTTCATGTGGACTACGTTCCGATGAAAAATTTGTAGCCTGCGTAGTTGTATGATAGTTGTACGAAAAAGTTGCATGTACTGATATGAAATAGTAAAGAATACTACCATTGAATGTGCCTCAGACTGGGCCAATCTTAAGCAGTAGTATCCAGTAGCATCCTGTCTTGCTATAGTAGCATCCAGTCTTGCCAATAGTAGCATGCAGAACACGGTAGCCTTGACACAGAAGCACTTGACATAGATAGACTGCATGCTATTTTTTCGTACAACTTCATACTACTATTTTGAGATAAATTTTTCATCGGGGTCCCATCATCATGATGTGTGTTTTCGCGTCGATGCTATCCAGGTCGATGGTCATATTCGCGTGAATATCTCGACAGGTCACATCACCGTACAGCTGGATGGGTATCTCCCGTTACGACTTTCATCAAGCTCAGTAGAGCCGGTAGGAGAATATGGATCTTCCTTTGTCTCAAACCCATTAGTTGCGTTTTTGCAGATACCATGGTATCTGATACCACGGTCCAAAGTCGTTTTGCAGTTTCCGTGGTATCTGATATTCAGATACCACGGTCCGACCGTGGCAACTAATCGCGGTATCTGAAAAAGTCATCTCACTTTCATCAATTTTTGTCAAATTGGGGGGAAAGAAGTTTGGCACTTAGTGATGTGACTGAATATCAGTTTTTCTTTTGGGATGACTTCGAAAGGCGCAATTTCGGCAATTGTCGTTTTTGTAGAGCAACCGTATATCAGATACCACGATAACTGCAAAAACGACTAATTGCAGATCCAGTTACCGTGGTAACAGATACCATGCTATCTGCAAAAACGCAACTATTGTCATTTGGATGACATCATGTAGGCTACTTACATTTTCGCGTGGATGGCATCTTCTGTCGAGCTCAACAGCCATTCACGCGAAAATTTCCCCTAGCATGTGCATGAGCATGCTACACTAATACCATTATAGCCTAATATAGCAGCAAGAACAGCAACCGAACAGCAGAACAGCCCCCCCCCCCCCAATGCTCTCGGCCAGTCGGTAAAAATAACCGAGACGGCGCGAAGCGCCGCGATTTTTCGTCAAAACAGTTGATTTTTTTCATGAAAACAGTCGTTTTTTCTGAAAATTGGTCGATTTTTCGTCAAAATAGTCGGTTTTTGTGAAAATCAGTGGATTTTTCTGAAAATCAGTCGATTTTTTTCAAAACTGTTATTTTTTGTTGTTGAAATTTTGGCTAGTGACGCCTCTGGCTTGTAGACCATCTGTATTGTGTCTGACTAGTGCATTACCGTTGCAGAAACGTGAGAATGCAAGTAGTTAATGATAGCGTTCACGGGTGTGGAATAGCATAATCTGAAGCTGCATTCCGATAAGGGAGAAACGGATGTTCTATAACGCATTAGTATTATGAGATCCTACAGCTGGCTCGAGTCAGTTAGCATCAGCTCCTCAGTATTGCCAAGAACAAACAACGAGATAGAACTGCTGTCTCCCTGTCTCGGTCATACAAACATGCTGAGTCGAGTACATACGGCCGACTCCGACGGAAACGAGCGGAGGTTATTAGCTTCGCGTCACATCACGTTTCGTTACCTCTACAAATGGCTATATCGCTGTAAGGTCGCTGAAAAGGAAATCTAGCAGTCCAAAGCTGATATGGACGCGCTCCAGAGCGGGTCGGCGCGCGGAGTACGCCTCCTGCTAGCCTCCTTCAGTATTTCGTATGCGATAAGCAACGGTGAAGACAGTGTTGCGATGGATGGTACAACTGTACCAGATTCAGTACTTTTTCTCTGACCTGTACATCTGTACAACTTTTTTAAAAGTCGGAAAATCAGTACAATTACGTCAAACTGGTACAAATTCAGTACATTTTCTCTAAAACTAAGAAAAAGAACTTGATTACTTGACTTATCGTACCTTCGGTGATTTACCAAGAGTTCTAACTCGGAAGAGGCATTTCTTTGTCCGTATGGCTTAAGGATCCAGTCGAATTTCTTTGCGACCAATCCGCTTTTCCTTTTTGGCAGATTTTGTGTGACATTCCAGCTCCTAGTTACATAGGTTTGGCAGAACTAATTTACCTCGATAGGCACATTCGGTCCTAAGCTTTCTTAAGTCTGGTACATTTTTTCCCGGGAAGTACATTTTAGACCTATGTCTAGTACAATTCAAAAAATCAGTATCGCAACACTGGGTGAAGACGGAAGAGGAGAGGACTCTAGCTCAAAGCTAGAGTAAATACCTCTATTCCGCTCAGTTGTCTCGGGGTTTTCATAGTCGCTGCATGCTACTAAAGACATAAGTTCTATCTGATTATTTGTTCTCGGTATTACTGGAATTTGACCAAAGCAACCATTCAACATACTGCTAATGGAGTTCATTGTGAAATTATCCTGTTGTGGTAACGGTGATATTATATCTGTGACATGATTTCTTTTGCAGCTCTAGTCAGGCCATTCCAAATCAACGTCCATTTCGATAGCACCGAAGAAACTACTGAAGTTGATCAGGCTGGATTCTGTTTCAACTATCTTCAAATTCCCTGCCTAACTTAAGACGTGTTTGGCTCTTTTACTCCTCTTAGTCCTTTTATTTATTCGTTCATTTCGTATTTTATTACCATTAAATTACAGTTAATGGAACAAGCGTTCTTGATGATGCCAGGATGCTAATGTCCTAACATGTTGTAAATCTGTTCGCCCCAGAATGCTAACTATCTGTTGATGTTACAGAAAAATCATGTTATGAGTCTTTAAGTGCATAAACGGTCATAGCGTAAATATTCATCAGCATCAACAAATAGTGTGTCATCTCATTTGCTGACATTGCGCATCTTTACGTACATTTTACGAAACTTCTGACACTGTAGGGACTGTAGGCTACTGATAGGAGGTTGGAGCACACGCAATTTGCTATCTGTCGGCAAGAGCAATCCGTCGGCGCAAAGGCGGAGAGACTGCCGTGCCGCGCATGCAAATAACAAGAGCTGTAAGCTCATATGTCACTTGCATGGGTTAAGATGTTTTGATTGATCAAAAGTAAGTTTCGACTTTGCGGTTGAGATGCGCACTCTAAGGCAGCTAGAACTTCATTTGTAAGGAAAACCCTTGAGGCAAGAATGATTATGGGCTGATGGGCAACAGGAAATGCATATATTGCTTAAAAGTATTTTTCTTACTTTGCGGTCAAGATTGGTACTTTAAGGAATAATCGGATTTGGGAAGTAGCAATTTCTAAGCAGATGTTGTTGAATCTCTAATATTCCAAAGAAGTTTCATCGTCCTAGCACATCTGAAAGTACCTTAACTCGCGATCACTGGAATCCCCCCCCCCCCTCCAAGTCCACCCACAATACCCGGAGCCAATCCGGTTCTGTAAATGATTAATCCAGAGCATCTGTTTGTGATTCCCACAAAGTTCGATTCCGATCACACCAGTCTAAGCGGGTCAAGTATTCCCCCCCCCCCCTCCCCCAATAATTGTCGGATTCGGTCCGGAAATGAAAAGATCACCAGAGAGAAATGCACTCTGTTCAATTATTAAATTTCACTCGAATCCGATCACCCGTTCCAAAGTTACGCATGACTCAACATTCCGGATTCCCCTCCCTCAACCCCTCCTCCCCCCCCCAAGATTATCATATCGAGGATTTTTTTTTATTCCAAGTCAGTTTGACCGGGTCCCTGATATGCCTGCCAAGTTTCGTCGTGAAAATCCCAAATACCGGAATTCTGGGAAACCCCCTCCCCCCCCCCCTCAAGTGTCCGTCAAAAAGTCAAATTGTCTAAAAGATTTGCATGGACCAGATGTTTATTCTTCCCAGCAAGTTTCGCTCCGATCCCTACATTCTAACCGTTTCTTGATATTTCCGCCCCCCCCCAACTCCCCCACGGTGGCCGTAGCCAATCCGATTCAGTAAATGATTTACATAGAGCATCTGTTTGTTCTTCCCACAATTTTCCATCCCGATCTCCCCATTCTAAGCGGGTCACGTATTGCCCCCCCCCCCCAATAGTTGCCGGATCCGGTCCGGATATGAAAGAGATCACCAGAGAAATGTCCTCTTTTTAATTCTTAAATTTCACTCGAATCCGATCACCCGTTCGAAAGTTATGCGTGACTGAATATTCCGGACTCCCCTCCCTCAACTCCCCCACCATTTTCAGATCCGATCACCCGTTCCAAAGTTACGCATGACTCAACATTCCGGATTCCCCTCCCTCAACCCCTCCCCCCCCCAAGATTATCATATCGAGGATTTTTTTTTATTCCAAGTCAGTTTGACCGGGTCCCTGATATGCCTGCCAAGTTTCATCGTGAAAATCCCCAAAACCGCCATCACCGGAATTCCGGGAAACCCCCCCCCCCCCCTAAGTGTCCGGCTCCAGTACAATTGTCTAAACGATTTATCTAGAGCAGATGCATGTTCTTCGCAGCCAGTTTCACTCCGATCCCTCCATTTTAACTCGCCCCTGGCTACCGAATCCGGTCAAGACTTTAAACGGGACATCACGGATATATAATCTATTCAGTTATTAAGTTTCATTACAATCCGATCACCCGTTCGAAAGTTACATTCCACCCAATTTCCCGGATTCCCCTACCCTCCACTCCCCCCCAAAAATGGTCGGATCGGAAAACTGATTATTTCTAAGTTTGTTTGGTCGGGCCTCTGATATGCCTGGTCCTTCATGGTCCTAGCACATCTGGAAGTACCCTAACTCGAAAAAGTGTGACAAAATGCCCTAAATTTTCAAGTTTCCAGCGCCCTCCACTCCCCCGCATCTGGTCGGATCGGGAAACTGATTATTTCCAGGTTAGTTAGGTCGGACCCCTAATATGCCTGCAAAGTTTTATTGCCCTAGCACATCTGGAAGTACCCTTACTCGAAAAAGTGTGACAGAAAACTCGGACAGACCGACAGACGGAATTGTGATCGGTATATGGCACTTGAGCCAGAGGCTGCAAGTGCCATAAAAATGAATTAAAAACAGATGTCACCGGCGCATCGCGGACATCCCCTTCGCTTTCGTCGACAGAATTCGGGCTTGGTGCCCCCCCCCCCCCCCCCTCTATACGTATTACGACCAGATAGAGTGTGCCCTGTCTTACTTTTAACTGGAATATTCATATTAGAGTTACTATTTCCAACATTCACTTTTGCCGACAGCAATCTTGCTTGGGGGTGGAGCAAACCCCCCCCCCCCTCCCCCTCCCCCCTCTATCTGAAACCGTGCAGCCTGGGGCTGGTAGTAACGTCATAAGTCAATGATGAATATTGTGTCTGATAACTGCCGGGGATTAAAGTCAAATACATTCCAGCTGCAGGACTTTTTTAGAAAAGCTGATGTGATCCTGTTACAAGAGTTGTGGCTTTTTGAGTCAGAGTCGCACATCCTCCAGACACTCCATTCAGATTTTTTTGGGTTCGGTGCCACTCCCGTTCGAGACAATATAATGTTACGCGGTCGCCCGCATAGAGGGGTTGGGATCCTTTGGCGTAAAGGGCTTAGCGCGGGCATAGAGCAAGTGAAAACAAGTCACAACCGCATGCGGTTGCCCGCATGGAGGGGTTGGAATCCTTTGGCGTAAAGGACTTAGCGCGGGTATAGAGCAAGTAAAAACAAGTCACGACCGCATAGTTGCAGTGAAAATAGTCTCAAGTACTGGTTCACTATTACTTGTGAACGTGTACATGCCCGTTTGCGCACCTGAATATGAAGTGATCTTTATGAACTGTCTGAGTCACTTGCTGTGCTTGACAGAAAGTGTACCTTGCGACCATCTGTGCATCGTTGGCGACTGGAACGCGGACGCATCACCCACTAGTTTGTCTCCATTCTACCTGTTACTGCTTGAGTTCGTGAGCACGAATCATCTCCATCTTGTTGACGTAGCGAGATTAAGGTAGCGTTCCAGTGAAGTTATCACAAGTTACGATGATAAGAGGAGGGGCGAGCGCCGTATTGTCGTAGTTATCACGCTCTCTGGAACGAAAATAATAACAACGCGAACATACGTCATCAACTTACGGGAGTTCCTGCAGAACCGATAGTTATTATCACTTATGATGCTCGCGACCATCATAAGTAAATTGTAATGATCCTAACAGTCGTGGAACGAACATAATAAGTGGGAGGAGCCAATTTGCTTATTACGGCGGGTTCTGGAACGGCAATAATAACAAAAACAGTAACGATCGTAACTAATAATAAGTCGCTGGAACGCTACCTAAGCCCCCTGTCGTATTCTTACATAAGTGAAACACATGTTGGAAAAACTTCTTGGTTAGACCACTATCTTGTGTCACAGTCTCTCGCATCAAGCATTATGCATGTGAGTATCGATTACAGTTTCGGGCCTGATCACTTACCTGCCAGTGTAGCGATGGATGTTACCGTAGCGTCTTACCAAATTAATAATTCAGAGTCGCACAGCAATGAACGTGTAGTGGGGGAGGCAGCTAGTGAAGAAGAGCGGTTGAATTACTTGGTATACACTCAATCAGAACTTGAAAAGCTCTCTCCTTCTGGGAATGCTATTACTTGTTCTGATCCTATGTGCTCGCTGGAAGCACACAGAGATGAGATATGCAGTTCTGTATGGTCATGCTTACAGGAGCTGCGTTGTTTATACCAAGGAAATCAGCTGCCTCTAGAACCTCGAATTTTCGTACATCTGGATGGAATATGTATGTTCACCAGTTTTATATGGATTCACGCGTGGCCTCGCTTGGGTTAGTGCGTGTAAACCACTCTCTAGGCCGATTGCTGAAGCGATGCGCTGCGCAAGGCTGCAATTCAAAAAGAGACTCCAGTGGTGTAGAGCGCTGGAAGCTCGTATGCGAATTGAAGGTATGGCTAGGGAGGCTGGTATGGGGCGAAGGTATGGCTAGGCTGGGGCGGGCAGTACCAGAGCGACGAGTATTGATGGTGTTACTGGGGCGAGATAGCTGAGTATTGGAGAGGTACCTACGAGTGTCTCTTTAAGTCTGTTCCTAGTGACTGTAGTAGCCTCACCGCCCTAGACTGTGACACTGATGTAATCCCTATTCTTCCGAGTGGTATTGAGCCGCTCCTCAAGAAATTGATGGCCTTGATGAGGTGACTGCGGGTCACTTAAAGTTTGCAGCTAGCAGAAAGTGTGATATACTTGCTGCGTTATTCAATGCATTCGTTCTTCACGGTTTTTTGCCTGATTCTATTATGAGAGTGGCTTTAGCCCCGATTCCGAAAGGGCGGACTAATCTTCTAAACTCGTCAAATTCATATAGACCGATTGCACTTGCTACGATTCTTTCAAAGGGTTTTGAGAAGTGTCTTGCGGCGAAGTTGAACAAATGGCTTGCAACGAGTGATTACCAGTTTGGGTTTAAGAAAAACTGCGGAGTTTAACACATAGTTTTTAGTATTTTTTAGTAGTATTTTTTTTTAGTATTCAGTATTTTTCTGTTTTTTTCAACCCCTGTTTTTGCATGTTTTATAGACGCTAGTAAGGCCTTCGACAGAGTGAATCACTTTAAGATGCTAGAGTGCCTTCGCGCAAGGGGTGTACCGACACCGTATATCAAGTTGTTTTTGTTTTGGTTCCGTCACCAGAAATTTCGGGTCCGTTGGGGTTGTGCTCTAAGTGCAGAGTTTGGTCTTGTTAACGGTCTGCGCCAGGGCGGTGTGCTATCACCTCTCCTGTCTATGCTGACCATCTCTCTTCTAGACTAGGTGTGAGTTCAGTTGGTTGTAGAGTTGGGACCATGGTATTCAATCACATTTTTTTTGCTGATGACATTCTTGTTCTGTCGCCTACAATTTACGGGTTGAATCAATTACTAAAGGCGTATTCTCGCCGTTCCCCGAGGACTCCACTTGAGGAGTCCCCGCGTTTTTGTTTGTCCCGGGGACTCACTCCCCGTATTCTCGCGAGTCCCAACGGAAGGGGAATGCTCCGATTATCATCACCATCATCAAAAAGGACTCCCTTTCAGACTCGGAGGGGAATCAATTTTTAATGGTGTTGGTGCAATGTAAAATTAATTAAAAACAACCAGAATGAACAGAACCAAAAATAAAGTGGATCCAGACTAATTTCGTCAATTGCATATTTTTTTTTTCGAACAAAATCCATTTTGGAAGCATTCCCCGTCTTCTCGCTGTTTCTGTACGCGGAGTCCGCGTGGAGTGACTCCCTCTATTTTAGCCGTTTCCTTCAATTCCGCGAGGAGTCCCCGGGGAACGGCAAGAATACGCCTTAAGGGTGTTTGATGAGTATGCTGTTGAATTTGATGTTCTGTATCACACTAGCAAGACTTTCACCATGGCTTTTTACCATCGTTGTTTTTCGGTACCAAAGAAGGGGCTGTATTGTCAGGCCGGGAAATTACATTCGTTTCGGAATTCCGGCACCTTGGCTTTCTGATAACGGATGACCTGACTGACGATGCGCAGGCGAAAGCCTCGCTATCTGGTCTTATGACAAGAGCCAACTTCCTCATATGGAAATTTGGTGATTGCTCTGAAAAGGTGAAGCTTCACCTGTTTAGATCGTATTGCTACCAACTGTTTGGCCTTGCTTTGACGACGAATCTGAAAGGTACGACGCTAACTTCACTGACAGTGGGGTATAGTTGAGCAGCACGTAGGTTTTTTCGTCTACCGCCTATATGCAGTGTGTCTGCTGAACTAGTGGGAAGGCGTTGCTTTACTCTCCAGGAAATAATGCGGAAGGCTCGGTCGATCTTCTTCCTGCGCATGCAGAAATCAGAGAATAGCCTTGTTAGACTGGCAGCTGATCCATTGTTCACGTCACTGCCAGTAGTTGCTAGTCTTATGGATTAGTTAAGCAATCTTATGGATTAGAAATCGTCTGTGTGTTTGTTTGTTTAGAGTAGTATGTGGTTGAATTGGTGTATGGCGTAAGCTGAAATAAAACTGATTGATTGATTATGCTCTATTATAAACAGAAGGATTGTGGCCTGTCCTATTTTTTCTCTCGCTTTTGCCGACAGTAATCGGGCTTGGGGACGGAGCCCCCCACCCCTTCTATACATAGTATGACCAGTGGCCTGCCTTATTTTTAACTGGAATGTACATAGAAGAGTACAATTTACAACATTCGCTTATGCAAGACAGAAATCGTGCTTAGGGATGGAGCCACGCCCCCCCCTCCCCTCTATTATGCGCTAGTATAAACAGAAGGATTGTGGCCTGTCGTACTTTTAACTAGAAACTGTATTTAAGGGTATTTTCTCAACCTTACCTGCTTGTAAATATCATACGGTCTGAACAAATAATAACGAAAAGAGAATGAAAAATATCATAAGAACAGATCACTGGTCGCTTAAAACTTTGGAAATGTGAATTTTCTTGTTCGAGGTACATGCCACATATCGATGATCACCGTAAGAAACTGGAAGAAATACGACATCTTAAAGTACAACAGACTTGGCTAATCATACCCTACGAACAAGCCCTTGCGAAACTGAATTTATCACCGCTTAACGTCCGGTTTGAACACTTGATATTGCAGTTTGACAAATCTCTCCTCGCGAATACGACCCTCCGGTCACTGTTACCGGAAACAGCCCCTCACAATCATCGAACCCGGGTACAAAATAAACTTCAACCCCCTAAGTCCGGACAAATCGTTACGGAAACTTCGTTTGTGCCTTTTTTCACTCAATTTCCAATGCAGAATCACAGTGTGTTTGTTATTTATGTTTAAGAAACTGAATTTCGAACCCCCACAATCATCGAACCCGGCTACAAAATAATTTTCACCCCTCTAAGTCCGGACAAATCGTTACGGAAACTTCGTTTGTGCCTTTTATCACTCTATTTCCAATGCAGAATCAGTGTGTTTGTTATTTATATTTAAGGACTGAATTTAGCTAGTATCGAAATGTACCCATCTCTCTCTCTCTCACCTCTCTCTACTCGACACACTTTATCTACGCAAAATTGTTTGTTTGTGATATTTTGTTTATCCGCATCACTGATTTCTCTAAAGCATTTTTTTTATAGATATTTTATTTCGGAGACCCGTAGCTGCTCTTTTCCGCGTACGTCTGCAAAGCAAGGCCGTGCTAACGACTGAGGGGTAACGGTCAAGACTGCTTAAGCTGAATCTCTATATTACTACCGGAAATGTCAGTTGTACGTAGGCTCCAACTACTTCCAACTTTGCCTGGTGGTATTATTGTATTTTCTTTTCCTTTTTATGACAATACAGTATTCGAAATCCAATTTTTTGTGTTTTTTAATACATATCAGTCCAGAACATTAACAACTAAGAAAGTATTTCCTATCAACAGTGGTACAAAAACTGATGGTAAAACGTGGTAAATCTCACATCTGGTGTTTGAGAAAGGCTAGCCATGTAATCCTGGAAATTACTACCGCTTGTACTTTATACAACAGGCAGTATTTTCTTGCCTGGGGCGAAAATACAACTGAAAAAGAATTTATGTTTTGTCAACTAAATCAATGAAATAAGATTTGCAAGAGGGAGTGCCATAGGCCCGACTCTATTATCCTCTCACTTTCAGGGCATTGAAAGTCCTGCGACAGCCAGAAAGCACATTTCCTACCTGGAATACAAAGTCAGATATACGTACCGGAGATCTCTCCAATAGGTTCGTCTTCATTCAATGAAGTTGCAAGTTGGAGGAGTGTGTAGATATTTTTGGCAGTCGCTTCATCGTTGCTAAGACTTCCGCTGGACTGAAAAAAATAACAGTAATACAAGAGGGAATAGGCTCCAGCTGAAGAAGACTGAAGACTAATATGCTGACCACGTCAAAGACGTCATTCGCATTTGGCTACTCGAGAGCTACATTGATCTCTGGAACGCTCCAAATATAGTTGAATTGATACAACTTGTAGTGCCAAATTGGCACTGAATGCATTTAACGATGAGCTGATTAAGCCCTACCCTAGTTCTCTCTATGCTGGAAATTGCTACCAGCAGGAGCCTAAGTCAAAGAAAAGTCAACGGGCTAACGCTGTAGGATTTATGCGACTTTTAAGGTCCTTCAGGAATGGTTCAGAAAAAAATCACCACTGACTGGCTGAAGATTACAGACTGAGAATAGCCTTCCAAAGAACCAGTCTACAGAAAATGCCCAATTTTTGGACAGACTAGGCTATGCCCAATACAAAATGTGCCTAATAGCAATATGAAGAGGAAAAACTGCTGGGTAGGGTATTCTAACAGGCACCACCTGCTTTTCTACCTGTGGGCCGAAGAAAGTCTAGTTTCTTAAGCCATGGTGCTGTTTTTGGGATCCCAAAACGTAAGTTGAGGAATACCTATGACTTCGCAAAAGTTGTCCGTCCGTCTGTAAGCACGATAACTCTCGAAGGGAATGAGATATTTTGATGAAACTTGGTGTGAGGATTCATTGGGTCGGCGGACCAGTCGAGTTCGTAAATGGGCTTTGTAGCGCTACATTTAGGGGTGGGGGAGGGGGTTCAAATTAAGGGGCAAACAAAATATTTTGAAACAGCTAATGTTCGCCCGGAATCTGGCCAAAACCGGAAAGTTTGTTAAAAGTAAAAGTTTTATTTGAAGTTGATTAGATGTTTGATTTAGAGGTAGGAAGACATGCTGAAGACGATGGTCAAAACCATTTTCTCGACGGACAAGTAGTTCGCCCGGAATCCGGCCCAAACCGGAAAGTTTGTTAAAATTAAAAGTTTTATTTGGAGTTGATCAGATGTCCGATTTAGGGCAAGAAGACATGCTGAACTTTTATGTGAAAACAATTTTCTTCCCGGACATGTAGTTCGCCCGGAATCCGGCCAAAACCGGAAAATTGTTAGAAGTTAAAGTTTTATTTCTAGCTGATTAGATAACCGATTTAGGGGTAAGAAGAGACGCTGAATCCGTGTGTGACAATCATATTTTACCCGGACAGATAGTTCGACCGGAATCCGGCTGGAGTCGGAAAATTTGTTATAAGTTAAATTTTTATTTGAAGTTGATTAGTTGTTCATTATTGGGGAAAGAAGATACCCTGAGTTCGTTTCTGAGCTTTCTTTTTTCGCCGGACAAGTAGTTCTAGCGTTCGGCCGAAACCGGCAAATCGGCAGAAGTGGCAGGAACTTTTCGTCAAAACAGATATGACTTATACGGGTAAACACACATGCTGAATTCATATCTGAACTTGGTTTTCTCAGATGATTAGCTATTTGGCCTTAATCTGTTTCTGAATTTTAATTGTAAGAAATGTTCAAGGATTCTGGCGATGACTGGATCTGGCTAAGACAAGACCCAGTTGTCTGGATCAGATATTGAATTTTTGGGATCCCATCGAAAAGTTTGGTCTTGTTCCTATTGTATGTACTTGCTAAAAGATGAGATGGCACCAGGGCGTCGCTAGCCGAAACTAGAGGGGTGGTGGCTGGGCGCCTGCCGGCGCCCTGTCGCCCATTTTAGCTTTTCGTCGCACATGTTGTAATTTAACATGCAATACCTTGTAAGCGTTGAAGTCTGAAGAAGCCTAGTTGTATCTACGAGCTGAGGGCGGTTTGAAGGGACTGGGCGTGGGAGGTGAGTACCTCAAAATATACGACAGATTTCCAGCAAGGCTCAAGAGTCTTACCAGTTGGAAACTGTAGCCAAGAAACACAGCATCACATGCTGGAAACTGTGCGAAATTCTAGAAACTTAAGGTGAACGTCATTTGTAATAACAGGAACTCGCTAACGCAATAGCCCCCCCCCCCCCCCACAGCAGTAACTAATGACTGTATATCAGACACAATGAAAATTAGCGTCACAGGCGACATTTTGAAAGTAGGCTATGACTTTTTCGGGGCAAAACATCACTTCCGCCAATAAAATCTAGATCTTAAGGGGACCCAAGCCCTGAAATTCCAAACCTAAATCACGAATGAAATGATGCGAGCCTCCAGTAATAGAGCCTACGGTACTACAAAAGGCGCCGCCAGCAAAATATGTCTTTTCGGATCCAAAATGAAATCAAGGGCAACTTAGCACGTATGGTAGGCTTGGTTTTAGTTGGTAATGTGCTTCAGTCTGACCCTTTCCGAAAAAGAAGTAATTATCATCCAGGAAAAAAACGTGAAACAAAGCAGACTCTGAGTTTCCAGATAAAAAACAAAATAAACAATCAGGCTCGTCATTACACCGTCACTCATTGCTCGCGAAGCCGATTTATTTTTAAACTTCACGCTAACTAACTAGAAACTAAAAAAAAAAATTAAATTGTACACCACAAGCAAAATCGGCCTGATTTTTTACATGAATTAAGAGATATTGGTACAAAACAGATCGTGTTAAAATTGTCAATCTGGCAAGCTCGAAACATGCGGCTGAGAATCCTATTCCTGAAGTCTCAAACGCTCGAGAACCCAGAACAGCCTAGGTCCGAGGTGGATGCCAACTCAGTTTCCTGGTAACCCTTAACTAGCCTTACTGACTTTTCGGGCGCACTGCCAGCCCCCATTGAGCTTTACTGGGTGAGCACCGGTTTAACTAAATTTTTGTGTTCGGGCGCTCTGCGAGCATTAGTTTAGCTAATTTTTGGGGGGTCAGATTAGCTTTTTGGGATCCCAAAATGTAAGTTGAGGGATACCTATGACATCGCAAAAGTTGTCCGTCTGTCCGTCCGTCCGTCTGTAAGCACGATAACTCTCGAAGGGAATGAGATATTTTGATGAAACTTGGTGTGAGGATTCGTTGGGTCGGCGGACCAGTCGAGTTCGTAAATGGGCTTTGTAGCCCTACATTTAGGGGTGGGGGAGGGGGTTCAAATTAAGGGGCAAACAAAATATTTTGAAACAGCTAAAGAAGACATGCTGAACACGATGGTGAAAACCATTTTGTAATCGGACAAGTAGTTCGCCCGGAATCCGGCCAAAACCGGAAAGTTTGTTAAAAGTAAAAGTTTTATTTGAAGTTGATTAGATGTTCGATTAAGAGGTAGGAAGACATGCTGAAGACGATGGTGAAAACCATTTTCTCGACGGACAAGTAGTTTGCCCGGAATCCGGCCCAAACCGGAAAGTTTGCTAAAATTAAAAGTTTTATTTGGAGTTGATCAGATGCCCAATTTAGGGCAAGAAGACATGCTGAACTTTTATGTGAAAACAATTTTCTACCCGGACATGTAGTTCGCCCGGAATCCGGCCAAAACCGGAAAATTGTTAGAAGTTAAAGTTTTGTTTCTAGCTGATTAGATAACCGATTTAGGGGCAAGAAGAGACGCTGAATCCGGGACGAATCCGGGCCGAAACCGGGAAATTGGCAGAAGTGGCAGGAACTTTTCGTCAAAACAGAGATGACTTATACGGGTAAACACACATGCTGAATCAATATTTGAACTTGGTTTTCTCAGATGATTAGCTATTTGGCCTTAATCTGTTTCTGAATTTTAATTGTAAGAATGTTCAAGGATTCTGGCGATGACTGGATCTGGCTAAGACAAGACCCAGTTGTCTGGATCAGATATTGAATTTTTGGGATCCCATCGAAAAGTTTGGTCTTGTTTCTTTCTTCGAGGGGTGGTGGTACCCCCCCCCCCCCTAGCAACGACCCTGGATGGCACTATACATAATGTGTTCCTTATCTTCCTTTAGGTACAGGGTTGAGGTAACAATAGGGTAACTATCCTAGTTTCCGAACGTCCTACCTCTCAATGAGTTCGATGTTCGAAAAAAAAAATTAAATACCTCCAACTTCTGATTGCACACTGGGATAAAATTTTGAAATTCACACTTATTACCATAGAGTAATGGTGCGTGTTTGTCCTACTCGTAAGTTCCTCCGTCAACTCGCGTTCAAAAATAAGAAAAGAACCAGAAAATAAATCTGATACTTGGAAAGAGCTCTTCTGCATTCATTTGCTTCCGTTTGGTAAGTTTTTAAACTATAAATTTTGGTACCATTCGAAAGAGGGCAGCTTTCTCTACAAAACGTATATAACACTTTATTGATGTCGCTTCCTATAATATATTTATACAATTTTGGCCGAGGGTACTATCGTTCGGAAACTGGTTGCGTGCGTGTTTCAGTTTCCGAACGAAGTCTTTGAGTCACTATTTCTGTGGTTTCCGACCGTTTTTATATTTTCCTCGTCGAGGACCTACAAAATTGTGTATGAAGTAATTTTTGCTTACCTTTCAGGCTTTTACAAAAACGGAAAGACAGGACTTCGATCCGAACGACAGATTTCCGGTCTCCGAACGGTCGAAGAAAAATCGTTCGGAAAAACAATCTCGGTTCTCGAACGTACGTTTTAAGAATCCGAACGAGAAGAATATGTGGGACGAACGTTCGGGGCAGTGTTGTGCCAAGTACTTCTATGTTTTAAGTACTAGTACCAAGTAGGCTACTCCAGATGGGCCCCGTAGCCTCATATTTAAGGTGAGGGAGTGGATTTCAAGCCAAGATTTAATTTACGGGTGAAAAAGGGTTGGAAATCACGATAACTGTGTTTTCATCCCGGAAAATTAGTTCATACGAAATCTGGCAAAAAAACGACTTATCGGTAGTGTTTATAATTCCTTGATCAAGTAGTTCCATTTTCCATGATCTGAGAAATCTGAAACGGTCGTTTTGGTTTACTGTGCTTGGTCAGTACCATGGACAAAGTCAGGTGAAGACCAGAAATTCAGTAGGCCTTGTGTGTTCAGTAGACCTCGTGTTATCTTCGTCGAACAGAAATCCTCTCTGGAGGCTGATGACCTCACTCTGTAGGCTAATGACTTCATATCATCCTGTCTGGAGGCTGATACGACTTAGTATCATCCTCCCATTTCCACCGCTAATTTTCTGTGTGAATATTATCTAATATAACTGACCGTCGGTCATACAAGGATATGCGTTACGTACCTGTTGGAGAAAAGTTATACTTGGTTAACAAGTTCAACTTTTTTTTCGAGAATACTAAAAATTCGCGCCTAATTACCGAACCAAAATATTGAAACTGACTTTCCGCCTTAGTTCGTCGTTTCAGGAACGACAATGAAACGGCAGTTCAACCTCTCTAAAGGCTAATGACTTCATATCATCCTGTCTGGAGGCTGATACGACTTCGTATCATCCTCCATTTACATGGCTAATTTTCTGTGTGAAGATTATCGTAATATCACTGGCCGTCGGTCATAGAAAGATATTGCATTACATACCTGTTGGAGAAAAGTTATACTTGGTTAACAAGTTCAATTTTTTTTCGCGAATATTGAAAATTCGCACCTAATTACCGAACCAAAATTTTTAAACTGACTTTCCGCCTTAGTTCGTAGTTTCATGAACGACAATGAAACGGCAGTTCAACCGTACAACCGTACGTAAAAACGGCGTTATAAAAATATGCTTTAAGTAAAAGACGGCTGGAGCGACGAAAACGAACGCAACTAACCTTCAATTAGTGCTTACGCAGGTGCTGCGGCTAGAAAGACACAGTGTGACGTCCGGAAACTAAACCAACAATCAGTTTCGGTTTTGATTCTAAATTCGGTAACTGAGATGAAAAATTCGGGAACTGGAACATGGGTTCCGAACATTGATATCCCGAACGGTTTTCTGATCTCTTGGCGTTCGGAAACTGAGAAATGCTACTATGGTTCGGAAAAAATACTGTTTTCAACATCCGCTTCAAAGTACAAAGGTGGCACGTACCAGTAAGTAAGCCAGTTTTTCAACTCATGATCAGTTGATGAGAGTTTTTTTCTATCTGCTCGGGGAAATCTTTTACAATTTTTCTAAAAAAATCTGCCAGTAAGTGTGAAAATCATTCAGGAACTAGGATAGTTACCGTAAGTGCTTCCACAAACTTGTAAGCAATGGTGCACCCAAGTTGCACCATTGCATTCAAGACTGAATTGTGGATTCAATGGATTCAACCGGCTTGAGCCTGAAGAGACCCCTGCCAAGAAAAGCTGAAAGGGAACTATAATAGCTCTAATAAAATTCAGCTGACATATCCGTTTTGAACTGTCAAATATACATCAACATTCGGTACAGTAGACGTATGCTTATTTGAACATTTTTTAAATTTGCACTTTGCCATTTTCATGCACTTGCTGCCTGCTTGCTGCTGACTTACTGTGACAAAAGCTACCACTTAGCCAAATTAGGTAATTAAGGACCTGAAAACACCTGAATATGTACTTTTCATTCTACCATTTACAGATTTAGCCCAAAAAATGCACTGTTCACATTTAAGTAACTGTTCAAATAAGCATACCTCTACTGTATGCACTGAATATGTCAGCTACAATAATTTTTGACCAATATTTCAGCCCTTCTTCATTCTTGGCAACAGGGCAAGGGTCCACATCAGGCTATCAAACATCAGAGACAAAACTGGAGAAGGATCCTGGAAGGATCGAACCTGCAAACAAATTTGTTTGCAGGTTTGGAATATATGTTTCCCAGTCAGCCAGGTTCTAGAACTGCTCAAGGAGTATTTAACATTTGGTATGATAAGATATTCTTCAACTTACACTAATAATCGCGCCATCAAGGCTCAAGACAAGACTACCACTTTTCACAACTGCAGGCATTAGATTGGCTATGATTCTCCTTCCCTGAATGTGGGTCTCACGTCCGGGTGTAATTTCAATTTTCCGCCAAGCAATTTTAGCTGAGCACAGAGGTAAATACTTCAAAAAGTCACAGTCTAAATGCACCCATTGACAGAAGAGAAGAAAGCTTAAAATAAATTCTTGTCTCTCTAGATATTTTTTCTAGTCATCTTCAGGAAACGAATCCTTTCATGACGCGGACCGGAATTCCTTTCTATTCGACGGGTGTTCTTGTACGTGTAAACGATACATGATATTCATTCTGGAGTCTGGACTTCTTTGAACAGGTCTTAAATCCGACCTTTACAGGGTCTTCACCTCCCGGAACTTCCAGAATCTGGGATTCCAGATTATTCTTTGACGTCTTTTTTAAATTACATCTGGAATATGAATGGGTCCAAAAGTATATCAAAATAATCCGGAAAACAGGGGCTTTTCAACTTCCAAATTTCCGGATTTTTTAAGTATCGCAGAAGAAATTAAAAAAAAATCTCGGAAAATCGGGGAACCCAGATTCCGGAAGGTGAAGAGAACAGAATCCGGTTTAAGTGACAACGGTACATGAAAAGAGTTCTCGTCTTGCCAGACTTTTTGTAGTCTTCTTCACGAACGGAACTCTCATCTTACTTCCCCCACCGTGGTCGGATGCGGTTCGGACACATTGACGAAACATCTCGAACATTTGCTCCTACCACCCACTAAGTCAGCCAAATAATATCACCCGACCGCACTCAAGTGGGTCAGAGTTAAAATATTCCGGATTCCCCCTCCCTCTACCCCCACACGGATGATCGGACCTGGGAAAGGTCCGTTGAGCATAGGGGCGTTTTTTATCGGCCAAGTGCCATATAGCGATCGCAATTTCTGTCCGTCAGTCCGTCGGTCGGTCGGTCGGTCCAGGTTTTGCTAGTTCGGGCACGTCCACATAAGCTAGGACGATGAAACTTGGCAGGCATATCAATGACCCCAAATGATTAAGTTGGAAGTAGTCACTTTCCCGATCCGAGTATCTGGGGGGGGAGTGGAGGGAGGGGGAATCTGGAAAAATTAGGTATTTTTTACTGACGACCTGGTGATCAGATGTTAATGAAACTTGATACATAGAAAGACCTCGTGTCTCAGACGTCTGATTCTAAATCCGGACCGGATCCGGTGAAATTGGGGGGAGTTGGAGGGGGGAACCGGAAATCTTGGAAAACACTTAGAGTGGAGAGATTGGGATGAAACTTGGTGGAAAGAACAAGCACGAGTCCTAGATACGTGATTGACATAGCCGGACCGGATCCACTCACTGTGGGGTGCTAGGACGATGAAACTTGGCAGGCGTGTTAGGGACCCGAACAGATTGACTTGAGAATAGTCGTTTCCCCGATCCGACGATCTTGGGGGGGGGGGTGGAGGAAGGGGGAATCCAGAAAATTGAGGTATTTTTAACTTACGAACGGGTGATCGGACCTTAACGAAACTTTATATATAGAAAGACCTCGTGTCTCAGAGACCCCATTTTAAATATGGAGCGGATCCGGTGACATTGGGGGGAGTTGGAGGGGGAACCGGAAATCTTGGGAAACGCTTAGAGCAGAGGGTTTGGGATGGAACTTGGCGGGAAGAACAAGCACAAGTCCTAGAGACGCGAATGACATACACGGACCGGATCCGGTCTCTGTGGGGGAGTTGGGGGGGGGGGTCCGAAAACTTTGTGACATGCACGAAAACCAAACGCATGTGCCGAATGGGATGCAAGTTGGGCAGTACCAAGTTTATGCGGCCTAGATTTGTCATTTGGCATCCGAACCGGATCCGACCAAAGTAAGGGGAGGATGAGGCGGGAATCGGAATTTTAAGATATGCTCTGGTTCGAGTTAAACTTAATGGGCGGGAAGAGGAGATGTTAGAGATGCGAAGTTTATATGTCCGAGTCGTTTTCGGCCACAGTGGGGGGAGTTAGAGGGGGAGTCCCGGAAAAGGTTGTGGCTCGCACAGGGGTTAAACGAGTGGAGTGATTTGAATGAAACTTGAAAAGTAGAGAGATCGTACGCGTTAGATGGCATACTTTAGGGTCAGGACCGGATCCGAGCACGGTGGGGAGGGGTACCGGAGTTTCCAGAAAAATGCTCAGATTTATATTCGCGCTTCTCACACCACCTGCTCGTAACAAGTGCCATATGAGCTCGTAGCTCTTGTTTTTTTACGCATGGCAAGTTTTAAAGAGACCGTCAAACATTGCGGTCGCTATAACGCATTTGAGCCAAAGACTCGAAGTGCCATGAAAATGTGTCATGAATCGACATTTCAGACTGTTTTTGTCCCTTTCAAGTGCTCTGCAATCATTGATGGACATGCTAAAACCTTTATTTGTTTAGATAAGACCGCGCGATCTCAGTGTTCCGGGAAAAGTTGATCACTCTTTAATTCGCGCTATTAAGTTTGGATAGTTTCTCCTCTTCCGGAATCAGGAAAATGCCAATGTTTAAAAACCCCAGAAAGGTACTTCCACAGGTAAGTTCGAAAGTACAATTTTTAAGTTTCAATATCTGATCACGAACTTTTTCTTAGATAGATATTCCATCAGCCCAAGCTGACTGCGAATCATATTTGACGGTGAAAACGTGACTTATCCGTTTTTCACCGTCAAATTTTTCTTAGAATTTACGAACATTTACACAGAATTTGTGATGCCTATTCCACAGAAGAAACGGACAACCTGGAGCCCTTCTTAATTCCCAGTATGAACCCACGGCAGCAGCAACAGTGTGGGATATAACTGAAACCTAGTTGCGTCCTTTGACACTTTAAAGAACATTATGTACCTATTCCAGTCACTGTATTTTTTTTATATTTAGTTTAGTAGAAATAACGATTAATGTTAGGGTCGACGGCATATAAGGAAAGATTGTCACTGACTCCCCCCCCCCCCCATCCGTTCCATATGCCTCCACTCCAGGCCATTTGTGATCACAAATGTGTTCGGCATTTACCGCGATCCATTTCCATTTTTGATCCATTTCCATCCAAATCCAGCTTTGGATTTGCCATGTCTGTCTGTTTTCCGCGGTTCTCGTCAAAACCAACAGAAACAGAACAAGGCTGGAAATAGTCAGGACGGGTCTGTCATATTTGAGAAACCCAGCAGGTTTTCAAACGAGTCAGTATGTTCGAATATTAAGAAAGTGTCTGCTGCGACTTGCGCAGCAACAAAGCGATCTTCCTCCTCCTTCAGTGTCTCTTTCGTCCACTACCCGTCATGGCGACGATACCTTTTTTGGTGAGGCAGATGAATACGTCGAGTTCTATTAACCAAACAAGATATATTCGCGAAGTCCAATACTCTGTAATTTATTGCGTAGAGAGTCACTAGGATTTTGGATGACCAAGAGATTCAAAAATGGAGAGCTTTAGTAAGTCAGTCCGAAACTTTGGAGTTTTACCGTGAGATTAAGAAGGTGTTTGGGCCCGAGTTTTATTTTAAAATGAATCTACCTCAAAAAATTTTGAAGTTGTGGATCCAGGCTAGAGCTAATTCCCTCCCCCTGTTTGGTAGATTTAGAGTTTTTGATAGGCATAGGACTGGTCCAGATGTCAGGTATAATTGCCAACTTTGCAAAGCAGGGGTAGAGGAAAACATGGACCACTTTCTCAATCAATGCCAGGAGCTTTCGGAGTTAAGGGGATCTCATTTTTAGAGAGTGTGTTGCTTCTTCCGGATATCCTGAATAGCACTTCGGAAAGGGTTATAACAAAGGTGTGCGAATTTATCGACGGAGCGCTGAAGCTAAGAGCGACCAAGCTTGGTAGTGAGGCTTCATAGCCGTAGGAAAAGATGGTTGTTGTTTTCTTTTGTAATGTGTACTATTGTTGTGTTTATGTATATGGCCCCTGGGCTTTTAAATACACTTATTATTATTATGACTGAGTCCAAAACACGCCAGTGATCCTCAGGAAGAGGGAGTAAACGTGTCCGTAACGACTCAAACTCAACGACTCAAATCCTGTGTCAAACAATAACGGCGACCTTTGGGAGCTCAAGTGACACCGCTTCTTGCTTTCTTCCGGAGGTACCCGGAGATTCTGCATCGGCAGGGAGAGATAGTCATCAAGAGTACTTGTTTGGTTGTTTCAGTCATCTATCTCAGTAATCTCCTATCTCTCTAACATCACTCACTTTTTGTCAGCTGCGCCATATCTGTTGGAAATAAAGAAAACTTACAAGGGGGAAATAAGAGTCTGAAGGAACAATATGTTTTTTGTAGGTTGTAACAAAAGAAGTTTAATTAGTTTTTGCTTTCCAGGTTATTTGTTTGTTATCGCCAGAATGTTGTCAGTCTTAGTTCAGTTCAGTTTATTTAATAAGAAAATACAAGAACAAAAAAAGTTTCGACCCCTACAAAGCCCCATGGCCCGTTATGTAGGGGTTAATATCAAATTAACTTACACGGGTCTAAGCGAAAAGAAAACGGACGTACCCCCACCCCCTGGTGAAAAAACCCGGGTACAATCGATCATGCTAAAGCTACATTTACACGGAGGGTATTTACCCGTACTCAAAACCCGGATATTTTGGACTTCAATTTCGCGAACTTTTTACCCGAGTATTTGTCAAGGGGTTGCTCACTCCCAAAATGGTTGTACAGTGGTGCCCAGCCGGTGCCTAGCCGGTGCCCAGCCAGTGCCAGCGGTGCCCAGCGAGGGTGTACAGTGGTGCCCAGCGAGTGAGCAACCCCTCGGTATTTGTTTGTCGAAGGGTATTCTTCGGCGTCAGCCACAATAAAATTGGATTTAGAGGAATAATTTTGATTATGCCCATGTAAATAGTGATCGAAATGGACACATGTTGGTATCCATTGTAGAGAGATATCCTGAGCCTTAAGCATTGTCCTAATAGGTGTTGTAAGGTGTATTACGGCGTATAAAGCTTATTACAGATTCCTCTTTTCCTCGGAGCGCGCTGTGATAACGTGAATAAGGAAAATAGACTAGCCCTCTATTCTGGCTTATGCAGGGCCAATCAGATCGCTTGGTTGGTTCCGCCAGCGGGCCGAGGAAAGAGCAGCGTCGGCAGGGTTGCCACGGGAAGCACTAAAGTTCTACTTTGGTGGAAGCTGAAGAAACAACTTTTCTAAAAAATAACACGTTTTGTTCTGTTGCGACTGCTTACTGCTAGTTCAAGGACTTGCGCTGTCCATCCGTAGATTTAATTGCTTTTTACAATATACTGGGAGTCAAATTGTACTGGTGTACTTCAAGTAACACTAAGAGCACTTTTCTGATCTTTAGAAACTTGAAAAACTGTATGAGCGTGGCAACAGTGCACGCTGCATTGATAAGAGCCTCTCTGGTTCGTATTTGAACGGGCGTGTGTATTAAGACGTAAACATCGCGTATAGCGTTATTCAGCTTATTACACCTATTAGGACAATGCTTTACAACCTTGGAATTTATTGCCAAATGACAGTACTCTTCCTTGAAGAATACCCGAGTACCGTGTGAACACTTTCCCTTCTGGTCTCCGGGGAAAAATACCTGCCGTGTAAATGATCCTTAATAGAAAGTCCTTGCGAACGACTGTAAACAACGATGGGCCCTTGATCAATGAAGGGTAGGGTGATACTAGAAGGTAGAAACACCTGAGCAAAGCCAATTCTCATTCGGTAGCGGGTAAAACGTGACAGAACTTCAACCTGAGCATGATTGTTCCACCTTATCTATTCGTAGTATGACATAGGCTGAGGAATATTTCTAGCTGCTTATCGCATTTGCTGCTGCCCTGGGGCATATGAACACTGGCCTCATTCGGGGATGGTCATCACCTGGAATTCCAAGCATTCGGGAAGAGAAGCCTTTCAATGCAACGGAGGAGCAATACACATGGTTTAGTGAGTTAATTCCGCTTGACATATCTTGTCGTGACTGTCCGAAATTACCTCGGAAGAATGTACCCCCAATTACCAAACTACCAAATAAGTACGATCTTAGGCCTACTGGTTTCCGTTTCACAACGTTTCATACAACTTATTTATTCCGGTCCGAAATACTGGCTTGGGATTTGAAACTTTGGTTACATAACAGTATTTTGGTTAGTGCGCGGTCAGACGAATCCCCATGCAAAACCAGTGGCCAAGAAAATGAAGTATTGCGTACGCAATACATATCAGATTTTGGCAGAACTACATACCCAAAAATGCTCGCTTATGTTACTCCTCCAAAGTCAAATAGATGTAATGGTATTCTTGATAACCAAGTGTAATGGCTTCTTCATAACCAAGAAATGAAAGCACTGTATCTGTCATCTTCCGAGAGTCATATTGTCATATTCCGGTCCGAAATACTGGTTTGGGGTTTGAAACTTTGGTTACATAACAGTATTTTGGTTAGTGCGAGGTCAGACGAATCCCCATGCAAAACCAGAGGCCAAGAAAATGAAGTATTGCGTATGCAAATATCAGATTTTGGCAGAACTACATACCCAAAAATGCTCGCTCATGTTACTCCTCCAAAGTCAAATAGATGTAATGGTATTCTTGATAACCAAGTGTAATGGCTTCTTCATAACCAAGAAATGAAAGCACTATATCTGTCATCTGCCGAGATTTAATGAAACTACATGCCAGACCGATTCGAAACCCGCCAGAGAGCACAGACTGTGCACTATCGTTTCAGTAGCCAGTGAGTGAAGGCCCTGCGACTGCCTAGTCATCCAATGGAATTTTTACAAACTACATTCCAGTAGACCGACCAAAACGTAAGTGGAGGGATACCTATGACATCGTAAAAGTTGTCCGCCTGTCCGTCTGTTAGCACGATAACTCTCGAAGGGAATGAGATATTTTGATGAAACTTGGTGTGCGGATTCTTTGGGTCAAGGGTAAGGTCAAGTTCGTAGATGGGCTCTGTAGCCCTACATTTAGGGGTAAGGGAGGGGGTTCAAATTAAGGTACAATAGAAAAAAACGAGATTTTCGGGGTTTTTAGCAAATTAAGGGGCAAACAAAATATTTGTAAACAGCTAATTTGATAGTCGGATATGGGGTAAGAAGACATGCTAAACATGAATATGCCAAACATTTCGTCCGACAAGTAGTTCGCCCGGAATCCGGCCAAAACCGGAAAGCTGGTTAAAAATCAAAGTTTCATTTGAAGGTGATCAAATGTTCGATTTAGGGGTAAGAAGACATGCTGAACACGATGGTGAAAACCATTTTCTCGCCGGACAATTAGTTTGTCTGGAATCTGGCTAAAGCAGGAAAGTTGGTGAAAAGTAAAAGTTTCATTTGAAGTTGATTAAATGTTAGATTTAGGGGTAAGTAGACATGCTGAACACTTATGTGAAAAGCATTTTCTACCCGGACAATTAGTTCGACCGGAATCTGGCCAAAACCGGAAAATTTTTTGAAAGTAATAAGTTTTATTTGAAGTTGATTATATGACAGATTTAGGTGTAAGAAGAGACGCTGAGTCTGTATATGACAATCATTTTTTAACCGGACATATAATTCGTCCAGAATCCGGTTGTAACGATTTTTTTTTTTAAGTTAAAGTTTTATTTGAAATTAATTAGATGTTCTTTATAGGGATAAGGAGATGTGCTGAATTCGATTCTGAATTTTCTTTTTTTGCTGGACAAGTAGTCCGCTCGGAATTCGGCCGAAACCGGAAATTTGGCAGAAATAAAGCAGGATGTTTCGGTCAGTATCGTCAAAATAGGTATGCTTATAGAGGTATATCTGAACTTGGTTTTCTCTGATGATTAGGCTGGCGAAGACTGGATCTGGCGAAGACAAAACCCAGTTGTCTGGATCAAATATTAGAATTTTGGGATCCCATCGAAACCTTAGATCTTGTTTATTGTAGCTAGCTGGAGACAAATGCGAGACGGCTGCCTGGGAGCTAATCTACTTTGTGCAAGTCAATGGTGAAGTACACTTTCTGCTAAACAGTTGCCATGTCCGTAAAATAATCAGGAAAAAACAAATGGGAGACTAATTAAGAACGAATTGGAGGGAATTTCACAGATCTCAGGAGTGAATTTCATCACATATTCTAATCTTAACACTCTATATGACTAAGTCCGAAATACGCCAGTGAACCTCGTGAAGAACAAGAAACGTCACCCAAAAGAACCATCAAAATTGATTCAAATCCTGTGTAAACCAATCAGCAACGTAACGATAACAAACGTAACGATTACAAACGTTTGTGATCGTGACGTTTCTGGATTTTCGCTGGGCACAAGGCGATTCTTCATCGACACGAAGAGTAAGTAGTCATCAAGATTATTTGCTCTGAAGTGCAAATATGTTAGTTAAGGTAACAGTAAACTAGACGGGTGACACCAAACTTGACTTGCAGTGTAACGAAAAAAGCAAGTTTAGATTTAATTTGAACGGTATTCAATAATTCTAGGTAGCGCGTCAGCGTTCAGTGCCATTTTCAGCAGCTTGGCCGCTAGCCTGCCAATGCATCTGATTGGTCGCAGAGCGACCATGTTGCTGACAGCACTACCAATGACGGCAGGATGGTTGATCGTCGGGTTTGCCGTAGACGCAGGAATGGTGATTGGAGGGCGATCCCTCATCGGCATCATGTCCGGCTTTATCATGCCCTCTTCACAGCTCTACGTAAGTTAACAGGAGAAGTTTTTAGTTCGGTGTTCTTTAAGCATTGTCCAAATAGGTGTTGTAAGGTACGGTGTAAAACAGGCTTAATATAGATTCCTCTTTTCCTCGGGGTGCGCTGTAATAAGGCGAATAAGGAGAATAGAGCCAGGTTCTATTTCCCCTTATGCACAGCCAATCAGATCGCTTGGTTGGTTCCGCCAGCAGGCCGAGGAGAGGAGCAGCGTCGTCAGGGTTGCCACGGGAAGCACTAAAGTTCTACTTTGTTGGAAGCTGGAGATCTTTAGAAGATCGAAAAGTTGTATCAGCGTGGCAACACCGAACGAAGCATCGATAAGAACCTATTGAGTTCCTAGTTGAACATGCGTGTGTATTAAGACGTAAACATCACGTATAGCGCTATTCAGCTTATTACACCTATTTGGACAATGCTTTACGGAACGTGTACTGTCGCAAGCGCATCGATTTCCTCTCAGCTATCGGGGTCCTCTCCTTCTTACTGTCCGCGGTTGGTCGGGAAAAACTTGACCACTAAAAGAAATCATTATCTCGGTAGGCCAACCTTTAATAGAAGTCACGACCTTCCTGGACCTGCAGCAGCGAAATTTCCATGACTTACAAAACGACATAATCTTCAACAGCGGTTGAACAGCTAATTGCATAGTTTCAACGAAAACGTAAACACGATTGGGACCCTATTCCTTTATGTACTAGCGTATTTTGTGTATTTTGGAGTCTCAACCTTATCGTCTCTTTTCTTACCCTTTCTCTCTAGGCAGCCTGTGTGTCGGCACTCGTTGACCGTTGACGGGTGACAATGAAAATTATTACTACTTTTGTGAATGACCGTCAATAGGCTAGTTAAGTACAAATTAATCTACTGTATTTAATGTTAGTAAAAAGAAAAGAAAAAACAGAGTGTACCAAAATTATTATTATTTTTGGGAATAGCCGTCAAGAGGCTGCCCACCACAACCACAGAATTAATGGTCGCCCCAGGCCTGGTTTCCGGGTGATGAAATCTTTATAGCTTGCAAGTGCAATTTAAGGTATTTTAAAGGACATGTCGGGCTTATCATAGTAATTCATTCTACTTTAGTAGTATTTCCATCCATTCTCGTTCACGAGGTAAGTGTATTCTATCTCCTCTATCAGCAATAGACTGATTATCACACTTGCCACAATTTCTTCTCCTTACGTGACGTATCAGGTGCCCGATCACTGTTCCCGGGGAGCTGTCTCCGTTCGAAAACCGGTTATCCACGTTTTGCCAAGATTGTCATCCAAGGTAAGGGGCATGCATGGAGAGAACCCTATAAGCAGCCGAAGCCGTGTGTAATTTTCCGTAAGAATAGCTTAGTTGTAAAGTGGTCAACTATCTCAGAACATCTGAGCAGAAATACTATGCAGTGCGAGGCTGAGATGGTTTAGCCGAAAGTGCAGAAAAGTCTGGAAAACACGACAGTTCAGAAGCAAGCGAAATCGACCTAATATTTTGTTGCAACGACCGATTTTCAAAGAGGAGTGGCAACTTTTCTGAAACTCCGGATGGGTCTGAAATAATATCTTTCACACTTTCAGATTGGAGAGTGCGCGTCCCCTCGCGTTCGTGGTGTCCTCAGCAGCTGTACTGCCTTGGCTTTGGCTGCCGGAGTTCTTATAGCTTACATTTTCGGAAGCTTCATGCCCTGGGATCACCTGTCATTTTTAATCGCATGTTTTCCGACTCTCTTTGGAATTGCCATACTTTTCTGTCCCGAGTCACCCACATGGTTGCTAAGCAAAGGAAGAGAGGACGACGCAAGGGCGGCACTACAGCGCCTGCGCGGGCTGTAAGTACCCTTTTCGATAACATTCCCGATGAAAACGTTTCGTGAATTAATCGTATGTAGTTGTACGAAAAAGTAGCATGCAATTGTAGCTGCTGCCGCTGCATGCTACTACTAGCAAACTGGACGCTACTACAGCAAGACTGGATGCTATCGGATACTACTACTTAACATTAACCCAGTCGGAGGCATGTTCAATCAAAGTATTCCATACTACTCCATATCAATGCATGCAACTTTTTCGTACAACTAGACAGTCGAAGAATTTTTCATCGGGATCCCTTTCTTCAAGATTTTACTTAAAGAGCCAAAGGCAATGGCATAGATGAAAAATAAACACAAACAATAAAAAATAATACCTCCTACAAGCACATATCCCTAAGTGCTAGGGCTACCCTGAGGAACGTCACCACCGTTTAATATTTTTAATATAACTATACCCAATGATCCTGCACATCCATTCTTTACCCCTCTTTCATTTACTCCAAAAATTTCTAACCTAGTTCACTCAAATTTTCACATTCACACAACAAATATTTAAAGTTCTCCTCCATACGAATCGGACGAGTTAGGACAGGACCGACCCTTTGCCCTCCCAATTAAGCATGGGCACTGTTCTGTTCTGTTCTGTTTTGGGGGTGCCTGCTTTCTGTTCTGTTTTTGCAAAAAATCTGAAACAGAAACAGAATAGGTGAACTGTTTTCTACGACACCTGTTTCTGTTTCTGTTCTGTTCTCAAAATGCCCTGTTTTCTGTTCTTCTGTTTTTCGAAAAAAAACAGAACAGTGCCCATGCTTACTCCCAATACATCGCCCGTGCGACATGAGGCACATAATAAAGTTTCTCCAGAGCGGTAGAATTCTCAAATTATGGATCTATTGTACCATCTCTGTGCTATGGACTCTGACAAATGAGGGGAGTTTACCGCTGAACTGGTAAGGTAAATTCTTGGGAGTAAAACTTATGGATCTATGTACTATCTTTGTGTAATAGATGCTGAGAATGAGGTGAGAGGAGACGTATCCGCTTGGAGCGCTGAACTGGTGTAAGGTCAATTGTAGGGACCAAAACTTCACGGAGCGAAACACTTGTGACAAAATCTGTATTCACATTTCCCATTCCAGACACACTGACGTCTCTGCTGAGCTTGGTAGAATTCAAGAAAACATCGAGAAGTCTCGAAACATGCCTCAGCTAAAATTGAAGGATTACTTCAGTGCTGCCGCCCTTTTACCGCTAGGCCTGTCTATGGCGCTGATGTTCTTCCAACAGTTTTCTGGAATCAATGCAGTGACTTATTATACGGTGAGGTACAGGGGGTCTGTCTTTGTCCTTGATCTGACTGTTGTGGCATAAAAAACGGGGAGAAATAAGAGTAGGATTTCTTTTCATTTAGTTTCGAATCAAATTTCAGATGGGAAAACACAAATGATAATTATTCCTTCAGATAAAGCTGATTTATTTATTTGCGATCCGCTTTTTGGATAACAGCGGAGTATGAGTAAAATACACATATTAAAACACTAAACAAAACAATATAAATAAACATGACTACATTTGTGACTCATGTGCGGTGTTTCTTAGTAGCTGATATTGTTGGTATATATTATTTTATTATTGGTATTGGACTGGACATTCTGGCTCCCCAATGGCAAGGACCCTCTACACAGGCGCGTCACGACCGGGGGGGGGGGTCAATTTTTTCAGCCAGTCGGTAAACAATAACCGAGCCGGCGCGAAGCGCGGCGATTTTTCGCCAAAACAGTTGATTTTTTTTCCTGAACAGTCGATTTTTCTGAAAATCAGTCGATTTTTTGTGAAAAAAGTCGTTTTTTTCCTGAAAATCAGTCGATTTTTTCAAACCGTCGTTTTTTTTCTTGAAAACAGCCGTTTTTCTGCCAAAACAGTCGGTAAAAATTACCAGCCAGTTGGTAAATTCCTTGCCCCCCCCCCCCAACATTTTGGCTAGTAACGCCTCTGCCTCTTCAAGCTAGTAATAAAATCGAACTTGTGCTCGTGTAGTCTGAACAAACTTTTGCAGCACCTGCAGCAACTGCATATCAACAATTTCGGGAAACAACTTCACCTTCACACAACACCTTCAGTATGTGACCCTTCTGGTTCACAACACTAGAATCGATTCCCTCGCAATTATCGTACAGAAACGTGTTCGGGAAACGTGTCCGAAATGAAATTTTGTACTTACTTCAATACTTACTTCATCTTCAGCAGTTCCAAAAGGTTGACACAAATATTGTTGATCGGAAATGGCTACCGATTTCGTATTTTTTTTGTATCGGAAGTTTAAATCATTACCTACACCTGTACAGGACCAAGAATAAATAAGGGAAGAACTGAGAAGACTTGAATCATGGGACGTTGTTTTCTGCCCGATCCTCAAGTACCGGGGGTGGAGCCTATTCGGCGCCTGTCCAGACCACAGAGTAATTATTGGCGCTATTTCTTCTGATCGCCGTGCTTCGCGTCAAGGAAGTGCGCCAAATTCAAAATTAAACCGAAAAAGGCCGACATTTTGCCCTTCTTCCTCCAACAAATCGCTGCTACCACTAGTTTAAAAGACGAGAAAAGGGGCTAAAGTACAGTGAGATGATAGAAGTCGTGCAATCCTACATTCAAGGATGACGAAAATAAAGGCAGAAATGGACCGATCTGGACTGAACACTGTAAGTTTAAAGAAGGAAGGGACACGCTTCCAAACATTCATGCAATCTCTATGGCAGATTCTTAGTGATGAAAACAAAGACTGTCAATAGGATGGATAATGAAACATTTAGCCAACTACCCGAGATAATGATATACATTTTGACCAAAAATAAAAATGGTTATCTCAAATGTAGACGTTTAATGGTACTGTACAATTATCATTTTCAGTAACCGATTAAAAATTAAAATTAGGAAATACTTCAAGCAAACTGTTTTTCGCAACTAACCGAGAAATGTTATGAACTGAATTTTGTGTACAGAGTACAACTTAAAACAAAACATAACAACTCTTTGAGTACAGTTCGCCAGCTATGCCCAAATTCCAACTTGAATGATGTAAAAGCATGATAATGAAAAAAAACGACTACGAAAAGGCATAGACAATGACAAATTTGGGCAGATGTAAATTGCAACTATCCGAGATAATGATATACCTTTTGGACCAAGAATAATAGGTTGTTATCACAAACTGATACATCTTGAAAGATATCCTGCACTCAGCAATCATTAATATCTGTTTTTCGCAACTACACGAGAAAATGATATGAACTAAATTTCGTGTAGAGTACAGCTTAAAAACAAAACATAGTAACTCATTGAGTACATTTCGACAGCTAAATATTGTCCAAGCTTAATACCTTTTCTAGAAGCGATTCTTTACATTCCTGAGAAGACCAAAAAAATTACTAATGATCACACCAGTCCTCTTGAATCTGCACTAAATGCATGCGTGTTAGGTCTATGCTTCAGCGTTCAAATTGCTTAATTGTTCCCCTGAGTCATCAGATGCCGCATTCTCTTGGGCTTCAACGCCTTTGTGAAGGGTCGTGACAACATAAGCTTCATATTGCAAATCTGACCCGAGATTGAAAAGGAGTTTCCATTTATATAATCCTCAGAATCTGCACTGTTTGACTTCCCGCCTTTTCTGACTGCTTCATCACTTTTGCTCTGGAGGTAACACTTAATACTGCAAGAGGCAACGCGCGAAGCTCCACCCAGTCTCCACCCCCGATAAATTAGATCGGACGAAAAGAGATCTAGGATGCTGACATCGGGGTTATGTGAGTTCTCAATTCTTCCCTTATTTATTCTTGACAGGACCATCGTCAAGAAGGAACCAAAATATCACATAGTAGAAATTCCAGCTGAAACATATATGGTTGTCTTGACCTTAGTGTCTGATGCTTTACAACGGAAATCAAGTCACCACGCGCGAATTTTAAAACCGGCGCCACGCTGATACAAAGTTTCATATTCGTTCTGTCGAGTAATCTTAAATGGTTCCTTGAAAAAGGTTGTTCCTATTTTTGTTTGTTTAGGCATGCTCCGGAGAAGCAAAAGCAGGCCAAGACCTCTAAAATCATCAAACTGGTGTCATCTGTCCTTTGGGGACTTAAACTCGCTCTTTTGTATCAGATTTTGCAGATTACCCTATTTCAAGAGAGCCACCCTTATTCGGATCCTCTATGTCTCTTTTTTAAATCACTCCTTCAGCCCAAGCTGACTGCGAATCATATCTGATAGCGCTAAATGGTTAAGTCAGCTAAATTTATTCCAGCAACATTTCGGTTCTTCTTGGTCGTCCTCTTCAAGCTGTAGCTCGAAGATTACTTATGACTGAAATATGTAGCGGTATAGAGAGAATTTGTGTGCACGTGGGTGGGTAGCGCCGGAGGCGATATGCGGGGTTCTTTAACTTCGGTGGTAGGGATATATACAACACATATTGAAGTATAATAGAATCTTTACTTTACCTTAATCGGTGACACAATAGCTGCACTCCGAGTTATCCTATATGTACATTGACACTACTCATCAGTTGAACTTTAACTCTGCAAACTGGAACAGCACTGGCACTGAAAACTGACGAACTGGAGCTCACTTCGACTCACATTGAGACTAAAAACGAAGACTAAGACTCAGACGTGTTCCACCCTTCTAACAATTGAAACTCTTAGTTACTATTGTCGTTCCACCCTCTTGAAAAGTTACTATGCTGACCGTTCCAACCTTGTCGAAATAGTAACAAATAGTAACTATTTGCTTACCCTGCTCGTGATGTGACTGGCCGGATTAGCCCATGACATATTTTGCTGAAAATAGAAAAATACGTTCCAGCCTTGACGCCAAATAAGCCAGAATTCGTGACGTCATGCGTAGTAACTACGGTAAGTAGGGTGGAAAACACACCCTCAGACTGACTCTGCGAGTCCCAACCCCTGGCTTATATAACTTTCCTTAATCGTTGATTCCCTATGTGAACCCAATAATGCTTACCTTAATTGTGCATATATTTAGCAATTCTGCATACAAAGAGACCAAAATTCTCCACTCGTCATCAAAACCTCAATCGTGGGGACGTGTGCCGAGAGAGTTCTGGCTTGCAGATAGCTACATACCTGTCTTACGATCATCCGTTACAAATAAACCTCGGCTGACATCAGTTTAGCCACATCAACGATGTCTCGCAAGTTGTTTTTATGGCACTTGCAGCTCCGCTCAAGTGCCATATGCCGATCACTTTTCGGTCTGTCTATCAGGCCAATCATCTGAGCTAGGGTGCTTCCAGAAGTGCTAGGACGATGAAACTAAAAAAATTAACTTGGAAATAGTCACTTCCCCGATTCGACCGCCGTGGGGGGAGTGGATGGAGGGGGAATCCGTAATATTGACGTATTTTTTACTTTTGAACGGGAATCGGATCTTAATGAAACTTGATATTTGGAAAGACTTCCTGTCTCAGATGTCACACTTCAAGTCCGGAATGGATCCGGTGACTTTAGGGGGAGCTGGAGTGGGGGGGGGGATGTGAAATGTTCAGAGTGGATGGATCAGGATGAAACTTGGTGGGAAGAACAAGCACAAGCCCCAGATACATAGTTGACAAGACCGGATCGGATCCGAGCACTGTGGGGGGAGTTCGAGTGAGGGTTCCGGAATTCCGGTGATTCCGAGTTAAGATGCTTACACATGTGCTAGAACGATGAAACTTGACAGGCATGTCAGGGACTCGACAATTTTTTACTTAAGAACAGTTGTTTCTCCAATTTTTACCATCGTGGGGGGAGTGGAGCGAGGGGGAGTCAGGAATCTACATGTCCAACTTTTGAACGGGTGATCGGATCCTAAGGAAACTTGATATTCAGAAAGAACTCACGTCTCATCTGTCCCATTTCAAGTGCGGACAGGATCCGATCAATGTGGGGGAGTCGGGGGGGGGGGGCGGAAATTTTGTGACACGCTTAGAGTGTAGCGATTGGGATAGACTAGTAACAGAAACCGGACCGGATTCGGGCACTCTAGGGGGAGCTGGAGGGTGGTGCAGAATTCCGGTGATCGCGATTTAAGGTACTTCCAGATGTGCTAGGACGACAAAACTTGGCTTGAACATTAGAGACCTGACAAGATTGGCTTAGAAATTGTCACTTTCCTGATCCGACCATCCCTTAAAGCACTCTCTTCACCGCAAAGTACAAAAACTACTTTTAAGCAAAATCTACATTTTTCATGATACCCATGAGCCAATGATCATTTTTGCCTCAAGAGTTTTGCTTAGAAATGAATTTCTAGCACCCCTAAAGTGCGCATCTTAACCGAAGATTAAAAAAATACTTTTGACCAGACCATATATATTCATGGTCCTCAAGGGTCCAGGATCATTTTTGCCTCAAGGGTTTTGATTCCAGATGAGTTTCTAGCATCCTTAGTGCGCATCATCCCAGCCAAGTGCAAAAAAAAAAACTTTTTAACAAACGATACATTCTCGTGTTTTCCAAGGGCGTTATTCTTATCTCAGGGGTTTTTCTTACACACGATCACAACGAACCCACGAATCGGCAAATTCCTACTTTCATCCTTTGCCAAGCCTTGCAAGTGCCATATGAGCTTACAGCTCTTGTTTCTGATTTTATGGACAGAAAATTCCGCTTTCCGCACAGCTTTTCACCATCCTTTTTGTAACCACTTTCCGATAGAGCTGCAACAGGTTTCAGGGTACGACAACCGCTGCAGAACGCTTTGACAACTTTCCGTAGCAACGCCAAAACCACAACATGATCGAAGCTTTGCTTACAATCTCGCGAAAAGTCTCCTTTAGGGTACCCAGACCGGTGCATGAACATCACTGACAACTCAAGTGACTAGTTGCGTTTTTGCAACACTCAGTCGTTTTTGCAGTTACCGTGGTATCTGATATACGGTTGCTCTGCAAAAACGACAATTGCCAAAATTGCGCTTTTCTAAGTCATCCCAAAAGAGAAACTGATATTCAGTCACATCACTAAGTGCCAAAATTCTTTCCTACCAATTTGAAATAAACTGATGAAAGTGAGAAGACTTTTTCAAATACAACGATCAGTTACCACGGTAGGACCGTGGTATCTGCATATCAGATACCACGAAAACTGGCCAGATACCTCGATAACTGCAAAAACGACTTTAGACCGTGGTATCAGATACAATGGTATCTGCAAAAACGCAACTACTGTCTTCGGGCAAACCGATGATACTGAGGTCAGGGAAAACTGGCAGAATGAAAATGCTAATCTAAAACCTAAATGCCCTGTATCCTAGGTTGACATTTTTCAAGCTGCTGGAAGTACGGTCGACGGACATGTGGCAACTATTATCTTCGGCTCAGTTCAACTAGTTTGCACTGGGCTATCGACAGTACTGGTTGACAGAGCTGGGCGTCGCATTTTGCTTATGGTCTCCGCTGGCGTCATGGCAGTTTCGCAGTCTGGACTAGGAGCATATTTCTATCTCAAGGTAGGCCGCTCCCAGGAGCAGCTCCCTCTTTCTACGAATTATAAACCTATTACGAGAAGGCGAAAAGCTACCTTGCATGATTTTAGGGAGACATTCTTAGGCACGCTTCGACTAGAAAACCCTACTAAATGGCCTTGCAGAAGAACTTACTTCACGTGACATTTTTCAGTAAACCAGTGCCAAGCGTAGATGACTTCCGCGTCGCTCAGGCACTTATATTGTCGCGCAACAAAACCCGCGAAGAATCCGCTTTCATTCCAGTCACCAAAAGTCGAGAAACCTTGAATCTGCCTTGAATATTCGCTAAGCAAAATCTCCCGGCACCCGGAGGTAGTCAAGCTTAACATGCGGGAAGGCCGCTTAGACTCATGTAGTACTTTCTTTACGAATGTAGTATACTGTCGGATCTTTGATAACAAATAACACATAATTGCGCATCCTTGTGTTAAACGGTATTACAGTACATCTGTTATGACCCTGTTGAGCGTTATGCTTCGAGACAAAACTTCTGTTATGACCCCGTTGAGCGTTATGCTTCGAGACAAAGCTTCTGTTATGGCCTTTATAAGCGTTATGTTTCGCAAGAAGATGATATTTAAAAGAGCCATAACATACAACTGGGCCCAGCTAGCGCATGACATTCTGCACTCTTTTCTGGCCGAAGAATAAAAAATTGTACATTCTATTTGTTGTATTTTATTTAATTTCTTTATTTTACATACTCCGCTTTTAAAAATAGCGGGTTAGAAATAAATTACTTACTTATAACTTTTCTCGAACAGATTTGCAATGCATAACTTCCTAAGTAATCACCTCCCTAAGTTATTTTATGACAATTTCTTTTGTGGAGGATGTTATGACCTCGTATCATTCTCCAGAGAGGCTGATAGGAAGCCGTAACAGCCTCCGCAGAAGTTCATCGAGCACTTTTCCTCAATTACTGACACTTTTCCTCAAATAGTGAAAAGCAGAAGCTGACCTCCATAAAATAAATTAAAAACAATACTTTCAGTAAAAAAAACACAAAACAATACTTAAAAAATACAAAAAAAATAAAAGAAGAAGTAAAATATATGTTGAAAAATTACAGAACATCTTACTCTCTTACACAACCAGCCTATGCCCTAGGTCATACCTTGTTACAGTCAAATTTCCACTGAAAATACAGCTTGTCAACTGAAACAACTTTTGGCTGCAAAATCTTGTTACATTCTGGCGCCTACGAAATTGTGCCTTATGTACAAACTATTAGCTAGCAATCTCGCTTTATCATCTTCATGATTATATGCCTAAGCTTCATTTCTCGATTAACTGTCAAGATGTATGGAACCTGTCGCAGAACCCGGCTCACTTTCCGAGGAAGTCCGGAATATGTGACAAATATCAGAATTCTGTAACCACTGGCAACACTGTCATCGTAAAGCACGTTTTCGCCTGATTTCAAATTTCTTGAGCGAAGCAATCTAATCTTCTGCAAAGCTGTCGCTATCAAATATACTAAACGCGTGTGAACATACTAAAAGCACAGTCGGAATGTATTTACACCTTGGTCACGCTAGGCTCAAAAACGGGACAGATTTGAGGAACAGAGCCAACTGTTTTACGCAGATTCGTGAAATGTTGTGCTGTCACCCGTGAGGATTTGAAACAACAATATTCAGAATCTGATGAATTTTCTTGATTTTTTTTTTCTAACATCCCCGAAAAACTCTTTTTTCTTGGATCTAGTGGTCGACAGATACTTCGGTGCCGAATTATGCGAAAAAAAACCTAGTGTAGTTTGACCAAGCTCTTGGGGAGTACTTCATCAGTTAAAATAGAAAAATACATGACTTTCTGTTATAAAGCAAAATTATAAAGCAGATTGTAACTGTCGATAACTGTTCGGAAAAGTTATAATAGTTTACATACCGCCATCTCGGTTGATATCGGAAGAACAATCTCGAAGCCTTCGGCTCGGAAAAAAGAAAGAAAACCTGTCCTCTTCTACGAATCACAAGGTGTTTACGGCAACCCATAGAGCCATCTTTTGTGATTGTGGAGAGATTTTCTGTACCGCAGCGTTTGCGAGGCTACATTTCCGATTTGATGACTAAATGGACCCGCTGAATTGGCCTTATTACAGTTCAGCGCTCCAAGTGGACTAGTTTTCTCATAACCAACACTTCTGTAGACGTAGTAAGAAGTTGGATCCACTGGGTCACTTTCAATTTCTGCTCCTGAGACATTTACAAAACCACCATTAACTGGAACGCAGACGACAGGTTTTCTACTCAATGTCGTGCGGCGTAGGGAGACCAGTTGCAATATAGCTGACATGGAGCGGTGCATCGATAAAAGGTTCTGTGTGTCCGACACCCTTGGTATTTTTCTTCTTTATTTCAGAGTAAAGCGGGAAAGTGAAAAATTTTTAAGGCATAGTTTGGCTGAAAAGAAAAGAAAAACGGTACGGTTCAAGACGCATTATATGCCGCCACCTCGAGCGCGCTACCATTTCTCTATCTTCTCAAGTTGACCGGAGCCGTGATACAGCCGCACACTATACTAAACAGAATCATAGAATTTTAAGGCTTTGTATGCGTCAAAGAGCTATGGTGTTTTCATTTAGAAACGTTTCATTAGGCAAACTGCCCCAATTGGCTGCCCCAAACTGCCCCAACAGAATCATAGAATTTTAAGGCTTTGTATGCGTCAAAGAGCTATGGTGTTTTCATTTAGAAACGTTTCATTAGGCAAACTGCCCCAATTGGCTGCTTCGGATGTTATTACGCAACTAAAGGGAATCGTAGAAGAACTTGTTCAACATGATATTTTTTCAGAAAACCAACGGCACTGAGTGGGCCGAATCCACCATCGCCTGGCTCCCCCTCCTATCCCTCATCGTCTACGTCATGGCGTACTCAGCCGGTTACATCAGCGTCCCGTTCGTCATCATGGGTGAATTATTCCCTGCCCGCTATAGAAGCGCTCTAGGCGCTATCAGCAACGCGTTTAACGTCTTGTGCGCCTTTCTTGTTGTAAAATTTTTCCCGCAAATGCAGGGGGGGATGGGAGCCTACGGCGCCTTCTGGTTATTTTCGGGTGTTTGTGTTTTCGGTTTATTTTTTGTTTACTTCTTTCTGCCTGAGACAAAGGGGAAGACGCTCGAGGAAATCGAACGGATGTTTTCAAAAGTGGATAAGGATGGAGAAGAAATAAAAGTGTACTCGTAATAAGTTCAGCTGGTGCATCCTAGAGTAGAGGTACCGTATGCCGACATGTTTAGCTTAATCAAAGCACAAGCTTTAGACACTTGTTGCAGATGAAATAAGCCATTTGAAAATTCTAGGCTTTGTTTCTGCTGACTTCTACCCAAACTTTCGCAGTTTCAGAACGTACTGTACAAAGCGTAACGCTAGGTACTTGCTTTCTATTTACTCGCGGAGCATCTTGTTTTTATTCTCATATTTTTAACTTTCTGGTCTACATTCCCTACTCCTCTCGGTGACGTTATTTTTTTTCTATTTACAATTTAACGTCACCTAATTTCTCTAACAAACTAAGAAATTCTTACAAAACAAAATTTTCTACTCCTTAGCTACTTACGTGCTTTTAACGGAGCAGTATCCAACCCATTTGCTCATATCCTGTCAGTCTTTAGTATAGTCGCTCGACTTTGAGATTTCAAAATCCCTTCTATGAACATTCAGTAAATGAACAGATAGTGACGCGTTTGTGTGTCCTCGATTTCAACCTTAACCGCCAACCTTGATAACAATAAACGTCCACGCTCGTCTTTATTTGCCTCCTACATGAATGGAGAAGCTCAGGTTCAAATAGGCACTTTAAGCAAGATTTCCCGAGCGATAGTACACAGGTTGACCTGGTGTATGAACTGTGGCACAGATATGCACCCCCTCAGAGCTCCCAATCTGACAGTTAGCCAACCTGAGATCCGTAGCAGAATGCATAGAAACTCCAAGAAGATTCGAATGTCTTAAAATGATCTATTTTAAACTAAACTGCAGTTTCTTACAAAATAAGCCATAAAGTAAACTGTAAGAAAGGTCAAAGAACGAGCCCGGGATGACTCAAGCGTATTTGCTTGATGCAGTGGTTTTGGCGGACGATTTTTTTGGCCCCTCCCATTATGGTCAGGACAACCAATCACGATCGGGCGGTCGGGAAATTCTGATAAGATTCTCGTTTTTCCGAGACGCGGTAAATCCGACCGGAAAAATATGGCCATCTCTCTGCGCCATCAATTAACCCTAAAGTCTGAGATCCCTTGATCGCAAAATAAATGTAAGATTATTTTTGAGGAGATGTTAATTTTTTCCCACGCGTCCTGGCGGAGCCCATGGAACCGACCGTATAAAGATTTAAGTGGCGAGAAAACAGACGGAAACTCATAGCTGTTATGATACGTTAGAGGTATTTCAAGATGCAAGGCAAGAGTCTTTCGACAACCGGTGGCAAGTTGATAGTTACAATAATGTACGAGGTTCTACCTCGCCTGCCGTTTTCTGTCGGCGAAGTTCTAAAACACTTTTTTCCCATAGCTTAGTTATTTTGACCCCAAAAGCCGAGCGATGAGTTAAAAAAAAAAATCCGAAAATTCTAGAAGTCGGAGCCAAGTTCGCTGACCAAGTTAATATTTGAAATGTCCACAAGGACAAGGCGCCGACTAAAGATAAGTTGCGTTTTTTCGGGTGTAGTTTCGGTGTAGTTTGACGTACTGTCTTTTAACTATGCAACTACAATATCTGGAATGGACAGATAAAAGGGTACGAAGCAAGAATTCTGGACGAACCATAAAACTCCACCGAAACTACATCAAAAACCGTGACTATAAACACGAAGGTGACAATTTTCTTGCGATTGCGCTCGTCTCTTCATGAAAATATTTCCCTCTTATTTGAAGCGTCTCCGACCCCTAGAATCGCAGCTATAACATACAGAATATGCTGTCTGATTTATCAACGAAGCTGGCAGATATCCACTGGCTCGTCCTTTTGGCACTTGTCATATCCGAGTCTAGTCCAAACTGTGCCCCATAGGTGGCTGAAACCACCGCGATCAAAAACCACTGCTTTCCCTCCCACACGGGCCTAGAAACTGGTGTTTACACTGTCAAAAGTTTCATAACAGATAACACAGGATGCGCACTTTCAACAGATAATACTTGGGATGTATCTGTTATGATTTTGCAACCGTTATGCATAACAAGCATTGCCAGGAAGCCGAAAAACCGCCAAAAAAGGATCTGCTGACTTTTCGACATCATGATGACAAACATAGAAGTCAGCAGATGTCTCATCGGCCGTTTTCCGGCTCTTACTGTATAACGTTTTCCTGCGCGTTTGAAAAACAGAAAAGCTAACATCCTAAGTGTTACCTGCTGAAACCGTCCATCTTTGTATTACCGCCGAAAAAGTATCTTCTGACTTTTCTGATATCATGATGACAAACAAAAAAGTGAGCAGATGTTTTATCGGCCGTTTTCCGGCTCTTATTGTTTGCATAACGTTTTAATGCGCGTTTGAAAAACAGCACACCTAACATCCTAAGTTTTATCCGCTGACACCGTACATCACTGTATTATCTGTTATGAAACTTCTGACAGAGTAGCGACATAACTTTTATCATTTACGCAAACATGTTGCGGGTGGCTAACGCAAGCTTTCAGACTTGAACAGTAATTTCCACTGAATCGCCAAGCGCCCCCCATCATTCACAAAAAAGCATCATATTTTCAAACTACCAATGAACAGTTTGCCACTAAAACTAACAAAATAGGGGCGGGGCTCCACCAAAAGGATCCAGTAAACCAGATGATTCGAGAAGGGGAATAAGCAAGGTTCTCGACCATTCAGTTCTTGGTTGGGTAGTAGATTTGCAACTTCAGCCTCAAACACAAGACTGAATTACTTAGCTCCTCGCGGGCTTCCCCTCCCCCTCCCCCGAACTGCTGTATTTTTACCCCTAACGGCAGTTCCTCTTGCCGGCGTCGGTGCGGACTTGGTTTGAACTGGTTTGGGTGCTGGCATGTCTGGCTTGGCTGATGTGGGGGCTGGCGTGTCGGGCTTGGCTGGTGTGGGGTCTGGCTTGGCTGGTGTGGGGGCTGACTTCGACTGAGCTGGTTTCGGAGGTGGTTTGGAGGCTTCTGCTTTTTTCGGTGTGGGTTGCACTTTCTTCGTCGGGACAACCTTGCTAGCAGGGCCTGGTTTGACGGCTGGTGCGGCTTCCTTGGTACAAGCTGGATCGTTTTTTCCAGGAACTGGTTTAGCGTCAGAAGCTGGTTCCTGTTTGGCAGGAACTGGTTTACCGTCAGAAGCTGGTTCCTGTTTGACAGGAACTGGTTTACCGTCAGAAGCTGGTTCCTGTTTGACAGGAACTGGTTTACCGTCAGAAGCTGGTTCCTGTTTGACAGGAACTGGTTTACCGTTAACCAGGGTGTAGATCTTCGTCTCCGTTACTTCAGCAAGCTTAACAATTTCTTTCTTAGTCGCCGAATCTTCGTTCTTGGTTTCAACAGATTCGACCTTGACGGGTGCTGGTTCCACAGGTACCGGATCCTCTGTCTTGTCAGGAGTTTCAATTTGTTTGTCAGGTGTTTCGACTTGCTTTTCTTGAGTTTCCACTTGTTTTTCAGTAGGTTCGTCTTGCTTTTCGGTAGGTTTGTCTTGGTGGTCTGGTTCTGGAACCACTTTTTCTTCTTCGGAGTGAGAAGCCCCGTTTTGCGGCTGGTCTGTCTGCATTTCCGGCTCATCTTCCGGTTTTTTAGCCTGTTTGTCCGGATCTGCTTCCGCTTCCATTGGTTCGGATTCAGGTTCGCCGAGAGTTGTGTCGATTTCAGTTTCTTGAGAGAGGGATTCGTCATCGTCATGCTTCTTGGCTCCGCGACGCTTCCAGTTGCCATCGTCATCGGAATCCTCTTCCCGCTTTTTCTGGAAGAAAAGACTAGATCAATGGTCGAAACTGTTAAAGTAGCCTACCGATAGGCGATTCGGGTATGTCCAATAGCGGTTAAAGCTGCATCTCTCAGGTTCATGGAAAGGTAATCCTCGTCTTTACCTATTGTCCCTGTAACTGAACCGTCTGGACACATTTGAAATCGTTTAGGTTTTCGCCGTGGACAACCAATACAAGTAATGCAAAAGGTTTAAAAGTCGTGAACGCTCTTGCACGATAACCAAAAATGTATATTGCATGAAGATTATGTAAAGTAATAGTATATTATGTACTTGTATGTTAGTGAATTTTTATTGACATTTTCCTATGCTATTTTTTGCAATGAAGAATATCATCTTCATACTTTTTTACTTTGCCCAAAAGACGCTCTGCATGGTGCTCAGAGGCAGAGGTGTTACTAGCCATAATGTTTGGGAGGGGGTTGGGGGGGAGGGGGGCAAGGTATTTATCAACCGGCTGGTCATTTTACCGACTGTTTTTGCAGAAAAGAAAACGACTGATATCAGGAAAAAACCTACGGTTTTGATGAAAAATCGATTGATTTTCAGAAAAACTGATTGATTTTCAGAAAAACCGATTGATTTTCAGAAAAACCGGCTGTTTTCAAGAAAAAGTCAAACTATTTTTACGAAAAATCGCGTTGCGACTCGGTTACTTTTTACCGACAACATTGGGGGGGGGGGGGGGGGGGCGAAAACCCTGCTCAGAGGTCGCACGCGCGCAATGATCTATTCTTCTGCAAATGTTCAGCGACGAAGGGGCCTAGCCTTGAGCCGAGAAACGCAAACATCGGAGAGAAAAGGACTTGTCAGAAAAAGAGCATCGACCAAGATGGCAAATTTTCAGCGTGAAATCTCACCTGTACGAAATCGAGAAGGAAGATCTTTTCCCTACTTGTAGAAGAACAAGCTTGATCTTTAGGACTCAGGGCACGACGGATTATACGGTTAAGGTGAGATGAACTTTCTGATTCAACATGCAGATCCACATGTTTAACAGCTCACCGCTTGCCAGGGTATCTCTACTGAACCTGATCCAGGGGCCTTCTTTCCATCACACTATTTTTAGTGTCTCGCCTAGGAGGGATCTTTTTAGTATTATCTCTAGAAAAAATCTTAGCTGACAAAACGATTTAGCGACTTTTCGTGTCCCCTGATAACTCTAAAGGAGGCGAGGTTTTTTTTGGGTGGTGGGGGCGGGGTACAGTTTATAGTTACGCATGTTACATTACCAGCATATATTTTTAGCTATTTCTTTTTAGATTTTTTAAAACTTTAATTGACAACGATGCTGTATGTACGACCCCGGCCCCTCCAGCTAATGTAACTCTAATGCTACCTACTGATGCAGAGACGGTAGTCGTAAATGACAGAGCCCCAGCGAGAATCCAAATAATTTATCTGAAGACGAGGATGAATGCCCTGAAGGTGGCAGCATAGTAGTGAACTGAAATACAAAAATGCTCCTCAGGCAGGACTTGAACTCGCGACCTCCGTTTTGCTGGAGCGACGCTTCAATCCCGTGACAAGAGGATGTGAATTGTTTAGATAAACTTAATGTCTTAGAGCATAACAACACTAAAGAGTGGCGCCAAGACCTATGCTTTCCATGCATCTGAAAAGGCCTTGCTCCTATAGCACCGCCAACTACGATCGGAGCATGCACACAAACTTGCGGGTTTAGAAAAGGTATAGTAGGCCTACAGCTAAAATGTGGTTTGCAGACATCAATGAAACAGGGGGGGGGGGGGGGTTGCATCTTATTTGGGTGTGTTCGGAATAAGATTTATTTCCGTAAAAGCACAAAGGGCCGTGGAAGCAACAAAACAACACCAAAACGAAACCATAACCTCAACAACTACTTACAAAAAACTTTCCCTGTGAATCATGGCTACCTTTAGGAATCTTTCCAAATTTCTAATATCTCTAAAACTTCTACTTTTCAATTTTTTTTTAAACCTTTCCTCCCCCCCAATCATTTCCCCAAATATTTTAACACATTCATTCATTTTTCCGCACATCGGCCAGAAGTAAAGACCACGAAGTACTCTAACCTTACCGAAATATTTCCTTCTTAATCCTACCGGTAAACAATCTGCCGTCGGCTAATTATCAATTGATTTTGGTCTGAAGGAATTCCCGCCTTAAAATAAATTTCTTCCCCCCATGTCTCCTTGGCTGCGGCATAAAACCTCAAGGAATCCAAAAGCAGCCAGCCTTCACTGCCAATCTTGCACCTCCTGTTCTATATCGAGTCATTGGAGCCAGCGCTGGTGCACGACCGATTGTGTTTCATTAGGGACGTTCTCTATCGCTGGTACTGCTAGTGTCGCTGCTACTCGAGTGTGGGTCAATTTTTCAAGTCTTGGCGCTACTCCCTACTATTACTTTGCTCTGCTTGCACCTGAAGAGTGTAGTTATTTGTGAGCCATGTTATCAAGCCCTCGGTGGTTTAGTTCGTAACGCGCCCTCTAGCGAAATTCGATGGTTAAAATCCTGCCCGATGAAAAATTTATCTCAAAATAGTGTTATGAAGTAGTACGAAAAAGTTGCATGCAGTACTAATGATGCTACTACATGCTTCTACTTCAAGGCTACCATGTTACTACTATTAGCAAGACTGGATGTTACTATGGCAAGACAAGACGCTACTGGATACTACTGCATAAGACTGGACCAGTCTGAGGCACATTCAAGGATAGTATTCTTTGCTATTACATAGTGTTACATGCAACGTATTCGTACTACTACCATACTACTACGCAGGCTACAAATTTTTCATCGGGTGTCCGACGAGCATTTTTGTCTTTCATTTTCCTCCGTACTAATTTGTCAATGCAAACTGATCTCTTTTATGTAATGTCTTGTATTGTATATTAGGTCTTGTCTATGCTGTCAGAAGTTTCAGAACAGATAATACAAGGATGTGCGGTTTCAACTGGTAACACTTAGGATGCTGGTTGTTATGATTTTAAAACGTTACGCATTAACATGTTATGCATAAAAGAAGGGCCGAAACATGAGTTGCGTTGTGGCTGATACCATGGTATCTGTTACCACGGTAACTGGATCTGCAATTAGTCGTTTTTGCAGTTATCGTGGTATCTGATACACGGTGCTCTGCAAAAACGACTTTTGCCGAAATTGCCCTTTTCGAAGTCATCCCAAAAGAAAAACAGATATCCAGTTACATCACTAAGTGCTAAACTTCTTTCTCACCAATCTGACAAAATTTGATGAAAGTCAGATGACTTTCCAGATACCACGGTCGGACCGTAGTATCTGAATATCTGATACTACGATAACTGGCCAGATACCACGATAACTGCATAAACGCCTTTAGACCGTGGTATCAGATACCACGATAACTGCAAAAACGACTTTAGACCGTGGTAACAGATACCATGGTATCAGCAAAAACGCAACTATGGCCGATAAACCATTTGCTCACCTTTTTTCTTTGTCATCATGATCTCGGAGAAGTCAGCAGATGCTTTTTCGGCTCTGCCTGGCAATGCTTGTTACGCATAACGTTTGCAAAATCATAACATATAACATCCCAAGTGTTATCTGTTGAAACTGCACTTCCTTGTGTCTGTTGTAAAATTACTGCATTTAGAGTCTAGAGATATTTTCGACTAATTTAAACACAATAGAAAAAACGAGATTTTCGGGGTTTTTTCTTGATCAGCTAGTTACCCCTCCAAGGTGATGTGCGAGCGATAAATAAATTTCGGATATTTCGGTTGCACTTCCGGCAAACCGTCAAAAAAACGAAAATCTCGTTTTTTCTATTGTATTGAAATGAATGGTCAGCTTGGCTTCAAACCTTATACTAATTTAAACAAACCCTAAACTACTGTAAAGGTGTCTCTGATTAATTGACTCCCGGACAGCGTCTAACAAATGACGTGTAAATCTCACCTTAACTGGGGTCTCTTTCTGCACTTTCTTCTCCTTCTCCTCTTCTTTAATCTTCTTCATCCCCAGTTTAACGGCAATTGCGCGGCCATATTGCTCATGATGTCCCGAGCTACGGCAATGTCTATCATACGCCATGTCAGCATAGTTGAAAAAGATATTGCAGACCTTGCAGTAAAATACACTTCGCGTTTTGATATTCTTATCTTTGACGAACGCAATTTTCTTCGCCACCTTGTCGGTGGTTCCCCCGGTCTCCTCCAAGGATTCCCCCTCTTTGGCGGCAAGTTGCTTGTCCTCTTCGTCAACGGTTGGGTTCTCAGGGTTGTAGGTTTCGTCGATCCCTTCGTCCTCCTCTAAAGCAGGCACCGCCTTTGATTCGTCACCTTCAAGCTCGAATACTTTCTGGAAAAAGAAACATCTTTAAAGGACACCTGAATGAAGAGTACCAAGTATCATCCCTATCTGTATGACTTCCGTTAACATTGCCTGCAAAACAAGACCAAACTTTTCGATGGGATCCCAAAAATTCAATATCTGATCCAGACAACTGGGTCTTGTCTTAGCCAGATCCAGTCATCGCCAGAATCCTTGAACATTCTTACAATTAAAATTCAGAAACAGATTAAGGCCAAATAGCTAATCATCTGAGAAAACCAAGTTCAGATTTGGATTCAGCATGTGTGTTTACCCGTATAAGTCATATCTGTTTTGACGAAAAGTTCCTGCCACTTCTGCCAATTTCCCGGTTTCGGCCGAACTCTAGAACTACTTGTCCAGCGAAAAAAGAAAGCTCAAAAACGAACTCAGGGTATCTTCTTTCCCCAATAATGAACATCTAATCAACTTCAAATAAAAATTTAACTTATAACAAATTTTCCGACTCCAGCCGGATTCCGGTCGAACTATATGTCCGGGTAAAATGTGATTGTCACACACGGATTCAGCGTCTCTTCTTACCCCTAAATCGGTTATCTAGTCAGCTAGAAATAAAACTTTAACTTCTAACAATTTTCCGGTTTTGGCCGGATTCCGGGCGAACTACATGTCCGGGAAGAAAATTGTTTTCACATAAAAGTTCAGCATGTCTTCTTGCCCTAAATCGGACATCTGATCAACTCCAAATGAAACTTTTAATTTTAACAAACTTTCCGGTTTGGGCCGAATTCCGGGCGAACTACTTGTCCGTCGAGAAAATGGTTTTGACCATCGTCTTCAGCATGTCTTCCTACCTCTAAATCAAACATATAATCAACTTCAAATAAAACTTTTACTTTTAACAAACTTTCCGGTTTTGGCCGGATTCCGGGCGAGCTACTTGTCCGATTACAAAATGGTTTTCACCATCGTGTTCAGCATGTCTTCTTACCCCATAATCGACTATCACATTAGCTGTTTCAAAATATTTTGTTTGCCCCTTAATTTGAAACCCCTCCCCCACCTCTAAATGTAGGGCTACAAAGCCCATTTACGAACTCGACTGGTCCGCCGACCCAACAAATCCTCACACCAAGTTTCATCAAAATATCTCATTCCCTTCGAGAGTTATCGTGCTTACAGACGGACAACTTTTGCGAAGTCATAGGTATCCCTCAACTTACGTTTTGGGATCCCAAAAACCAATCTAAATACGAAATAGTGTTTCCAAGCTATGACTTTTGCTCCATTTTGCATCTGTTCTTATTTCAGTACCGAACAATTTTAGAAATGAACACAAGTCTCCAATCAACCCTTCTTTTGGAAATTTTTTTAAACAGTTAAACCCAAACGTATATCTAGAAGAAATTCCAATACGATCCGGCCAGCGCTGTACAAGATTTGAATGAATTGCGCTTTTTGGGATCCCAAAACGTAAGTGGAGGGATACCTATGACATCGCAAAAGTTGTCTGTCCGTCTGTCCGCACGATAACTCTCTAAGGGATTGAGATATTTTGATGAAACTTGGTGGGAGGATTCTTTGGGTCAACGTACAGGTCAAGTTCGAAGATGGGCTGTGTAGCCCTATATTTGAGGGTCTGGTTCAAATTAAGGGACAAACAAAGTATTTTTAAACAGCTAATCTGATAGTCGATTATGGGGTAAGAAGACATGCTGAGCACGATCGTGAAAACCATTTTCTTGTCGGACAAGTAGTTCGTCCGGAATCCGGCAAAAACCGGAAAGTTGGTTAAAAGTAAAAGTTTCATTTGAAGTTGATTAAATGTTCGATTAGGGGCAAGGAGACATGCTGAACACGATGATGAAAACCATTTTCTTGCCGGACAAGTAGTTCAGCCGGAATCCGGCGAAACCTGGAAAGTTGGTTAAAAGTAAAAGTTTCATTTGAAGTTGATTAAATGTTCGATATAAGAGTAAAAAGACATGCTGAACACGAAGATGAAAACCATTTTCTCACCGGACAACTAGGTCGCCAGGAATCCGGCCAAAACCGGAAAGTTTGTTTAAAACGAAAGTTTTATCTGAAGTTGATTAGATGACAGATTTAGGGGTAAGAAGAGACGCTGGGTCTGTATATGACAATCATTTTTTACCCGTACATATAGTTAGTCCGGAATCCGGTTGTAACCGGAATTTTTTTTTAGTCAATGTTCTATTTAAAGTTGATTAGATGTTCTTTATAGGGATAAAGAGATCCGCTGGATTCGTTTTTGAATTTTCTCTTTTTTTGCTGGACTAGTAGTTCGCTGAACACGGTTTTCTCTGATGGTTAGTCTGGCGAAGACTGGATCTGGCGAAGACAAGACCCAATTGTCTGGATGAATTATTAGCTTTTCGGGATCCCATCGAAACCTTTGGTCTTGTTGTCTTGTCTGCATGTGCAAACCTCCAGAAACGAACATCCATATTTTGAGAACGTCACGCTCAGGAGAAGAATGCTCTCCGTGGCCATGTCCGTAAATGCATTCTCCATGGTGTGTTCAAGTATGGTTTCATTGTTCAGGTGTCCTTTAAAGTTCAACCGAAAAGGGCTGAGATCCGACAGTCTAGTTAAACCACACAGTAGGATGAAGGAAACCTGTAACCACCCACGGAGCTCCATGATCTTCCGGTTTACTGAATTTTAATTATTTGGGTTGTTGTTGATGTTATGTTGTTTCTCTCTCTTTTATTTTCATCATAGCCTACTCCGTCTTTACCTAGACGGGTTACAAATAAAAATTTAATTTGAGTTTAACTTGTTTACTCAAATAGGTCTGAAAACCCGATAAAAATGTTTTACTTCGCTTGTCCGCTATCTACAGTCAATCGATTTCATGTAATGAACTATACTTTCGGATTCATGGTACCTCTATGTGCTTCTCGCTCTGTTATTATTATTATTAATTTATACCCGTACAAAACGGAGTTACAAAAAATAAAAAAAGAAATAACAAAAAACAAGTAGGTACAAAAACACAAGGAATCCCGACTAGCAAAGATAAACTTAATGCTTGAAATATCCAGCAACTACAAAGGTAAGACATTGTCGAAAAATAACATATATAATAAAAAGATATATGTTATCATCACTTCCCTACTTCCTTCAAGAACTTACTTCCTCCAATTTATTAGAATTTATTGTATTTATAGTATTTATGTGTTACTGAATGGACCAGATGGTTTAGGCATAGTTCTGTTTTATATATTATTTTGTACTCCTCAGTTCTGAGGGAAACAAATAAATAAATAATTTTCCGAGCTCAATGTCCGTCACACACGTAAATACAGACTTTTATTGAAATTCAACTTCTCATCGTCTGATGAATTCTGGGTTATCGTGCAAGCAGAGCACATTCTGAATGTTATTCCTAGAGCCCAAGGTGAACAAGGCCAAAGGTGTCGATGGGATCCCAAAAATCTAATATTTGATCCAGACAATTGGGTCTCGTCTTCGCCAGATCCAGTCTTCGCCAAGCTAATCATCAGAAAAAAAAAAGTTCAGATATACCTCTATAAGCCATATCTATTTTGACGATACTGACCGAAACTTACTGCTTTACTTCTGCCAAATTTCCGGTTTTGCCCGAGTTCCGAGCGAACACTAGTCCACCAAGAAAAGAAAATTCAGAAACAAATCCAGCGTATCTCCTTATCCCTATAAAGATCATCTAATCAACTTTAAATAAAACTCTGACTTAACAAAAATCCGGTTGCAACCGGATTCCCGACTAATTATATGTCCGGGTAAAAAATCATTGTCATATATAGACTCAGCGTCTCTTCTTACCCCCAAATCTGTCATCTAATCAACTTCAGATAAAACTTTTGCTTTTAACATATTTTCCGGTTTCGGCCGGATTCCAGGCGAACTAGTTGTCCGGCGAGAAAATGGTTTTCACGATCATGTTCAGCATGTCTTCTTACCTTGAAATCTAACATTTAATCAACTTCAAATTAAACTTTTACTTTTAACCAACTTTCCGGTTTCTGTCGGCTTCCGGACGAACTACTTGTCCGGCGAGAAAATGGTTTTCACCATCGTGCTCGGCATATCTTCTTACCCCATAATCGACTATCAGATTAGCTGTTTAAAAATATTTTGTTTGTCCCTTAATTTGAACCCCCTCCCCCACCCCTAAATGTAGGGCTACAGAGCCCATCTACGAACTTGACCTTACCCTTGACCCAAACAATCCTCACACCAAGTTTCATCAAAATATCTCATTCCCTTCGAGAGTTATCGTGTTTACAGACGGACGGACAGACGGACAACTTTTGCGATGTCATAGGTTTCCCTCCACTTACGTTTTGGGGTCCGAAAAATATTAAATCCCTTAGATGAATCAAAATAAGTCAGTGTCTTCAGATATAAGATGTAAAAATAAGCTGACTTTCAGTAAAAACTTTAAACTTCTGTTCCTATATTCGAACATGCTGGACTCCTTTGAAACTGTGCTAGGTTTCTCACAGATTGCAAACCCGTCTCGGTTGTTTCAGCCTAGATAATCCCCCTTGGTTTCGATGAGAAATACGATGAAATTTGAATAACCGGTATTCCTAACCAATAAGTTCATCAAAAGCGATCCGCTTCCGATCCGATTCGCATCTAAAAGCGCGACAGAATACTTGCGGTTCTTATCTGAATTCTCAGTTCTCGCGAATCAATTCACGATTCTCGTACAGATTTCTGCTTTCGCTCTTCTCGCTTCTCCATTTATCTCCATTCTCGCTTTTGACAAAAACATTAACTTAGGCAACCCGTTAAAACTCGTTTAAACTCGTTTAAAACCCGTTAAAACGTTAAAGCTTATACGGACGGGTTGAAGATCCGCCTTTTGTTGACCAATAAGGAAGCAGAACAAAGAATCGAGAATTGACTATCGAAGCAACTTCTCGATTCTGCAGAATAGCGAAGCTATCCCCGTTCTCGATTCTGACAAAAACGAAAAAAAAGAAGAATTGGCTTCATCTCAAAAGTCATAGAATGCAAAGTAGGGGAAATGAGACGAGAGTCGCGAGGAGAATTGAGATAAAAAACGCAATTAATGATTATGGGAGAATCAGTCTAGCGCCTTTAAGGTACGTTTCTCGAGCTATAGAAAGTTTTCACACATATTAGTTGCATTTTTGCAGATACCATGGTATCTGATACCGCGATCTAAAGTAGTTTTTGCAGTTACCGTGGTATCTGAAAAAGTCACCTCACTTTCATCATTTTTTGTCAAATTGGTGGGAAAGAAGTTTGACACTTAGTGATGAGACTGAATATCAGTTTTTCTTTTGGGATGACCTCGAAAAGCGCAATTTCGGCAATTGTCGTTTTTGCAGAGCAACCGTATTTCTGATACCACGGTAACTGGAAAACCGACTAATTGCAAATCCAGTTACCGTGGTAACAGATACCATGGTATCTGCAAAAACACAACTATTGATTTTAACCCTTTCCGTGGTGCTTTTAAGAATATTCGGAAGAAGAAAAATTTTACCCTTTAAAACTGATCCCCTCTGCGAAGCCTCCTGGCATCGGTTGAGAAAATATGTAAGGTGAGGTTTGGCCGTTTATAGTCGAGTTGCATCGTGTGATGGTTACCTCAACTATAGGGCAACAGGCAATAGAACGACGGGCTCCTGATAAATCAGATACGGGTCGACCGTCGAGTGATGGGAATCGAACCCACGATACCGGAGACCGATACTTCCAAGCCTTACGCCGAGCAAGGGCGAGCTTGATGTATTGCCGCGAGTTGGGGAGCGTGAGCCGTATAAGAGCTTGTAAGGGTAGGCAAACAGAAGAAGATCGATCGGTGAAAAAGGTTGTATTCGTAACGTAACTTACATGATGAATATGGTAAATTAGTAAAGTCCAGTAATATATATCTGTTCTCACTAACAGTATCGCAAATGTTCTGAACCCCGATTCACAAGTGAAATCGGATTAAATAGGCACTCTTCGTCCTGGATGGTGGCATACGTGGGACGTCGCCTCTGGAACTTCGCCGATCACCTTTCTCATCTCTTTTGCTGGGGAACAGGTTTCGGTTCTTCTCGGGTCATGGTTCCTTCCTCCTTGGCACATTGTACTGACTAAGTATTCATATTCTGGCACTGCTTGCTTCTTCGCGCCATATAGGAATTTACTGTCTGCACGACTTCGCAATTTAGCTATTGCGCAGATGCCTTTTTTGCAATGCAATTTCTCTTTGCCAAGTAACGGGATTAAAGTCTTAAGTGTCTAGGCATTTTTATTACAAACTTCCGACGTTCATCTTTTGACGCCCTCGTCAAAATCATGAGGTCCCGTTCCGGTAATTCCTTTCAAGTATTTCACCATTTTTTTTTTTTTTTTTAAACAACCCAAAAAAAAAACTTTAAATTTCCCTCACCATTACACTATTTTTACCAGTACGAATTGTATATATTTTTTAAATTCTTTTATATTTTTATTATTTGACAAATACGGGAGTATTCTGTCGTTTCGGTTTGAAAGTTCCGTCACCAATAACGCTACTTACGTTATTTTTAATTTCAAACTACTTTAGCATTTCAATGTTTATTATACTTTTGAGTTTTTCTATTTTAACACTTGACAGCTGCTTCAAAACTACTTTCCAGACTGTCGTTTCGATTATAAGATTGCACAAGGATACTATACTATTTTTGAAGAATTTGATAACACTAATTATTAATCTGTTAACACGATAAGCTATAAGTTTTTAAGAAGGTTTACTGCAGTTTCCGCTATATTTTACTTTGTAGAAACTAAGGTTTTAACGATAAGGCGCCTATCGGTAGTTTCGCTGTCGGTTTTGTGGACGTGCAGAACTCTCTCGCTGTCTACGTGGTCAGTGCCTGATGCATTGGGAAAACAGTTCAGACGGAATCTCGCTGTTGGTTCTAAGTTTATAGACCTCGTTTCCCCCTTTGGTCCTTCTTAAAAATGTAGTTCTCTCACGCGAAAATGGAAAAATTTCCAGTTTAGCTCTTAATCTTTGCTTTTTGTTTAATCCGGCTGGTAGAGGATCAAGCTCCGCGCCCGAATCGCTTCGTATTAGGTTCAATGGAACCAGTTTACGACTAACGATTAAACGATGATGCGAATTCAGCTGTTTTCTAACAAATTGGTCCCATGAATCTTTAGCTGAGTCAGGGGCGGTGAGCACTCCAACTAGGTTGCTTGTATGAGCTACCTTTTGCGTGGTTTTTTCCTCATCCGCCTGTAAGGGCTCGTTCGCAAAGGTGTTTTGTACAGTTTTACTCCATTTCGTTTCTGATGATGCCTTAAGGCCTTTTATCTCGGTGCTTGATCTGATACCAACGTGGTTTGTTTCTGGTTTATATTTTCTAATAACTGAGGATTTATTATTTATGTCGATTAGAGAACCATCTTTTTTATTGGGTTTTAGGGTTCGACGCGTCTCTTTACTTACTGAACCAGACTTTTGGAGATACTCGTCCGCATGCTGATCCGTAGTGCTTCGGCTTACTGACCTAAAATAAACAGTGCTTTAGTCCTTGTACATTCACCTGTCCTTAGCGTCTACACTTCCGACATATCGTTCTATCCTTCTCTACCTTAATCAGGGGCGTTTACGTTACAGAAACTGCAGTATGGTACTTCTATTCTTCATTCAAACTCTGGCGCAGTTGATTTGAGAGTTTTAAGTTCTTCTCCGGGCGATTCGTTATGTTTATTTCGTCGCATGCGCCTTTTTCCAAATAAACGTTGCTTACATTTCATCAGTACACATAAACGAATAAAAAACGATATACACATAACTATTACTACAGTTGATCCTATATTGTACAACGAAGTCCAAGAGAAATAGCCAAAATTATCTTGTAGGTAATTAAGTCGTTCTGCCTCGTTGGTAAATAGTGGTATTTCATTCTCTAGCGCTTCTTTCATTTGGCTTAACAGTATTTCGGTATGCTCACTAGACTTTTGAAATGATGCTTCCATACTCTGACTAATATAGGTACCTCTAGGCATATCCTTAGTTAAGTCGTATGACGGCAGGGGCGCTACTTCTGTCTTAATTTTGTTCATAACTGTAGTAATCAGTGGCGTTCTAATAGTACTATCCTTCGTAATTAATCTACAACCCTGGTTAATCGTAATAATTCCTACATCTTTCAAATATACATCATTTCTGTACACGGGGTCGATCTTTTGCGTTGAATTAAAACAAGATAGAACTCCATTAGTTCCTTGAGGTACTGAATAAACCCATTGATCATTTCTAAGGTGTATGAATGTTTCCCTCTTTCTTATTTTAATCCAAGCATCGCAAGACTGCGGGATTTCGTTTGAATCCTTATCTAATAAAAATAAATCAATGACACAACTTCCAATCTTAGAATTATATATTGGAATCGTAAATTGGCAGACTAGATTTCTAAGTTCCATGCACGTGTCTAAATCGTTGCGTCCTAGCAGTGCGTATTTTCTACGATCCTGATCAATCATAAGGTATTCGCTATCTATTTTAATTCTAACCGATGAAGCGCTATTATTTATGTTAACAGGTATTGATCTAATGCTGTAAAGTTGGTACGAAGAATGTTGTTCCACTAAAGGGATCGAAAGTACCGCATAGAGTTGGTCGTTTATGTCCGTTAAGTGTATTCTAAGTTTGTTATAATAATAGTACATATTTGCTACGTCAACTTCCAATGGTAAATGAGTTCCGAAAACTAGATGAGCCTTAATTTCTCCAAGCATAGTCGAAAGGGATACTGGGTCTACCAGATCCGGGGTCAATTGGTTTCCGGTTAAACTAAATAAGGCAATCTCTAATTTTGTCATCTCAGTTCCTATGTTCATAAGACTCATCGTTACTATATCTAGTGATACTAAGCTAATACTAGAATAACTTATAAATCTATCGATGTCCTTTCTTAACGTATCCATGGTGAAAACAGCTCTACTTATTTTCTTGGACAACATATCAATTTTTTCCTGATGGGAACTAGCAATAGATGCCTGTAAGCGTTGTACATGCAAGGTGGTATTTGTTGCCTTTTCGAGGTTTTTAACCGATTGCCTAACTAAATCTAATTCTTCTTCGGTAGTCACACCAAATAATGATCCCAAAATGTCTCCAACTACAGGTATTAGGGATTTCGCGTTTCTTTTTCCTCTTTTCCTTCTATAGAATACTTCAAAGATTCTGATTGCAGTGGTCTTTAATTTGTGAGTCTCGAGTTCAAACAATTCAAAAAGTGTTTCTAGTCGAGCCCGAAACGGGGTCAAAAAATCTTCAGAGTGTTTTTCTTTGTGTATCATTTCAACATCTACTCGAGGTTTTTCAATGATCGGTTTCTTAAGGGGCTTGGGGGTAGTTTTGTCAGGTTTTGCTTCGTCCTTCATTGGGAGTTGAACCCAATCTCCGTACAAGTCAAGTGCGTAGTCGTATCCCATAAATGTGTCGCCATACAAATATTCTCCGTTGTACATTCCTTGTTCTTCGCTTACGTCAGTTATGTTTTCGTACCAAGAACTATAATCAGCTAAAGTTTCATTATTTTTATGTTCGTTTTTGTTGTTAGTAATCGTTTGGTTCAGTAAAAGTTCTCTCTTTTGTCTTGATGCTACAGTGTTATTTACTTCGGTAAACTCTTCTCCATTACTTGTTTGCCCTGTTTGTATTTGGTCTATGGCTGGATTATCAAATTCGCTTTCGTTTGCTAGGGGGGTAACTATTTTTGGGGTCCATCCGTAGGGAGGTACTTTGTGGTGGATATTGGATGCTACGTATGCGGCCTTATGGGTTTTTAAATATTTGAATAATACTTCCTTTAAGTCATCCGTTTGTCGATGCAGACGTTCCAGTTGCTTTATCAGGATGTCGAAGGGCTCCGGGTCTAGTTTCCAAAAAATGTTCCAACTGCGGGTGGATGCCAAAAGGGAGTTCTCCTGCTTAAAAATTACGCCGTTCCGAATGATGTAATTCGATGACGCAAAATTTGAAAGAAGTATGCCGTATAGTAAAAAGGTAATCCACTGCATTGTCTGTAAAGATAAATAGTTGAAAAAATATAGTATAGTTGGGGTACTAGGCTGTTGGTGCTGACTGGTCGGGTGGGTTAGTCTTAATTAGGTCCTGAAATAAGAATTCTAAGAAGCGTATCATTTCGGGGCGTTGTGCAAATGATGCCATGATCCAATCTATGCGAATGAGTAATGGTCTGCAGATGGCGGCCGTACCTGGTAAGTTTTCGGGTCCTGTGCACCAGAATGTGACCGAACTGTCTTTTATAAACGGATAGATATCCACTTTTCCTGGGTCTGGCAGTGTTGGGGGAAGATAAAAAGTGTTTAGGGATTTTTGCATCATCAGCGTTTCCCGACGTTTACACTTTTCGTGTACGATTTGGTAACTTGATACTCCGTTAGTTTCTGTGCATAGGGTGGCGTATTCAGACCATAGCCTCCACGTAAATTGTCTATACGCCTTGTCCCTAGGTGTCAGTAGGAATTCTATATTTCTACCTAGATCAAGATATGACGTGGCAACATATAACTGATATTCGGCTTCGTCTCTTGCCTCAAATAAACGCTTAATAAGTCGAAAATCGGGATTAATTGTATCATACTGTTCGGGCTGCAAGGGTAGGAATCTACCTGTTATTCCTTTGGTTACTCTTTTCTGAAGTTGTTTTGACTGGATTAGAAGCCAACGATATCCCTGTATGATTGAGTTATTGTAGGAAGCGTAACTCTGCTCCGTCAGTCCTAACTGTTGAATAAATTCGTCCATGTCTCGGTGTGCCGAACCATTATTTATATTCATACTGCAAAGGATTAACAACATGTAGTAAGGTCTTTAATTACCTCACAATAAGGTAGGGACGTCACTTTAAGTTATTCCACAGGTTACGGGCAACAATCGGGAATGTTAGCATGCGTTGCCAGAACTCGTTTCTTGTCACAAAATATTCAACCTTTATCTCTCTTTCCAAGAGCTTACTCCATTCCACCTCGTATAGCGAGCGACGGCGGCAAACTTTACACTCGAATGACAGGGATCGTCGTTTAATAAAAGTACTGATGTGTACGGGGGTTGGGGAATGATACGGGTCAAGTGTTAAAAATTCGCACTTCCTTAATACGACTTCGCTGGTGTTGCACCATTTGTGCGTTATAACGTACACTTCGGATTCTGCATCAGAAAGTACAATGCTCCAATATTCCCTCATTCTCCATGTTAAAAAACCTGTTTCCAGTTCTTGACTGGACATACGCTGAATGGTATCTGAATATTCGTGGTTAGATACGTAATCCGAAAATCTTTGTCTGCTCATTTTGTAGGTTCTTGGTTGTGGGAAACAGATGGATTTTTGCACGGCTGTCTTGGTGAATTCGCGTTCAGCAAGGGCTTCGAACTCGTCCCATTCTACTACGATTGGGGAAAAACAAAGGGGGGTTTCATCTTCTTGCTCTGTTGGGCCTTCGAATTCGTCCGAGTCAGCCGTAGGAGGGGTCAAGCAGAGAGGGGTTCGGCCGCCCTCGAACTCGTTTTCGTCGGTTGAGGTTGGGGTGACAGACTCAAAGTTTTGGTTCTCCATATTCATATTCTATCGAAATAACACCATTAGTTTTATTTATGCAACTACTTCTTGGGGGGGGGGGGTCTTCTGGGTCTCCCTAACACACAAAAAAAGGGGGGTGGGGGCTTTTGTAATTTCCTACGGTCGTGATATTTCTGGACACGGTTCTTACTTTTGTTTTATATTTTTCTTTTTCTTTTTATAACAATCAATTACTCAATTCAACACATGCACAAAAGAGAAAAAAAAGAAAAATCGTTGAAGAGGGGGCGGGTCGGGGGACGGTTAACACTTCCAGACGTCTTCCACTTTTTGGACTTCCGTCCCAAGTGGAATTAAGTCCTTGCATTTTTTGCAATACAGGAAGTATTCATCTTCGGGTGACATAGTTACCCGAATCTCGTCCGACCTTATATGCTGGGCCCAGGCGTACAAACTATCTTGCAGGTTAGTTTGCACCTGGACGGCGCGCAGGACCATGATCTGTCTTGTCCTGCCTGCGCCGTCTATCTCCGCCAGGTTGGCCCAGGCGCCGCAAAGGTCGGACGCCGTCCCCGGAGTCCGGTGGTAAATGTTTACCGCCTCCTCTTCCCCGTTCGTGGTTGATGCCACCACGAAATGCTGGTTGAGGAGAGTCTTGGCGGCCATTCTAAAAACGGACGTATTATTAGTTATGAGTTGAGTTATAACCAATCTATAATTATCCAAGGTTTTTGTTTCATTTTAAACTAAGAATGTTTCATAACCACTGACCTATTGGAAAAAATAGAAATTTGTTGGACGTGTATTAATAGCGAATGCCTGTTTTTATTTTTGTTTTCCCGGTTTCGTGTATTGTAATCTACTTGGTTTTATTACTTGTCTACCTGATCGTGTTGTGGTGCCCATGTCTTTATCTGCTGCCGTGGTAGGATTCTGCGTTCTTTCTTCTGTTGGCTGGCTCGTTGTTGCTGCGTCAAATAACTTCATGGCGTTTTCGGCTTGTTGTCTACCCAATATGGCTATGCGACGAGCTTCAGCAGCTGCCGAAGTTTCTGGTGTATCGAGTCTTCGGTTTGTCACTCTTCCTGGTGAGGAGTCGGCTACTCTGCGTCCGATGTATCCGGCATTGTTGTCGTCACCGTCATCTTCAGGTTTCGTCTGTATTTCTCGTGAGGGTGAATAGGCGTCGCTGGTGAACTCCGCTGCCTCTTCCTTGCGCGGTGTTCTGGATGGGCCGTAGTCAATTCTTTCGATGGGTATAGCTGGTTCTTCTTCTTCGTAATCGCTGCTGACGTTCTTCTTTGGGCTTCTTCTTTTTGAGCTGAAGCTGAGGTCCGGAATGGGGTCGGGTAGGAAGTCCAGTAGGGAGTCCCTGAAGTGTCTCCATGGCTGTTGTGTTTTCTTCTTTTCCTTCGATACCGAGATGTAGCCGAAGTCTTCTCGTTGTTTTGGCTGCCTTGTGTCCATATCTTCTCGTAGGGGTCGACGGCGTTCTCCGTCTGATGGACCTGGTGTATCTATTGGTTGGTTCAGCTCCTGCCATAATGATAACGGCCTTTCGATTGGACTTTCTGGTGGAAAATCGCTCGTTGGGTTGATTCGTGGTGGGTAGGGGGTAGAAATTCGGTCGGGGAAGAACATCTGTTTGCCAGGTGGCGTCACTTCGTATTCGCTAAGCTCTCCTAGGGACCTGTAAGTACTGTCTGCGAACCTTACCTTTCTGGGAGTTGTGTTCAGCTCGTTCGCCTGATTACTGTTGTATAGGAAATCAATATATTCGCTCTCTTGGTCTGGTGTGCCCGCTTCCCTGTGGTTAAGTTTAAAGGGTGATAAATGATCAAATGGAGTGCCAATTGGTGCTTCTTCGTCGTCAGAACTCGTGTTACTATCTGTTGGGTCATGTTGCCATATTCGTGTTTCATGTGTTCGTTTTAACCTGTTTGCATGGCTTACCGTTGTTTTTCGTGTTTTGCAATGTTCGATTTCGTATGTCAACCCGTTGCTTAAGATTGTAACTACTCGATAGGGACCACCGTATCGCATTGAGAGCTTTCTTATTTTATCGAAATGTTCCACCTTCAAATATACTACGTCACCGATTTTATAATCGTACTTTCCTCGCGATTTTCTATCGTAATACTGTTTTTGCTTTGACCTTGCTTGTTCCACATTTTCTTTGACTATTTGATAAACTCGTCTCATTTTATTTATCATTTCTTGCTTATAATCTTCAGTATTCTTATAATATAATCTTGATTCTAAAATTTGTTCGAATGGCATCGATCCGTCTCTTAAAAACATTAAGAAGTGAGGGGTCTCCTTGGTTGTGGCACTGATACTGTTATTGATTACGTGGCACAAATATGGCAAATACTCGTCCCATTTGTAAATATCATTTTTAGTAGCAATAGATAAAATATTCTGGAATTCGCGATGAGATCTTTCTACTTTATTGGACATGGAATGATAAGCTGAAATTTTCCAATGCTTGATTTTGAGGAAACTAAAGAGACCCTGCGTAATTTCGGCCAAGAAACTAGACTGATTATCACTTACAAGAATATCTGGTAGGCCAAAATACAAGAAAATTTTTGCTAATGCCTTACTTATAGTATACGCTTTTTCATTTTCTAAGCCTACTGCAAAGGTAAATCCGGAAAAATGATCAAGCACGGACAAAACAACAACATTATTATTTACTGTCTTAGGTAAATTTCTTCCCCAGGTGTCAAAAGATACGATATGGAAGGGGTAAGCAGCGATAGGAAACTTGCCAAGGGGGGCAACTGGATTTGGGTGTTGTCCCTTTTTCCTTATGCAGTCATCACACGTGTTTACAAAATCCTTTACTTTAGTTGTAGCCGAAGGCATGAAACAAATACTACGTAATTTAGCCAAAGTTTGGTTCATTCCCAAATGTCCGCATAAATTATTATGCACCAATGTGAGTACTTCGTATTCTAATTTTTCGGGTATTACCGGCACAAAATTGACGGCGTCCTTTCTATAGCTTGGTCCATTAGTTACTATTCTAAATAACATTGACTGTTCTGAATCAAAATAAAAGTTATCGATTTCTTTCAAATATCTAGTGAATTCCTTCATATCTGACTGTTCTCCATTCATATGCTTCATAATGGTTTGGCACAAATTGTCCTTTAATTGATAACGCTTAATTTTCTGCGAATTTAGAATTCGAGTGTTCTCATTGGGTGCCTTAACTGAAGGTGGAGCTAAATTAGTTGCATTGACGCTGATTTGCGGGTCGGTAGCGTCGACTGGCTCAGGGTATGCTGCGTTATCCTCATTGGAAGGTGGGTACCGACTAAAGTAATCTGTTGGGTTGCTAACTCCGGCAATGTGTTCAAAGATGTAGTTGAAACTTGACAGATGTATGACATATCTAGCAATTTTACCCTTTAATTCTTTGAAGTTATTTAAGTACTGTAATGTCTTGTGGTCCGATCGTAAAATAAATGGGGTTTTAGTTGCTAATAAGTAAACGCGCCATTGATTCGTAAAATAAATTATGGCCATTAGTTCCCTGTCTGTCGTAGTGTAAGAGAGTTCGGCTTTGTTTAAAGTTTTACTTCCATATGCTATAACCTTTTGTTCATTCCCTATTTTTTGTTCAAGGATGCCGCCAACGGCAATGTCAGAAGCATCAACAGTTAAAATATATTGACCTTCGTTTAAATTTGGCAAGGCTAAGACTGGTTCAGATAACAAGGCCTTCTTAAGTATTTCAAATGCAATTTGGGCCTTATCATTCCATTTTACAGATACTTTAGGATTTTGGGTAAGTATTGTCAGAGGCCGTGCTATTTCTGAAAAATTCTTAATAAATTTACGAAAATAAGAAAAAAATCCAATTAATGATCTAAGTTCCTTAATAGTCTTAGGGACCTTAATATCATGAACGCATTTAATTTTGTCTGGATCCGGTCTTATTTCGCCATGCCCGATCACGTAACCCAAAAAGTTAATTTGCTCTTGCATAATTGACATTTTTGAAGGTCGTAATTTTAAGTTAGCAAACAAAAATTTGGCTAGCATGTTATCTAGTACTTCAAGATGGCCTTGATAATCCTTTGTCATTGCCATGACGTCATCTACATAAACTAAACAAGTTCGATAAATTTCTTCCCGGAAGAGGAGCTGTAAGCATCTTTGCATTCCGTTACCCGAAGTCTTTAAGCCGAAGGGCATGCGCTCAAATTCCCATGAGCCAAGCCCACAAGTTGTGAAGGTCGTCTTTGTTTTGTCTTCTTCCCTTAAGGGTATTTGCCAATAACCAGCACTTAAATCAAAAGTTGAAAATATCTTATTTATTCCATTTGTACTGGCTCCTGCAATATTATCTATTGTTTCAGAAATATTCGGGAGGGGGAAGGTATCATTTATCACAACTGAGTTTAAATTTCTATAATCAACAACTAGTCTAACTTGACCGTTTTTCTTCGGGACCAAAATTATAGGGCTAGCGTACGGAGAAATACTAGGTCGAATAATGCCCTGTTTATACATTTCATCAATCTTATCTTGTAACCAATGTCGCAAGTTGTGAGGGGTCCTGTACGCTTTCTTTGGTAGGGGATTTCCCGTTGTTTGAATTTCATGTTCATAAAAATTTATTCGGCCGATGTCGTCTTCATGGGTCGAGAATACATATCTGTATTTCCATAACAATTGTTCAACCTTATTTCGTAATTCAGCGCTTTTGATATGATTCAAACTGAACTGCGAAATAAATTGTTCAAAGTTGAGTGGGTAGTCGGTCAAAGTGTCTGTGTTCACGTTACTAATCATAAGTGTCTCGTGGTTCATGTTGTCCTTGTTATTCAACACATATAATTCTACAAGGGCCGTATATCTAGGAATAATCACACTATCATTGTCGTGAGGATTCATTATCCAAATATGGGCAAGTCCCTGAGCTGCCTCTATTATTTGCGCGTCTATCTCTATGCCAAGGTTATGGTCACATGGTAATGCTAAACAGTTGACCTTGGATGCAATGTTAGGTACGCTATGCTGGATTAGCACTTTCTGCCAAGTTCGAGGTGCTATTTTATACTTTTTCGATGTCTTAGTGTTCATCTCGTCCATCTGTCTGTCTTGATCTAGCGCATTCTCTTTTACATTACCGGTTTTCGTGTCGTCACTTTTTGGCATGCTGATACTTTCGCGAAGTTCACTGCCAATGCTAATGACCTTCGTTTTTATCTCATGTTCGTTTTGCTCATTGTTACTAGGTGTTTTTTGCACGTAGTTTATGGGTACTTCGTGGTTGGGCGATTGTGCGGGTACTTCGCCCAAAATTGGTCGTTTGAAAATCAGTTTTTTATTCTCTACGTCAAGTATTATTCGATTGTCACGTAAAAAGGGGATGCCTAAAATGCATTCGTAAGGCAAATCTTTACATACTACCACATTTACATGTAAATTTCTACCAACAATACTTATCGGGAGTTTTATTTTGCCCATTGCCTGTAAATTATGTCCGGTTACTCCGGTCAATCGCACTGCCACACTCTGCAGTTTGTCCTTGACGAAGGTTGGCAATTTTTCGAAACATTTATAAGACAAAATATTAATTGCACTTCCTGAATCAATTAACGCTGAAAAAATCATATCATACGAGCAAAAATTCGGTATTATAGGGAGGGGGTAAACTATGGGGTCGCTGTCATTTCTTATTTGACACAAATTTACTGTTAGAGGCCGGAAAATACGCGTCTTATAGCCAGTAAATCGTCCGGCGATATTTTTTACTGACCTATGTCGTTTCCCTGGCTGACCTTCCACCGTTCTTCCGTCGGAGTTGTTTCAGTCTGCACACAATTCGCGTTCCCCTGAATGCTCGAACGTCGATCCGCTCCGTCTCGATAGCTTTGAAATCCAGCCCGATATGCTGATTGATTAGCGCCGCCGCGATACGCCGTTCGAAACCCGTTAGTATTTCCGCGATTATTAAACGAGCCACGGAAGCCAAACGATCTGTTATTGCTGCCCATTCTTTGGTTGCCGAACGCACCGCGGTTAGTTGACCTTTTCGACCAGCAATCCCTCGCAAAATGACCTACCCGGTTACAATTATAACAGGTAACCTGGGTTCCACCGTTATTGGTATAGTTCCCTCTTATAGTGCCGCCACGTGAATTATTACTTTGTCGATTAGGAAATTGGGGGGGTTGAAATGAGGTTCTGTTCTGTTCAAATCTAACTTGTCTTGGGAGAGACGGGGATCTAGATCGCTGGTAGTTTGGGGCTGATGCGTCAAATGTGTTAGGGGGGCGTCTGAAATTTTGCTGGGAGGGTTGTGATTCCTTTATGTTTTCGGTTTCCTCGGAATTAATATTGCTTATTACCAACTTCGAATGCTTTTCTACTAACATATCAATTGACTGGGCTCTCTCTGTTTCTGCGATTGCGTCTTCGAGGGTGGTAATATTCTTAGACAAAAGTAATCTGAATAATTTGGGCGTCAATCCGTAGGTAAAATTGTGGAAAAGTATTTTATTATACTGTGCCCCAGAGCCTGCCCCGTATTTTTCTTGAGTCATTGATCTTATTTCTTGGGCGTACTCTTGAATGCTTTGACCTGGTTGCAACGTCACAATATCATATTTCAGTTGTGCTTTATGAGATGTTGACTTAAACCTGTTCTTAAATGCTTCAATAACTAACTCTATCGAATTAAACTCTGCCGTTTCCGCGATTGTTTCAAAAAATTGCAGCGCTTGACCTCTTAGCCTAAGAATCAGGATCTGACGTAGGACTGGTAAGTCCAGCTCCGTCATGGTAGCAAACATGGACAACTGTGTACAAAATACCGTAATATCTGAGTGTCCATCATAGTCCGGCAAGATCCTAGCGGCCTCAGCAAGCGAGGTCAGCTTCTGCGCTTTTACGGTAGCATCGGTTGCCATCGTTAATAAGGAAAAGAAAGAAAAATAGTCTACAGTTACTTAGGAAAGTTGGTCTTATTCTTTATCTGCACGAGAGGGTGTGAATGAAATTCTAGGTCTAAATCTATAACACTGGGGGGGGGGGGTTAGCCTATAGCATAGTGCTCATATAACTTACGCCTTAAACGATCGATTCTCTACCTATTTGCCTTTGTTTACAGTCTTTGCTCGGTTTTATCTTATCCATTTAAGTTCTTGACTCGGGTTCTTTTATATAAGGCCGCGCCAAATTTGTAAGGTGAGGTTTGGCCGTTTATAGTCGAGTTGCATCGTGTGATGGTTACCTCAACTATAGGGCAACAGGCAATAGAACGACGGGCTCCTGATAAATCAGATACGGGTCGACCGTCGAGTGATGGGAATCGAACCCACGATACCGGAGACCGATACTTCCAAGCCTTACGCCGAGCAAGGGCGAGCTTGATGTATTGCCGCGAGTTGGGGAGCGTGAGCCGTATAAGAGCTTGTAAGGGTAGGCAAACAGAAGAAGATCGATCGGTGAAAAAGGTTGTATTCGTAACGTAACTTACATGATGAATATGGTAAATTAGTAAAGTCCAGTAATATATATCTGTTCTCACTAACAGTATCGCAAATGTTCTGAACCCCGATTCACAAGTGAAATCGGATTAAATAGGCACTCTTCGTCCTGGATGGTGGCATACGTGGGACGTCGCCTCTGGAACTTCGCCGATCACCTTTCTCATCTCTTTTGCTGGGGAACAGGTTTCGGTTCTTCTCGGGTCATGGTTCCTTCCTCCTTGGCACATTGTACTGACTAAGTATTCATATTCTGGCACTGCTTGCTTCTTCGCGCCATATAGGAATTTACTGTCTGCACGACTTCGCAATTTAGCTATTGCGCAGATGCCTTTTTTGCAATGCAATTTCTCTTTGCCAAGTAACGGGATTAAAGTCTTAAGTGTCTAGGCATTTTTATTACAAATACAGATTTGCAAAGTGGGCAAGTACACCTGACATCTGAACCGACCCTATGCCTATCAAACTCTAAGTCTACCTAACAGGAGAGGGGGGGGGGGGGGGGACTTGGCTCTGGACTGCTAAAGAAACGAGCCAGTGCCATTAAATATGATTCGCAGTCAGCTCCGTCTAAGCAGTTCATTTGGCAAACGCTAATTTACAAATCTGTGGGCGGGGTGGGGGAACGGTGGAGGGAGGAGGTGGTGTACCTTCATGTGCTTTGCGGTCAGCAGATGTTCATCCCTCTCGATGCGGCTGTGGAAATCTTCTTTGCAGATCCCGCACTTGGGATGAAGGAAATTCTTGAGCATCAGATGAGGCTTGCTTTTCCGATGAGCCAGTAAGTTTCCAGAGAAGTAGGCGTCACACATCTGGCAATGCTCTTGCCGCTGACCCTTGCGGAAGTCACCGGCTTCTCGTTTTGCCTCTGCCATCTAGTAATGGAAACAAATGTTAGATGCACATCTAGATGGAATTTTTTATTTGACGACAAGCTAGAGTTGAGAGGCAATTTGCGGCAAAAAATTCCCTCATAACACTTCGAAGAAATTTGAAGCAAAATAGCAAAAATACGGATGACAGCTCTCAACTTCAAGCATTTCCACGTCTTTTACAACTTTTCAATTTCTTCAGTCGTAAAAACAATCGTAAACAGTTGTAAAGTTACGATTGGGATTTCGGATTCACCGTTTCAGTTAATCTATTTTTTACGGAAGTCACCATGCAGATACATCTAGTTAAGGAAACAAATGTTAGATGCACATCTAGATGAATTTTTTTTTCATTTGACGACAAGCTAGAACTGACAGGCAATGTGCACCCTCCCTAAATACTTTCTCATTATCCCCAACGGCAAAAAATTCCCTCATAAGCCTATGTACGACTAAGACTCCTTTTCTAACTCTTTCACCAAATTCTCCAAGTTTCGGCGATTTTTTGCCACGACCCAACTTTAGAAAGATTCTACTAGTGAGAAATTAGTCCTGGACGGTCTGTCCCTTTTCAGGTACTGTGTTGACCAGAGCAAAATAACACTAAGGAGAGCGCCAAGACTAGGAAAAAGTGACGCACACTCGAACTGCAGCGACACTAGCATCCCTAGCTATAGAGAACGTCCCTGCTGAAACGCATTCAGTCGTTCATAAGCGCTGGCTCTTATAGCTGCATAAAAAATAACTTACAGCCCCCCCTGTTTCCTCGATTCGTGCAGACCGCATCTTAGCTTTACTAGAAATTTCTAAACCCGCAAGTTTGTCTCGCATTAAATGCCGCAAGCGTGGTGAGCGGCGCTAAAGGTAAGACCCGTTTCCGATGCATGGAAAGCATAGGTGGCGCTGCTATCTAGTGTCATTTTGCTCTGGTGTTGACACAACTAGGTATTTTCGCGGGAGAGAATCGCCATTACATACCTGTGAGGTCAGCCTCATTGCATCGACGCGGGATAAATAAACGTTCTCTGTTTTCTTCAGAACTTCTTTATGTACGCCGCCGCTGATATGACGCTCGAACGACTAAAAAACAAAAACAATAGTAGTGTTGTGCTTAGTGTAGGGCGGTATTTTGATTTCATCAAAATATTAGGTAAAGCACGGGAAATAGCCATATTGCTTGAATCAGGTAGTGCCTCTGTAGTTTAATTTATTTACAAAAAGGGGAAATCATCCCCTTCTCTAGCCACACCATAAGGCTCCCCCCGGCTGGCAATCGGTGATGCTTAATTTTTATTCATATTATGTTGAAAACAAACCAGACAGAGCAAAAAGGGAAGGAAGAAGGAAACAAGACGATGGCGACAAGCTAAAAGCTTAACTCCAAACGTAATAATAAACAAACAAAAAATGCACACAAGCGGACGAGCGACCGATCTTTCACCATCTTATAAAATTTGGTATTTGACGGTGCAGAACGGATACACTGTAAAAAGTTTCTCCGAATAAGAATGCAGTATTTGCTACTGGGATTAATCTTATCTCTATTGGGATAAAATTAATCCGAATTAGGGATAATCTTATCTCAATAAAGACAAGATTAATCCCAGTAGCAAATACTGCAGGATTTTTTTTTTCAGTGTGGGTCAGCTACATTTTATTATAACTATATTTCGGCCCTTCTCAGCCGCTCAAGCTCGAGCGCCTTGAGCCTGAAGAGGACCCTTGCCAAGAAGGGACGGAATATAGCTCTAATAAAATGTAGCTGACTTATCCGTTTTGCACCGTCAAATCTGATTTGCAGTCACCTTGGGCTGAAGGAATATCTATAAATTTTATGCACAAATCCAACTAAGTGGAGCTCCCAGGGATTCGCCGAAAACATGCGGACTATTCAGAACAACTGAAAGAATGAGCCAAAAGCAGAAGCAGGGGTGAATCGACTTTTCCGGAAGAGGGCAGACAAATTCCCAAACAGGAATTTCGCAAAATTTATAATTTTCTACACGGTTCGCACTAAAACTAAGGTGAATGAATTTCATTACAAACGAATTTTTCCATCAACAATGTCCAGACCGGGTAAATAGACTCCCCCCCCCCCCACACACACACACTGTCAGAAGTTTCATAACAGATTGCGCCTAACACTTTCATAAATTACACCTTTTCACGTAGAAATAAAGTGTCACGACCAATTAAGTTTACACCATTTCCTGCCTAGATCTCCAACACCACCTTCAATTGGTAAAAATACTAACGGGAACGAAAGAAACATAACATATAACATCCCAAAGTGTTATCTGTTGAAACCGCGCATCCTGCTGTTGTCGTTATGTAACTTCTGACAGTGTAGTATTTTTACCTATTGAAGGTGCTGTTGGAGATCTGGGCACGAAATAGTATAAACTTAATTGGTCATAACACTTTTTTTCTAAGTGAAAAGGTGATATTCTTGAAAGTGTTATGCGCAATCTGTTATGAAACTTCTGACAGTGCAGTCAGTAGTCTTTTATCGTACACGTCTAGTCGCGCTGGTAAAATAAAGTAAAAACATATTTTTATGAAAAGTACAGATACAGGCGAGCGGCCAAAGAGCCGCCGTCACGCATTTACATTTAACTCGCGTGTCTACAGAAAACCCTTTGGGAAGGGGGGGGGGGTCCCTAGATTACCCACAGTCAAGTAGCTAGTTCACACCTGGACTCAGACAGACTGTAGGTGGCTCTAGTGGGGCGACTCAAAAGTATATGACACGAGCGGTGTCAAAATAGCTCCTTTCAGAAAAGTCAACGAGAAAGATAAATATTTTGGTGACGTGTGAATAAAGGCTAAATTCTATTTATTTTAATAATTTGTTTTAAAGTAAATAACTGTATACGTTCGTTGTTGAAATGAGGGGTCTCACCTCCCCTGGCCTGAGTGCTTTTGGGCGGGTTTTTACCATGATGCGGAAACAAAACAAGACAGCCTAGGTTTACATGAGCTTTTATATATACAATATAATAGATACTGCAATTGGCAACCCTTGGTTTGTCGTCATTAACGGCACAAGTAGCTCAAGCTTGTAACAGCTATTCGTTGTTGAAATTGTATATGTATGTATACGGCCTGAAAAATGGCTTTAAGTACAGTCATTCATATAACAATATGTTGCTTCGGGATCACAACACATTATGTTTTAACAAAATCCATGGTTTTGTTTTTGGGATCCCAAAACGTAAGTTGAGGGATACCTATGACTTCGCAAAAGTTGTCCGTCTGTCCGTCCGTCCGTCTGTAAGCACGATAACTCTCGAAGGGAATGAGATATTTTGATGAAACTTAGTGTGAGGAATCGTTGGGTCGGCGGACCAGTCGAGTTCGTAGGTATTTAGGGGTGGGGGAGGGGGTTCAAATTAAGGGGCAAACAAAATATTTTGAAACAGCTAATGTGATAGTCGATTATGGGGTAAGAAGACATGCTGAACACGATGGTGAAAACCATTTTGTAATCGGACAAGTAGTTCGCCCGGAATCCGGCAAAAACCGGAAAGTTTGTTAAAAGTAAAAGTTTTATTTGAAGTTGATTAGATGTTTGACTTAGAGGTAGGAAGACATGCTGAAGACGATGGTCAAAACCATTTTCGACGGACAAGTAGTTCGCCCGGAATCCGGCCCAAACCGGAAAGTTTGTTAAAATTAAAAGTTTTATTTGGAGTTGATCAGATGTCCGATTTAGGGCAAGAAGACATGCTGAACTCTTATGTGAAAACAATTTTCTTTCCGGACATGTAGTTTGCCCGGAATCCGGCCAAAACCGGAAAATTGTTAGAAGTTAAAGTTTTATTTCTAGCTGATTAGATAACCGATTTAGGGGTAAGAAGAGACGCTGAATCCGTGTGTGACAATCATATTTTACCCGGACATATAGTTCGACCGGAATCCGGCTGGAGTCGGAAAATTTGTTATAAGTTAAATTTTTATTTGAAGTTGACTAGATGTTCATTATTGGGGAAAGAAGATACCCTGACTTCGTTTTTGAGATTTCTTTTTTCGCCGGACAAGTAGTTCTAGAGTTCGGCCGAAACCGGGAAATTGGCAGAAGTGGCAGGAACTTTTCGTCAAAACAGATATGTCTTATACGGGTAAACACACATGCTGAATTCATATCTGAACTTGGTTTTCTATAAGCTATTTGGCCTTAATCTGTTTCTGAATTTTAATTGTAAGAATGTTCAAGGATTCTGGCGATGACTAGATCTGGCTAAGACAAGACCCAGTTGTCTGGATCAGAAATTGAATTTTTGGGATCCCATCGAAAAGTTTGGTCTTGTTTTGCAGGCAATGTTAACGGAAGTCATACAGATAGGTCTTTTTTCTGTACATAGTTCGCTCGGAAGTCGGTCGAAACCGGAAACTTGGCAGAAGTAAAGCAGGAAGTCTCGGTCAGTATTGTCAAAATGGATATGGCTTATAGAGGTATATCTGAACATGGTTTTCTCTGATCATTAGCCTGGCAAAGACTGGATCTGGCGAACACAAGACCCGACTGTCGGAATCAAATATTAGATTTTTGGGATCCCATCGACACCTTTGGTCTTGTTGTACATGGTTTCACGCTCAATTCTTGTTTATTTTTGTGCGTGGTGTAAAAAGCACATTCTTGCAAGCAGAGCTTCTTGACTGTGTTTGTTAATTAAATTATTCTGCTAAAAATACCACTTCAAATTCAGTCTATGAAATGAAAAAATGAATTATGAAAAGAGGTGTGTAGCTTGGTGATTATGAACTTGGTGATACTGTTGGCTGGTGTTAAGATGTCGACTAGCTTCTCCTAGTTTTCCCTTATATCAATCTAAGATTTTTCTTGGGTTATATGCGCTGGAATAAGCGTTTGCAGCACATGCTTCCGAAACACCACTTGTAGTTGCTGATCTGTCAGTCTTTCGCGTCCCCTCATAATTGCTTCATAATCACCTCACACAGGACATCCTATGAAGGACGTTCCCTCAGGGACCTGATTCACTAATTCCCCAACTGCCGAGGAGCATCGTATATAAACGCACTGCACCGTAACAGAAGTATCAGTCAACAAGCAAATCAGCTAGTATCAGTTCAACAGTGAGAAAGATGATTCCGAAGAATCTGTTTGTTCTGGCGCTTGCTTTAGGCGTCGCTTCTGCCGCTGTCATTGATTCGCCAGCTGGCGTTCGTGAGAAACGCTGGTTGAAGAAGAAAATCGTCGCCGGCTCCAAGTCCACATCATCCACTGGAGTGGTGGCACCTCAGCCAATTCTGTACTACATCCCGGTGGCCACCCCCGTCATATCAAAGAGCGTCGAAGCTGAAGTCAGCCTGCCGTTACCACCACCTTCGATGCCAATGCCACCTCCTCAGTACCCGCCGAGCTATCCACCACCTCAGCCAAGCTACCCACCACCCCAGCAGTACCAGCCAATGCCATATCCACCGCCCCAGCAGTACCAGCCAATGCAATATCCACCGCCCCAGCAGTATCAGCCACCCCAGCAGCCTCAGCCAAGCTACCCACCACCCCAGCAGTACCAGCCAATGCCATACCCACCACCCCAGCAGCATCAGCCAAGCTACCCACCACCCCAGCAATCACCTCAACAGCAGCAAGTACATCAGCAGGAGGAAGAGCAAGACCAGGGCGATGACCAGTCGTGGGAGGAGCCAGCAGTCGCAGAACAGAAATAAAACTTATGATAGTGGTAATTTATATTTTTGTGTGCTTTCTATTTATGTTGCAATACAAGCAGCTATTCATATTTCTCTAGTCTTCTTGGTTGAATCAGCGTGAAACACATCAACTGACGACGTTACGGCCTTATTGTGTGACAGAGGCTAATCTAAACATTCGTTCAACAGCGTTCTCAGCATCTTTTTTCAGCCCCATTCTGCCCACCTCGATTGCCTCGGGCTAAACATAATGCTAAATAAATGTTAGGACCGAACTTTGTGCCTAAGTTCGTTTTATTTTACAAACGACAAGTCGGGAAATTTGATGCTGTGAAAGTTCGTTCACCAAATATGTTTGCATTGTGCGGTTAGGACCCACACTTAAGATGGAAACTTCTTTTGTAACGAATCCTAGACGAAAATGTATTATAAACAAACCATAAACTGGCAAGGGGTAAACAAGACAAAAGGTTTCTACGGACTCCCGAAAATTGAATATACTACTTCTTGATCCACACTTCCGGTCTTCGAGACCCCTTTAACATTTTGCTATTTCTACCGCTTGAATATCCATAAAGAATTGGTGTTTATCGATAACTGACGGCCGAAAAATTAATCAGACGAGAAAAATAAGTTCAGATACTGACTTAGCATGCATGTTTACTCCAATATCTCATCTCTAATCGACGAATAAAGTTCAAAATTGGATTCAGTATGTCTCATTACCCCGATATGAACCTCGTAATCTACTTCAGAAACCACTTTGAGCGTCAACCTAATTTCCGGATCTGGGTGAACTATCTGTCCGGCAAGGAAAAAAGTTCAGATATGGATTCAGCGTGCCTTCTTACCCCTTAAACGGCTATCTCATTAGCTTAAAAATCATTTTTTCCCTTAATTTGAAAACCCCTCCCCACTTCTAAATATAGGGCTACAGGACCCATCTACGAACATGGCCTGTACTTTGATCCAATGGATCCTCGTACCAAGTTTGAACAAAATATCTCAACCCCCCACGAGAAGACTGCCAAGACCTAAGAGAAATTCAACACGCAACCGTACCCCACTCTCCCTCCTTATGTTTGAACAAAATATCTCAGCTCCTTCGATCCCACGAGACGACTGCCCACTAGTGCCAAGACTAAGACATAAGAAGCAAAGAGACATTGCCCACGCAACCCCCCCCCCCCCCTTTCCCTCCGGCATATCGGTAGACTAAACAAATCGTAAGGTGAATTTCCTCACCAAGGCGCGATGAGGTTTCGCCTTGTATCGATAAAGTGGTAGGGTAGGCTATGGACTTGTATCACCACTTGGATTTTCCGAAAACTGGTCGACAAATTTTATTGGATTGTTCACCAGACAGTTGTCGAATGCTTTCTGCCTTATTGACCCAGTAAATGCCGGTTGGGACTTAGGAGATAACTAAACTGATCGCATACACTTTTATGTATCTTGAGTACGTTTGAAAGCTGCAACAGCATGTCTCCTCACCCTATTTCGACAATCATTGGGTTTTAAAACTTCATGCTAAATTTCCGGTTTTGGCCGAGTTCCTGGCGAACTCCTTGTCCGGCGCGAAAATAATTTTTATATTCGGATTCAGCATGTCTCCTTACCCTTAAACTGAACCTCTAATCAACTTCTGATTAAACTTTTACTTGAGCTACTTGTCCGTCGAGAAAAAAAAAATAATCTTCGGATTCAGCATGTCTCCTTACCCTTAAATCTTGCTTTAAAAAATAAATAAAAAAATCGCCCCTTAATTTGAAACCCCACCCCCAAATATATAGCTATGGGTCCATCTACGAACCTGACCTGTACTTTTATCCAAAGGATCCTAACACCAAGTTTGAACAAAATATCTCAATCCCTTCGAGAGGTATCATGCTATATCGTGCAATTTTACGAAGTCATAGGTATCCCGTCAATTACGTTTTGGGATCCCAGAAAGTATCATGGACCCTTGGGGAACATGAAAATGTGAAGTTTGGGAAAATGTCTGTTCACTGTGTGGTATTCACATCTATTCACATATGTCTCTTCACTATATGCAACTCATGTATCTAGGGCTTATGCCTGTTCTTCACACCAATCCCTAAGCGTTCCACAAGATTTCAGGTACCCCCCCCCCCTCTACACTGTCAAAAGTTTCATAACAGATAATACAAGGATGCACGGTTTCAACAGGTAACATTTAGGATGTTAGCTGTTAGCTGAGTTTTACTAACGTTACACATTAAAGCGTTATGCACAATAAGTACTGCCAGGAAAAGCCGAAAATGCATCTGCTGTCTTTCCCGATGTCGTGGTGAAAAACAAAAATACTTCAGACGATTTTTGGGCGAGTTTTTGGCTCTTTGGTATGCATAACGTTTTAAAAACTTGTTATGAAACTTCTGACAGTGCAGTTGAGCACCCTGTACACGTGCTCTTTCCAGGACGACGAACTAGAACGGACTGTCCTTCCTTCCACCCCTCCCCCAAGTCAATTTTGTCGGGGTCCCTAATACGCCTACCCCAGTCCATCATACTAGCACAAGGGATTTCGACCGGACTAAAATGTTATTTTCATAAAGAAACGGGAAATGGAACTTTTTTTTTTTTATCGGATTCACTACTGCAAAAAAGACACATTTGAATTATATTTCACGAAAAAAGTGAAATAGTCACTTTTGGTCGGAATCACTGCTGCAAATGACACATCCCGAAGTTTTCTGAAATAGAGTGAATTTTGTGACAAAATGACAATGTTGTTTTATGTTTTATGACAAAAACTGTTTTATGACAAAAACAGAGTGAAAATTGACACTGCAACTATGACTAGCTTGTCTGGAAGTACTCTAGCTCGCGATCACAATGCCCGATGGAAAAGTGACTAGTAAAACTAAGCTGCAAGAGCCACGACAATTAGTCAAAGTATATTAATCGTTTCTTAATACTGGATTGTTCATGACCCTCATTGTTTCACAATTCACCTCACATGGCATTCTTCCTAGGACGTTTCCTCAGGGATCTAATCCACTGATCCCATATACAGGAGCATCGTATATAGACCGCCGTTAGCGTCGCAAATATATCAGTCGTCAAGCAAATCAGCAAGTATCAGTTCAATATTGAGAAAGATGATTCCGAAGAATCTGTTTGTTCTGGCGCTTGTCTTAGGCGTCGCTTCTGCCGCTGTCATTGATTCGCCAGCTGGTGCTCGTGAGAAACGTTGGTTGAAGAAGAAGATAGTAGCCGGCTCCAAGTCAACATCATCCGCTGGAGCGGTGGCACCCCAGCCTATCTTGTACTACATCCCGGTCGCTACCCCAGTCATTTCAAAGAGCGTCGAAGCTGAGGTCAGCCTGCCATCACCGCCACCTTCGATGCCCATGCCACCTCCTCAGTACCCACCAAGCTATCCACCTCCTCAGTACCCACCACCCCAGCAGTATCCACCAAGCTACCCAACACCCCAGCAGTATCCGCCAAGCTACCCACCACCCCAGCAGTACTCACCACCCCAGCAGTACCCACCACCCCAACAGTACCAGCCAAGCTACCCACCCCAGCAGTACCCACCACCCCAACAGTACCAGCCAAGCTACCCACCAGCCCAGCAGTACCCACCACCCCAACAGTACCAGCCAAGCTACCCACCACCCCAGCAGTACCAGCCTATGCCATACCAGCCACCTCAACAGCAACACGCGGAAGAGCAAGACCAGAATGATGATCAGTCATGGGAGGAGCCAGCAGTTGCAGAACAGAAATAAAATATAAGATGAACATAGTAATTTATTATTTTTTTGTGTGATTTTTACGTTGCAATACAAACCTTCATAATTCCTAACTGTCGGCTCGATAGAGACCGCGTACAGTATCATCACAAGCTCACGTTAGTGTTGCAAAGTATTCCAGTCAAGAAGCAAATGGTTCTTGCAGTGCAGTTGTGGGCTAGATGGTAAAATTAATACCCATTCACATGTTAGAATGAACAGAATATTCATATATCATCAGGATTTCGATAGTACAATTAGGACTAAAAGGATTCCCTGCTTAATGTCTATTTTCTTCTAGCTCATTTTAGAGCCTGGTCACATTGGGCCCAAAAACCGCCTATTCGACAAACAGCTGAAAGTCCCTAGGGGACATGAGATTTGATGGGCTTTGTGGCAGCTTGGGGATAATGAGCAGACCGCAACTAGGGGTAAATTAGGGTTCCTGTAATATAGTTATACACTTTGTTTTGCTCTAATTGATCTCCTGCATTCAAAACGACAACATTCCGAATTAGTTGTATCATGTTCTTTTTCTTTGTTTCTACTTTTGCAACCCAAAAAGCCAGGAGATGAGCCAAGTGTGACCAAGCTCTGAATATTCTGACTTGAATTTGCCAAATTTGAATTTCCCGCCAACTTTCAAGCCACAACATCGAAAACCACAAGGAGAGTTGTTCGTCAAATTTGAGAAACACAAGCCACGTTGGTCGCGTAAACGGGCTTCTTGCCCGTAGGTCGCTTGGCTGATCTCTAACTACACTGTCATAATTTTCGTAAAAGATAAACCGAGGATGCGCGATTTCAATAGACAATACTTAGGATGTTATCCGTTATGATTTTGCAAACGTTAAAGCGGGCCACAGAAAATGGTCTTTCTACCACACACACAATGCTAACCATCCTACGGTCACTATGAATGTTCAAAACCACGAAAAACACCGTAAAACAATGAGCAAATTAAAAAACCCCCCACCGAATTTCCTAGGTTTGAAATAACTCTGTCTGGACTAAATCTCAGCCGATTATCCCGGACAGCTATTATGGCACGTAGGGAGCCAAGGGTCAAAATAATAATTTCCATCTAATGCTCCAACTGTTTATTACAAATAAAATAAAATACAAAACCAAGACCAGTGTGGTACCTCTGAAGACATAAAAAAATATCAGTTAGGTCTTATAATTCTTTGCTAATCAATCCTGGAAAATTTCGCCATTTTTAGTTTATTTATCAGCAATGGCTTTATTGTTGCTGTATTTTTCAAGCATAGAGGGACAAGCTCATGGAGGTACCACAAATCCGAAAGAGTTCGTTTCAATGATATTGATTGTCTGTGGATAGTGGACAAACGAAATGGCGCATTCTTATCGGGTTTCCAGGCCTATTTAAGTGAGTAAGTGATAATAAGACACAGATGACATAAATGTCATTATTATTAATTTCAGTGACATGGGGATGTGAACTGGTCAGATGAATTTACCTTCGGGCGGGATCACTGTTCCTATGACCGGCTTCTACCAGACTATTGTAGTGGTTTGCGAACTCTGTTCACAAGCCCATCGGTAGCTCAAATGGTTAGAGCGCCTGCCTTGTAAGCAGAGGGTCCTGGGTTCAAATCCCGGCTGAGGAGCATTTTTGTCTTTCAGTTCACTACATATAGAATGAGTAAGTAATGTGTAACTAGACTGTCGGATTTCGGATGTGTTTGGTTAAACTTTAAGTGTTGTCTGTTCATGCGCATCCTTGTGTGATATGTTATGAAACTTCTGACAGTGTCGCGTTCTAACAAAGTGGTCGCTACGAGATTTCCAAAGGGCGGGGCTTATCGCAATAAATACACTTACTGGTCCGTTCCACATGTTCTTGAAACATATATGGCAGAACAGGTATTTCTTCGGGACGTCCTTGTAGGCAGTTCTATCCTCCTCATCCCTGGGGTGGCGTTTACCCTAAAAAAAAAATAAGTAACTAAGTATTTCAATAAATATTAAAGCACAACTCTTACTAGAAATGATCTTTTCACTATGGAACGGACCAGAAAAACGTTTCGCGAGAATACCATTACTTTAGCGCTTGTCCATTCTATCCCTCCTTCCTGCTCTCCAACGCGGCTGCTGGGCGCAAAACGTTTGAAAACTGAACGCACCGTGATTAAAAATTAGGAAAATTAAGCAAATAAAATAAGTAAAAAACAGAAGATTCTCATATGTGTGTGATGGGAAAGAGTTGTCAGCGGACGTCGAAGATTCTGGCAAACGTTGCGTAGCGGTTGCTGGGCGCAAAACGTTTGAAAACTGAACGCACCGTGGTTAAAAATTAGGAAAATTAAGCAAATAAAATAAGTCAAAAACAGAAGATTCTCATATCCTTGTGTGTGAAAGAGTTGTCAGCGGACGTAGAAGATTCTGGCAAACGTTGCGTAGCGTAACGAGTAGAACTGGGGACGGATGAAAAAGCCCTAAAAATTCGTAGGCACAAAACGGACCAATGGAGAAAGGTGGGGATTTTAGAAGTTTATAATCCCATAAGGCAGCTAGTTATATTATAAAGGCAGAAAAACCAAGATGGGTCCTTTAAGTACTAGTTGAAAACTTCTCAATCGTGGTACTAATATTCTCCGACAGTTTAATTGACAGAGCAATGGCCACGGTTGGCCGATATCTCATTACTTCCGGGTTGATGCTGCTATTGAATAAGGATTGATCTTTACTGTTTAAGAATCAAAAGCGTCGCCCTAAGAATAAAATTCACTAAACTAACTCCACCCTCCCCTCGAACACGATACACAATTAATTGTGACGAGCTCTGCGAAAATGTTGAGCATCACCAATAACAGCAACCTTAAAGGACCCCTCTTGCTTATTCTGACTTTTATAATATACTTAGCTCCCATATGGAATTGTAAGCTTCTACAATCCCCACCTTTCTCCATTGTTTCGTTTCGCATCAACGAATTTTTAGCGCTTTTTCGGCCTTTCCGAGTTTTCCCGTCACCCAACGAAAAGTTTGCCGTCATCTTCAACGTGCGCCGACAACTCTTTCACATTTGAGGATGTGATACTCTTCTGTTTCTTATTTCTTTTATTTGATTGATTTTCCCACTTTTTAACCAAGGCGCGTTTAGTTTTCAAATGTTTTACGCCCAGCTGCCGCGTCGGAGAGCACGAAGGCTGGATATAGTCGACAAGCGCTAACAAGAGAATCGCTAGTTTTAGGTGGAAAGTAATGGTATTTCCAAAAACGTTTTTTTCTGATTCATTCTTAGGGAAAAGATCATTTCTAGTAAGAGTTATGCATTAAATGTGATGACCATGTAGAAACCTCGTCAAAAAGGGATCGTTTCTACTGAAATCCTTTGCAAGCATCAGAATATTCGGTCACTCCACAGGTGATGTTGCCCCCTGATTAAAAACTTACGTTCGAATTGTGATGGAGTAGGCCTGTGCCGTCTGGCATGTTGGACTCGCAGTTCAGCAAAGCGGGAAGTTGGAAAGGATTCAAAAGAGAGCTTGCTGTATCAATCCCTGGACAGAAACGAGTAAAGAGTCCTACGAAGACGCCCTAGAGACATTGCGTCTACAAACTCTATCTGATAGGAGACACGAACTTCTTATGAAATTTGGCAAAAAATGTCTGGATGTGCACTGGTCCATTTTACCCCATGTCATTGTAGACTCACCAAAGATCCAACTGAAGAAAATCTATGTAAAATCAATGGAGCGTTACCTGAAGTCCTTTGTTCCCTATTTTGAAGTATTTTGACTGTTCTGAATTCCGAATTTAAATTGATATATTTTGCAGTTATGTTTGTTACTGTATTATAACTTTTCTTGAACAGGTATGTAGTGTATATCTTCCTATGTCCCACAGGTAGTTATATGATGACATTGAGTTTTGTAGAGGTTGATACGATATCGTATCAGCCTCCAGAGAGGGTATCAACCTCCGCAGAAGTTCATCGAGCACTTTTTCTCAACTACTGAAAAGTAGAACCTGACCTCCACAAAATAAATAAAAGACGTCACTTTCAGTAGAAAACCCCCAAAAAACACTAAAAATAATAAAAGAAAAAAAATACTGAAAAACGTAAGAGAAAAAATGTTCCACACTGAAAGAAAATGTTGCTTTCATAACCAACCACCCTGGGCAATACCTTGTTACAATCACGTTCCCAATGAAAAACTTGTCAACTGAAACAACATCCCCGATGAGAAATTTATCTCAATGTAGTACTATGAAAAATATGAAAAGGTTGCATGCAGTACTAACGATGCTACTACATGCTTCTACTTCAAGGCTACCGTGTTACTGCATACTACTATATGGTACTGTTGGCAAGACAGGATGCTACTGGATACTACTACATAAGACTGGACCAGTCTGAGGCACATTAAATGATAGTATTCTTTGCTATTACATAGTATTACATGCAGCGTTTTCGTACTACTACCATACTACTACACAGGCTACAAATTTTTCATCGGGAGGCTACCGTGTTACTGCATACTACTGCATGCTACTATTAGCAAGACTGGATGCTACTATGGCAAGACAGGATGCTACTGGATACTACTGCTTAAGACTGGACCAGTCTGAGGCACATTAAATGATAGTATTCTTTGCTATTACATGGTATTACATGCAACTTTTTCGTACAACTATCATAAAACTACGCAGGCTACAAATTTTTCATCGGGAGGTTCGAAAGATTGCTAGTCACTTCTTCCAGTCCGAAAACAGCCTAGCGAGGACCCTTTATTTATTTATTCTGTGGATTAAATGATAGTATTCTTTGCTATTACATAGTATTACATGCAACGTTTTCGTACTACTACCATACTACTACGCAGGCTACACATTTTTCATCGGGTCACTTCCAGCTTACTTCGACTTATTTCCCTCTCCTCTCCAAAAGCCACCCATTGAGCAATTACCACATTCTTTTTCTTGATGTTGCTCTGATTAAACAGTCCATTAATACAAACTTCAATGTTGCCACTTTCTATGATGGAACCTATGACTTTTTGCCCGGAAAAAAACAATGACATTCTGGCACCTAGGAAACTTGGTCCTTTTCACCAACTACCAACGAGATATCTCGTTTTATCCTCTTCATAATTATACGCCTCAACTCTTATGCTTCGTTTTTGTTTTTACTGATAAGGAACCGGTCGCAGAGTTCTTGCTCGCTTTGTCAAAGAAACGAAAATGTATGAGAAATCGGATAATTCTGCAACCAGTGGCAACACCGGTTTCAGGTTGATTAATTCTATCTCTCTAAGAGCACGCCTTGATTAATTCTATCTGTCGAGCCCGCCACTAGATGGCATCTGCTTCGCCACAAATGAAAAGATGGTGTTGGATAAGGATGGTATTGTTATATACTGAAATGCACAGATCACAACAGTAGCCATTTTCACATTTCTATAGGAGGCCAGAGTTGCCATTTCACTAAACAATAATTCCCTACAAAAGTGGCAAGTAACTACAACAAAAGAAGAACAAGTCCTACCTATAAAAATATTCTGTTCGGAAAAGTTATAATAGTTAACATGCCTCCATCTCGGTTCATATCAGAATAACAAACTCGACGGCCATTTAAAAATATCAACCTCGCCTTCGGCTCGGTAGATATTTTTCACAAATTACCTCGCCTTCGGCTCGGATAGGTTATTTTCAATGACCGTCTCGGTGTTATTTTCCGATATCAACCTCGATGTCTGAAGTAACCTTTAATATTTTAAAACTGTAACATATGTGTGACTATTTGTGACCATGTACGACTATCCACCACTATTTCTGTAAAAAGATAACATGGAATTAAACGAATTATTATTATTAATATAAGAGCTAAAAAAAACTGTTTTCAGAGTTATCTTCCCTTAAATTTTTCTTATTATTTAGTTTATTTTTATATCTCGCATTTGAATATCCTGAATTATTTTGACTCTGTTGACTGACTGACCTTGGGCTCTTGTAGTGTCGTTCATAGTAATTAATGCTGGCAAGTAAGATTAGGGGAAATTCTGTGAAAAAGATCTTGGATGACAGCTGGCATACCAAAGTCTTCTAAAATAGCAGTAGAACGCCGCTGTGGTAAAATACTGCTTTCTGGAAACTGGTATATGTGCTAACCTACCTTGTGGTCTGCTTTAGCTGTCTTTCCTCCATCGTTCTTTGTATTGGCTTGGGGCTTATTCTGGGTCCCTTTTGCATCATCCTTTCTGAAAAACGGCAAAAAAGAAGTGAATGTGTCATTCAAAGAAACTTTTACCACCTTCCTCATACGAAGCCCTATCAACCTTCGCAGATGTTCATCAATGACTCTTCCTCAAATACTGAAAAGTGGAAGCTGGCCTTAAAAAAAATAAATAAAAAACAATACTTTCAGTAAAAAATAAAAAAAACTTAAAATCGTTAAAGAAAAAAAGGAAAGGAAATCATAGCCTACTTTCTTAGCCAACCGATTTGTAAATATTTTATTGTATATCTTTACTTTACTGTAAATCCTTGACTTTCACAAGGCAATACTCGCTTTTCCGTGAAATCCAGTACGAGGTCCACTCGTAAGTTGGCCCGGCCGGCCAACACACCCGGCAGCTGACTGAGAGGATAGATAGATATTGCTTTTAATCATTGTCCAAACAGGTGTTGTAAGGTGTATTACGGCGTATAAGGCTTATTACAGAGCTCGGCTGCATTCTCCCTTATGCAGAGCCAATCAGATCGCTTGGTTGGTTCCGCCAGCGGGCCAAGGAGATGAGCAGCGTCGTCAGGGTTGCCAAAGGAAGCACAAAACTTCTACTTTGTTGGGAGCTAAAGAAACAACTTTTCTTTAAAAAAAAAACGTTTTTGATCTGTTACGACTGCTTATTGTTAGTTCGAGGATCAATGCTATCCATTCGCTAATTTAATAGCTTTTTTACAATATAATGGGCGTTAAATTGTGCTCCTGTACTTAAACATTGTATTACCGTGAAAATCGAACGCCGCATTGATAAAAACCTCTTGGGTTCCAATTTGAACAGGCGTGTGAAACACCGCGTATAACGCTATTCAGCTTATTACATCTATTTGGATAATGCTTTACTCTTCTCAAACTATAACGGTAAAATCCAAATTTTGTCGAAATCGTCAATATATATAACTGTAAACACTAATAAAAATTAAAAATTTTCACGAAAGATGGTACAAACGTCTTTCCTGAGGCAGCTCTTGCAGGTCGTAATGAGAATGACGAACTATTGAGGGATTGGACAGACGTACGCTTCCTAACAGGCGGGCGAACTGACGGGTTCCACGCGAGTTAGCGAGTTATCCGAAGAAACTGGGCTCGTCGACTGACTGACGACGTATCTTGTCGATGTGGTGACGGACCCTCACCAATAGGAACAACCCAGACCCGTCACCACTCACTGACATGAGGTGTTGTTCTATGAATGGCAAAACGGAAATTCACCAGATCCACGTATTACAATGAGTACGACTGGACAAAAGAAGGGAACAAGAGCGTCTCCGGATCTGCGGCGTAAATTCTTGCTGTAGATATTTCCACTTCCATAATTACTGTATTTTTTACAAATGACGTTGCAAACTTCACCAACACCTGTCATCAATGGGGACACCCGTTTAAAATCCCGTTTCCCCAAGGACGTGTGCAAGTACGGTTCTGGAACCAGAATTGCTGTAGTTGGAATTAAAGACTCTAACACTGGGAAAGACAGGAAACTCCGCTGAAAGTCATTGAACATAGAGGTGCTCGCTATCTAGCGTTTGGACTTTGTCCAACTATAAACGATGAAAGTGAGAGTGAACAAACACGAAGTGTAAACAAACTAGGGGATTTGTTGTTGTTGTAGGTTGACGTTTCTAGAGCTTCAGCTCATACACGCTTGTACCACTGGGTATACGCAAACTTATGTAAGTATGTTACAATACTTTTATCCTTCCAATCATACACAGATCAGAGAAATATTTAGCCAACAGGCTAGGGTCAATATTGTAAAGGGGTTAGGGGTTTTTCTCAAGACGTCGTCTGAATCAGGGTATGTTAAAGGACCTGTCTTACCTATAATACTAACGCAACCTACTTCCATAATCACTCCATACATTTCTAAGCCCGGAGACCCCAATTTCGTACTGTACATTCTAACCCCTCTGATAAAACCACGCTTATTTTCTCACTTGCCGTGTTTTGCTACCTTCGATGTGTATCACGCTGTCAACGGTTGTCGGCGAGAAGTTTTTCCATCAGAAAAACCGGTTATGTAAATTGTTTCCTGTTTTCGCTACAAAGTGAACGAGTCTCGGAAAAGGCTTAAAACAGCAAAAATCGTGGGTTATTTGTTGAAAGCACAGCCTGGTTTTAAAGTATTCAAATATTTTAAAATACTGTAAGTTGAACAGTAAATAGCGCGAGGAGTCCTTTAAGGGTATTTGCAAATAACAAGAAACGGCACATGAAGTTTGACGATGAACGGTCATTTAAACAGTAAGATGTTTCAACGTCAGTCGAACCGCTAGGAAGCGCTAATTACCTTGATATGACTAAGTCCAAAACACGCAAGTGATCCTCAGGAAGGATGAGAAAACGTCTCACTGACGAATCAAACTCAACAACTCAAATACTGTGTCAACCAATCACCGCGGTCGTTGGGGACCGCTGCGGTGCCGCTTCTGGCTCTTCTGCTAGGTCAACAGCGATTTTGCATCGATAAGGAGAGTTAGTCATCAATTCGCCATATTCCAGACTTCCAGTTCATCGCTTCCATGCGGACTAATTTCTGTTAATCCCACTATGCCTCACCATCACCACTTGCCACAGACGTAGTAAAACAGATCCACCAGTTGACGAGTACAAAATCTGCAATCTGCTTCCCAGGTAATGGAGGTTTTGCGTACGTTTCAGTAGTAGAAAATGAAGAGTCACCTACTACCTTATGGGTCTGACTTTTAACTATGCCTACACAAGGGTTGAATATGAGACAAACGGGGGATTAACAAAAACTAGTCCACTTGGAGCGCTGAATAAGGCGAATGATGGAAATTTCCTGTCTTTCCACCGTTACGGTCTTTGCTTGGAATAGCCTTACCGAAGATACAGTTAATGACGAGTTTACCAAAGGCTACAAGCGTAGAATAGATTAAGCTTTCTACTTTGCTGGATAGAACTATTCCAACTTCTTCCTGAAACGTAGCCGTTACTGTTACGATACTAATCGAATCTGAACGTTTTGTTTTGATTGGCTACAATGAGAAAAGCGAGACGGATAGCGAAGCCAGTTTTCCCGTCTAATCCACGGGCCCCACTATAGTCACACCTTGTAATAGCGCCGGTAGTAAGACTGTTTACGTTCGAAACTGGGAAGAAAAGACGCTGAAAACGCAAAAAAATCAAGATGGAAAAATCCATCTCAGCCATTTTGAAACGTATTTTGGAGTATTTGGAACAATGACAGACCCGAGTCATTGACTTTAGCTAGTTTGGTTTACCTTTGAGTGAAGATGGTGGCATTATTTCTTCAATTTCTTTGTCCTAGTGTGATCAGGATGAAACGCGAAGAGTGGGTAATAATCAAATTACGAACCAAATTACGTACAGATGTGACTGAATGTGGCCCGGGCATAATCTGTGTCAAACAGAAAAGATAAAAGGGCAAAATACTCTAATAGCATTCTGGCTTGGCGGATCGCAAGGGTGAAGATGGGTGTGTCAGTGCAATAAGCTCCGATTTCCTTCAACGATTCTGTAGTCGGTCTACGATATCTACGAGTTGTTAATCTAACTCCTCTGGTCAAGGTCGGTCCGAACGGAAGGTGTCGCCAGAAAGCTGCTTCCGATTCAAACAGAGACACGTAGGAGAAATACAACTTCTCATTAAGGACATATCATTCAGCAGAAGTTCATCTACTCTGCTGGCTGATCTTTTAAATACTCTTGAGGACTAAACCTACGTGCCGATGAACAACGGCCGTGTACGTAGCGGAAGAGACACCACAGCTGTCCCCGACGAACGCCGTTTATTGGTTGACACAGGATTTGAGTCATCGTTCGGGCGACATTTCTCATTAAATTGGTCATATAGAGTATTGGAGGATCTGACAAAACTCCTAGATGTCGGGCAGAAAGATGGGCTTTTGGGAAGAGACTGTCAGCCGTCATCATTAAACCGGCGACGACAGGAGTACCTTGTCGCTGGCAAATGCGGTTTAAGGTAATTAAACAGTGTGTCAGCTGCCCAATCGCTAAGAAAAAGTTGAAGGGATGGGACTGAAATGGCTGACTGTGCTGTGATTTCTCAACCATCTGTCGATGTAGACTGGCCACTGAAGCTGTAGAAAACTGTCTGTGATGCCGAGTGTCGCCCTCTGAGCCTGCGCACTAGAGGGTTATTTTTGGGCAATTTTTTCAGTTTTTCGCCACTCTGATTTGAACGAGTGTGGAATCCATGGTTCTATTGATGCATCGCAAACGTGTCACCGGGGTCCGCAGCGCCAACCTGGCAGGGATACGACCCTTCACAATGTGCAGATGTAAGTTTTGCGTCAAGTTTGATCGACTTGAATGTAGCTATTCCCGATTGGTGCAGTTAGCGTGCCAATCGGCCCGGGCGCAGCGAAGCTTGCATTTCGTCTATTGCCCCGATAAGCTCGCAGCAGACACGGCCGACGATAGTATTCATCCATAGTACATGCCACAGTGGTTGATCCTCCGTCGATTCTTTACGTTCTTTGGCAACTGACAAAATGGTCCTTCGCGAGCGCTAGAACGTCTAATCTCGGCCTGTATCCTTACGGGCGGAAACTTATAACTCTGCTCGCCACGTTGTTCGGTTACGCGGAACGCAGCCAACAGAACTTGGGACAACGTTTACCATAGAGCTAAGCCCTCTTAGGTTGGCCAGGCGGCCAAGAGGCATTCCTTTCGCTACATCACAGATCCGCAAACTTTGCCAATATCAGCAGGCGTGAACGCTGAGAAGAAGGTGTTTTCAGCGGAACAAATTAAGCTCTTCATTTCGCTACGAAGCCAACTTATACAGTATGAACATATGGTGTCAGAAAACGGGTGGCGACTGAAGTAAAACTGTTTGAATGTACGATTAGCATTCTTACCTATTCTCTTGCTTCTTGACTGGAACCTTTCTCTTACGATCAGGTGAGCGAGCTCTATGCTCATTATCATCAACTCTTCCTCCCTTTCGGTTGCCAGAATCCTGTTCCAGAAGAAATGAAGAAAAATTACTTTTAAACTCAACGGCGACGCAAAGATCGCTGATCCAGCATTTAGTTCTGGTCAAAGAAACCAACCAATTTCTCCTGCATCGTACAGGACAACTTTCATACGAATCACGGTTAAACAAAGAAAGATGGTGTGGGGAGAACGACGAAAGGATCAGCTCATGATATCAACAGCTCAATCCGACGAAATGAGCGTCGCAGTCGAGTCAAACGAGTGTTCTTAAAATATCTATATAGATCTTGATCTGTTTTTAAAGGCACTCGACTCCAGAGTCATAGATGACCGAGTTGCCAAAAGGCTACGACGGCCGTCGGCACCGACTTTTAATTCTTCGTCGTGGCGCTTCGTTTGCCAACGAAACCAGTCGTGTAGATCTGCAAGACTAGGCACAGAGGGCCCAGTTTTAAACGGGCACGTAAAGAAATGTAGGGATGATCACGGGAACCATCGGATGACCTGTCCACAATCTGCACCCGGTCGAGGGCACCACTACAAGAAACTCGCAGGCCAAATCGCTTGCACAAGTTACTCTCCTGATATATTTGTCTGCTCTTGTTTGACTCTACCGACCATATCGAGTGTGCTGAGTATCTGACATGCTGGAAACTATGGGGTAATTCTTGTTCACTATTTTAAAAGACCTTGAGCGAATAAGTCGACAGTGGTCAAAGGATATAGTATACCCAATATTAACTGGTTGTCCCTACGCAATATCACAAAGGGCCGGTGGGTACCTGCCACCTTGTGCAAGGCTCGGGTGTTCTGTACAAAATCAACAGTAGATGTCGAGACGTAGTGGACGGACGATATCCGTATCGCTATAGACAGAGCGCTCCAAAAAAGAACGCCACATAGAACATATGAGATAATGATTCTAGGAATGACGCCACTGTTTTAGAACGATCTCAGTAGCTTGTATCCACTGCTTGATACGAAGTTGAGAAAATGGAATGGAGATGAACGATGACAAAACGAAAGCTCATCGACTTGTCTGTTGATTAAAGGAAACTATACGTGTAGCTAGGTGGAATAAAAAGTAGCAATAGACATCAGAATAAGAGGAAAGACGGGCCTAGTGTACACAGCATCCTTCAAGCTTATGCAGGTCTCGAGATCTGGGAACCATCTTCACAGCTCGAAGGCTCTTTAACACCAACGTAATGTCAGTAGTGTTCCTTAGCGCTGCAGATTACTGGAAGAAGTACTGCGAGAACAATCGTAACATTCAAGATCGCGTACTTTAAGCATACCTTCAAAATTCATGGGCGAAAGGGGGTAAAGAACGCCAGGGATAAGGAAATAAGCCCCGACGAGCTTTTGTCCTACAGACTAACAGGAATCATGAAGAAAGTGGTGGTCGGGTATTCCAGCAATTTTCGCAATAACCGGCAAGAGAGATCTATGGACGGTCCGATATGTCATAGATAAGTAACATTGACCTGTCGAGTTGATTAATAGTGCTTGAAGTGTCTTTATTTGTATTGACATATCCAAAGCTATTTGAATGTAATTAAAGATATTACGGATTAAATCATCATTTCATAGATCTGGGGGCTCAGGCATTTTGATGAGTTTTTGCATACTTTAAGCACTCGATACAGCCGCCAGTTGAAACTAAAGCCAGCAGATCAGTCGAGTACAAAGATATTTCGTAAAGAAGTTGCGCCAATCGCTTATTACCATGCTTCATAAAAGTACGACGGAATCAAACGCTATGTCTCCCTATCCGCTACAGCTAGATCCAGTTAGGCCTCGTATCGGGAGAGCAATTGAGTTTACCGGTTCATTGCTGCCAATAAGACAGAGGAAGTCATCGGCATAGTAAAACACTCATGGGTCATATAGCCGTTAGGGTTACGCGTGAGCTCGAGCCTATATAAACTCTTTTATACTACCAAAACAACCCTTCCCCATGACGCTGTACATCCGTTCTTGATACGCTACCCTTCCATTCGCTCCAAACATTAATAATGTGAGTTCCCTCACGCTTTCAAATTCACATATCAAATGCTTAGGTTCCTATACCTCACATCGTACCCAGAATATCGAACATGAGTAAGGACTGGAAATACTATGCATACTTTCCAGTAGTATTTATGCAGCAAGAAATGGTGAAGTTACGGTAGACTGAACAACATTTGCTTCCTGACCGAAGATTAAAAATTAAGTGTTTTTTTCTGTGTGTTTATGTGTTTTGTTTATTTTCTTCATTTACTCCGCCTTTTCAAAATGTCGGGTCATAAATAAATTACTTACTTACTTACTTACTTACATGCATTAACCAACGTTCGACGAAGCCAGTACAACTGTCAAGCCAGCTGTTTCGGGGAGCACCCAGGAGGCAAGATGAAATAGATAGACAGACCAATCAGTTGATGGACAGAAAATATAAGGGCAATGGTTGAGACTTTAAAAGTCATTTCTTTCACTCTATGGGCCGAAGCTAACAACGCCGGCAATCCAAACACTACAGAAGGAATTAAACAGATAAACAACAATACCCATCGTGCGATATTGCCCCTCGCCTGCTTAGGAGGGGGGCCGCCTCGACCGTCAGCCCGCATGTTGACTGGCCTTCTCTCGAAGCTTCCATAGCCGGCTGGGGGACCATAGTTGCCCATCGGCATTGAGTAGGGTTGTTCCTAAAACAGAGAACATGATTCACTTTACTACAACATGAAGTCAATCCATTTAAAAGCAACACAGGTAACTGCGGTTCGATGCACAACTAAAACTATTCGCGATGTCTAGGTTCATAACACAAAATGCAGTGCTCACATGCTTTTTCGCAAGGGTAGTCTAGTGTATCGGTGTCACTTGAAGATTCGCCCAGACCTAGCACTTTGGTGTGACTCGCGAGCAATCGGATGCTCTAGAGAGGATACAATACCGAGCTTTGCTAATAACTGATAAATCTCTAAAAGTTCATTTCATCCATTTCTCGAAAAATCTGACAACCCTGTCTCAAGGTTGTGAAACTTTGTGCTTGAAGTTTGGCAAGCAGACTCTTTCGGACCCAGTCCTCCACGATATCCTGCCCGTGACTCTGCTACAGAAAAGGCGAGGCCGGAAAGACAAACTTCCGATCCAGTGCTTACCCTTCAACCAGTTTTTTTGCCGACGTTTAAGATACGAGAATATTTTTGTCCCCTGCTTTGTTTCCCTATATTATAGAAACAAGTGAGCAAGCGCTCAGACGTGGAGTGTCGAAGTAAAATGTTTATCACATTGTATATACAAACAGCTTTAGAACCAAGATATTTCTCATCCCCAGTAACCAAACAAGTATTGAAATAACCTAATTTGTAACCATCCCACTTTAAAAGCTTTAAATGTAAACAAACCGCCAGTTTAAATCCATAGAAATGTTGAAGATCTTGCACAAATAGCTTGAGTTCGAACAATGAATGGTCTGTCAGCCAGTCCCACCCTTTGAACCTCTTTTCCATTAGCAAGGTAATAACAAGTGCAATAAACCAAATCGTAGCAGCCTAACGCCCCCTTTGCCACAATTCATTAAGAACGGCATATCATCCATCGCGTCGTCTTATTTGTTGCTGTTACACCAAATCCTCATCCATAGATACTTCTCCCCAAATATACAGGAGTAAGTAAGTAAGTAAGTAATAAGTAATTTATTTATGACCCGCCATTTTGAAAAGGCGGAGTAAATGACAAAAGTAAAGAAAATAAACAAAACACATATATACACACAGAAAAAGACACTTAATTTTTAATCTTCGGTCAGGAAGCAGTGGACGACATAGTGTGCTGGTTGGGCCTTGTTGTCCATGAGTTTTGAAAGTGATGACGAAACATCCAAAAGGGTAACACTTGCGTCTTGAATTTTTAATTTCTCCGTCAATGTATGGTTATGACATAATTTCGACAAGTGGAGCAGGTGCTTTGCATATTTAAAATAACATGATCTCATCTTTTTAATCTCCTTCTTTCGCAGAACATGAGTGACGCCAGAACGAAATAGTATAGAAGGAGCGCAGAAGGTGCTGTACAAATTTCCCAAAGCTTTACGATTATAGCGCCCCCGGTTGGGGACGATGCGCCCATAGGCGCTACGGATCGACTTATAAACTTCTTGAACAACCGATGAGCAAAATTTTGACAATGAAGATTTGAATGTTATGCCGAGCCACCGTAGAGAGTCTGTTGATTTGACGATGAACGATCCAAGAGATATAGAAGCTTTAGATGCACTCGAACAATTTGACGAAGGGTTGAAATGCAGATACTCACATTTTGAAAGGTTAACTTCAAGGCCAATTTTCAGAAGTTCTGACGACAGCTTACTTACATTTTTTGTGAGTGTGGATCGGCTACGGCTTACTAAGAGCAAGTCGTCCGCATAGGCTATGTAGCTGAAGGCATAGTCTTTATAGAAGTAAGCAGGAAGCAAAGAATCGAGACAAGAAGATATGGCCGATTTGAAGATGTAGGGAGATAAGACTCCCCCTTGGCGAACACCAGTTCGGACAGAAATAATCTCTGACAAGCTACCTTGCCATTTGAACCTTACTGAAGAATGACCATACCAAAATTTTAACAGATAGACGACAGACAGATTCACGCCAGAAGTAATGAGAGAAAATAGGGCCTGAGAATGCGTTATATTGTCAAAAGCACCAGCTATATCTATAGAACATATATGTATAGAAGACTTGTCGCGGGTAGCCTGTTTCATCATTTTTGTCAATATGTGATGAGCATGCGCACAACTGGCGCTCGAACGGAATCCAAACTGCATTGAACCAAAGCTACATTTTTCAACTAGTTCTGGAAGAAGGACGTGTGAAACACTGGAGTTGGACTTGAGACCTGTCATAGACGATCATAGCGGGGGGGGGGGGGGGAGGTCGGGACCCATCAAATGCGTGTTTACACCTCTTTTTCCTCAAGTATACCAGCTTAGAGTTTGATTCCAGTCACAGGTCAAAAACTTTTTTCATGGGCAGTTTGGGCCAACTTGCCCATGAACGGGGAGGGTGGGGGTGGTTCAACTCTCCCCAACCCCTATGATCCAAAAGCACAAAGGAATTTCATTGCAGTTATTGTCAAGTTATAAACATTGAAATGGGCAGTCTGGGCCCAATTGCTCCTGAACCAAGTAGGGGTGGGGTTTGAGATCCGCAAAAAGTAATAAGAGACCCCAATGCTCACAATCCTACCAAGTTTCAACTTGATACCTGTTGAATCCTGGTTCGGGTAACGAACTTTACTCCTGGGCAATCTGGGCCCAGTTGCCCATGAACGAGGTGGGTGGGGGAGGTGCAACTTTCAAAGCACTTTCCTAGCCCTAGGATCAACATGTGCAAAGAATTTCATCGTCCTATGTCCAGTTCTGGTCAAGTTATGAACGTTATTCACTGGGCAATCTGGGACCATTTACCCCTGAACCGGGTTGGGGTGGGACCCCCAAAAGACAACTAGACCAAAATACCCACCAGTATACCAAGTTTGAACGTGATACTTGCACTGGTTCACAAGTTATGAGCTCCACAAAATATTGTGAAAACCGGAAACTGAAAACCGAAAGCTGCTACAGCGCTCGCAATAGTGGATTGTTCTAAGGAACACTCCACTAATTAGTAACTAATTGTTTTATCCTTCCCTCGTCGTTATCTTTCTATTTGGTTTGTCTTCATTTTTTGTTATATGTATTGGCCACTTTCTAATCTATGTTGATTGTTTTGGGTCATTAATTCATGTTTGACTTGCACCACCTGCTATTCGGCTAGTCCGCAATTGTTGTTTCAATAAAACTGAATTGAGTTGGACTGAACTGAAAAAAATTCTAGTAGATACATTCGATTTCCATGAGATGAGATCACACGTAGTTTCACTTCGATAGGGACAGAAGGCAGGCCCATCGTTTCAGCTTTTACTGTCAGGGGCATATTAAAATCAGAAAAAAATAATTTGTTAGTTTTACTGGATGTCAAAAGCGAGATGATACTGCAGCGAATAACCTCACAAAAAGGCTTCTAAAGATCACACAAAGATTGGGAATGGTATTACTGAGTCTAAAAAATAAAACACTTGAAGCTTTTGACCAATGAAGTATTAACTGCTCTAACGGTGGCTGGTCAATAGGTCCAGAACTCCACTATTAGAACTATGTCTTTATTGAAAACGGGTTGCCCACCCAATATTTGATTGAATTTCCTAGTTCTGCTCCACACTATAACAATTAGTGCAAATTAGTTTCACACAAGAGCTGTACACTCCGTAGCCTTTGACAGGCCGATATTCTTCCCCTTTTGATTGAGAAAAGTATTTATAACTGCCTGATAAGGGGCTGGATGGCACCCATTTAGTTAGAAGAAAAATCGTTTTATACTTTTTTGAGCAAGACCAAATATACTTTGTGTCCTAGCCGAGCATCAGCCAGCGAAAGTGAGGAAGACTGCAGTGAAATCATGCTAGCGAAATCAACCGCTAAATGGGACCTGAGAGTAGGACTTTCACTTGGTCTTTTCAATCTACAGTAAAAAAAAATATTGTGTTGAGGTTGTTATTTAATCTTTGCTGTGGGTGTTCTGAGGATGATTACTATCTCTATCCGTTTAATTTTTTCTGTGGTTTGATTTTGTGGTCTTGATTAGGACAATTGAAGCTGATTTTTTGTTCAGTAGTTGTTCTGCATTAGTACAGTTTATTTTTTGCCACCCCCTACGACAAGGTTACTTCTTGGGGAGGTCGTCAAACGGAAGTGTTTCATTTATTTATTGAATAAATTTCTCTCTCTAAACAAAATGCTTACCCTCAGTGGACGGTTCTGCACAGCTTGCTGTTGTCCCTGCACCAATGCACCAATCAGAGATGTTGCCAAAGATGCAAGCTGAGCCTGAGCTTGAGGGACCAACTGCTGCAGTAGTTCCTGCTGTGGTGCCACACCTAGTAACCCAGCCTGCGACATGCGTTCAGGCAATGGTTGCTGAGCTGCACTTAACATTTCCCGACGTCTTGCATCTTCCTGCCTTGCTGCATACAGCTCATCTCTTCTTGTATCATAGTCATCATAACTTTTCTCCTGACGTCTCCGCTGACCATCATAGCTCTCACCCTGGCTTACGTAGGTTTCAGCTCCGCGAGGAGCTCGCTGACCAGAGTAACCCGAGGTGGAATATCTAACGTCATATTCTTCTTCGTAGCGGTTTTCTGCAGGCGAGTCACTACTACCAGCCCTCCAGTTTCCGTCACCCAACTGCCTAGAAACTGGGTCATAACTAACGTTGACAACTCTTCTTGGCTGTTCCTCTGATTTTCTCTGATACTGGCGCCCATAATCTGGGGGGCTGACGTCTCGTCGCTCTTCCTGTCTCCTGTAGATACTTTCAGGCTCATACCCTCTAGCAGCCGGTCTGTTTGACCTTAGAACAGCTTCTGGTCGGGGAACCAGAAAACCACCACTGGATGATTGTGCTGATGGTGAAGTTCCATAACTTCGATCTCCTCGATTGGTTTCTTGCGAAGCTGACCGGCTGTAACTGCTTGCTGATGGCGCTGCAGCTCTACTCTCCACAAACAGGTCTTCGTCATCATAACCAGAGTACCCCTTACGACTTGGAGGATTGTATGATGACTGATTTACAGCCTGTTTTCTCTCATAAGGATATTCATCGTCAAGGAGAGGTGCACCTCGTCCTCCAGATGACTGAACAGTCCTTGAATTCCCGTATCCTCGCTGGCTGGGGTTTCCGTAAGACATCCTAGAATTAAACAAAAAATAAAAATGATCCAATCAAAGCATATATAGCTGAGGGAAGGGATGCATCATGCACTTAAAGGACACCTGAACAATGAACCATACTTGAACACACCATGGAGAATGCAATTACAGACATGGCCACAGAGATTATTCTTCTCCTGAGTGTGAAGTTTTCAAAATAGGGATGTTCGTTTCTGGAGGTTTGCACATGCAGACTCCAAGACAAAAAGCGCAATTCATTCAAATCTTGTAGCCTACAGCGCTGGCCGGATCGTATTGGAATTTCTTCTAAATATACGTTCGGGCTTAAGAAGTTGATTGGAGACATTTGTTCATTTCTAAAATTGTTCGGTACTGAAATAAGGACAGATGCAAAATGGAGCAAAAATCATAGCTTGGAAACACTATTTCGTATTTGGACTGGGTTTTCTGCAGGCAAAGTTAACGGAAGTCATACAGATAGGGCTGTTTGGGTGTCGTTTAATCCCCCCCCCCCCCTCCTTATACCTCCACAATACTATTTCTAGCCATAGCAGTTCAGGTAAGCTTGATCTAGTGTGTTCCGTTGTTGAAATAAACAGCATCTTCTATATTCATTTGAAATCATTTTTTTCCCCAGAGATAGGAGAATCCCAGGTTCACAAAATTTCCGGGGTCCCGAAATGCCTAAAGAAATTTTGAGATTGGTCAGAATGTTTTGATGACTGACTACTATGTGACAGGAAAGTTCGCTGGGTATCGGGAATTATTTTCAAAAGAGTATCCACGGCAATGTACTTAGTAAACATTGATGATAAGTTTGGAAACCACATGTCGACCAGATACGAACATTGGAGTATGAACCGAAGTAGAGTTTGTGGATAGTCCGATCAAACCGAGATCAGTCAGCCCGAGTCTGACACGAGTGATGAGTCTGGCCTGGCAGAGCCAGAGTCTTCGCCATAACCACCAAGATTGTTGTACTGAAAAAAAAAAAAAAACCAGAGGCGTCACTAGCAAAAATGTTTGGGGGGGGGGCAAGGAATTTACCGACTGGCTGGTAATTTTTACTGGCTGTTTTTGCAGAAAAAAAGACAGTTTCGAAAAAATCGACTGATTTTCAAGAAAAAACGACTGTTCAGACGAAAAATCGACTGATTTTCAGAAAAATCGACTGTTTTAATGAAAAAAATCAACTGTTTTGGCGAAAAATCGCGGCGCTTCGCGTCGACTCGGTTACAAAAAACTCGAATGGTTGATTTTGTAGGGGGGAGAGAGTTGATACGTATTTGTACCGGATTACTCTTATCATCATACTATTGCGCCACAAGGCAAACCAGTTCTCCCCAGGTAGCAAGCGTCATTCATTTCAGTCGCATACCAGTCTCTGTACAGTTTAGGTGATCGGAACAAATTAGTTTTAGTCAAGAGACGTATCACACCCGTTCCCAACATATGCATGCTGCAAGGTTCGGGACCCCCCCCCCTTCCTCCCCGATGGTGAATACCGTGTCGAATCCCGTTCAGACACATAAATGCATCATCTACGGCAGCTTCTCTTACCATCCAACAAGTTTCACTCGAATCTGTCATTTCCAGGAAATTATGGCACTCCCTTCAGCTCCCCCACCGAGGCCAAATCCGTCCGCTGGAATCCCCCCTCCAGCTTCCACCGCCATGCTCGAATCCGGTTCGGACACATAAAGGGGTTTTCTAAGGTATTTTATTTTATCACCCATCAAGTTTCACTCAAATCTAGCAGTCTTAGGGAAATTCCGAACTTTCTACCTACATGAGTTTCATTGCAAGTGCTCCACTCATCCAACCCCTAAGCAATCCACAACATTTTCAGGCCCTCCCTCAATGTCCTCCAACATCAAGCCCATGCACTGGAGGAAGGGCACAGTAGGCTACTCTCATGAAAATCTGTTGAAAAGCAATATCCCATTCCAAACTTAAATTCAATAGATTTTTTCATGGGTTCCACAACCTTGCTGCAGGGCATGGTGTCCCAGAATATGAAACATGCATATGGTGCTCATACACTGGGACATGCCCTGACACTGGAGCACCATGCCCAAAAATTGAGGATTTGTGAAAGACTGAATCCTTCTCAACTTAAGCATGCCACAAGGTTCTGCATTCCTAATCCCACCACCTTCCTGCTGATGGCTGAATCCGGTTCGGAAAATATATTGTATAGGGCAGTTCTCCTGTCACACACAAAGTTTCACTGAAATCTGAGCAATTTCCAGGAGATTCCAGTACTTCCCCCACAGTGGTCGGATCCAGTCTGGACCCCAAAATGCTCACTAAGACTTAGATCACTTCCTCTGTACAAACAAAGGGTTCGGAACATTCTGAACATTGGCGGCTAAATGAATTGGTTTTACGCAGAATTACTTTCTGCTAATCAGAACCAGTTGGCTGCCACTTCTTCAGTTTTCAGTCAGAGAGTTATTTTTTTTTACATATAATTTTCGTTGAAGACATTGTCAAATGCGCAAACGAAGGAGTTTCGAGCCCCGGTGTCAACTTCCTCCCTCCCCCTTAAGAATAATGAAAAGACCTAGTAAGAAGTCCTTATTCGAGGCTTGACGATTATGGTGGGTTTTCATAAGAAATAAAAATAACTGACGTAAAACAAGTTCAAATGAATGACATGTATATCCTTGACGGATCTGCAGCCCCCGGTAACATTCACTGACAGCGCAGAATATTTATACCGCACCAGGAACATGAGGTTTCTTTAAGTGAGAAACCCCTCTTAATATGCCAAACATCCTTTCTGCTAATCTTAATCTACAGAGGAGTTAAAGGTAGATTATTTCTGATGTTCGTCAAGTTCAATCAGTACAAGAATCTTATTTACAAACAACAGTTTCCGTCTTCCGGATATGAAACTGCGGCCCCTCCCCTTCCCAACCTAGTAATCAAATAAAATATAATTACCAGCTACAAATAAAAAACTCTTTCTGTTCCTATCATACGTATCCTTCGTATCTAAATCACACTCTAATTGCCGTCAAATACAATACAACCCTTGACTGACCTGACTCATCCCCAGTTATCCATCAAAGCTACAAAGAATCGCCTTCCTATGAACCTGTTGGGCATGATTGAGAGCTGCGTTTGGAATGGGCACAAACTCCCGAAAATTCCAGCGAAAATTGCATTTTTCTTGCAAAAATTCGCCATGTTTTTCAATTTTTCCATATTTTTGAATTTTGGGAAATATTTCAATTTTTCGGAATATTCGCAATTTCCGAGAGGCCTCCGAATATTTCAGTTTTGCGAATATTCGATTGAATTTTTCAACTGAAAAATTCGCTTTTTACATCTATACCCAAAATGCATCATAAATTATAATGAACTTTCTACATTCAGTGTTTCAGTTCAATCAAATCACTTCACTTGTTCAACCCCTACACAATTCACAAAATATCCCTGAAACTCCCACCATCTCACCCCATAGTGGCTAAATCCGGTTCGGACACAAATCTATCACATGGGGAATCTTCTTATAACTTCTTTGTTATTCTGTGTCAATGTTATCTAATCCATGGTCAGCTCTATTTATTTAACCGTCCTTGTTGATATTTTTTGTATTTAGTGTTAGTCTTTCTTTTTCCTATTTATGGTCTTACTCCATCTTTGGACTGATTTGACTGATTGATTATTGATCGTCACTGACATCAAGTTTCACACCAATTGGAGCACTGCTTCGTAAAATGTGCACAAGACTAGTTCATAGATTCCCCATTCTTCCACTCCCCACGGATGGTGAATCCAAGAAAGGGAAGTTTCCCAGAGCATTTGGTCAGGTCCTCTGCTCTCATATTTGCATACTTGTGCCAAGTTTCAATGTCATACAGTAGACGTACAGTAGAGGTATGCTTATGTGAACGTCTGCTAACAGTGAAAAATCGCCGAAGAAACAAGACTAAAGGTGTCGATGGGATCCCAAAAATCTAATATTTGATTCAGGCAATCAGGTCTTGTCTTCGCAAGATCCGGTCTTCGCCAGGGTAATCATCAGAGAAAACTAAGTTCAGATATACCTATAAGCCATATCTATTTTGACGATACTGACCGAGACTTCCTGCTTTACTTCTGCCAAGTTTCCAGTTTCGCCCGAATTCCGACGAACTACTAGTCCAGCAAAAAAAGAAAATTCAGAAACAAATCCAGGACAAAACCGGATTCCGGACTAATTGTATGTCCGAGTAAAAAATGATTGTCATATACAGACTCAGCCTTTCTTCTTACCCCTTAACCTGTCATCTAATCGAACTTTTGCTTTGAACAAATTTTCCGGTTTCGGCCGGATTCCGGGCGAACTAGTTGCCCGGCGAGAAAATTATTTTCAACATCGTGTTCAGCATGTCTTTTTACCCCTAAATCGAACATTTAATCAACTTCAAATGAAACTTTTACTTTATTTGAACTATTTGAACCCCCAACCCAAATGTAGAGCTACATAGCCCATCTACGAACTTGACCTTACCCTTGACCCAATGAATCCTCACACCAACTTTCATCAAGATATCTCATTCCCTTCGAGAGTTCTCGTGCTCACAGACAGACGGACAGACGGAAATTTTTGCGATGTCATAGGTATCCCTCCACTTACGTTTTGGATCCCAAAAACTAAAACCCAAACTAGACATTTTTCACTATGAATATTTGTAATGGCCACTCACGCTTTTGTCACTTTTTGATTAGTATGTTAATTCACAGCTGAAAGTGACTCAACTGACACCTAGTTTGTGTTTTATCATTTAAAATGTTTGCCACGAGGGATGCACCTTCAATGGAGAAGATGGCGGTCCGAACCTGCAGATGCCTCCAAAAGAGGAAGGAGCTTTCTGATAAATTCAAAATCAAAGAAAGTATATTGAATTTCTACTTCAAGTTTGTGCCAGTATAACCCTGAAATAGTTGGCTGTTAGATGATATCAAGTTTGTTATTTTTCTTTTTCCATTTTACTTTTTTATATGCACATGACAAACCTAAGGTAGTGGAACAGTTAAAAAAGCGTTCAAATAAGCATACATCTACTGTATGCTTAAGTAAAATCTAAACCAAAAGTATAATCTAAACCAGGCACATTTACTACGAATACTTGTAATAACCACTCACGCTTTTGTCACTTTTTGAATATTTTGGTAATTCACAGCTGAAAGTGACTCAACTGACACCTGATTTGCTTTTTACAATTTGAAAAGTTTGCCACAAGGAACGTACCTTCAATGGAGAAGATGGCAGTCCAAAGCTTCAGATGCCTTCAAAAGAGGAAGGACCTTTTTTGTAAATTCAAAATCAAAGAAAGTTAATTGAATTTCTACTTCAAGTTTGTGCCAGGATAATCTTGAAATAGTTGGCTGTTAGCTGATATCAAGTTTGTTATTTTTCTTTTACATTTTACTTTTTTATATGCAGGTAAGAAAGCCAAGGTATTGTAACAGTTAAAAAAAAGTGTTCAAATAATCATAGCTCTGCTGTATAGACTATACAGTAGAGGTATGCTTATTTATCAAGTTGGCTTGAGTAGAAATGCCAAACCAGCAAAGGCCAAAGCCGACAGACACAGAGAAGCTCTACTGTCCTACACTACCAGTGCTACACCCGACACCAAAACAAGTTGGAACCATGCAACCCTGGTGCGTCGACGAGATACAGGCAGTCATTCAGACAATATTTTGTGGAAAATTTTAATAAGTGACAGACATATTATTTTTTGTAACATATATTGTTTTATTTATCCTTGCGATATTTACAATAAAGTTATTCATTCAAAAAAAAAAAAAAAACTGCAATCTCTACATATGTACAAACCCACAGCAAACCAAGAACACCTGCAATTCCCAAGTCCCAAACTGAGCATCCCAACACAACATTAAATGTACAAATTCCCTTTACTTTGTTATGATTGGCATTTTTGATCGCCGATGAAATTTCACCAGTAGACGAAGCGAGTTTGCAGATTCGTGCTTATTTACTGTTTTCGATAGCCGATAGCCTTTGGCGTTTGCAGTTGTTTTTGGGTGCGCAAAAACTGGATTTTCTTTTGCTGGCAGTGTACTTCTGTTATAACATAAACTACACATTGGATATGTCTACTCACATTGGCTGTTCTCATAACGCAGAACATAAAGAATATAATCCTCATTTCCCTCTATTTTTCAAAGAAACACCAAATCGTCAAATGAAATCCCAACGTCTACGGCAAACGGCGAGTCCCTGACCGATCGGCAATGGACAGGAATTCAGGCGATAGACGATCAGAACAAAAACAGAAATTAAGATATACAGCTACGGCAATCGGCTTCCGCCGAACATCACAAACAACAAAAAGTCAGATGGCTATTCTATCGCCGATCAAAAACGCCACTATGGTTTGATCAGAGCATTTCTCATACATGGGAGCTTGCATAAATGGAGGAAGTGAGTCTGCAGGATTACAAATGCGGCAGGTCGTGGAAGATACTAGTCTAGGAAGACTAGGTCTAGATAGGAAAGCTCGGTTAGTTACCTTCTTCTTTTAAGCTTATTTCAATGAAATTAATCTGTTTGACACAACTACTCAATGCCTCAAATGTAATCCAATCCACTGGAAGAGCCTTTGGGTAGTTGCCTTGTTCTGGAATGACTGGAATTGCTATCCAGTCAGCCTGAAACAAACCAGAAATCTGTTCAATAAGGACTTTCTTGTATTTTGGCTCTTTTCTTCTCAGAGATTGAACTGCACGTCATCTTGCGTATACAAATCAAAAGCCAGTGCAACTATCTAACGCTAGATGACGTCAGTCCTTCTTCCAAGGCGGATGATAAAAAAAAGAAGAAAGCGAAGAATTAGATTGAAATCATTGAATTATTGGGTGTTCAAAAATTTGGGTAAATTTGATTTATTCTGCTGGCTTTCATTGTGTCCAGGATCTTGCCACTGTTTTGAGAGTTGCTGTGAGTAGGATAATCTCTTGGACGACTGAAATAGGCTAAAGGCTAAACCCTCTGTTGACTTTGAACTCTGCCATTTCCTATGATTCCATTCTGGACATGGCTGCTATTTTTGCTGCTTGATTGGGTCGTCAAAAGGGTAGCGATTCTGGGCTGAAGGAACATCTATCACCAAAGTATGGAACTACAAATCGCCCATACATGCTGCCGACACTAACTGGAAAGACAAAGAAGAGACAGGTGCCTCCTAAACAAAAATGGAATAGAATCTACCCTTTCAGCCACCCAGTCAAGCAGCTAAAACAGCAGCCATTGTCCATAATGAAATTGCAGGACCAGCTTTAACTTCAACCAATTTTCAAAAAGAAGTTCACAAAATCAGAAATTTAAGGAAGAATCTTTAATTGTTTTTCACAATTTTATTTTCCAGCTTGAGCCTGAAGAGGACCCTTGCCAAGAAGGGCCAAAATATGGCTCTAATAAAATGGAGCTGACTTATGTGTTTTGAGGACACATTTAGTATAAACAAATATCTTGATCAAAACTTGTTCAACAAGTTCTATCCTCAACTCTCTCTATTTTCGACTAGCTCCAACGCCCACACTTTTCTCCGACTGGAAGAGTTTATTTCCTTTTCTCCAATCAAGGAGCTCCTTTCCCCAGTTAAGGAAAAAAAGAACCTAGACAAATTTACTCCATCGGTCACCAACCCTTTCATACTGGATAGAGATTTTCTAGGACATTGGAAAAGCAACCCTATTCGTTAAGGCACTTTGTTGACATTTCTAAGGCGGTTTAAAAGGACAGAATTCGCAGTTGGGAAATCAGTTCGACTTGGGGCTCAGTTCAGTCCTGAGCTAGTTGAGTTCAAGCTGGGCACAGTCCCGACACAGTTGACCTAGTAACAAGTGCTGTCCTAACTCCAATGTAAGTAAATACGAAATATATGTGCTTTAGCTATTGACCTACGAACTGAGTATTCTCCTTCGAAAAGACTCGGTGCACCAACATCCAAAACCAGTCGCCAATATTATCATGCTCGCACGCCACAGGCTACTACCTTAACTGACCCATACACACAGCACACTATCTTTCTATTATCATAGCGCTTTGCACTGTCAAATGCGATTGGCAGTCAGCTTGGGCAGAAGGAACATCTATCACCAAAGTATGGAACTACAAATCTCCTATACATGCGTCCGACAAGTACCCATCTATCTGGAAAGAAGAAGAAGAGACAGGTGACTCCTAAACCACAATGCATAAGAATCTCTACCCTTTCGATGACCCAATCAAGCAGCATAAACAGCAGCCATGTCAAGAATGAAATCACAGGACCAGCTTTAACTCCAACCAATCTTCAAAAACAAGCTCCCAAAATCCGATATTTAAGGAAGATCTTTAATTGTTTTTCACAAGTTCATTTTCCAGCTTGAGCCTGAAGAGGACCCTTGCCAAGAAGGGCCAAAGTATAGCTCTAATAAAATGTAGCTGATTTATCCATTTTGTACTATTAAATATGATTCCCAGTCAGCTTGGGCGGAAGGAACATCTATTTACATAACTGTTCAAATAAGCATACCCAGGGGCGATGCTATGGGAAGCAGGTACCCTCCCCCCCTCTCGAAGAAAGATAAAACCTAAACAAAAGTTGAGCTATACTGGCCACTCTGTGCCCGATTATAAAAGTTGAGCAAAACTGGGCGCTCATCGAGGAAAGGTTAAAGGGGGGCTGGCAATAGGTCCGGGAAAGTCAGTAAAGCTAGTTCAGGGTTACCAAGAAACATAGTTGCATCCAGCTTGGACATAGACGGTTCTGGGTTCTCTAGCATTTGCAGCTTCAGGAATTGCATTCTCAGTTGCATTTTCCGAGCTTGCCCTGTTGCCAGATTGACCTAAAGAGGCAGGCTGTATCGGCAAAAGACTGTTGTCAAATCATGAATTTCACCCTGCAGTGCACAATTTTAACCCATATTTTAACACAAACTGTTTTGTGCCAATATTGCTTGATTCAAGTAAAATCAGGCTGATCTTTCTTGTGATGTATATTTTTAAAAATGTTAGTTTCATTCAAAGATTCTCTTTATTTTAACAGAAAATAATTGATGATTGAAGTTTTCCTCCAGTGTGACGTTTAAAAATAAATCGGCTTTGTGAGCAATGAAAGAACATGTAGCCTAGTGACAGGCCTGATTATTGCAACTTTTCATTTGAATGTTAATTGTTTTTTTACCTATAAATTCAGAACAACTCTACTCTGTTTTAATTTTTTTTTCTTGATGATTAGTACCTACTTCTTTTTCAAAAGGGTGGAATTGAGGCACATAACCAACTTCCAGCTAAACGTCTCACATTTAGCTGGGTTCATCATGTAAAAAGACAGATGGTCAGATTTGTGCTAAGTGGCCCTTACTTTGCTTGGGAGATTTGTGCTAAGTGGCCCTTACTTTGCTTGGGATCCGAAAAGACGTTCTGATCATTCAGGATTCCACAACAGTTATGTGAGGCGCAAAATTTGCCCGAAAAAATCATAGCCTACTTAAAAAATTCTGCATGCAAGGCTCATTTTCATTTTGTCGGCTATACAGTGATTAGAAACTGCTGCGGGCAGGGTTATTGCAGAAGGGAATTCCTTTTTATTATGAATCATGTTTACCTTAAGTTTATTTAATTTCATACAGTTCCTGCATGTGGTGCTGTGTTTGTTGGCTATGTTTCTAGCTGGTATGACTCTTGAGCCTTAGCGGACATTTTCCAGTCATATATTTTGAGGTAGTCACCCATTCAGACCGCCCCGGAGCTCCGAGATACGACTAGGCTTCCATACGACTTTGTCTTTATCTCTTGCAGATATCATGAGTTCTATTATTACATATGCAACAAAAAGCTGAAATGAGACGCGACCATCTGATAGGAGTTTGTGGGTCGGTTTCACTTTCCGACTACAAAACGTGCCAGTAGATCTCCTGGAATGGTCTACAATTCCTATATATACACCTTTTCAACACCAACGTTTAGAAAAACCCTTAATCCAGATCAGTAATAGATGTCAGCCATCATCACTCACGGAGCAACACAGATCCATTGGACCTTATCGCTCCGAAGTGCGAATTAAGGTAATTAAGGTAAAGGGCGTGTTCCATCCTACTTACCGTAGTTACCACGCATGACGTGACAAATTCTGCCTTTTTGTCGTCAAGGCTGGAACGATTTTTGTATTTTCCAGCGAAATATCATACCACGGGTGAATCCAACCAATCACGTGACAGAGATTCGTGGTTACTAGGCTTACCACGCTCCCGAGCATGGTAAGCAAATAGTTACTATTGGTTACTATTTCGACAAGGCTGGAAAGGTCAGCGTGGTAACTTTTCGTGAGGCTGGAACGGGTTTAGTAACTAATAGTTACTATTGGTAACAGGGGGGAACATGCTCAAAGTGTCCACCTGAGCAGTCCAAGCGCTCGCTCACGTCTGACATATAATTCATTTCCCGATTCGGGGAACGAAATGCAATCCATTCAAAAAGAGCCTCGTTAGCTCAAGGCAAACGCGTTCAGGTGGTCACTTTGGCGAGTCCAAGTCATCAGGGGTTGGTGTCATACAAGAGAAAAAGGAAATATCACATCCCAAATCGGCTGCCCTCCGGCAAAACCTAGTATCTACCAAAAAACTCAAATTTTAGCTAGGAATTGATCCCACCTAAGGAGACCATGAGAAATCCAATGGTGCACACAGAATTTGTCTACCATGCTTAGTTTCGGAGACCTCACCTAGTATCTACACAGGGCCTTAGCTTTGTTGTCCTGTTTTACCTAGTATGTACACATACTATAAATGCCAAAACCTAGTATCTAACAAAGTACGCTATACCATCAGCCGAGAACCATTGTTGACAACCATAGTTTAAAAGTGTTAAAAAATCATGTGGGCAAAAGAAGCAGCTTAACGTAACAACGTTTTCGCGTCTTTCTCGGAAGTTACTCAGATGTAGATACTAGGTTTTGCCGGAGGACAGCCGAAGTATGATGCCAACCTCTATCGACGTATCTCAAAATCACACGTCATTCCAAGAAAGGACCCAGTTCCTCATCTCCTGTAGTCGCCGCTCCAGTTCCTCTACTTCCCGGTTGTCCAAAGTTTGCTCAATGGATCCAGAAGTTTCCTGCGCTTCCCCAGTGGTTTGCCATCTTCAGCTTGATCGTGGACGCCATCTTCAGCTTGAGTTGCTTCTTTGGTGATGGTCTCTTCTGTCAGCATCGATTCCATTTGCTGTTGGGTAGGTGCCGATCTTTGTTTATGGTCGGCTGCCTCGGAGTTGGTTGCAGCGCATTGCAGTGACCTTCGTTCCTCTCGGAAGTTTTTTCGGCCGGTTTACAAAGTGCCCTCCAGCGCTCCGCGTTCCTCTCGGAATCTGTCACCGCCGCGGTACACGTACAACGAGACACTACCTCCCGGATGTTCCGAAACAGCTGCTGGAAATAAAAGTATGTGTCCACATTGCTCGCTGTTTGGTTAACATCGAAGTGGTATCCACCAGTCACGCGCAGGGTTGCCACTCGAACACACCAAGCAAGGTATAAACGATATCCGCGTGGCATACAATGATAGCTTCCGCTTCCTTCACGGGCTGCCACGGTTCGCCAGCGCTTCCGAAGTCTTCGACGATTTCAGAGTGAAGAACTTCGCACAGATTCAACACTCTTGTAATGCATCATTACGTGAGCGACTCGTTTCATCGGAAAATGCAAATGTTCGCGTTCTTTCTTGTGCGGTACTCCGTTTATCTCTGCCTATCTGGCTGCAGCTATACGAACCTGAAGCTGGTTAAATGTTTGTATGTTAAATGTTATGTTTGTTTAAGTTTGTATTGTACAGTTTAGATTATGGTCTTTGGCCGGAATAAAGTTATTACGATTACGATTACGATTAAAATTAATGGTACTAATCATAACGGAAAAAAGACGTATAGTAAAAATATTTGAGACAGGTTTCTCTTGTTCATCTTTTCTTTGTTAAAACGGTCGATTTTCTCAGCATTTGCTTGGAAATCTCAGGCAAGTTTATTTCTAAATTGCACCAATCGCATATTTGAATGAGGTGAGCGTAACCAACGGCGTCACAAGTGCATTTTAGTGTGGAGGGGGGGGGGGAGAGAGCCAAATTTTTAACTGACAAACTGACAACTCGAGCTTTAAATTATCAACCACAAAAACGAATATTATGAAGTACAAACATAAATGAATAAATAAAAGGCAGCCCCAACGATGATTAGACAGCTACTAGGCATCTTTGACAGTGCAAAACGGATACGTCAGCTAATCTTATTAGAACTATATTGACATATTGACAAGTTCATTTTAGAACTTGAGCCTGAAAGGACCTTAGCCATGAAGGGCCGGAATATAGCTCTAAAATAAATCAGCTAACGTATCAGTTTTCAACTATCAAATATGATTCGCAGTCAACTAGGCGTCGCTTTTGCGAATACCACTTGGACTATCGGAGCATATTTTCATTCATTCATTCATTCATTTAATCGTACTTGCCCCACACGATCCTAGCAGCAGCTTCTAATTACTATATCCAAGTCAAATGAAACTGAGCGCAGCAGGCGAAATTTTCAAGTTCGCATTATCTTTTCCTAAAAAAGTTCAACTGCTTCCTATCCTGGCTCTTAATTTGGATCAAACCCCAAAATTTCAAGAGTTTCCAGAAACTTTGTTACCTTAATTACCTTAATTCGCACTTCGGGCGATAAGGTCCAATGGATCTGTGTTGCTCCGAAGCCCCGGCAGCATTTCCCACATACTGTTGGCTATCCAAGAACATGTTAAAATCAGCGCAGCACGCGATGCTTTTTTAGTCCACCTTTTTGCTGCCAAAGTTTCCGCCTATAACAAGCTAAAACCCCAACTAAATGACGCGCCCTTCCATGAAATAGCGAATACTACGAAAGGCGTTGCCTACTACTATGCCAGAGATCTTGAAGTTTGTTAAAGGAATTTAAAAAGCCCTAACAGCGGATGCAAAATGTAGTGAAAAATCTAAAAGTCAGCAACGATACGAAATGATTTGTGGTTGATTTGAAAAATTATTGAAAATGTACCATTTTAGGACAAAAAAGTGCTACTTTCACGAAAAAGTATTAAAAAAGTACTACTTTGGTCAAAAAGTACTAAAAGTAGTACTTTCGTACTACCCGGGGCAACCCTGCTCACACGGCCTGCTACGACGACACTCGGTACCGCGTCTTGTGGCACTACTACCCGGTAGTTTCGCCTCCCGTTCCTCAGTTTTGGCTAGCGACGCCCCTGAGCTTACCTCTACTGTACCCCACCAACTGTGAAATGGTCGACTGATGGTCGAGTATAGTCTGTCTGATTATCCCTGTGCTGTACCTGAGTCAGCCAGAAAGAAAAGAAGAAAGCAGAACAAGCATCACCATTTTTCTATCATCAGTTTTTTGTGGTTGAAGATTATTTTTCTTTAATTTGTGTTATTATTTGGTTTCTTGTTTTGTTTTTCTATGTTTGTGTGAGGTGCCCTGGCTGGCCGCTAGTGAAGGACCAGAAGAAAATCTATTTCATAACCCTGTTCAACATTAACGTAAATGAGCTAGCCCTTGTCACCAGCAAACAAACCACTTTGTATACAGATGATTTGAAACTCACAGGTACTGCTAACACCTCCTCTGCCCTCCAATCCCTCAAAACTGATCTCAACCAAATGTGTTCCTGGGTCAAAGCATGGTTGCTGAAATTCAGCAAAAATGCCAGGTCAGGCACCTTAAACCCCAAGCAACAGTACATCATGGCCCAAAACTCTGGGAGTCATCACACACTGGAGGAGAGAGACATTGGCATTATTGTTGACTCCCAGTTGAAATTCAGCTCCCATTTACAGAACATCTCAGCTAATATTAGCAGAGCCCTAGGCCTCATCAAACACAGAATCACCAGCAGAAGTAAAAACGTAATCACCAAGCTCTACAAGGGATTAGTGAGATCCAGACTGGAGGTGGGGACCATACTGGCCAGCCCTTCGATTCAAATACGACAAGACAGTCCTTGAACAAATCCAACTAAGGGCCACTAAGCTGATTGCCGGTGTGGAAAACAAGCCTTACAGTGAACGGCTGAGGGAACTCAACCTCCCCTCTGTAGTCTACAGACGGAAATGCATGGACGTGACCCAGGCACACAAACTCCTCTCAACCAACACGGAAATTAAGCCCCCCCCCCCCCCCCACATAACACGAGGACACCCAAAACGAGTCCGCAAACTTCACTCAAGGACTGGAGCAAAATGCAAACTTCTTCTCGAACCGGATCGTGTGGAACAACCTAAAGGAGGACACTCTTGCTGCTGAATCACCAGATGTATTCAAAAGCCCTCTGGATGCTTAGTGGAGCGACAAACTATGGAGATTTGACTGGGAAGCACCAGAATCTTCTACCAGAATCTAACCAACCTCATATGTAACAGTCATCACAAGGAGTGATTTGAGATAAATTCCAAAACACGCCAGTGATTCTCAGGAAGAAGGAGTAAACGTGTCCGTAGCGACTCAAACTCAATGACTCAAATCCTGAGTCAGCGCAGCAGTGACACCGTTTCTTCCTTTCTTCCGCAGGTACCCGGAGATTCTGCATCGGCAGGGAGAGATAGTCATCAAGAGTAGTCACGATGCTATTGGGCATTTGGAACTTGTGTCACACTTTTGTTTGGTGTTAGGATAGGAAAATAAGATCATGAACAAGTAGAATGGAATTCCCAGTTAATTTGAACATTTTTAAATCATTGTGTTGGCATGATCCTGAGACAAACCTCTCCTCAACCAGCTATGTCAACATGTCGAGTGTGATATTATATTCCTTTATACTTTTTCTTATAGGAGATACTGTTAATCAAGTAGTAAACCATTTGACTACAGGGTTCCTGTTTGAAAATGTCTTTCAACCGTCAAAGAAATGCTGGTCAACAGAGAGGAGGATACGGCTACCAGGAGATGAACCAGCAGCCGCAAATGGGAGCTTTCAATAACCCCACCAATTTACTGGCTAACTTGGATCCCCAAGCCCAAGTGGCTTTGGCTAGCACACTACTGAACACACTACTTCAGAACCAACAGGTGATTGTCGTAATCTTTTATTTGTTTCATTTTTTGTAAAGGAGAGTGGAGGGAGGGGGAATCGTGAATCTTGAGGCTTGTATAACTTTCGAACGGGTTGCCGAATATTAGTAAGACTTGATATTTGGAAAGACCTCGTGTCTCAGATGTCCCGTTTCAAGTCCGGACCGGATTCCTCCGGAGGGAGGAACCGGAAATCTTGTGACAAGCTTAGAGTGGAACGATCGGGATGAAACTTGCTGGGAAGAACACGGACATGTCCTAGGTATATCAGTGACAGAACTAGACCGGATTCGGGCACTGGGAGGAGTTGTAGTGGGGGGAGGGTCCGAAATTCCGGTGATCGCGAGTTAAGATACTTCTAGATGTGCTAGGACAACGAAACTTGGCTGGAGCATTAGTGACTCGACAATATTTGCTTAGAAATTATCACTTCCCAGATCCAACCATCCCTTAAAGCACTCATCTTAACCGCAAAGTACAAAGTATAATTTTAAGCAAAATCTACATTCTCATGATTCCCGTGAGCCCATGATCAATTTTTTCCTCAAGGGGTTTTGCTTAGAAATGAATTTCAAGCACCTTTGAAGTGTGCATCTTAACCGAAAGAAAAAAGTACGTTTGACCAAACGTTATATATTCATTATCCCCGAGGGCGCATGGTCATTTTTGTCTCAAGGGTTTTCCCTACAAGTGAATCCCTTAAAGTACAAAAAATACTTTTGACGATGAGCCCATCATCAGTTTTTTCGTCCAGGGTTTTGCTTGCAGATGAATTTCTAGCGCCCTTAAACTGCGTGTCATCACCACCAAGTGCACAAATAAAATGCTTTTTACCAAACGATACATTCTCGTGGTTTCTAAGGGCCCATGACCATTTTTATCTCAAGGGTTTTGCTTACAAATTATCACAACAAACCCACAAATTGGCAAGTCCTGCTTTCATCTTCTGACCGAGCCTTGAAAGCGCCATATGAGCTTCGAGCTCTTGTTGTAAAGCCAGTGGCTTTAGGTGTGTTTGGCCTTACACTGTAAAAAGTTTCTCCGAATAAGGATGCAGTATTTGCTACTGGGATTAATCTTATCTCTATTGGAATAAAATTAATCCAAATCAGGGATAATCTTATCTCAATAAAGACTCAATTAATTTTCCAGCTTAGATGGCTTGAGCCTGGAGAGGACCCTTGCCAAGAAGGGCCGAAACATAGCTCTAATAAAATGTAGCTGACTTATCCGTTTTGCACCATCAAATATCAATAAAGACAAGATTAATCCCAGTAGCAAATACTGCAAAACTTTTTTAATAGTGTAGGCCTATTACTGAAAATTGTCCGTCAAGCGTCATGCAAGTGTAATCTGTTATAATGGAAAGACTTTGTGGGTCACATATAGTAACTGCACAGAATCAAACATTCCGAGAATAAAAACAAATTTCTAGAATAAATGTGATTAAAGTCTAACCGAAAAGGGCTGAGATAAGATAATCTAATAACCCCACTACTTATTCACGTAAAGAGAGTCGAAGACCCGACAAAACTGCGTTACTTCGTTGCTCTGCTATTCATAAATAATCTGTTTTCATATAGTGGAATTTCTCTGTCAGGTTTGTGGTATCTCTATGCGCTTGTACCTGTTTTGTATGCTTGACGAAAACGATTTACGAAAATAAGTGATCATGTGAAATATAAGCCGCGTTTCTATTGAGATTCAGGTTTTCCGCGTTGCGAGTACGGCCGTCAGGGGTGTCACGAATGGGGGTAGGGGAAAGGAGGATGCCCCCCTCATAGTTGCTGGCCAGTCGCTACAAAATAACCGAAAACAGCCTTTTTTTTGTTTTGGAAACAGCCGATTTTTTTTCGAAACAGTCGATTTTTCTTAAAGACAGTGGGTTTTCTTAAGAAACAGTCGGTTTTTCGTAAAAATAGTAGATTCTTTCGTAAAGAACAGTCGTTTTTTTCTGAAAAATAGTTTTTTTTTTGCAGAAACAGTCGGTGAAAATGAACAGCCAGTCGGTAAATACCTTGCACCCCCCCCCCCCCCCAAAAAAAAAAGACAAAATTCCTTTTGGCTAGGAACGCCTCTGACGGCCGTGTATATTCTAGGGCGAATAGTGAAAAAAAAACAACAAACTTTAACACAATAATGCCGTGTATTCCGTTAAATTTTAAATTATAAATAAGTTCGCTTTTAGTTAAACTTTAAAGTTGCGAATATTGCATGTAGAGTGTATTGGGTTCAGGCTCAGGAAAGTTGTCTTTGCACACAAGCATTTGATGGTAATATGACGACGATAATCCTGTTGACCCTTTGAACAATGTGAGAAGCAGTGGAGTATACATTAAGAAAATAAGTACAAGCCAAAGGAAGACACAAAGACTGATGACACGAAGATCCAGCAATAACTTGACTTATGTCTCGGGGCGTCCGCTCCGGGCGTCGCTCAGCATAGAGAGTGATGTCAGCCTCCTCCAACTGGTGCGATCAGCAGCTAGCGCTGGTGCGTCGCGGATATCAATATTTGCCAGCTTCAAGTATTTGGAAAGACTATCGGACCATCGATGTTTCGGTCTGCCACGGGGTCGTTTCCAGCCAGCTTCTGCGGGGTTGAAGTCCAGCGCGGTTTTCGCAGGCAGATGTGATGGCATTCTGAGGAGGTGACCGTACCATCGTAGGGTGCGCTGTGCAATTTGGGTGGAGAACAGTGTCTGCTGTGTTGTCTGCAGTAACTTCTCGTTGCTGACGAAGTCGAACCATTTCAGGCCTTCTATCCTCCTAAGGCTTTTCGTCTGGAACACGTCTACTGTCTTGAGGGCTGTGATTCTGGCCGGCCAGGTCTCTGATCCATAGAGAATTACATACCCGACCAGGGCGTTGAAGATTCGCAGCTTTGTGTTCCGACTATTACTTGGTTTCCGCCAGAGGTGACGATTTAACCTCCCCATTGCAGCAGATGCCTTGGCTATTCTTGCTTGTAGTTCAGGGAGAAGCGAGCCGTCTGCAGCAATGACAGAGCCCAAGTAGATGAACTGCTGAACCACGTCGACAGTAGTTGTTTGGTCCAGGGCCACAGGAGGATTGGCGTTGTTAGAGGATGGATCTATGACCATAATCTTGGTTTTGTCCCAGTTGACATGTAGTCCTACTTTCGCAGCTTCTTCTTGAAGGATATGAATTGCTTCCACCAGTTGGTCCATGGATACCGCCATGAGGGCCAGGTCGTCGGCAAAGTCAGCGTCCGAGAGGATGCGATCGCCAAATTTGAATCCAAATCCAAGCCTTGAGGTCGTCTTCGCCATGACGTGGTCTGTGATGACGTTGAACAGTTCGGGCGCAACGGCGCAACCTTGTCGAACCCCTGTAGAAATTCGGAAGAACGGACTTCGTCGGCTGTTGACTTGGACACAGCTCTCTGTCTCGTGATGGAGGGCTTCGAAAAGTCTGCAGTACTTATCTGGACTTCAAGACGTCAGGATGCTCCACAGGGCATCCCGGTCGATTGAATCGAAGGCAGCTCGGAAGTCGACAAAGGCGACGAATGCTTTCTGTCGAAACTCTCTGGTTTTCTCGACTACTTGACGGACTGTGAATATTTGCTCTATGGTCGATCACTCTGACATAAAACCGGCTTGCTCTGGTCGCCGGACTCGGCGGATAATATTTCGGCAACGATCAAAGAAGCATCATAGAGAAGAGTTCGCCAGGTACTGAGAGAAGGGTTATTCCCCGGTAATTGGCACAGTCACTTCGCCTGCCTTTTCTCTTCCACAGGGGGATGATGATTCCTCTTCGCCAGTTTTCCGGAATGACCTCCGTTTCCCACACAACAGAAAAGAGAGTCTGCAGAAGAATGAGCATGGCTGGGCCCGCATATTTCAGCAGCTCTGAAGTTATGCCGCATACGCCAGAGGCCTTATTGTTCTTCAGCCTATGCATCGCGTTTCTGATTTCTGAGGTGCTAAATGGCTCAGTGGGGAGATCGCCAACTTCGATGGCTGGGCTGGGAGACTGACTGAGTCTTTCGTCTGCTGCTACAGGGGGAGTAGTGCTGTTCAGGTGCGAGGAGAAATGTTCCTTCAAGCGATCAAGGCACGAGCTTTCATCCGAAAGAAGAGTCCCGTCTCTTGAAAGGACGGGTCCCACTGTAGGAGCCTTGCTTTCTGTGAGATCTCGAAGATGCTTGAACAGACTGCCTATGTCTTTCTTCCTTGTCGCTTCCTCAATTTCGTCAGCTTTATTTTGAACGAACTTCGCTCGGTATCGGTGGATGAGTTTGTTGCGGATACCATTAAGCTTCCTGTAAGACGCCATGTCACCATGTAGCCTAGCTTTCCGCCTCAGTTCTATGACATCCGAAGTTTCTTCTGAAATCCAAGCTTTTTTGGCCGCCTCTTCTTGCCGAGAACTAGTTGTGCGGCTTCATTCGTTTGAGACTTGAAGTACTTCCAGGCATCTTCGCTGTTCGTGAGTGTGTGAAGCAGCTCAAATCGATTCGATACCTCGACGGCATACTTTCGCTTGGCGTCCGACTCCTTCAGCTTCATGACATCAATGACTGTTGTCCTCATTTCTGACCGCTGGGCTTACAGGCGAAGCTGAACTGCAGCGCAGAGAAGTCTGTGGTCAGCGTTTCCAAGCTCGGCTGATCTGTACGTTCTGCAATTCCTCAGCGATGACCTCCAGCGCTTCGACATGATGACATAGTCGGCCGCTGTACCATGTATATTGGTGGATGGTTTTGCGCTGGAAGTAGGTGTTTGCAACAACAAGGTCGTGAGCTCTGCAGAGCTCGAGTAGGCACAGGCCATTGTCATTGAGGGGATCGGGCGTTACGGGTCCTATGGTGCCTCTCCACACGCCGGTGTCGTCTCTTACTGTTGCGTTGAAGTCCCCAAGCAGGACGCTGATGTCGTGGGGGGATACGCTTGTGAGTGTTCTGGAGAGCTCAGCATAGAATTCTGTTTTGGCGTCGTCATCAGAATCGTTCGTCGGAGCATAACACACTAGAACCGTCATTTTGCCATGTTTGTGCTGGAAACGTGCTTTCATAAGTGTGTCTGAGATCGCTTCGTGGGACGACAGGCACTTTCTTGCAAGGCTGTTGAGCGCAAGGCCGACACCGTTCCTTCTTGTGCTACCACCAGACCAGAACAATGAGTAGCTATCGCCTAGTCGTTCTTCACCACTGTGGGTCAGGCGGGTCTCGGTCCGCCCTGCAATAGCTATCTTGTTCTTACGTAGTTCTCTGGATAAAAGGTCTTTCGCTGCTGCTGCGTTCAGGGTTAAAACATTCCAGGTGGCCAATCTTAGTCCCCTTTGGTCAATAAGGTTAAATCCGTTGGTCTTTCTGACGCTGTCAACATGTCCGTTGACACGCTGCGGTCGTGATCTTGAAAAAAAAAAAAAAAAGGAGTCCGTATCCGAGGCTGATTTTTCACTTTGCGTAGCGCTTGTTTTCAGGTGGAGGGTCGCTAGCCCAACCGACCCTAGGCCTGGGGTTTACCAACCACTGGGGTGGGCTCCACCCACCCGATGAGGTTCGGGCCGCCCTATACGGCACGATTAGTTTTAACGGAGGTGGTGAGTCCTCCTATCCAGCGGGACGTGGCTACTTACTGGTCACCAATTCCAAGAGCCGGACGAGTGCCATACCCCCGCCAATACCCCCGCAATAACTGGAATATATATTTTCATTTATAACCCTCCAAATACACAAGGTGGTAGCTGAGTAAAGAGAATAACGAAAAACAACACAAGATAAATAACAATATAAACACACAAAATTTAGACATAATTTCTAACTGGGCCTGGAAAATTCATGAAAAACATCATGTACTCGAAGACCAGGATGACGAGATGTACATAGCAGTGACGCTGACGTTTCCTCGAGTGAGCGAATCACATCTTGGACGCCGAACTTCTGAACTAATTTGTGGTTGCGGCAGGAACGAGGAAGGTACATACAAAATCTACAATGACTATAATAACACTATAATATAAGTACTAATTAATAGCACAGACTCGGACTCAGAATTGCAAACCTTTCTTGCCTTCCAGACACAGGCTGGCGCCTATGGTATGCAGAGTGCTCCTGCTTATCAGACCTACCAACCCCAGTTTCAGCCCCAGTATGACTACAGGGATGACCAAGATCGTCGTGGTTATAGAAACGAGCCCCCTGCGAAATATCAGCGATTTGAAGGACGCGCTGACAGGCGGGTAAGTTAGGCTACTTTTTTTTTTTTTTTTTTTTTTAATAAATGCGGCATAACATTTCATGCGCGAGCAAATTAATTGACACTTGTCATTAACCTGCAACTAAAACATATACACTGTAAAAAGTTTCTCCGAGTAAGGATTAAAGTTGACTGCGGTATTTGCTACTGGGATTAATCTTATCTCTGCTTAAATAAGATTAATCCGAATTAGACTTAAGATTATCTTTTAGAGACAAGATTAATCCCAGTAGTATATACTGCAAATTTTTTTTTTACAGTGTATACAGTTGTTATAGATTAATACAGTAATTCAGGTAAGGTTGTTACGATACAAGGTAAACTGAGGCACAAAGCTATTATGGTACCTTTCAGTTTTAAATTACGGTACCTTTCAGTTTTACGTGGAAGAGGTTTGCCTGTTCGGCTATTACTCGCTCACGGCTCCTCTCTCAATGACATCACTATCTCCAGCTGCATATAAGCAGGGTTGCCACACCGGTGAAAGTTTTCGTGCTACTACGGATCGGAAAAATGGTTCTTTCCAACAATTTGCAAATAATTAACGTATGAAGAGGACTGTTCGTCTCAGGGGCGTCACGACCGGGGGGGGGGGGGGGTGCGACCCCCCCCCCCCCCCAATTTTGTCGACCAGTCGGCGCGGCGCAAAGCGCCGCGATTTTTCGCCCAAACAGTTGATTTTTTTTCATTAAAACAGTCGATTTTTCTGAAAATCAGTCGAGTTTTCGACAAAACAGTGTTTTTTTTCTGAAAATCAGTGGATTTTTTTCGAAGCTGTCGTTTTTTCTTGAAAACGGTCTTTTTTTTCTGCAAAAACAGTCGGTAAAAATTACCAGCCAGTCGGTAAATTCCTTGCCCCCCCCCCCCCAAATATTTTGGCTAGTAGCGCCTCTGGTTCGTCTAACTGATAATTTGCTTTTAGATTTTTGTATGATGCTACTTCTAGAAAAAAGAATTTCCCTGAAACTTTGCTGTGTTTAAAAAACAACAACAAAAAGTCAGACCTATCCTAGCTGTTTTAGCCGCACGTGACCCCTCCCGCCATCTTGGATGAGAAGCACAGAGAAAATTGATTAAACGGTATTTCTGACCAGTGAGCTCCTCGGAAGCAGTAACCGAAAGCCTATTCCGCTTCGAAGAAAAGCCAGACATGGCGGATGTAAAAATCGGTGTCGTAAGAGTGGACAAATAATGACGTGAAGTTCGATATCTTTGGAATGGGAATGGATGGAACGATTAGGGACATAAAATGATTCAGCAATATGGATACGCATGCACTTCAAAACAAGAATCCTATCGGGCGATTGCGAAGAACACGGCATCGTCGTTTGATATTGTGTTCCAGACTACCACGAGCAGGTACGAAGAGCTGAGCTACCATTGCCGTTCGAGCAGATTATATAGTTACCAAGAAAACTGTTCCAGCTCGCTACCAGCAGTTACCCTTACCCAAGGTAACTTTTGACCTGCAATGCTCTAGTTTTTGCATGTTTTTATGGCACTTGCGTTCCGGCCAAGTGCCATATACCGATCACTTTTCCGTCGGTCTGTCGGTCAGTCCGGTGATCGCGAGTTAGGGTACTTCCAGATGTGCTAGGACGACGAAACTTGGCAGGCGCATTATTGACCCGACCAAACAAACTTGGTGGGAAGAACATTCACAAGCCCTAGATACATAGTTGACAAGACCGGACCTGATCCGGGCACTGTGGGGGGAGTTGGAGGGAGGGTTCCAAAATTCCGGTAACCCCGAGCAAAGATGCTTCCACATGTGCAATGATGATGAAACTTGGCAGGCATGTCAGGGACTCGACCATTTTAACTTAAGAAGAGTCGTTTCCCCGATTTGACCATCGGGGGGGGGGGGAGTGGAGGGAGGGGGAATCCGGCATCTTGAGTTATGTCCAACTTTTTGAACAGGTAATCGGATCTTAATGAGACTTGGTATTCGGAAAGATATCATATCTCAGATGTTCCATTTCAAGTGCGGACAGGATCCGATCACTGTGGGGGGGGGGGGGAACTGGAGATTTTGTGACACGCTTAGAGCGTAGCGATTCGATGACACTTGGTGGGAAGTACAAGCATAAGCCTTAGATACATCAGTGACAGAACCGGACCGGATTCGGGCACTCTTGGGGGGAGTTATGGGGGACGATGAAACTTGGCTTGAACATTAGACCTGACAAGATTGGCTTAGAAATTGTCACTTTCCAGATCCGCCCATCCCTAAAAGTACTCATTTTAACCGCAAAGCACAAAAATACTTTTAAGCCAAATACACGTTTTCGTGATCCCCGTGAGCCCATGATCATTTTTGCCTCCAGGGTTTTGCTTAGAAATGAATTTCTATCACCCTTAAAGTGCGCATCTTATCCGAAAAGCCAAAAAAATACCCCCTGGATCAGGGGGGCCCAGGATCATTTTTGCCACAAGGGTTTTGATTACAGATGAATTTCTAGCGCCCTTAAAGTTCTTACAGTTCGCATCATCACAGCCAAGTGCAAAAATAAAATATTTTTTATCAAACGATAAATTCTCGGGATTTCCAAGGGTCCATGATCATTCTTATCTCAAGGATTTTGCTCACAAATGATCACAACAAACCCACGAATTGGGAAATACCTACTTTCATCCTCTTACCCAGCCGTGCAAGTGCCATATGAGCTTCTAGCTCTTTTTTTAACCCTTGTGGCATTTTTCTAATTTCTTTCGTGTTTTTTTTTCGTGAGCGGCTACGAATACTCCTCCATTCGGTGCCGTTAATTTTTTCACTAACATTGCTCGTGGTTGTCGTGGCTTAAGAAATCCGAGCGAGAAACCCGAATTTTGAGAAATTCAAAATATGATGCTGCTCGAAAAGTATTTGTTAGTCATAATTCTATGAAATAATTCTGTTGTAGATTGTGTGCTGTGCAAGTAATGTCTCTTTGCTTGACTGACCAGTATTGACATGCGAGAGGATTCGACATCATTCTGATATTTTTTTCGGACAAGTATTCTACAGTCACAGCTTTCAGTTTATCCAGTTTTGTGGTAAGCCACGGTACTCCTGAGAGAAGACTGGGACAAAACTGGAATTTCCAAGATAATATAGATAGATATATTCTACGACTGCCAATTCTTTGTCACCAGTTCTAGTATCGTTTGTTAAGAACCTTTTCAAACTGTATTCTTCGAATTCAAAGTAGATGAGTTTACAGTGACCTTACGAACCCATGCTCCACCAAAATCCATACAGTCCACATCGTCCATGCCGATCCATGGAAGCCACATAGCACTTTAGCGAGGTGAGGACATCTCTGTGACTACCCCGGTCGAATATCCGCCCCGCATACCTACGTAAGTTCAGTCCAGGACCATGTTCTTTGTGATTCCGAAGCTCTCTTGCGTCTATTTGAAACTAAAATGCATTCCTTCTTCCTGTAGCAGGACAACCGCGGTAGAGGGCGCGGTGGAAATCGTGGAGGCGCCTCCAATCAGAAGCGCGACGAACCACGCCGGAAAGACGCGCGCGGTAAGGGCGCCAACAACGACAATCGTGACAGGTAACGTCGCCGCCTCGCTTCGGGCGTCTTTTCTTGCTTATTCTCCTGACCTCAGATCGAGGCGAGCGAAGTGCTAACTGGCATAATTCCTGCGGCGCTCTATTGAGCGCTGTGCCACCCCCTTCTGTAACTTGACAGGACCGATGCAGGTTTCAGTCTGAGTTTCTCAAGATCCTCCGACAACGCGTACTACGCTTTCTGGTATTCTTGCAGTTGAGAAAGTATTTGAAAGAGGTGATGCTTCGTTTTTTAGCAGTTCGCCGGATTCCCTGTGACTAAGTCGGATAAGGGTTTTCTACGACAGAAAACCAATTTCGGAACGCATCGGGAATCGAAAATTTGTAGCCACATCACGAATACGGAATCTCGACCGGTATTCGGCTTCCAAAACTCGATCGACTATTCGCATCTGAATTTCAGAGCAGACATAAAGTCAACAATTGTGTTGCGATTCCATCTATCGAACTTCCAAGGCGACGTTTTTCTGGTGTGTGTCGGAAGATGGATGATCTCTTGATGCCCTGGTCGTGGCTAGACCCCCGTACGTGGGGTGAACGATCTGATCCGCCTTCTATGCAATCGAAGGTGGATGGGCGGAGAGCGTCTTGTCTAGCTACGATCTATCAGAGGCCACAAACCTAGAAAGCTGATTTTCAGTCAATCAATCAATCTTTATTATTCGAAAAACATTCCTTACGGTATTAACACAAAACCGAAGGGTTATAGGTTATAGATAGATAGATAGATAGATACTTTAATTTAGCCGTTAGGCCATACACAAAATCATACATTTTTAAACACTTCGAGAGAGCGATTATATAAACTCACATGTAAAACGCTTTAAACAATTGCGCTTTATACAGTTGCGCTTTTACATAGTAGGCTAAGATATTCATTAATTACACAAAACAAAAATTGCAACAATAATTAAGACATAAAAGAGGAAAAAGATTCTATCTACGAAAAAGATTCGTAAAATCACAAAGGAGGGGACACACCTTCTTTCGTACCGCGCATGAGTTGCCCGAATGGGTTTTATCTTAAGAACTGGATGTGCTGCCATTCTCTGTGGCCTTATACGGTCGGGACTATGGGATCGAAAACTCGACACTATTCGTCCGTTTTACCGCGCAAAATTGTAAATTTCTTTCGTACTTGTACCAGTTTGTTTCGGATCATTTTCTCTAACGACATTGCCGTTCAGGTGCGGAGATCCCTCGCTGCACCTTTTCATAGAGAAAGTAGTTAATAAAGTTTTAGTGAAGAAAGTGTTTGTAGACAAGAGTACGACCATAGCAGAGCTTCAGTTGTAACGGTGAAACTCTTATCAGCCGAGTCTGGTTCTCTGATTCTTCAAGTGTTCGTTATCAAGGGGTGAAAATTAGAATACAACCGCTTAAAGCCACTCTTCACCTGCCAGACTGCCAGAGCCTCGTTTTTGTTGCACGCTGCACGTCCACTTCTCGGCCGCTTCCGGGCTGATTCTTTCTACATTCATTTTTGCACTGCAGTGCTTCCGAGGAAGACGTCAGCGCTTCTCGAGAATTGCGGATTTGCTTACCGACCAAGTCCGTGCTTACCTGCAAGGTGCTGCTGCCGCAAGAAGTGCAGGCATTGAATCGGAAAACGCATCCTGTGCAAAAGCAAAGAAGGACTGCAGCAGCGATGCGGCAGCACTGTTGCAACAAAAACGTGGTTCAAATATCTGATGCTTCCGCACAGTCAAGCCAACACTTCGGTATTTTCATGATAATGATGATAGCTATCTTTGCTATCCTTCAACATTTCTTAGATGTCCCCTTTAGGTATGTTTTGCCTCCCAGATAGAGCTGTCAATCAGGGATCCTTTTTTTACCACCCCATTCATCATTTTGCATATTTACTGGGTCGCTCATATGTGTTGCCTCATGAAACCTTCCAGACTTACGGAATTTGGTGTGTCCAACACCTTGGTTCACCGGGCTTCTTCAAGATCGATCCCGACGAAAACGGATGTCTGGAATCCGGAAGAAAAATTTGGAAGTTGAAGCCTGGGTTTTAGTAGCTTTTTGCAAACGTTGTGTATTTCGACGGTCATAGCGTCGTTTTTCGTTTGGCATAGTGTCTCGTATTCCTACTAACTTCTTTGAGGAGAACGCGTAAATGGAACCCCGAACATTTTTATGCTGAACTAAAACGCTGACAGGGTCGACCTCGGAAATGCAATAAATACATTTGCAGCTGATGCTTCGGTGTTTGTAGGGACTGCAGAAATCCAGCTTGACCCGTTTCTACCCTCAGGAAACAGCAACCTGGTAAAAAAACACAAGATCTTCCGAAGAAAACCCCCGTAAAAAAATCCGATAACAAACCCAAACCAACCGAAGCCAAGGCAGAGACTGACAAGAAAGTGGAACCAGCTGAGACCCAAGAAGAACCAGCCTCAACAGTTGCTGACGTCACTGAAGCAGTCGAAACAGATGCTGCTGAAGAAGCTGAGAATGTCGCCGAAGCGACAGAGAAATCTGCGGAGGAGGTCGAGAAAATGGAAAGTGAGGAGAAGGAAGAGGAAGTAAAGGAGAAACCAGAAGAAGTAAAGAAAGAAAAGGTACGAAATAGTCTGAAGATAAGACGGAGAAATTCTTCGCTTTCTTATTGGTGGTTTCTTATTGGTGTGTCGTTTTGTTGTGTCGCCCCGCATTGACGTTCTAGTGAGAAATTCTTCGCTTTCTTATTGGTGCTTTCTTATTGGTGTGTCGTTTTGTTGTGTCGCCCCGCATTGACGTTCTAGTGCTCAGGCCCCCGTGAGGATGCATTGCATCTCCAGATGATCATACAACAAATTTTAGAAGCGATTTTAAGGGTAGAGATCAGGTACTTGCCGAATATGTTGCTTGCCGTTTAAGTGGAGATACCTACGAGCAGAGGCTTCATGACTAGGAGGAGGGGGATGGGGTTTTCGGCCAGTCGGTAAAAAATAGCCGAGTTGGCGCGAAGTGCCGCGTATTTTCGTAAAAACAGTCGATTTCTTTCTTAGAAACAGTTGATTTAAAAAAAAGGTCGGTTTCTCGTAAAAATAGTCGATTGTTTCTTAACAAGAGCTGGAAGCTCATATGCCACTTGCAAGGCCAGTTCTAATGGAAGTGTTGGTTAAAACTATTTTTTTCCCTTTTCGGTTAAGATCCGCCAAACTTGCAAGGCTGGGTCAGAGGATGGAAGAGATGGTCAAAAGTTTTTTTTTCACTTTTCGGTTAAGATGCGCACTGTAAGGGTGACTAAAAATAATTTCTAAGCAAAACACGTGAGGCAAAAAGGATCATGTGCTCGTGGCGACCGTGAAAAAGTAAGTTGTGCTTAAAATTATTTTTTGTATTTTGCGGTTAAGATGAGTTCTTTAAGGGATGGTCGGCGAGCGGAGAAGTGACGATGTCTAACCCAGTGATGTCAAGTTTCTAATGCTCCAGCAAAGTTTGATCGTCCTAGCACATCTGGAAGTACCTTAACTCACGATCACCGGAACTCCGGACACCCCCCTACAGCTCCCCCCCCCCTCGGTACCCGAATGCGGTCCGATTCTGTCACTAATGCACATAGGACTTGTGCCTGTACTTCCCAACAATTTTTATCCTGATCGCTCCACTCTATGCGTGTCACAAGATTTTCGGTTCTCCCCTCCGACCCCCCCCCCCCAGTTCATCGGATCCGGCCCGGACGTGAAACTGGACATCTGAGACATGAGGTCTTTCAAGATATCAAGTTTCATTAAGATCCGATAACCCGTTCGAAAGTTATGCATGCCACTAATTTCCGGATTCCGCTGTCTCCCCCTTCCCCCCACGATGTTCGGATCAGGCCAGTGACTCTTTCCAAGTTAATCTGGTCGGGTCCCTGATACGCCTGCCAAGTTTTATCGTCCTAGCCCACCTGGAAGTACATTAACTACGGATCGCCGGAATTCCCGGAACTCCCCTCCAACTCCCCCCACAGTGTCCGAATCCGATCCAGTTCTGTCAGTTATGAATCTAGAGCTTGTGCTTGTTCTTCCCACCAAGTTTCATCCCGATCGCTCCACTCTGAGAGTTTCACACGATTTCCGGTTCCCCCCTCCGGCTCCCCCCTCCCCAGATTCATCGGATCCGGCCCGGACTTGAAATGAGACATCTGAGACACGAGGTCTTTCCAAGTTTCATTAAGATCCGATTACCCATTCGAAAGTTATGCAGGCCCCTATTTTCCGGATTCCGCCGACTCCCCCTCCCCCCACGATGGTCGGATCGGGCAAGTGACTATTTCCAAGTTAGTTTGGTCGGGTCTCTAATATGCCTGCCAAGTGTCATTGCCCTAGCCCTTCTGGAAGTACCCTAACTCGAGAACAGTGGACCGACAGACCGACCGAAAAGTGATCGGTATATGGCACTTGAGCGGAGCTGCAAGTGCCATAAAAATAGCAGTTTTTCTTAAAATCAGCCGATTTTTCGTCAACCCAGTCGTTTTTTCTCAATAATACTCGTTTTATCTGCAAAAACAGTCGGTAAAAATGACCAGCCAGTCGGTAAATACCTTGCCCCCCCCCCCCCCCAAACATTTCGGCTAGTAACGCCTCTGCCTACGAGGCAACTCTTTTCTCGTAGTTAAAGGCGACTCCACTCCATTTCGTTTCCGATTGAGTATTTGCAGTAGGTTTCTACGCTGTCAGAAGTTTCATAACAGATAACACAAGGATCTGCAGTTTCAACAGATAACACTTGGGATGTTATCTGTTGTGATTTTGCAAAACTTATGAATTAAACGTTCTGCATAACAGGTATTACCAGGAAGAGCCGAAAAAACCGCTGAAAAAGCATCTGTTGACTTTTCCGATATCATGGTGACAAACAAAAAAATCAGCAGATGTTTTTTTGGTGGTGTTTTGGCTCTTAAATTGTATGCATAACGTTTTAATGCGTAATGTTGAAAAACAGAACAGCTAGCATCCTAAGTGTTATCTGTTGAAACCGCTCATCCTTGCGTTATCTGTTGTGAAACTTCTGAAAAATATTTCTTCAGACAAATATTCCAACTTGAGCGGCTTTGCGCATGAAGAGGACCCTTGCCAAGAAAGGCCGAAATATAGCTCTAATAAAATTCAGCTGACGTATCCGTTTCGCACTATCAAATAAACTTCTGACAGTGTAGTCGCTGATTTTCGTTGCTTAAAAATATTAATTTTGGTCGTTTTAAATAAACAACAATTAATAAATAACCTTTTTATTTCCTGAATAGCTCATACACGTTACTCATTAGCAAGGGCGTCCCGACCCCCTACGTTTCGGGCATTCGGTCAAATTTTCGCCGAAGGCGAAAAATTCGGTTAAAATGGGCGTCGCGGCGAAGCCGTGATGCCCTTTTCATAAAATCGTTTGTCCCCTCATTTCGAAATTGGGGCTTTAACGTGTTAATTGGTCCCCCTTTCTTTATCGAATTTGCCAATTCATCCGACTTTTGTTCACTCCGCATCGATTTCACCGCATTCGGTCTGTCCCTTCGCAAATTCGGTGATTTAACCTGTTTATTTGGTCTCATTCGTTAGCGAATTCGGTAATTCACCGGACTTTTCTCAAGTCCGTATCTGCTCTATCGCATTCGGTCAGTCCATTTCATAATTCGGTCATTAATCATTTACGGTCTTTGCGTAAATTCGGTGATTTAACCTGTTTATTTGGTCTCATTCTTTACCGAATTCGGTAATTCGGTCGCATTCGGTCAGTCCATTTCATAATTCGGTCATTAATCAGATTCATTTGGTTCTGATTCGTGACCGAATAGGATAATTTATCCAACTTTTGTTCAGTCCGCATCGATTTCGCCGCATTCGGTCCGTCCCTGAGTAAATTCGGTGATTCAACCAGTTTATTTGGTCTCATTCTCTACCGAATTCGGTAATTCGGTTGCATTCGGTAAGTCCATTTCATAGTTAAATTCGGTGAGATTCATCTGGTTCTGATTCGTTACCGAATACGGTAATTCACCGGATGTTTCTTTAGTCCGTTTCTATTACTAGACTTGCCGAATTCGGTTGTTTTAGGTGGTTAACAGGAGTTTTATTCCATTACGAAATTCGGTTGTAAAACCGCTCTCGATGTGTTCCTTATTTTTTTAGTTAGTTTTTTGTTATACTACTAATTCATTATTTGTCTCAACCCAGGTATTGAGTTCGGTAATTTAAGTGGCATTTATTTAGTTCTCGTTCTTTACCATTTACGGTATCTTCAGCTGGTCGCTGTTCATTGTTTACTTCTTAGGATTGCAGTACTTCAGGAATAAGCACGTCTCTTGACGTGAAAACTAGCCTACTTTTGTTTGCTGTAAATTACGAACAAATGTACTTTGTATACGCTTTACCATGGATCGCCCCTTTCGTGGCCAGACAACTCTGGGTTGAATATATCATCTTGGGATCGCAGAAAGGCACTTTTATCATCAGTGTTTCCACAAAATTTCGCCTGCGGCGCATTTCGCAGTCTTCTCTAGTTAGGCAAAGGTTGCCTCATTTAATTGGGATTTGAGGCTTGGAATTTTGGGGGGCTTGAACTACGTTAAAAGCTAGAATTTGCATGGGAAGTAGTTAAATGTTGCCAGAAAAAAAAGGCGGAATAAAAAAATTTCGACTGCGGCGCCTTAATTAATCATGGGTACAGACGCTGTCGCTATGCATCAACACCATATTTTTCGATTATTTCAAGTCCTGTTGGGAAAACTCGAAAGGCATTCCAAAGGTAAAACGCTAGTGACGGCGTATCCGTGAAAAAAAAAAAAACAGAAGCGGAAAAGCGTGAAAACGCGCCAATTTTTCTCTTTAGACTTGTTTGTATATACTCTGCAACTTTTTACGTTGTAGCTTCACGAAGGCAACTCGCTGTGATTTTACAATTTTTGTTAATAAATTCAGTAAAAATCAGGTACCGATTCGGTCAATTTTACCAGGTGCGCCCCCCCCCCCCCAATGAAGAAAGGCTCGGGACGCCCCTGCTCATTAGCGTCGCATCGTCGTATTAATAACTAATCAACATTTGAAAAACTAGAGATCCACAGTTTACGATTAGTATGTTTACAATTTACGTTATAGCTAATCAGATAAATCACAGCATAAGATTGAAGTGGTATACGACAGTGGTTTCCAACCTTTTCCGTACCGCGTACCCCTAATCAAAGTTCAAAACGGTTGAATATCCTTTTTTTGACGAATCGATGTTTTACTGTAGTTTACCACGAGAAGAAATTAAAAAATAAGATATTTAGTGTCCTCATCGATTTGGCATAGATGTGTATCTGAACTTGCGTACGATGCGGTATCTGACCTTTTGGACAATATTGAAACTAAGTAAAAAAAAAACTCAAAAATGTCTAAGGCAAGATATTAAAGCTACAGACTAACTTGATTATGAGGACCTTCGCGTACCCTTGTGAGGGTCTCTCGTGCCCTTTTGGGTTACGCGTACCACCGGTTGGGAACCACTGGCCTACGTAGTAGGTTACGAACGACTTAGTGTACCGGTCGGCTGAATGCGTTTTTGGGCGAATAATTGTGAATGCGTGACCTACGTAACTGATAGCAGTCTCCTCGGAAGTTGGTTTATTGACTGAACTAATAACACAGTGAATGATATATATATGTACAGGACGATGAATGGCACTGGAATAAGTGACGTACCGTCACACTACCCTCCCCCCTTACATTTACATACATACATATCTACTATATCCTTGGGTTTAAAAATTTCATGCAAAACTTCGGGATTCCGGGTGAACTACTTGTCCGGAAAAAATTAATTTTCATATTCGGATTCAAAATGTGCTCTTACCCTAGAGTCGAACACCTAATCAACTTCAGATTCAACTTCTTTTTACAAATTTTCCAGTTTTTGCCGGATTCCCGGTGAACTACTTGTCCGGCGAGAAAATAAATTTCATATTCGGATTCAGCATGTCTCCTTACCCCTAAATGGACTATCTCATTAGCTTTTAAAAAATATTTTGTTTCACCCCTTAATTTGAAACCCCTCCCCTAAATATATGGATATGGAGCCCATCTACGAACTCGACCTTTCCCTTGACCCAAAGAATCCTCACACCAAGCTTCATCAAAATATCCCATTCCCTTCGAGAGCGATCGTGCTTACCTCCACTTACGTTTTGGGATCCCAATAAACCTGGCAAGCATGATAGTCATTGTATTGCTAATATAGGAGACAGGATATACTTATGAAGTAAAGAATCTCGGGAACGAGCATGGATGGAAATACGACTGAAGTAGAATGAATTACTATCATATGTATGACCTATTCTTTAAATATTTTTTAGGAGCCAAAAGCAGATAAAGCCATGAATTCGGAAGAAAAGAAGAAAGCCGAGCGGGCTGTGGACACGACTCCCTACGCAGGACTTCCCGAGTCTTATCTTTTCTGTTACGTTTGTGAAAAGCAAACCTGGGATGGACCGGTGAGTTATCTCTGCATTTTTCATCGACTTTCCCTGCGGAGTATTCACTTAAGCGGCTGCGCCGATAAAGGATGATTCGAATGTGGTTTCATAGTCGTACAACAAACCCTGTTCGAATGTGGCACAACCCACTCCCCAAACGGGATTGGCTAAAAAGAGGCATGACACGGCACGTCATCGCGCAGGAGGCACGAGTAATAAAAAGAGATTAGCAAGTAGTAAAAGTAGACAAGTAAGTGAGAGTTTGTAACTTCAGAACCTAAAAGAAGGCACGTTAGAACATTGTCCTACCTCTCACTCTGAAGCCTGAAAGGGCCCTTTTAGCTCTCGTGCCTCTTTTTAGTACTCGTTCCTCCTATACACTATGTCGTGCCGTGCCTCTTTTTAGTCGATTCCTCCTCACACTGTCGTATGGGCCAGGCAGAAGAAGAAACACCCCAATACTTCTTTTTCGAATGCCGCATCCTCCAACGAAGAAGTCGACAACTAAAAAGCCTGTGCGACTATAAAACTCCCGAACCAATTTCAAGTCATAGTCAGCGCCAAACTCCTTGCCTAAGCAGAGTTTAAAGTCTTCAAGATTTTGATCGGGATGCTAGTGGAGAACGGAGTCGACTGTAAGCAAAACCTGTGACCGAAAGTAACCACCAACGATCAACCGAGGAGTCAGAAAGAGATCTACATTTTGTCTGTAGTTATTGAATAGGTTTAAAGATGTTATAGTAGAAGCGCTGAGCTCATCTGCATAGTTGAATGAATTTTTCGTATCACGCGATTGATAGATATTTTATTACTGAAGAACTTTCACAACGTTATTCTGCCGAACTTGTCGTTTTTGTCAGGTAGTCTAATTGTAAATTCCGTTAAATGAAACTCGATGAATCTTAGCTTAGAATATGTTTCTTTTTAGTCGTTTATCCGTCATATTCGTGGAAACAAGCATAAGAACTTGCTGGGAAAACTAGAAAAGGTTTACGAAGCGACGATTCAGAGTCTACGACTGATGTCTCAGGTAAGCTTTAGGCTCATATTTCCTTAAGGCCCATTCACAACGGGTTTTCCCAATCGGGGTTCCCAAATCGGGGTTCCCAAATTCCCAAACGGGTTGTTCCCAATCGATACTGGTGCCAGTTTCGAGTACCAGCTAGTCTCGCACCCAAGTTGAAATCAGTTCAACTTTTCGGGTACTAGCCAATCACATTACTTGGGGGAATTCTCAGGTATGTTCCGATTGGCTAAACGCTGAACCACGTCAGACGGAAGAACAATGACCTAAATTCACTTTCGGTTTTCAAGACAGCAAGGAGTGGATGTGATTTTATCTATTGGGCTTATTCGAAACTAGCCAATCAGAATATCAGACAAAATAATCTGATTGGCTAGTACCCTCGAAAGTTGAACTGATTTCAACTTGGGTGCGAGACCGCCGAGACTAGCTGGAATCCGAGACTGGCACCAAGATCAATTGCGAACGGCAGAAACCCAGCTAATTCTCGGTCTCAGAGCGATTTCCGGAACTGGCTGGTATCGAGTATTAGTTTGTTGTGAATGGGCCTTTACTGAACTCTAAGGCAAATCAGACCAACGCAGTGCTTTTTTGTTTCCTAAATATGTTTCCGTGTTTTATTTTGTTTGGCAAAAACGCCGGACTAAAGCAGTTTGTTGATTAATTCGCCATATTCCAGTCAGCGCATCCAAGTGGACCAGAGCAAAATTACACTAGGGAGTAGCGCCAAGACTTGACAAAATTGACACATACTCAGTTAGCAGCGAAACTAGCACTACTAGCGATAGAGAACGTCCCTACTGAAACTCGTTCAGTCGTTCACCAATGCTTGCTGCGATAACGTCATATCCTGAACATTGCAAAAAAGTGATACAGCCTTCATTGTTTCCTTGGTGTGCGCAGACCACACCTTTGCTTTACTAGAAATTTCTAAGCCCGCAAGTTTGTCTTGCTTTAATGCCGCAAGCCCAGTGGGCGGCGCTACAAGTATAGCCCATTTGCAAAGCATGGAAAGCATAGGTCTTGGCGCTACTCCGTAGTGTTATTTTGCTCTTAAGTGGACTAGCCTCTCTGGTCTGGTAGACTGCTCTCCAGGTAATACATGCTTTGCTCTGTCACTGGAGTAGAAGGTAGAAGTGACCATGTTCTGCTGACTACCTTAATGGATCCGTGATAGAAGTGACCATGTTCTGCTGACTACCTTAATGGATCCGTGATTTTGTTAGTTGCGTTTTTGCAGATACCATGGTCCATGGTATCTGATACCACGGTCAAAAGGCGTTTTTGCAATTAACGTGGTATCTGGGAAGGCACCGTGGTAACTGATCGTGGTATCTGAAAAAGTTATCTCCCTTTCATTATCACCAACTATAGAGTCTAGGGATTTTAACAAATTGGGGGAAATGAAGTTTGACAGATAGTAATGTGACTGGAAATCAGTTTTTGGATCCCAAAACGTAAGTGGAGGGATACTTATGACATCGCAAAAGTTGTCCATCCGTCCGTCTGTAAGCACGATAACTCTCGAAGGGAATGAGATATTTTGATGAAAGCATTGTTTGGGTCAAGAGGAAGTCAAGAAGAAGAGAAATATTTTTAAACAGCTAATGGGACAGTCGATCATGGGGTAAGAAGACATGCTGAACACGATGGTGGAAACCATTTTCTCGCCGGACAAGTAGTTCGCCCGGAATCCGGACAAAAGTGGAAAGTTTGTTAAAAGTAAAAGTTTTATTTGAAGTTGATTGGATGTTCGATTTGGGGGTAAGAAGACATGCTGAACACGATGGTGAAAACCATTTTTCCGCCGGACAAGTAGTTAGGTCGGAATCCGGCCAAAACCGGAAAATTGTTAAAAGTATTTGTAGTTGATTAGATATCCGATTTAGGGGTAAGAAGAGATGCTGAATCCGTGTATGACAGTCATTTTGTACCCCGGACATATAGTTCGCCCGGAATCCGGCTGGAACTGGAAAGTTTGTTTTAAGTTAAAATTTAATTTGAAGTTGATTAGATGTTCGATATAGGGGAAAGAAGATACGCTGAGTTCGATTTTAGCTTCTTTTTTTTTGCCGGACAGGTAGTTCTGGAATTAGGCCGAAACCGGGAAATTCGCAGAAGTAAGGCAGGAAGTTTTTCTCCTACAACGTGTTTTTGGGGAGTTGGGGAGCTGATGAAAACCGTTAACTCCTTGCTGAAGCCGGGCTCCCGAACAGGTTCTGGTTAGTCCGCTTCATTGAGGTAAAACCGGACCTGTTAGTTAAAGAACGGTAAGTAGTCACCGGTGGATGGAAAAACGGCTTATAAGGAAAACCGGAGACCACCGGTGAGAACTCCCGTGACAAAGAACGCAGCTAGTCACCAGTTACCCAAAACCGTTTTACCGTAAAGGCTTGAACTTCCGTTAACCTATGCTGGTTGCGTTTATGCAGTTATTGTGGTATCTTTGTAGTTATTCAATATCGGGCCAGTTAAGGTGAGGCTTCACCTTCCAGATTTTTCTTCCGGATTCCAGACAGCCGTTTTCGTCGAGACGGATCTGGAAGGCGAAGCCAGGCCAAAAACGTCTGGAAGTCCGGGGTGTTGGACACCCCAGATTCTGGATGTCTGGAAGGTGCCATAGAGGCAACCCGTTCGATAACCACAGCAAATATGCAGTTGTGGTTGGGATGCAAGAGATATTTGAAATGTAAAGGGGACATCTAAGAAATGTTGAAGAAAAGCAAATTTAGCTGTCACCGTTATCATGAAAATCTGGAAAGGTTGGCTTATCTATGAGGCCCCGGACGTCGGGGAATCTGGAAGGTGAAGCCTGGCTTTTACCCTTATATCTGATATTCAAATACCACGGCCATAACCGTTGTAACTGACCGTGGTGTCTGAAAAAGTTATCTCATTTTGATCATCACCAACACTAGAGCCTAGGTTTTTTTTTCAAATTCGTGGGGAAGAAGTTTGGCGCTAGTGATGGGAGCGGATATAACTATTTCTTTCTGGATGACTTCTAAAAGCGCAAATTCGTCAGTTGTCGTTTTGCAAAAAAAACGTAGTATCAGATACCACGGTAACTGCAAACACGACTAAATGCATATCCAGTTACCGTGGTATCAGATGTCATGATATCTGCGAAAACACGTAACTATTGACTTTGAATACGGTTGATTATGATAGAGTATGCGCGGTTGAGTATGATAGGGCCATAAATGGATACTACATTGATCTTTGAGTGTTCTTAGAGGACCTGTCTTACCTATAATACTAACGCAACCTACTTCCGTAATCACTCCATATATTTCAAAACCCGGAGACCCCAATTTCGTACGGTACATTCTACCTCTCTAACAAAACCACGCTGATTTTCTCACTTGCCGTGTTTTGCCACCTTCTATGTGTATCACGCTGTCGGCGGTTGTCTGCGAGAAGTTTTTCAATCAGAAAAACCGGTTATATAAATTGTTTCCCTGTTTTCGCTATAAGTCAACGGGTCTCGGAAACGGCTTAAGACAGCCAAAACCGTGTGTTATTTTTTGAAAGCACAGCCTAGTTTAAAGTATTCAAATGTTTTAAAATACTGTAACTGAAGAGTAAATAGTGCGAGGGGGGATCCACTAAAAGCAGGAAGGGAAGGGAAAGGGTCCTTTAAGTAAATGTGTTCAACTCAAATAATTTGTGAAAGTAGCCGAGCGGAGCGAGACCCTGCCAAGTTTCCTAACGCTTATTTCGAGTGGAACGTAACCCGTTTACGTTATCTTGACATAATTCATGGTGTATGTTTACGCTCAAGTCAACATCGATTTCTGGCCTCAAAGAGACGCAGTACCAATCATTCTTTAATCTTCAATAACATTACTTACGGTATTAACAACAAACCGAATATTTTTTCTCTCTTCGAAACATATGGTGGCTCGAACATATGGTGGCTGGGACTGTTTGCGAAACCTCTTAGAAACTCCTTTACTTGAAATACAAAACATAAACTTGAACAGGCAAGAGCTAAAATACTACACACTTTAACTTCACTTCGTTCTGCACAAATTGTTTTCCTCATCGTTTTATTGTGATTAAGTCCGTTTTTTTTTTTGCTACTTCCGGTAACTTTACTCTTGCTTGCTGCGGCACCTCCCTTTTAAATGTTATCTTTTTGCGATACATAACATTGTAAAGAGGTTAAGTTGGAGGCCCATACAAAAATAGCTTGCACTAGTTAAGCACTATACCATCAGAAGTTTGATAACATTAAACACATTTTTCCGCATCCCTGTGTAACGTTCTGATAACATATCTTTGATGACCCTTTTAATTGCTGTATTTTCGCGAGATGTTATCTTTTCGCGAAACGTACCTTTTTGCGAAACATAACATTTAAGAAGGTCATATGAAGTTCTCGAACCATAATATTTAAAGGGTCGCAGCAAATCCTTGGCATTCAAAACACCGTTTAAGATTATAGTGCATTGAAAGCTGATGGGAATTGTCTCAAACTAATATTGTCAGACTAGCATTTAGTAACTAGTCAACAGAAGTAGCAATTGTAGAGGGGGGGGGAGGCTTACTCGACTTCGTCCACCTTTTCGAATACCTCTGCAGGTTGATTCGCGAGGTAATTGCTAGGTGGCACTGTACCTCCCATGTTCATTTTCATTGTCTTATAAGCGTATTTGTTTCCATCTGGGTCTGTGAGGTTTCCGCCCCACTTTTTAGGAACTAAGTCGGGACTGATCAGTTCCAATTCCCGCTTCCATGTCGCTTTGTCGCTGCCCAGAATTCGAATCTTTTGCGCCGTTAACTCGGATAGGAATGGTTTAACAAAGTTGTATAGAATGTTGAAGATTATTGGTGCGTTGAAGATTATGAGTTTGCCAAGGATCTCGGGATAGTTGGCCTCGTACATCATGGCCAAGTCTCGTGCAAATTCGAGGGTTAATCGTGATGTAATATCGGCCAATTTCCAGTTTTCTAGGTCCACCAAGATGTTTAGTCTGTAAACTTTTGTCTTGTCTTTTTCTGCATTTTTTGCGATTTTGCGCATGTTGTGTTCGAGAACCCAAGCGCAGAAATTGATCATGGACTCGTGAGGCACGGATTTGAGCACACCTCTGACATCCATTGATCCAAGCGTGAGAATCCACGTTGGATTTCCCGAATTGTCTTCTCCGAGATATCCAAGGGGAATGTAGGCTTTACTGATGGGGTGAGGGGTCCAGTCGTCAGTGAGCAGGTGTACGTCTGATTTCTTCCGCCATTCTAAGTGGGTTTTAAGCATCTGCAGTGATTTTTCGATATCGTAGTCGCGTGCGAGCAACCATCGGACGATATAGGTTGCGTCTCTGTAGGGCAAGTCGAGGTCTTTGATGGCAGTTTCGAACTGGAAGAAGTAGGGAAACGGTTATAATGGTCCAGAGGGTTGGAAGAACAGTTGTTCAGCTGTGTATTATGCATTTTCAACAGTTCCGGCCGGGAAGGAAGGTTGACGAAATCCCGGCACGAATTTCAAGTCCGCGAATATCAGTGATAAACTCGGCTGAAATCACGAACGGAAATGGGCAGAAACAATAGATGACAGCACTTTCAGACCCGCGGAAAAATGCAACTTTTTTGTTTCTGTAAATTTTCCTATTTATCACTCAAAGAAGATTGTTGGCCGTGGGACCGTGAAACTGCCTCACATACTAGCATTTATAGATTTTAGTCCATCTTGAGTTTGAGAGATGGGTAGAAACAGTAGATGACAGCGCTTTCGGACCCGTGGGAAAATGCCACTTTTTTTGTTTCTGTAAATTTGTCTATTTATCACTCAAAGAAGATATATTGGCTGTGGGGCCGGGAAACTGCCGCACGTATTTAGCACTTGTAGATTTTAGTCCATCTTCAGTTTAAAACTGGTTTCTGCCTTCTTGCCCGCTAGAACGGAGCTTTCCACTCGAAAGCAGAAACATGGTTTGATGAAACGAAAGCTTGGCTCCACAACTTCAGATAGTCCTCTCTGACACAAGCTATACAACTCCACAGCCTAGACTCGAGGACAAGCACAAACAATCCTTTTTGGCCCCAGGCAAGAGTTCTACGGAGTTTTCCAAAATGTACGGTCATATTAATCAATCGGGCCTAAGGTCCACGCTTTCAGTAAAACGCCCTTACCACTTTCTAGTAATAAGCTGAAATCTACGACAGAGGAAAAAACAAAACAAAAAAAATATCAGGACAAAACCAAAGTGTTGCTCTCGCAACACAAATAACACTAAGTAAGGAGTAGCCTACATCCAACGCCAAGCCCAATACGCCCGATGCGTTCGAAGCGAGACAAACTTCAGCGAACAGTACACCGTAAATGTGGCAGGTTTAGACAATTCCAGTACAGCTAAGATGCGGTGTGCATATCGAGGAAACACGGGATTTTTTTTTTTTTTTGCGGAACATGGAACTTATTCAGGAAGCGTAATAACGATAAATTTACTTTATATAACTTTCTGTTCAAAGCAAATTACTTACTGAGAAAATTGAAACTGGTGAATTCCAAGTGACAATATTTTTCTCAAGCGAGCCCTCTTGCTTATTCTGCCTTTTATAATATACTTAGCTCCCATATGGTATTATAAGCTTCTGAAATCCCCACCTTTCTCCATTGTTTCTTTTCGGAACTACGAATTTTTATAGATTTTTCGGCCTTGCCGAGTTTTCCCGTCACCCAACGAAAAGTTTGCCGGAATCTTCAACGTCAACTGACAACTCTTTCACCTATAAGGATGTGATAATCTTCTGTTTATTACTTCTTTTATTTGCTTAGCTTTCCCACTTTTTAACCAAGGCACGTTAAATTTTCAAATATTTTGTCGTCGTCGGAGAGCAGGAAGGCTGGATATAGTCGACAAGCGCTAACAAGAGAATCGCTAGTTTTAGGTGGAAAGTAATGGTATTTTCAAAAACATTTTTTCAGATTCTAGCCATAGGGAAAAGATCATTTCTAGTAAGAGTTGTGCTTTAATGATTGTATATATTCAAGTTATTTTAACCCGTTAAATGTAATGGCCGACATATTTGGTGCCAATTCGGCGCTACGAGTTGTATCAATAAAACTATATCTATCTATCTGTATATAAAAAAACGACGAAAAAAACATTATCGAAACAGATAATGTGAGCGATCTCGGAGCAAACCCAATATTATTTGTAACTAATATTTTCCACCTTTGAGAAAACACCTTCTTTCCATTAGATTTTAGGCTAGGCCTATTACATGAACTTCCCCGAACTGACAGTAATTCGATCACCCAAATCTATCATGACGCGCTAAGTTTGCGCTTGCTCCGATCAGAGCAGAATGAGTAAGTTTCATAAGGGATGTTCACGACCGCTAATGGTGCTAGTGTCGCTGCTGTTCGAGTGTGTGTGTCACTTTATTCAACTATGGGCTCACTACACCCCCCTTGTGCTATTTCGCTCTGTCCGTACGATTAGTGCCAGATCCGCCAACTCCGGTACTTTATGCGGTATTTACCAGAAAGTGGAAATGATTGGTCAGCTGCAAGCGCTAAGAGCGATTCTTTTTCGATTTCTTTGGGCCCCGCTAGGTGCGCTGCAAGAACTCTGTAGCCAAAAGTTAGATTTGACTCGAGCTCTAAAAATAGTGGGATGACATGTTTGCTAGGATAAGATAAAGGAAGCACCTGTCAATGGTGGTTGAAAGATATTTGTTTGGATAGTAATCATACCGAAATGATCGAAAACATTAAGAAAACTAAAATTTATTCTTATCTCTTATATAACTGGTTTTGTTCCCAGTAGCATGACCCTTCTGTCGGAATCTCTACGGCTCCAGAGAAGTTTTTCCAAAATAGTTGATTGATATGGCGCAAAGCGGGGAGAAATCACGTCGATAGGAATGATTGATTATTTTTATTTATTTATTCATTGCGACCCGCTTTTTGGATAACAGCGGAGTATGAGTAAAATACACATATTAAAACACTAAACAAAATAATGTAAACATTACTACATTCTTTTCATTATTGGGTGATGATTGTTGTGAACACAAATTTATCTTCTTTTCTTTCGGAAAAATTCTAACACCAGACAACATTATGCACATAAACAGAAAGCGAATGCCCCCTTTACAGCAAAAATCCGGCAATCTCGTCCGCTCATTAATTATTCAGTAAAGGAGGATTTTCGCGAGATCTCGGAATCACTTTCCGGCGAGTGAAGCGCATCGCGAAAACTGTGTGAAAGTGATTCCTGGAATCACTTTCAGCTTTCCCGCTGGACTAATCGCGAAAACGCATGGAAAGCTGATATCGCCGAGAAAATGTTAAATTACAAACTTTTTCGAATAAATATGGTTCACTGAACGGTTCTTTGATTCTCATATATTACATCGAAGTCACCGTAATTACGATTGCCATTTTTTTTAAATTGATTAGTGACACTTGCACTGTTTTTCTCCACATCTTTGAAATTCCCGCCGAAAGATTCAACTTTCCGCGGAGCTTTCCACTAACCTCGTGGAATCACTTTCCAGGACAGCTGCTTCGGTTTCCAAAGCGCGAAAACTGGGTTGGAAAGTTCGGCAACTTTCCGAAGTAGCGCGAAAACCATTGGAAAGTGATTCCGACTTTGCTTTCCAGTTCGCGAAAACCCTCTTAAGTCAAATTGCATTCACTGGCTTAGGTGAAAATATGGTCCTGTTGAATGTATAGTGATTTTTAAGTAGAAATGACAGAAAAAACTGCAGAAGTAAATGGATACTGGGTGAAAATATGGTCCTGTTGAATGTATGGTGATTTTTAAGTAGAAGTGACAGAAAAACTGCAGAAACAAATGGATACTGCCAAATATTTTGTTTCCAATTCTGTTTACTTTTTATTCTCGCATTAACTAAATGTTTTCTTTTTGCATGATTCTTATGAAGTTGCTATAATATGGGGTACGTAGGCATCTAACAACCCTTGGTTTCGTTTTAGTTCATAACCACTGCCGAAATTAAAAAGACATTGGCTCGGCTCTGTGTTGCCGTTGTCAAAATAGGCCTCTCCTAACCAAGTAATATTTGGTTCAAATGCCCCGTAAACTAACTCAAGCTCTATACCTCAAAGCCCTAAAGTTTCGAAAATAATAAGTTTGCTTTTGCTACCCCTGTTTGAGCACATTTCTCTGCGCGCTTGTGAGTTGTCCTAGACCAATGGTTCCCAACCTTTTCCGTACCGCGTACCCTTATCATGGTTTGAAAAGGTTGCATACCCCCTTTTCGCAAACATTTTCGTAGCTTAATTAGCAACCTGAATCACAATATCAAATATCTTCATTTTTTTTTTAAACAGTATTGTTTGACACAGAAACAGATTTTACGGCAGTATGTTACCTGTTTTGGAATCAACGTTATCTCATTGACTTTTACTAGGGCTTGTAATCAGGGCCGTCACGCATGGGTTGGGAACACTCCTCCCTCCAAAGTGGTCTTCCAGAATCCAGACGGTTAAAAAGAAATGTGTCGGCGCGAAGTTTTTTGTTTGGTTTTTTAACAGTGTCCTAGACCAATGGTTCCCAACCTTTTCCGTACCGCGTACCCTTATCATGGTTTGAAAAGGTTGCGTACCCCCTTTTCGCAAACATTTTCGTAGCTTAATTAGCAACCTGAATCACAATATCAAATATCTTCATTTTTTTTTGAAACAGTATTGTTTGACACAGAAACAGATTTTACGGCAGTATGTTACCTGTTTTGGAATCAACGTTATCTCATTGACTTTTACTAGGGCTTGTAATCAGGGCCGTCACGCATGGGTTGGGAACACTCCTCCCTCCAAAGTGGTCTTCCAGAATCCAGACGGTTAAAAAGAAATGTGTCGGCGCGAAGTTTTTTGTTTGGTTTTTTAACAGTCAACAATACCGTGCCCCCAAAAAAACATTTTGGCTAGCGATGCTTCTGCTGGTAGTATTAGGCTTTCGCCAATAAAAAATTAGTGAGGCGATATTCTGAAGCTACAGACTAAACCGATTTTGGTACCTTCGCGTACCCCTTGCAAGGGTCTCGCGTACCCCTTGCAAGGGTCTCGCGTACCCCTTTGGGTACGCGTACCACCGGTTGGGAACCACTGTCCCAGATCATCCGTCCCTACCACTTGTCGTCACAAAGTACGCCTCCCGTAACAAATTAACATTCGATTCGTGTCGCGTGTCGATTCGTTTTTTTTTTTAATTTGCTATAGCCTATCTGTCTGAGCACATCTGCCTGCGAGCTTGTGAGTTGTCCTACATCATCCATCCTTGCCGCTTGTCACGAAATAGGCCTCTTTTTAATTCACAATCCCCGTAAAAAAAATATTTAAGACCGATGTCTCGTAGAAAACTTCGATTTTTTGGGTTGCTGTAATTGTTTGAGCACATCTGTCTGCGCGCTTGTGAGTTGTCCTAGATCATCCATCATCACCACTTGTCACAAATAAGCCTCTCATACCAGAGTAATATTTGATCCACAATCCCCGCAAAAGAATATTTTAAGGCTCATGTTTCGTGGAAAACCACTTGTCACAAAATAGGCTTCTCATAGCAAAGTAATAATAATAATAATAATAATTTATTGGAAAAGCCTAATACGGCCATACAACAGATTCCTGAAGCGCCAACAACAATTACAACACTAAAAATGAAAACAAAAACTATTTTCTTCTTTTCATTGCATTCAAAACGAAAGGAACTACCTCACGGATTACACTTTTATTTGTCGACTTTAAGATACCAGGGAAGAGAACACCACCAACCATCCCAACTCGACCCAATGAAGGAAGCTCTTGGCACTGTCCGAGAAGGTGGTCAATGGTATCTTGCCCAGTGCAACAAAGTGGGCAATTGTAATTCTCCTCACCGACCTGTTTTCTTTCTGTACCGTAATGGAAGAGAGTTCGTCCGGAGTTGGAACCATACCCTAAGTGCCTGCGACGATAGTCCTATGTGATCCACAATCCCTGTAAAAAAAAAATATTTGAAGGCCCATGTCTCGTAGAAAATTTCGAAAGAATAATGTTTGGATTGCTATACCTGTTTGAGCACATCTGTCTGCGCGCTTGTGAGTTGTCCTAGATCATCCATCCTTGGTTGCTCACTCGATTACGACTGCCGTTGCGTAGGATTCGAAACTCTTCGCTCGCGGGACGAAAATGTACCGCTTTATCACAAAAATAAAATCGCTTCCTCTCAGGTCCAAGCAACCTTCGCAAATACTATTTTTTCGGATGTAGTTATTTGGAAATTTAGAAGGATACTAAATATACTAGTTATGTTTCTGGGAGGGAAGTGTTCTTGACAGTGTACGGGCCCAAGGGTTGCTCATTCACGGGTGTGTGGTGTAGTTATTCGGATGCAGTTATTTGCTGAATTAGAAGAATACTAAAAATTTCGATTTTTTTGCAGAAAGGGATAATTTGGGGGTCGAAAGGTAGCTTTTCACGGGCTTATTGTACCTGAGTGGTGGGCGAGGGCACAAGGGCGTCACGTATGGGTGGGAGGGGCGCCCCCCCCCCCCAGTGTTGTCTGCCAGTCGTTCAAAAACATTCCCAAAACGTAAGCGACGGGATACCAATGACTGCGTAAAGTTGTCCGTCGGTCTGTCTGTTAGAATGATAACTCTCGAAGGGATTGGATACTTTGTTCAATCTCAGTGTGAGGATTCATTTGTCAAATTACAGGTCAAGTTCGTTGATGGGCCCGGTAGCTGTATATTTATTGGGTGGGCCGTAGGGGTTTCAAATTAAGGGCCGAAAAGAATAGTTTTAAAAGCCAATGAGATAGTCGATCTAGGGGTAAGGAGACATGCTGAACCCATATCTGAAACTTATTTTCCCGTGGACAATTAATTCGTCCGGGATCCGGTCGAAACCGGAAAGCAGTAAGCAACAAAATGTTATTCTGAGGTTCTTAGGACTCTCGACCCAGGGTTAAAGGGCCATTTTGATCATATATCTTGCTAATAAAGTAGTTCGCCCGGAGTCCGGTCGAAACCGGAAATTCGGGAAAAGTAAAAGTTCATTCTTAAGTCGATTCGAGTTTCGAGATAGGGTAAGGAGATATGCTGAATTCATTTTTGGGCTTTATTCTTTTGCCGGACTAGTAGTTCGCCCGGAATCCGGCCGAAACCGGAAATTTGGCAGACGTAAGGCAGGAAGTTTTGAACAGTTTCGTCAGAATAGATATAACGGATATGGGTAAATAACATGCTGAATTCCATATCTGAACCTCGTTTTCTCAGATGATTAGCCAGATTAGCTCAGATTAGCTGATTAGCTCAGATGATTAAATTTTAATAGTAAAAAGGTGGAGTCTGGTGAAGACCGGATATCTATTGATATTCTTTGAGCCCAAGCTGACTTTGAAACATTTATTCAAACAATGTTTACAACGGATACGTCAGCTACGATTCTTCATCAGCGATCAGATCCATCAGGCCATCATGCAACAACACAAAAGAAAAAGTGAACAATCTTACTTGCGGATACACACACTAACACACTTAATATTTTTAATTTACTCTGAATACTTTATTAACACTAAAAACACAACTTTTGAAACACAACCGCTGATGAAGAATCGTAGCTGACGTATCCGTTGTAAACATTGCTTGAATATTGAGTATACCGGATATCTAAAAGACCCAGTTGTGTGGATCAAAGATTAAATGTGTGGAATCCCCTTGAAACCTTTGGTCTTGTTGCAGTTTGTCAGCCGACCGGCTCCGAACAACCCAAGTCTTGAGCTGCGTACTTTCGTTCGGAAAATTTGATTCTATGCTGGAATCTAGATTTCATGCGCATGTCTCTGTCTCTGTAGGACTTAAAGGCCATATCGCAACCTGGACATTTGAAGCCTAATGCCTCTATATCTCCTAAATATTCGCCTTTTATTTCGGTATATTCGTTGGCCTATACAAACCCCATTTTCGTTGGTTTCTTCGTTGATTTTTTGTGATCTCTAATCCTATCTTCTAGTACGCAATCAAATACTTGAATCCAGTCTTGAACTTTTTCGTCGTGCAAACCCATCGTCCCCTGTGTCTCACAGTCAAGACGAAACAACAGTCGCGTTTCTTTTGCTCTTGTCTTTTCTCCTGTCTCAGTCCTATAACCTTAGTAAACCGTTTTATTCATCAGTCCTTTAAAGTCTTTGATTCATGTGGGCCGAGAAGGTGGGAGACACCATCATTTTTCGATGGGTCGGATTTGTACGAGCACACTGTTACCTTTGTTTTCCTCAAAATCCTCACGGTTGCCAACGTTATCCACAAATTACTGGAATACAATTTTTTTATTTCGTGCATTTACTAGATTATTGAAAGCTCAGTGTATTTTTTCCTTTTATTTGTCTATACTGCACTATTTTCCTCTTTTTAAGTGCGTAAATAAAATTTTATCATCATCATCATCGTCAATTCACTCCTGAATGCTAATCCGCCATTGCTAATTAACTATTCACTGATCTCCTGGTGCGGGTGAAAAGATTACTAAAACCTTCGAGAAGATCGAGTGGCGTGTAAGAGGATTAAAACAACTAAGTATATCGCCATGTGGACGTATAGATATGTGGGAAGAAGAAATCATCGGCCAGTTTGACATTTTTTGGTCTCGAAAGCTTAATATTATTTAGCTCAGTTTAGGAATCTTCAAGAAATCAGTATAACGAATTTAGTATAATTTACGGCGTTTGTTTATTGTGATCTGGTTTACATCCTTAATTCTTTGGACTTACGGGAATTAACAAGACAAAACAGAAAACAAAATACTTAAAGAAATCGATAATGCAAAGAATTAGCTTAATTTTCCTACACATTTTCCATATGCTTGCTACAATAAAAACGTTTTGTTAGATCCAAAGTCAAACTATGATTCCATCCTCCCCATCTCGGGCGCTTCCGACCCGAACCGCTAGATGACCCAGCGGTCGGATCGAGTCGTGGCTTCATCTTGGGTCTTGGGTGGGGGGGGGGGTCTAGACGTTGCAAGTGCTAGAATGCTTATGATACAACTCCTTTAAGAACAAATAAGCACCAGGACCTCCGTCTCCCATCTCTGTAGTACAACCATGCGTAGTCGAAGAAATCTCTATACCCTGTCCTATGCAAACAAGCGAGGGTTAGGAGCTACGCGGAGCATCACAATTCGTTATGTGTACAAACGGCTATATCAGAGTAAATCCTCGGAGGATAAATTTCCAAAGTAAAAGCCGATTGGTTGTTTATCATTGTGACGTCACGTGTAACGCGCTGCAGAGCGGGTCAGCACGCCTCCTGCAATTTTTCCCCTGACATGTGCAGCGGCGAAGATGGAAGTAGACGGGCATCAACTCACATCTCAGGAAGTACCTCTAGCTCAGCTCAGTTTTGTCGGGGTATCCATAGTCGCTGCATGGGACCAAAGACTGAGGTTCTATTGGCTTGTTTGTTCTTGGTCCTGTCCTCCTGTTCCTATTTTATTCGACCTGTCCGCTAACTTCACTGGCAGTGTTGTTAGACAGGACAGAGGAATGGCAACTTGATCAGGTACGTAGTTATGCTCCTGTTCGAGTATTGTTTGATCTGTCATTGAGTCTAACCCCTTTTATCGGTAGATCTTAAACGTATTCGGATGACTGGTCCCATTATCCTTGATGTTGTTTTACTGGTGCTTGGTTGCCATCAGCAAAATACACCAGTGTGCAATTTGACATTTGAAATTAATAAATGTCGTTGCTAATTTTTCGAAGATGATGATCCATAACGCTCGTGGAGGAATTAAGAATCCTGTCATCTTAAAATCAGGCAAAAATAGTGACAGGTTTTGAACAAGAGCGATAGAGACTCTGCTGTTGATAAATTGAAGGTTTTGAACAAGAGCGATAGAGACTCTGCTGTTGATAAATTGAAGGAAGTGAATGCATACGCCGTTTATCCTGTTTGCAACAATTTGATGTAAGGAAATAAAATAAAAAAAAACTTTCTGCTGTTGATAAATTGAAGGAAGTGAATGCATTCGCCGTTTATCCTGTTTGTAACAATTTGGTCTAAGGAAATAAAAAAAAAGAACTTGGCTTTAAGCAGAAACGCCGTATTTTTAACCGTGTTTTAAGTGTGTAGGACTACTCTCCATGCACTAAACATGACCGGATGCTACCACGCTGGCTACTTTTTGTGTTGGACACCGTGTCCGAGTTTAATCCGAAACCAACTACAAAATACAAACAGATTACAAATACTATTCTGCAGTTCCATGACCAGTCACAGTACTCGAAGCAGCATCATTCACCTCGATTATGTAGTTCACTATCTTGGGGGTGAAGTAACTAAACGAGTTATCAAATTCTATCAAGTACGTCCCAGGGTCTACGAACATCTGTCCCTCCTCTACGTACACATGTGATAATACCCTTGTCATCGCTAATGCCTCCTGGGGTTTGCCGTCCTCCACCACCTTCTTAATGCCAAATGCGATATCGCCCCCTTCGGACCGGAATTTCCAGGTGATTACGGAATCCGGTTTCGTTACGGGTAGCTCTAATATGAAGCTTTTTCCATTGACTATCCGGATTAAGGTCGCGCCTTCGAGGGCCTCGGGCGGTTGGGTGTTGGCTAGGTAATATTTCTTCGGGATGTCCCCGACCTTCCCGAAGAGCTCGCTGCAGGCTTCGTCCCCATTGGAGTCAACCCGAGCTCCACCGTATTTCTTTGGCAGGACATCAGAGGGTACAAGCTCTGTTAGCACACTTTCCCATTCGGTTCGGTTGGTTCCGAGGAATTGTATTTTAGAAATTGTGTCTTCGTTGAGGAAACGCTTCATGAGGTTGAAGATCGTGTGGAAAATCGGCGCTGTGTTGATAATTGCGATCGTCTCTAGTAATTCTGGGTAGTTGGCTTCGTACATTTGCGTGAATTTCATTCCCAGGTCGATGCTAGGTTTGTATGTCATATACCGGATTTTGTATCCGGCCATGTCAGAAATCATGATGTGGGTTGTAACGTTTTTTCCGAGCTTTTCCGATTGTCGCCTCATCATGCGCATACTGCGCTCTAGAAACCAGATGTGAAAGCGCAAATTTTCCCGGGCGCTTGCCGACATAAGAGCGCCGGGTGCGTCGAACTGGGCTTGGTGACCGAACTAAATTGGACGTCCCTCTCGGTCGTACCCGATAAATTCCATAGGGGAGTATTTCTTTAAAACTTTTGGGGGCTGCCAGTCGTCCGTCAGTTCGTCCACTCCCCACATGCGGCGCCAGTCTATGTGGGCACGCAGCATCGTCTCGGCTTTCTCTATGTCGAACTCGCGCGCTCGCAGCCATCGGAGAAGGTAGCGGTCGCCTGGTTCAGGGAGGGTGAGGTCGCTGACTTTGACCCGAAACTGAAATAACAGATGTCACGTTGAAGGTCACAGTAACTATCGTATTCGGTCACGAGTCACAACCAGATGAATCTGATTTATGACCGAATTATGAAAGATTGACCGAATGTGACCGAATTACCGAATTCGGTAAAGAATGAGACCAAATAAACAGGTTCGATCACCGAATTTACGCAAGGACTGACCGAATGCGGCGAAACCGATGCGGACTGAACAAAAGTTGAGGAATTATCGAATTAGGTCACGAATCAGAACCAAATGAATCTGATTAATGACCGAATTATAAAATGGACTGACGGAATGCGATAGAACAGGTACGGACTTGAGAAAAGTCTGGTGAATTACCGAATTCGCTAACTAATGAGACCAACTAAACAGGTTAAATCACCGGATTTACGAAGGGACAGACCGAATGCGGTGAAAATCGATGCAGAGTGAACAAAAGTCGGATGAATTTTATGAAAAGTCCGTAACAAGCCAGGGATCCAAGGGAAGAACCAGAAAATACGCCCAAACGAACCCTTGAAATTGATTCAAATTTTATGTAAACCAATCAACAACATTTGTTGTGGTGACGTTTCTGGCTCTTCGCTAGGCACACGTCCTGCACACGTCGATTCTTTGTCGACGCATAAGGCGTTTCTCGCCGTTCCATGAAGACTACTCGGGGAATCGAAGGGAACGGCGAGAATAGAGGGAGTCACTCGACGCGGACTCCGCGTACAGAAACAGCGAGAACACGGGGAATGCTTCCGAAATGGATTTTGTTCGAAAAAAAAAACGACCGAAAAAAAAGACCGTTTTTAGTTAATTTTACAATTTTAAATTGCACCAACACCAGCAAAAACTAATTTCCCTTCGAATCTGAAAGGGAGTCCTTTTTGATGATGGTGATGATAATCGGAGCATTCCCCGTCCATGGGGAGTCCTCGGGAACGGCGAGAATACGCCTATAGAGTTAGTCCTCAATAGTACTGAACAGAACAGTACAGTAATAGTACTGAACAGAATATTTACCAGTTTTTGCTGAGAAATGTCGCCTTTTCAACATCGTAACAATGTTTTTTCTTTGCATCCGGTCGCAAAACTCTAGCTCGCTTTGTAGAAGAAGTCGAAAACTCTGTGACAAATCTGAGAATTATGCGACCAGTGGCAATACTGGCTTGTACGGTTTTATCGTCGAGTCATTTCTTTGAACGAAAATCATTGTTTGCGACATAATTTTGTAGATACCAATAGTTTGTTGTTTTCCATTGTCAAATTATTATTGTTGTCACAAGAACATTGTTCCGTTTTTAAACGCGTACATACTCTGGGTCTTCACTTCCCGTCTTAAAGCTCGGAAAAAAAATTAGGAAAACAGATTCCGGCCAATCAGCTTTGTGGTGGTAGTTCGATGACTATATGATGACACTGGTATTCAAACCGGTCGGGCTATTGAGAGTCATTGTCAGTGAATCATCAACAGATATGCGTATATATGCAAAAAGGGGGATCCGAACTCGAGTATTGCGACGTCGAAAAAGTGGATTCTGACTAAGTTTCATCTCGAAATTTGACGCGTGACTTCAGTCGAGATAGCTCAGCGCTTCACGCCGGCTTCACGTCACTCCAGTATCGCAACGACTTCGTACGTGATTTTTAGATAACTGGCCAGATTGGCTGTCACAACGGTATCTATGTTTGACGTAGGGAATTCACCTGTTTCAGTGTTTGCCCGCTAGAAAGTGTCAGTACCGCTCAATATTCTCGGTATTCCGATAAATCTCTGCCAGGGTATACTAGGCTATGTCATTTTAAGCCAGATTTTAGAACGATTTTTGGTTTTTAGCTATTTGGTTGGGGTGGTCGGTATTAATGCCATTTTAGTACGGCGAAGCACTACATCGAGAAAATAAAATAAACTAGAAAGCACTTATCCCTAAGACTGTCTCAATCTAAAATTCTTATCGGACTGTGACCACAATTCTCCACTTCAAATGAATAAATAAATTACTAATAAATGAATAAATAATAGTTAAATCTTTCCGAAGTAACATCGAAAATTATTATAGATGTATCATGTTCGATAATGCTCATCCGCAAGTGGTTTGACACATTCATGATATCAGGGACCCATAAATTTCCTGTAATGACTCGCCATTCAGGGGGCTTGTCATTTCCTATGCTTCTGTGTTGCTATGTTGCCCGAGGCTCACCTAGTTTCCAAAAATTCCGCTTGGGTCGAATCGGCGTTCTTGCTCAGATAGACAAAATTTGTTGGGACTATTCAGCATGTCACCAGGTACCTAAGCTAGGACAAAAGAACCAGGATACTTTTCCAATACAGAGAAATATTCCTAGTTCAGCACAACAGCTCTGAAAATTTTGTCTATGAGAAGAGTCGCGTATCTTATCCCCGTGTGTATTTCTCGAACTATCTGACGCTCGGTCAAGAGCGCATCAGAAATCTCTTATTGACAAGCCCCCTGAATGGCGAGTCATTACAGGAAATTTATGAGTCCCTGATGATATGAATCTTACCCGCTGCAGATCTCGCGGATGTCTAAAAGGCCGTATTCACAAGCAAGCCTAGCCAAGCACAGGTGCCTAGGTACGTGCCCAGGCTTAACAAGGCATTGAGTTCTGGAGCAGTGGTTCCCAAAATGGTGGTACGCGTACCTAAAGGGGTACGCGAGACCCTCGTCAGGGGTATGCGAAGGTCAGTGAATTCGAAAATGTCTGCTTTCTGCAACCACTGTTCTAGAGCATAGATGTGTTCACACGGGGATGTGAACGGTGATGCTAGGCACGTGCCTAGGCATCTGTGCTTGGGTAGGCATGATTGTGAACGGGGCTTAAGCGTGGTTAGTCACTCCCAAAATGGCTGTACAATAAGCGCCCAGTACCCACATCGCCCAGTCAGTTTCCACAGAGGCTTTTACAGTGGTGTCAAACACGAGAGTATCCCCTTGCAGGGGCGTCACGACCGAGGAGGGGGGAAGACCCCCCAATGTTGTGGGCCAGTCGGTAAAAAATAACCGAGTCGGCGCGAAGCGGCGCGATTTTTCGCCAAAAAAGTTGATTTTTTTTTCATTAAAACAGTCGATTTTTCTGAAAATCAGTCGATTTTTCTGAAAATCAGTCGATTTTTCTGAAAATCAGTCGATTTTTCGTCAAAACAGTCGTTTTTTTTCTGAAAATCAGTCGATTTTTTCCGAAGCTTTCGTTTTTTTCTTGAAAACAGAAAACAGTCGGTAAAAGTTACCAGCCAGTCGGTAAATTCCTTGCCCCCCCCCCAAAAAAAAAACATTTTGGCTAGTAACACGCCTCTGTCCCCTTGTAGGGGTCGATCATACCTGTTCCAGGATTTCCTCCTTCTCCGAAGTCAATATCCTCATGTTTTGTTAGAAAAATACTCCAACATTCAGTAAAACTATACACGCACTAAGCTTTATTACCTTATCTTGCACTAAGCTTTATTGCCTTATCCTTATCTCAATTAAAGCGATTTTTTTGCTCGAGTCTTTATTTATGTGCTTGTGACTCGTGTACTTTTGATGTGTTTAGCTTGCCTTATCTCCGGGTCAGATAAAAGAGATTTTTTTGGTCAATCTTTATTTATGTGCTTGTGACACGTTTACTTTTGATTTGTGTAGTCTAATTCCCTTTATCTTTTGGAACTTGGGTACATACTAATGTAGGAACTACCATATATTCAAATAATGCATAAAACGGATGCGTCAGTGACGATGCTTTTGCAGCGATATTTCGGTCCTTCTTGGCAAGGGTCCTCGTCAGGCTGTCAATCTTCAGGGCCAGCCATCAGAAGCCACACAATTTTGAATTTTCTCCAATTTCGGCCGTACTAGGGCTTCGAAAATAATATAAATCCGTGGGCAATTCTTTGTAATCATCACTTCGCTACCAACTTCCATATATTTGAGTTTGTTCATAAAATTCAGCACTGTTTCTTGAAAATTGGGTTGCAGTGAGACGCTAGAATTAATATGAGAAGAGACGTAAGCAAGTTTTCCCCTACCTTGGCATCAAATCCTGCAAAACTGTGGTTATTAAATTGAACTGGGAGCATCACAGACCCAAAACATGAGTACGCGCTATGCAAAATAACATATCGATCTGGTTAAATGAGTAAATGTAATTAATAAGTAATAAAAGTAAATAATTGACTTATCGTCGACTCATGCTATGCCTGCACGAAAAAACGTACTTTTTCGTGCTGTCTGATGGATGGCCCGTTTGGTATCGCACCAGTTGCATTTCGTGCAGCTTGAAAATTCCAAATAAGAGAAAGGGTGTGCTCGAAATAAAGTGTCAACTGGTAATTACGGTGGTATTGTGTTTTTAAAAAAGGTTGCAGTTGTTTAATTCTTGTGATACATTTAGGCTACTACACCTGAAATAGATTGTCTCGTACCTAGTAAAAATATCCATCGAAGAAAATAACAAAATAAGATAAATAGCGAGGTTTTGGTGCGTCGAATGACTGTAAAACTGTTCTGTAGGTTATACACAGGAAAAGTTAGAAGTAAACAAAAAATCGTGACATTTCCTGCACGATACTAGGTCCTTTCTCAAATTCCTTAAATACTCCTTTAGCCCAAGCTGACTGGGAAATGTAAGTCAGCTAAGATGTTCGTCAGCGAAATTTCGGCCCTTCTTGCAGGTTCTTTTCTTCCAACAAAAGCCTGACGAGGACCCTTGCCAAGAAGGGCCAAAGTATCGCCGACGAACATCGTAGCTGACTTTTCCTTTTTAGCCATTGTTTGAAATATATAAAACGGCGAGAACAAGCTTCGTTCTTGTTTCGGACAGTCGATCAGGATTGGGCGGTGGGGGGCTGAATTCCTGCATCATCGTCACTTCCGTACATATTTTAAGGGACCCATCGCACTATTTACTCTTCAACTTGCAGTATCTTAAAATATTTGAATACTTTAAGACCCTGCTGTGGTTTCAGCAAATAACCAAAGGTTTTGGCTGTTTTAAGCCTTTTCCGAGACCCGTTGACTTATAGCGAAAACAGGGAAACCATTACATAACCGTTTTTTTCTGATGGAAAAAAAACTTCTCGCAGACAACCGTCGACAGCGTGATACACATCGAAGGTAGCAAAACACGGTAAAAGAGAAAATCAGAGTGGTTCTGTTAGATGGGGCTAGAATGTATCGTACGAAATTGGAGTCTCCGAGTTTAGAAGTATATGGAGTGATTATGGAAGTAGGAATAAAATAGAAACAACGATATTTTCGGGGTTTGTTGCGAGATTTTCGTTGGAAGTAGGTTCCGTTAGTATTATAGGTAAGACAAGTCCTTTAAATTTACGATGGAAGTGAAGATCATCCGGACGGGGCAAACTAATTCTGAAGACAGACGATCAGGTTGTCCCTCCTTCTGGTCTTTTCTGATTAGTGTCCGGTTCTTCTCCTGTAACGTGTTTTTCGTATCACCTCCCGAACCGGACCGCACCTGTGAGATTAGTCCTTGAGGTGACACTGGCTAGACCGAAAACGGGTAATAAGACTGGGGAGCACTCACCCGAGCAAAATAACGCTAGGTAGTAGCGCCAAGACTTAAAACTCTAGCGATAGAGAACATCCCTGCTGAAATTCAATCAGTTGTGCACCAATTCTGGTTCCGAAAACTTCATATTCCGACACAGCAAAAACAGATACAATCTCCCCTGTTTCCTCGATGTGTGCAGACCGCATCTTAGCTGTACTAGAAATTTTCTAAACCCGCAAGTTTGCCTCGCTTTGAATGTCCCAGGCGTAGTGGGCGGCGTTATGAGTAATGTTCTTTCCTGGTGCATGGAAAGCGTAGGTCATGACGGTACTCCCTAGTGTTAAGGGCGATTCTGGCAGTCTGGAAAGCTCCGCGAGCTTAAGCGCCGGCTGTTTTTGAGACTTCCCCGCAACACTCGCTTTGCTTTCCAAAGCTGTTCTGGCGCTCCGCTAGTTTCCGCCAGCACTTGAAAGCGAATCCACTTGGCGAGTGGAAAGTGATTTCGGCAAGTCAGTGAGAAGTTGCAAAGGTGCAACTGAGGCCTAACTAATTTCCGTTTGTTCTTGCGCTCGGCGGATTCTCGCTTTGCTTTTCGGAAAGCGAATGCAGGAGATCGCCCTTTATTTTGCTGTTGCAATCACCAATGAAAACAAAATCGCCCTATTCGTAAAACCAGAGACTACCGATGAGTACTCTGCGGACAAAGAAGGCAGCTACTTTCACATATCTGCGCCGCTCAATTCATTTGCTATAATTTCCTAAATAATACAACTGATACACACGGTCTTCGGATCTGACGCCCCCCTCAGTGTTTACGAAACACCATTCTTGAAATAAATCAATTAGGATAAATATTCGGTTCGAAGGATCACGCCATTTCTGTCATATTAATGAAAGACAGACTAAACTAACTTTGTTCCACTATTTGCTACAAAGTCTGGATACTAACTTCTATCAAAAATACAACTTAGATACAACTAATACAAAAGATAACGAATACTTATTCACATTTTACGTATTTGACGAATTCCCCGAACGGGTTAATATTTACATTGACCCTGCTAAATTTAACTTACGCTAACAACCTTATTTACAAACCGAACATTTGCCGGGTCTAGGCGAGACTCCCCCCTCCCGGCACCCTCCCCCCCCCCCGACAACCCCTCCCCCCCCCGGTATCAAAACCCCCACGGTGACCCCCCCCCCCCCCGCATAAATAAAAAAGACAATCCCAAAAGAATCTCCTAGTCCCAAATAATCTCTACGCTACGTATAGTACAAGGGATTAGCTGGGTACCCGGATTAGCTCAGGTACCTACTGACGGATATATAAGAGTAGGATAACTGGACGCAACTTCATTCGCAGACTTGACTGTACAATAATGTCTGAAGTACAGTGGGTATCCAGTAACAAGTGTAAGAATAACCTTGTGCGTGCACGAAGGGTATGTGTTTGCGAAGCAACAAGTGCTGGCTCGATGTGTTCTTAGCTTTGAATGCGTTAAGCGTAGGCAGAACAAAGATAAACATGGGAGGGGAGTGTAAAGCGAAGGTGAAGGTTGATGGTGACAGAATAATTGCTAAAGTGAACTAACACACGCATTCACATGAAGCTGTGGTTAGTGAGGTGCTAAAAGTGAAAGATCAAATCAAAACCCTTGCCACTCGTGTAACGTGACGTGTGTAACGACCCCCCCCCCCCCAAACAAATCCTTTCCCAATTACTTCCCTTTCTTGGCGAGGAAGATGCAGTTAGTTGCCGTTGGTTTTTCTTGTTGTACCAGAAGTCCACTTGACAGACCAAGATTACGGGAAGTCAACTTAAATGTTTTGGATTCGTATTAAATGTAAAGGATTCGGGGGGGGGGGGGGTTAGCCGGAACCCACATTTGCCACTATATTACAGTAACCATCGCGGGTCCTGCCCGGCGTAGTGGCTGAGAGTCAGAGGTCATGATGATATCCGTTCTTATTTAACGTATAATCTACAAAAGAAGTCTTTTATTCGCGCTTGATCCATCCATCTACCTTTACTCGTCTGCAAAACTCACAAGGCTTAGATTTTCACTTAGGGGGTTAGTCACTTCGAGATAGTATGTGACCTTTTTCGGTGTGAAGTAACTGAATGTGTTGTCGAATTCGATCATATATTCTCCACTCTCTGCCGCCAACTCACCTTCCACCGTATATTTGTGCGCCATTACCCTCGTTTTGGGCCAGACCTGGTGCATTTTCCCGCTTGGTTCGGTCCGCGTTATCCCAAAGGCAATGTCTCCTCCTTCCGATCGGAATTTCCACCGGATTGTTGATTTCGGTTCAGAAACTTCTCTCGCCAGTTTGAAAGATTTTCCGTTGTCCACCCGAACTTCCGGACAACCGGATAAACTTTCGGATTGTCTGTGGCTTAGGTAGTATTCTTCAGGAATGTCCCCGACCTTGCCAATTAGTTCCTCGCAGGTTTCATCCCCGGACGGACCAATCCTGGTCCCACCCCATTTCTTAGGAAGGATTTCGAGGGACATCAGGTCCTCGAGCACTTGTTCCCACTCGGTCCTTGCCCCGCAGAGTTGGACCTTCGAAATTGTATGGTGACTTAAAACAGGTCGTACAAGTTTGAACAGTATGTTGAAGATCGCTGCTGTGTTGAGAATGATCCCTTTCTCGAGCATTTCGGGGTAGTTTGCTTCGTACATATGGGCAAATTGCACCCCTACATCGAGGCCTGGCTTATATGTCATGTAGCGCACCTTATAGTCCTCCATGTCTGAGATAATGATGTGTGTGGTGACATCTTTCTTCAGTTTTTCAGACTGTCGCATCATCATTCTCCTGCTTCTCTCAAGTATCCATATATTATAGCGCAGGAACTCCCTGGATCCGACGGACAGCAGAGCCCCCTTTATATCAAATTGGGCGTGGCGTCCGAACCAGACCGGTCTGCCCTCGTAGTCAAAACCGAGGCAGCCCATTAGGCAGTACATCTGCAGCACGGGTGGTGGCTGCCAGTCGTCCGTTAGTTCGTCAACTGCCCACTCGGTGCGCCACTCGATGTGGTTACGTAACATTCGCTCAGCTGCATCCAGGTCGTATTGTCTAGCGCGGAGCCATCGTAGGAGGTAGCAGTCGCCGGATTCCGGCAAGGAGAGCTCCCGGATTCTGTCTTTGAACTGGAAGAAGTAATTTCTTTGAGAACCAAATCTAACCAATGAGGAGCCGATTCTTGCTCATCCGCCCTGTACCCAGGAGTTGCTCGTGGAGCAGGGGGAAGGAGGGCTGGGGTTAAACAGACAGGTCAATAACCTAGTTTTCACTGAAAGTCCAGGGTTCACCTTCCACATTACCATATGTCTGGGGCTTTTGTACGGACAAACTACAACGTTTCCTGGGTCTCCCCCCTTGTTGCCTACCAATCATAACTGTCAATCAATGTCCCTTTTCCCCTACCCTATTGTTTCTGAATACTTATTTTGTCAGATCTGTTGCATAAACGCCACCAAGAGCCAAGATGTTACCCTTCCAGATGTAATCGGATGTTATCAGGAGTCCATCGCCCCAGACAGTTGTTCTCAGACATTTTCGGCCTGACTTCGTCTCAGCAAATCGGAAATCTTCAGGGAAAAAGAATTGGGGGATGAAGCCTGGACATAAGATACTCTTTGGGACTTGTACGTAATCATGTAGACCTGCTGCCATCTATTATTCTGTTAGCTTGAAATACATAAAAAAAAAAACTGAGAACGTTCATCAACCGTTGATCTTAACGAATGCAGTAGTTATAAAGCATCTTAACAAAAAAAGATAATATAATCTGACCTGGTTTAGTTTCTCAAGCTGTTGGTCCGTAAGGCACTTCATCTGGAAATCTTCAGGTTCGAAATTTCTTCAAACTAAGCACATCACGCAAGCTCTAGCTTATGCCTTAACCACTCTACTGACACTTTTTACTAGCTTGGTGAACGAGCGAGGGGGCGCGCCCTTTGGTTCTGACGTCACAGCAAGAGATTTGAGACTCCTTTGTAGTGGCGAAAACTCTGCGTAAGGCGTGGCACGGCTGTTGCAAGAGATAGCTGACTACACATTCTAGTTGTCCGTTTCGCGACTTTGAGCTGTAATAACAATGCTTACAGACGACCTCGGAAAGTTGTGAACGGTTTTTTATGGCACTTGCCCTTCGGCCAAGTGCCATATAGCGATCGCAATTTCTGTCCGTCCGTCGGTGTGTCGGTCTGTCCAGGTTTTGCTACTTCGGGCACTTCCACATAAGCTAGGACGATGAAACTTGGCAGGCATGTCAGGGACCCCAAACGATTAAATTGAAAATAGTCACTTCACCGATCTGAGCATCGTGGGGGGAGTGGAGGGAGGGAGAATCCGGAATCTAGAGGGATTTTTAACTTTTGAACGGGTGATCGGATCTTAATGAAACTTGATATTTAGGAAGACCCCGTGTTTCTGACGACCCGCTTAAAATCCGGACCGGATCCGGCGACTTTGGGGGGAGCTGGAAGGGGGGAACCGGAAATCTTGGAAAAGCCTTAGAGTGGAGGGATCGAGATGAAACTTGGTGGGAAGAACAAGCACAAGTCCTAGATACATCGTTGACATGTCCGGGATGGATTCGGGCACTGTGGGGGGTTGAGAGGGGGGGGGGCGGAATTCCGGTGATCGCGCTAGTTCGTACTTCTGGATGTGCTAGGACAATGAAACTTGGCAGGCATATCAGGGACCTAAAGTGAATAAGCTGGAAATAGTCACTTCCCCGATCCGAGCATCGTGGGGGGGGGAGTGGAGGGATGGGGAATCCGGGATTTTTAGGTATTTATAACCTTCGAACGGGGGATCGGATAACAATGAAAATGAGTATTTGGAAAGACCTCGTGCCTCAGACGACCCACTTAAAATCCGGACCGGATCCGGTGATTTTGGGGGGAGCTGGAGGGGGGAAACCGAAAATCTTGGGAAATGCTTAGAGTGGAGGGATTGGGACAAAACTTGGTAGGAAGAACTTTCTAAAGTCCTAGATACATCGTTGACATAACCGGACCAGATTCGGACACAGTGGGGGGGAATTGGGGGGGGGGGGAATTCTGTGATCTCGCAAGTTCGGACTAGGACGATGAAATTTGGTAGGCATATCAGGGATCCGAACAGACTGCCTTGAGATTAGTTGTTTCCCATATCCGACCATCATGGGGGGCATGGAGGGATGGGGAATCCGGAATCTAGTGGCATGCATAACTTTTGAACGGCTGAACAGATATGAATGAAACTCGGCAAGTGGAAAGAGCTATCTTCTCAGATGTTCCACGTTAAGTCCGGATCGGATCCTGTTCTTGTGGTGGGAGTTGTAGGGGGCCACCGGAAATCTTGTGAAACGCTCAGACTCGAGGGATCGGGATAGAATTTGGTAGGAAAAACAAGCATACGCCCTGTAGACACGTTCTCGACAGAACCAGATCTTACGGGGGCTCTTTGGGGGAGTTGGAGGAGGTTTCTCGGAATTCCAGTGATGGCGAGTTATGACACTTCCAGATGTGCCAAGGACGATAAAACTTGGCGGGCATATTACTGACCCGACCAAATAGACTTAATTAAGAACCCGTCACGATGCCCTAAGAAAACTTGCGTTCCTGGATCCGACCGTTTTTGAGGGAGCTAAGGGGATTTGGAGGGGGGGGGGGGGGGGGTACCGGAAATGGCGTGGCACGTTTTGGAATCAAAAGAGTGGATCTAAACTTAAAAGGTAGAAAATTAATATGCCCTAGGTAATCCTACGCAGTACCGGAAATACTCATACTCGAGTCAAACTGGATATCCTATTTCTAGGTTCGAACCTAGGGGGGCTGAAAGTGGTATTTTGTGACACTCTCATCTACTTTCTTGCATCACCTACTCGTCACAAGTGCCATATGAGCTCGTAGCTCTTGTTTTTCTTTGTTGATCAGCTAATTATCCCTCTAAGATGTCATGCGAGGTATGAATACAGTTTTGGTTGTATTTCCGGCAGCCGTCTTCAGCGAAGAACAAACAAAATTACATATTCTAACACAACAGCAACAGCAGAACGATATGGCCAAAAGCTTTTTGGCGTGTTCCAACACTTCCAACCACCTACCAGTAGCTCCAATATGGGCAATACGCCCCTCATTAAGTCCAGTGACGAATTGTCGCCAGGTTCGCTAGAGAAACAGTAACAAGTGCGCAAGCGCTCAGACCTGGAGTGTGAAAGTCCAGTCCGACACTTTAAACCTCTTTTCCATTATTAAGGTAGTAAAAAGTGTAATAAAACCAAATCGTTTTATTGCCTGATACCCCCCTTGTCACAACTTCATTAAGAACGGCATATCATCGGTCATATGACAAAACTATCCAGTTTCCAGCTCATCATCAAGGATTAAAGTACGCCGCGTGGTCTTATTTGTTGCTGTTACATCAAAATCCGCATCTATACATGTATATCCACAAGTATACAAGCATTGAACTCGATTAACTCACGGGAAATCTCGGCCCAGTTATCCATGAACGGGGGATGGGGGGGGGGGGGGTCGGGACCCATCAAATTGCATATCTAGACGGGTAAGAAGGCATGCTGAACATTTATGTGAAAATAAATTTCTACCCGGACAAGTAGTTCGCCCGGAATCCGGCCCAACCTGAAAATTTGCTAAAAGCCAAAGTTTTGTTTGTAGCTCTTTAGATGTCCGATCCGTATACGACAATCTTTTTTTTTTACCCGGACGTATAGTTCGCCCGGAATCCGGCTGAAACCGGAAACTTTTTTATAGGTAAAAGTTTTATTTGAAGTTGATTAAATGTTCGATGTATGGGTAAAGGGAATTCGTCTGAATTCGTTTTTGAGCTTTATTTTTTTCGGACTACAGTAGTTCCGGAATTCGGCCGAAACCGGAAATTTGGCAGAAGTAAGGCAGGAAGTCTCGATCAATTTCGTCAGAATAGATATGACTTGTAGGAGTAAACATACATGCTGAATCCGTATCTGAACTTGGTTTTCTCAGATCGTTAGGTATTTAGCCTTAGTTTGTTTCTAAATTCTGTAGCAAAAATGTTCAAGGAGTCTGACGAAGACTGGATCTGGCGAAGACAAGACCCAATTGTCTGGATCAAATATTCCCATCGAAACCTGTTATGAACCTGTTCTGTTTTATTGTCAGTATCAGTTTTAAATTGACCTCGAATAAGCGGAGGCCTGTGCATCTGCGCTGGTAATGGTAAATTGAGATGAATTGAGTAGGGCTATAATGACTGTGTCACTGTATACGGACATTTAAAATATTTCCGTGCATAAGAGATAGATAGATAGAAGGTTTATTACTAATGTACACTTAATACAGAATTGCGTAGGCCTAAGGATTTGTTTGTTGTTGTAGTTGATATCCAGCGATATTTCCATGTACAAGAGATAATGTGCAGTAAATAAAAGAATTGTTACATTGTAACCGCGAATTTTCATTAGCTGCGATTTTTACCACATCCAGTTTTCTTAATTCAGTTAACCGACCCAATTCCTTATAAGATGTGTTTTCGTCGCCATTTGTCGGTCGGTTAACTGACCTGTCGAGCCGACTTTCGTCCTGAGGCAGGAAATCCGAATCTCTCATGCAATGCTAGAGAAATCGAATTAAGTAAATTTTTGCGTCGCCGACCGAAGGGGATGGGATGCTGAAAAACGGCTTATAGTGGTAAATAGGTCGGTTAAAGGACCCCTCTTGCTTATTCTGCCTTTTATAATATACTTAGCTCCCATATGGAATTATAAGCTTCTAAAATCCCCACCTTTCTTCATTGTTTCGTTTCGGAACTACGGTTTTTTAGCGCTTTTTCGGCCTTGCCGAGTTTTCCCGTCATTCAACGAAAGGTTTGCCGGAATCTTCATTGTCCGCAGACAACTCTTTCACAAATAAGGATGTGATAATCTTCTGTTTATTACTTGTTTTATTTGCTTAGTTTTCCCACTTTTTAACCAAGGCACGTTCAGTTTTCAAATCTTTTGCGCCCAGCCCCCGATGAAAAATTTATCTCAAAATAGTACTATGAAGTAGTACGAAAAAGTTGCATGCAGTACTAAAAATGCTACTACATGCTTCTACTTCAAGGCTACCGTGTTACTGCATACTACTACACTGTCAGAATTTTCATAACAGATTGCGCATAACACTTTCAAGAATAACACCTTTTCACTTCGAAAAAAAGTGTTATGACCAATTAAGTTTATACTATTTCGTGCCCAGATCTCCAACACCACCTTCAATAGGTAAAAATACTACACTGTCAGAAGTTTCATAACGACAACAGCAGGATGCGCGGTTTCAACAGATAACACTTTGGGATGTTATATGTTATGTTTCTTTCGTTCCCGTTAGTATTTTTACCAATTGAAGGTGTTGTTGGAGATCTAGGCACGAAATAGTGTAAACTTAATTGGTCATAACACTTTATTTCTAAGTGAAAAGGTGTTATGCGCAATCTGTTATGAAACTTCTGACAGTGTATATGGTACTATTAGCAAGACTGGATATTACTATGGCAAGACAGGGTGCTACTGGATACTACTACATAAGATTGGACCAGTCTGCGGCACATTAAATGATAGTATTCTTTGCTATTGCATAGTATTACATGCAACGTTTTCGTACTACTACCATACTACTACGCAGGCTACAAATTTTTCATCGGGCCGCCGCGTCGGAGAGCAGGAATGCTGGATATAATCGGCAAGCGCTAACAAGAAAATCGCTAGTTTTAGGTGGAAAGTAACGGTTTAACTGGATGGCGGAGAATTGGCAAAAAACGCAGTTATTGCTGTGTGACAAAGTGTTCATGCTTTCTTGTTTCAGCTTGATGAGCAGCGTCGGACTCTTGACATCGACTCCAAGTTCAGCTTTGGTCGTCAGAATTTCCGCCCACGGAAGACGAAATGTAGCATGTGCGAGATGTCCTTCTATGGGAGTATTTTGTCCCATCGGGCAAGCCAGGCACACAAGACGTTGAAGAACTTCATCCACCCAAAATGCACCCATTGCGATCTGGAATTCTCTTCTAAGGTGGAGTTCGACGAGCATCGCCTCACGGCAGCGCATATGAAGGTAAGCTCTTCCAGAAGCTGTAGGTGGCATTTCTCACCAGCAAGGGCTCGTAATTCTTGTATCAATCAATCAGTTTATTTAATTCGTGATATTACACATCACATATTAAAATTACACTAACACAGGACTATTCTTTACTAAATTTATACAATCATTTCATCCATTCGGTGGCTCATGGCAATAGCACAGTCGACTGAAAAGGCGGTAGAAATGGCCGGAACGGCATTCTGCATTCTCTTGAATCGCCTTTAAAAGTGGATTTTTCGGAAACTTCTAACCTTGCAACAAAACCAACTATCGCTTTCCGTCTCATAACATCAACAGATTATCACTGCCTTCTTCCCTCTGTCCAGCATCATACAACATTAGTTCTTTACTAGCTGAGTACTTACTAGTGGTCTCACTGTGAGTGTTTTTATATTCAATCAGTCAAATTTATTTCCAAATAGCTTAAAGCTAAAAGAGGAGTAAAATATTTACGAAATACACATAAACGAAACAAATTGACGAATACGCTTACAAGATATGACCATAAATAAATGACGGGATGAAACTATGTAAAAATTGGGTAGAAGAATTAGGAGGATATGGAGAAAACTGATTGCCAGTGTTCCTCTCGGGACGAGGGGAGGGGAGGAGGGATAGGGCCATGTGTGTAGCCAATAGTGCCCCATCTGGGGACAACACACTATCTTTGCTCCAAAAATGTTTGAAAGAAGATTTCTGCGGTCAGTTAATCTAGGAACGTCCAGTTTAATGAGAGCATCTTCATATGGAATTTTATCACCCAGAAAGATTCTCACTGCTCTCTGGTTCAGTGGTGACCACTTTGTTCATTCTTACAAATATTTTGAACCTCTCATTTTTATTTTTATTCTTGATCGAAACGTGTTGCTCTGTAGGATAAGAAATCTTGGCTACGCTGGCATTGATGGTGAGTGGTGACCCACAGTAGAGGGTAGGTTTGTATCGAGATGTTGGAGATATGATCGCTTAGGATCAGTACGTCAGGTTGTAATAGATAGATAGATAGATAGATACTTTAATTTAGCCGTTAGGCCATACACAAAATCATAAATTTTTAAACACTTCGAGAGAGCGATTATATAAACTCACATGTAAACGCTTTAACCAGCTCTTCAATGACCATAGCGTTGCAAGTCAACTCAGCTGTCTCTAGGAGGTTAACTATTAAGCGACATGTTAGCCACCCGTAGGGAAAAAAGATGCCCGGATTCCGTAGAAGGTCCCGGATTTCGGGAAAACCCGCGGAATCCCGTTTTTTTCTACCGAATTCCGTGAGTACCTAGGATTCCGGGGCCGACACTCGGAAATCCCGCGCCGAACCGGGAATTCCTGGTCATCAGCTAGGGTGTTTTCACGGAATTCCGTCATTCCACAATCTTCGCCTAATTCTCGACCAGGAAAGTTTTTGTGTAATCTCAGACCCGGAATTCGGCATGTTTGTCGAACTCTGTACGGAATTCTGTGACTAAAAAGAATCTTATTAAGGGATCCCAGAGCAACTGCAAATAAAAATCTAAGCATGAAAACATTTTCAGTTCAGGTACCAAATATTCATGTCCTCAATAACAACCCGCATGGATCAAGACAGGAAACACGGTGAAGTCTGTCTTAAGGTTAATAAACCTTCTGCACTCTGCGGACTTTTCCACACTGCACTACCTCTTTATCTTCGTATTCTGTGCAGGAGTTTTACAAAAAGGACGAGGCTATCGTGTTACCAGGCCCCAAACTAACCGTTCATGGTTGAGGGTATATGCACCTAACCTCGGGGTCATTTCTGAGGAGGCAATCGTCAGACGGTTCATTTATGGGCAGTCCACTCTTTCGGCAGCTGTAGCCGGTGCCCGGTTATCTTTTTCATCTTTTTTTTATGAACTCACAGTTCGTGAACCATGACAGATATCAAGTTGAAACTTGGTATGATTGTTGACATTGGGGTTTCGTTATGTCTTTTGGAGGTCCCGCTCCCTACACCCCCCCCCCCCCGATTTAGGGGCAATTGGACCTAGATTGCCCGGTGACGAATGTTCATGACTGGACCAAAGTTGGAGATGGACGATGAAATTCCTTGTACTTATAGATCCTAGGGTTGGGAAGATACCTTTGAAGTTGCACCTTCTCGCCCTCCCGTTCATGAGCAACTGAGCTCAGAATGCCCATTAGTTAAGTATCGTAAACCGCGACAGGTATCAAATTCTAATTCGGTACCTGGCTGACATACCGGTCTAGATATGCGTTTCGGGTGTTCCTTCCCCTTCCCGAAACTTCCGGTCCAGGGGAACTGGGATGGGCCCACTTCGTAACTTGCGAAGTATGACTGGTATCGAGGTGAAACTTAGAATACTTGTTTTCACTGGGATCTAGATGTGTTCTTGGAGGTTCCTACCCACCACACTCTAAATCCAGGGACAATTGCGCCCAGGTTGCCCATTGACTTAACTTCGTAACTTGATCACGGTTGGAATAAGGACGATGAAATATCATGCCTTAACCCTAGGGTCTGGGAATGATTATTAAGATTATACCCCCCTCCCCCACCCCCCCCCACCCCGTTCGTGGACAGGGGCCTAAATTGCCCAGTCGGTTAAACTTGTGACCAGAAAACGGGCAACAAGTTCAAATTTGGTGTACTTGTAGGTATTAATGTCTAGATTTTTTTTTGGGAGTCTCACCCGCCACCAACCCCCGCCACACCCTTCCGGGTCAAGGGCAACTAGTTCTTTGGCTGTTCGTACACAGTATATGATAAACGTTTTACTTTCACACTTCACGTTCGAGCGATTGCGCACTTGTTATTTCTGTTTTAGAAAGTGCTGGAGGATTCCCCTGAAGATGCTCCCGCTAAGCGGTTTCGAGCGGTCGATGGGATTATGGAACAGCTCGAGTTCAAACCAGCTGTTAAACCGCTTCATGTCGAAGGCGCTTCGGAGCCGACGCCAGCCGTTACAGAAGAAGACGAATATGACACCAACGTAAGCTATAATACTCCCTTGCCTACATAGGGTCAACAGAATCCCCCATCGTTTCACGCAGAAAACAAACTATCGTTATTACTATATTATAACTTTTCTCGAACAGGTATGTAATGTATATCATCTATGACCCGCGGTCAGTTATATTACGATAACCTCAACACAGAAAGCTAGCGGTAGATGTAAGATGATGTCATGAAGTCATACCGGCCTCCAGAGAAGATTGTCTAAGTCATATCGGTCTCTAGAGAGGATGATATGAAGTCATATCAGCCTCGAGAGATGATGATATGAAGTAATATCAACCTCCAGAGAGGTTTTGTGCAGGGATATGTTAATGGTTCTGTTGGAAAAAGTTAAAACAGTTCAGACACCATCATCTCGGTTGATATCGGAATAACAACCTCGATGACCATTTAAAAATATCAACCTTGCGGCGCTCGATTGATATTTTTCAGAACCTACTTCGCCGTTGGCTCGGATAGGCTATTTTCAGTGGCCGTCTTGGTGTTATTTTCTGATATCAAACTCGATGTCGGAATTAAACTTTAATAACTTTTCTCTAACAGGTATATAATGCATATCATCCTATGATCCACGGTCAGTTATTTCTTCATGCAGAAAGTTAACTGTATGACTTCACAGAAACCTCCAGAAAGGTTGATATGAAGTCTTAATACTTCCAGAGAGGTTGATACTAAGTCAGATCCACCGTTAACTTTCTGCTTGAAGATATAACTGACAATTGATAGGATGATATGCACTATATACCTGTTAAATTAGTAATAATATTACCTGGTGGACTTCGGATGATATGCATGGTCCATTGTTGATGATTATAATAGAAAAATGTATAACAGTTAACATACCTCCATCTTAGTTGATATCGGAACAACAATCTGAACGGCCTTCGGCACAGAAAGTTATTTCAATGGCCGTCTCCCCGATATCAACCTTGATTTCGGAAGTAGGTAATGATAATGGCTAATCGCCGTATACTATCTTTACAGATAAATAAACATCTTTTACAGTTATTCACATATCAATAAATAAACATATTTGCTTTTTCCTGCGAATTAACCTTTATTATTAACCTTCAGCCCACGCTGACTGCGAATCATATTTGACAGTGCAAAACGTCTGCTGAATATTATTAGAGCTGTATTTCGTTTTTTCACAAGTTCATTTCCCAGTTTGAGCGGCTTGAGCCTGAAGAGGACCCATGCCAAGAAGGGCCGAAATATAGCTCTAATAAAATTCTGCTGACGTATCCGTTTTTTTGAGCGGCTTGAGCCTGAAGAGGACCCTTGCCAAGAAGGGCCGAAGTTTAGCTGTAAAAAAATTAAGCTGAAGTATCAGTTTTGGACTGTCAAATAAGATCAACATTTACGATCAAACAAAAATAATATCATAATATTGTACAAACCACTTAAAAACAAATATAATCATAAATGTGATTAAAAGAAGCAAACCAAGTTTTAAGTTTATTTTCTTTCTTATTTTTAATATTTAGCAGATTTTTCGTATTAGAATCATTAATTACTACTCTATTAGATTCATAACGGTTTAAGCTGGCAAAAAGCTCAGGGTCCAACATGTCCCACCAAGCCGAAGTGGAATGCTAAAAAAAACATGTTCAACCGCTGAAAGCTAAAAGCAGTTGACCCAGCGATAGGATCACTCGACGCCCAGTGAAAGTCCGATGTGCGCGAGCTCAGATGGAGAAGATAAGAGCAAATGTACGAAGCCATAGGTATCTCATCTACAACGTTTTGGGATCCCAAAAACTCGTTTTTCGGGCTTTGATACCCGTCTTTTGTCCCGTCAGAGTCATTACCCAAAATCAGTAATGTAAAATTTCGACAATCCAGGTCCCAGTCTGAAGAAAGGTGAACGAGTGCATATGTGCTTTATACAGATAATTGTAAATTTATTAAGTGGGGATGGAATCGTAAAATAGTAAAAATCTTTTCGGAAGTCATTGTTCGAAAACGATATTTAGAACTGAGGTCATTTTCAGATGAGATCAAGGACACTATCGCTGCGTTCAGTTTAGTCTACCTTGTCTCAGTCTTGTCTTCTCGTAACTGCCTTGTATGAGTCAATGCTGTTTTATACGAGTGGCAAGGCAGAGGAGTATCCCGAATCCTATTCTATTTCTGATAGGAGATCAGATCCCGATCCTCCTATCTTGATGTAGGAACATCCTAGGTCAAGTCAGCATTCACGGAGTTTAGTCCGACCGGTCACTGACAATTGACAGCTGAAAAAAAACCTTCTTTATATAGTTAATTATGGATAGTATTGCATTTATTTTTTTCCCTTTTCTTTTTTGTTCCCAGTATAATTACGTTAAAGGACCCCACTTGCTTATTCTGCCTTTTATAATATACTTAGCTCCCATGTGGATTTATAAGCTTCTAAAATCCCCACCTTTCTCCATTGTTTCGTTTCGTAACTACGAATTTTTAGCGATTTTTCGGCCTTGCCGAGTTTTCCCGTTACCCAACAAAAAGTTTACCGGAACCTTCATTGTCCGCTGAGAACTCTTTCACACATAAGGATGTGATAATCTTCTGTTTATTTCTTCTCTTATTTGCTTAGTTTTCCCACTTTTTACCCAAGACACGTTCAGTTTTCAAATCTTTTGCGCCCAGCCGCCGCGTCGGATAGCAGGGAGGCTGGATGTAATCGACAAGCGCTAACAAGAGAATCGCTAGTTTCAGGTCGAAAGTAATGGTATTTTCGAAAACGTTTTTTCTGATCCATTTTATAGGGGAAAGATCATTTCTAGTAAGAGTTGTGCTTTAAGAGATTAGATTATTGAGTCCTGCCACAAACAAATCTGTGTAGATTTTCACGTGGCAGGTCTGTTATGATATTGACATTTTTTTTTTGTAAAATTCCATTGTATATTAAAATTTGTCTCTCTCTCTCTCTCAAAGTTCCTAAGTTTTTTTTTTTGTTTTGTTTTTTTTTAAATCAGCTGACAGGATAAATTTTAAACTTGATTGAAATAAAACGTCATTTGGCTGGCAGAACCAAGACAAGGGTAAACCGAACGCGGCTTATACCTCCGGAGACCTTGAATGTTTTTATTCTTGATTGCGTCACCTTTTTCTTAGGTTGTCGGGGCTTACGATGTGTACACTCCAACGGCGCAAACTGAAGTGAGTGTTCGCACTGTTTACTTCTGCGAAAGATGTTCTAAATTCATTGACCGTAATGAGAAAGAAAAGCAGGCCCATCTGAAGTCTGATGAGCATCTTAAGGCGGTTGCAGAGAAAACCAAAGAGGAGAACGATCCGGAAGAAGTTCCAAAAGAAGAGGTACGAGCTTTGGCATTTGAAAGGATATGAAATGAATAGGCTACAGGTGGGGGGAGAGGGTATTAAGTTTAGTGGTCATAAGCTCATGCCTGTTGAAACATAGTTGGGTTTGGACTGAAATTGTCAAGTTTAAAGGAAGTCTGGAGAAGAGTTTGCTTAATGTAGCGTTTACAAGTAGACTAAAACTTGATCAGAATCCGATCTTGGCGACAAGATTGTGTTTACACGCAGAGGAAAACAAGAGCTGTAAGCTCATATGGCACTTGCATGTGTCAAGATGATTTGATTGATCAAAAGTAAGTTTCGACCTTGCGGTTGAGATGCGCGCTCTAAGGGAGCTGGAACTTCATTTGTAAGCAAAACCCTTGAGGTAAAACTGCTAATGGGCTGATGGGCATCACGAAAATGCATATATTGCTTAAAAGTATTTTTTTTACTTTGCGGTCAAAATTGGTACTTTAAGGAATAATCGGATTTGGGAAGTAGCAATTTCTAAGCAAATGTTGTTGAGTCTCCAATATTCCAGCGAAGTTTCATCGTCCTAGCACATCTGAAAGTACCTTAACGCGCGATCACCGGAATCCCAGACCCCCCTCTCCCTCCTCCAACTCCACCCACAATAACTCCGGTTCTGTAAATGATTAACCCAGAGCATCTGTTTGTCATTCCCACGAAGTTCGATCCAGATCACACCAGTCTAAGCGGGTCAAGTATTTTCCGCCCTCCCCCCAATAATTGCCGGATTCGGTCCGGAAATGAAAAAGGTCACAAGAGAAAAATGTCCTCTGTTTAATTATTAAATTTCACTCGAATCCGATCACCCGTTCCAAAGTTACGCATGACTCAATATTCCGGATTCCCCTCCCACAACTCCCCCCCCCCCAACATTATCATATCGAGAATTTTTTTTTTATTCCAAGTCAGTTTGACCGGGTCCCTGATATGCCTTCCAAGTTTCGTCGTGAAAATCCCCCCAAAAAAGGAATTCCGGGATACCCCTTCCTCCCCCCCCCCCTCAAGTGTCCGGATCCAGTCAAATTATGTAAAAGATTTACATGGACCAGATGTTTGTTCTTCCCAGCAAGTTTCACTCCGATACCATCATTCTAACCGTTTCTCGAGATTTCCGGTCCATCCCCCCCCCACCCCCCCAGCTCCCCCGCGGTGCACGTAGCCAATCCGATTCAGCAAATGACTTACCTAGAGCATCTGTTTGTTCTTCCCACAAAGTTCCATCCCGATCCCTCCATTCTAAACGGGTCACATATTTTCCGCCCCCCCCCCCCCAATAGTTGCCGGATATGAAAAAAATCATCGGAGAAATGTCCTCTGTTGAATTCTTAAATTTCACTCGAATCCGATCACCCATTCCAAAATTACGCATGACTGAAAATTTCGGATTCCCCTCCCTCCACTCCCCCCGCCATTATCTGATCGACAAACTTTTTATTTTGAAGTCAGTTTGATTGGGTCCCTGATATGCCTGCCAAGTTTCATCGTGAAAATCCTCAAAACCACCATCACCGGAATTCCGGGACCCCCCCCCCCCCCCCCCATAAGTGTCCGGATCCAGTACAATGGTCTAAAGGACTTATCTAGAGCAGATGCTTGTTCTTCCCAGCAAGTTTCACTCCGATCCCTCCATTCTAACCGTTTCTTGAAATTTCCGGTCTCCCCCCCCCCCCCACTCCCCCCTGGCTACCGAATCCGGTCAAGACTTTATACGGGAAATTACAGATATATATTCTGTTCAGTTATGAAGTTTCATTACAATCCGATCATCCGTTCGAAAGTTACACACTTCTCAATTTCCCGGATTCCCCTCCCTCCACTCCCCCACCATTATCTGATCGACAAAATTTTTATTTTGAAGTCAGTTTGATTGGGTCCCTGATATGCCTGCCAAGTTTCATCGTGAAAATCCCCAAAACCACCATCACCGGAATTCCGGGACCCCCCCCCCCCCATAAGTGTCCGGATCCAGTACAATGGTCTAAGGACTTATCTAGAGCAGATGCTTGTTCTTCCCAGCAAGTTTCACTCCGATCCCTCCATTCTAACCGTTTCTTGAAATTTCCGCCCCCCCCCCCAACTCCTCCCTGGCCACCGAATCCGGTCAAGACTTTAAACGGGACATTACAGATATATATTCTATTCAGTTATGAAGTTTCATTACAATCCGATCACCCGTTCGAAAGTTACACACTTCTCAGTTTCCCGGATTCCCTTGCCCTCCACCCCCCCAAAAAAATGGTCGGATCAGAAAACTGATTATTCCTAATTTTGTTTGGTCGGGTCTCTGATATGCCTGCCAAGTTTGATGGTCCTAGCACAACTGGAAGTACAAAATGCCCTAAATTTTCAAGTTTCCAGCGCCCCCACTTCCCCGCATATGGTCGGATCGGGAAACTGATTATTTCCAGGTTAGTTTGGTCGGGTCCCTGATATTCCTGCCAAGTTTCATTGTCCTAGCTCATCTGGAAGTACCCTCACTCGAAAAAGTGTGACAAAATGCCCTAAATTTTCAAGTTTCCAGCGCCCCAACTCCCCCGCATATGGTCGGATCGGGAAACTTATTATTCCCAGGTTACTTTGGTCTGGTCCCTGATATTCCTGCCAAGTTTCATTGTCCTAGCTCATCTGGAAGTACCCTAACTCGAAAAAGTGTGACAAAATGCCCTAAATTTTCAAGTTTCGAGCGCCCCCACTCCCCCGCATATGGTCGGATCGGAAAACTGATTATTTCCAGGTTCGTTTGGTCGGGTCCCTGATATTCCTGCCAAGTTTCATTGCCCTAGGTCATCTAGAAGTACCCTAACTCAGAAAAAAGTGACAAAATGCCCTAAATTTTCAAGTTTCCAGCGCCCCGCACTCCCCCCCCCCTATATGGTCGGATCGGGAAACTGATTATTTCCAGGGTAGTTTGGTCGGGTCCCTGATATGCCTGCCAAGTTTCATTGTCCTAGCACATCTGGAAGTACCCTAACTCGGATATGTGGGACAAAAAACTCGGACCGACCGACAGACCGACAGACGGACAGACGGAATTGTGATCGGTATATGGCACTTGAGCCAGAGGCTACAAGTGCCATAAAAACAGTTCTTCGAACCAGAAAATCTGACAAAAATAAACTCACTAACCAACAAAACAATGATTTTAAGGGATTTATGACATCAGTACTGATGACAGCTGCTTCAGCTCTCAAAAGCTAGCTAGAATTTTTTTGTTGTATTACCAGCGCCGCCGACGAGATTCCTTTCAAGTCGACCGGAATTCCTTTCATCATGAAATGAATTCTCGTCCCGCTAGACTTTTTTTCTAGTCGTCTTCACGAACGAAATCGTTTCAAGTCTACCGGAATTCCTTTCTACTCGACGGGACTGGGGGGGAGGGGGTTACCGGGAATCTCATGAAACGCTTCCACATAAGCTAGGACAACGAAATTTGGCAGGCATATCAGGGAACCGACCAGAATAACTTGGAAATAATTACTTTCACGATCCGGCTATCGTGGGGGGAGTGGAGGGATGGGAAATCCGGAAACTAGTAACATGCATAACTTTGGAAACGTGTAATCGGACATGAATGAAACTTGACATATGTCAAGAACTAGTTTTTCGTTTGTTGAGTTTCAAATCTGGACCAGATTCGATAACTGGGGGGGGGGGGGGCTGGAGGGTGGCACCGGAAATCTAGTAAAACGCTTCCACATAAGCTAGCACAACAAAACTTGGGAGGCATATGAGGGAACCAACTAGATTAACTCGGAAATAATCACTTACCTGATCCAGCCATCGCGGGGGGAGTGGAGGAATGGGGAACCCGGAAACTAGCAACATGCATGACTTTGGAACGGATAATCGGACATGCATGAAACTTGACAATTATGAAGAACAAGTGTCTCAGATTTTCAATATCAAATTCTGCACCGAATCCGAAAACTGGGGGGTGGGTAGAGGAGGGGACCGGAAATCTCGTGAAATGCTTAGGGTCGAGGGATCGGGATGGAACTTGAAGGGAAGAACAAGTATTAACCTTAGATACTTTATTGACAAAACAAGACCGGATCGTGTCACAGTAGAGGGGGTTGGAGGGGGTTTTCCCGTATTTCCGGTGATCACGAGTTAGGGTACTTCCAGATGTACTAGGACCATGAAACTTGACAGACATATTAGGTACTCTCCCAGGTCGACTTGAAAATAGTTCCTTTCCTGATCCGATGATCATGGGAGGAGTCTTGAGGAGTGGAAGGATGGGGAATCCGGATTCTAGTGACATATATAACTCTGGAACGGGTGATCAGACGTGCATGAAACTTGTCAAGTGTCAAGAACAAGTGTGTCAGATGATCAATTTCAAGTCTGGAACGGATCCGATAACGTGTGGGGGGGGGGGGGGAGAATCTCGTGAAACGCTTAGAGTCGAGATATCGGGATGGGACTTGGAGGGAAGAACAAGCATAAGCCGTAGATACATTATTGACAAAACAGGAACGGGTCGTATCGCAGTGGGGGGAGTTGGAGGGGGTTTTCCACAATTCTGATGATCGCGAGTTAGGGTACTTCCAGATGTGCTATGACCGTGAAATTTAGCAGGCATGTTAGGGACTCGTGTCAGATTGGCTTGAAAATAGTCCCTTCCCCCGAAGGAAGAAACAGTTGTCAATGAGTGGTATAACCATTGCAGAGTTACTAGATCAAGCCCATTTTCTGATGAAATGAATATCGGGAGAGAGATCCAGCTTTGAAAACTGCAAACCGTATCTGACAAACATGCTAACTGTTCTTACAAGTGCCATCTGAGCTTTCAGCTCTTGTTTTATTTATTTATTTATAACCCGTCCGATGCCAAAAAAGGCTGAGTTATGGAAAAAAAAGACAAAAAATAAATGAATAGGTAAACAGAGTAAACTGAAATACAAAAGAACAAGAAAATCCAAATAAGCTTGAGTCAAATCCGTCACAAAGGTGTTGGATCATATCTGTTGGAGACGTGTTGTTGGCAAAGAAGGCAGCCCGGCCCAGTCAATCACAAACTCCTGATTTTTGGATACCCTATGCCAAACACTGCCAAACGCATACCTCACTACAGATGAATTCTGATTAGTTGTCAATGAGTGGTATAACCATTGCAGAGTTACTAGATCAAGCCCATTTTCTGATGAAATGAATATCGGGAGAGAGATCCAGCTTTGAAAGTGCAAACCGTATCTGACAAACATGCTAATTGTTCTTACAAGTGCCATCTGAGCTTTCAGCTCTTGTTTTATTTATTTATTTATAACCCGTCAACTGGCCGAGGCCAAAAAAGGCTGAGTTATGGAAAAAAATACAAAAAATAAATGAATAGGTAAACAGAGTAAACTGAAATACAAAAGAACAAGAAAATCCAAATAAGCTTGAGTCAAATCCGTCACAAAGGTGTTGGATCATATTTGTTGGAGACGTGTTGTTGGCAAAGAAGGCAGCCCGGCCCAGTCAATCACAAACTCCTGATTTTTGGATACCCTATGCCAAACGCTGTTGACGCTGCCAAACGCATACCTCACTACAGATGAATTCTGATTGGTTGATTTCGGATCTTCACTCAAATCATCAATATTTTATTGGGTTCCAGTATCCAGCATTTGGCATAGTCTGTCCAGCGTTAGGCATAGGGTATACCAAACGCTAGATATACCCAGCGTTTGGCATAGACTTTCCCAAAATCAGGGGTTTGTGGTAGACTGGCCCGGCCCGTCTATTTAAGATGTAGCACCTTATTCTGAACGAACATGGCTAAGGGAGCGAAAAATTTGTTGGTGCATAAATCGAAGCGCCTGAGGGGGTAGAAAACTCAGGAAAACAGAAGTGAAATCGTAAACTCTTCAAAGGAAAACTTTGCCGTTTAGGAGGAGGAAATGGAAACCACAGCGGAAGCCGACGAGATCGTTGAACACGAGGAAGATGCTGGTGAAGAGGCTGCACCAGAAACCGGTGCTGAAGGCGCCAACGATGTTGCAGAAGGAGACGAAAGTACGGGCGAGGAGGCTGAAGAAGTGGAGGAAAACGCGGAGACTGCTGAACCCGAAGAGGAATAGACAACATCTTTGCATGAAATGTAATCAACAGTGGGACTTGCACGGTTTTGAAACTTTTTATATTAATTGAGCATCCAGTAAAAGCTTTCCTTGTATTAAAAAGGGTGCTTTTTGGTATTCTATTATCTGAAATAGATCATACACAAAGTCAAATGCGCAAATTGTACAATGAAGACTAAAAACGCCCATTCATATTTCCTTACGAGCCCTTAATTAGCTACTTTGGCTGACTGGTAGCCTATTTGACTTTTGCCACAGCAAGCGGATGAAAATGGCACCGTTCTAAGCTACCTAAAGTTCGAATACCATACCTTTACTGTAGGTGGACCAGAGACGAAATAGATTTCTGAGAAAGCAGGTTAAGAAAAGGATTGCTGTGCAGGAAACCCCTTAAAGTTTAACTGAAAAGATAGCTTATTTTTACATTTGATATTTGAATGCAATGAAACATTTTGACCCATCTAAGGGATTTCGCATTTTTTTTCATCCGAGACTCTAGTAATGACGTTCAGAATGTGAGCTGCTTGCAGGACAACCGAAAATCCGTTAAGACGTGGAGATTTTCAATCTGAAAACAAGCCTACATCTGCAGGATTAAAGCCGATTAGCACCAGCTAATTTTTCGGCAATGGCTTACGTTTGTAGTTGGTAAATATTTCAAGCATAGAGGGACATGCGCGTAGAGGTACCACAAATCCGAAGATTAATAAGTTCATTCGATGAAATCAATTATCTGTGGACAACGGACAAACGGAGTAACTGAAACTTTTATCGGTTTTCAGGCCTATTTAAGTAAATATGCAATGTGTAACTAGATTGTCGGGTCTTAACCCTTTTCGGTTAAACTTTAACTCGAAACAGATAGACTCACTCCCAATGAACGCTGACCCCTTGCTTCTGACTGACATTACTCCAAGATGTTACAAATGGAAAGTTTATTAAACTACAAAACAACAAACGTTGCTACTAAATCTTGGAAAAGGCACAAAATACAAAGGAAATGTCATGCTCGCTTTTAAACAAGCAAAGGCACTATAGTGTTCAAAGACAATAGCCGCGTTCGTTTCGTCTTTTGCCGTTGTCGGGACGTTTTACAATTTTCATAGTAGCGTTTTCTTGGCAGGTTGTATAAGCGTCGTTTCACGAACCGAACTAGGTAAGAAAACGTCTAAAAGTCTGACAATCTTAATATTTGCGACAGTAAATACTGAACAACAGTTAATATTGAACGACAGTTAATACTGAACGACAGTTCAAACGAACAAAGAAAATGCGCTATTTTCTGCAGTTCAACGCCGTACATGAATGGCATTATAAAGAAAACGCTTGTAGTAAAACGACGGCTGGAACGAACGAAGCGACGAAAACGCAGTGGAAAGACAGGAAACTCCCATAACCTCCCTGAGTCGCGATAATCAGCGCCGACTAGCGGTTGGATTACCGTTAAAACGGTCGTTTTGTTGACCGATCGTACTGTCACACGATCGTCAAACTACATGCTGTTTTCAAATCCTCTTGGTTTATTTGCATTTTTTTGTGTGTGCTCACACTACAGTTTCCGTAGCGGACAGCTCGAGTTCATACGACGCGACTTTCCCGTCTTTCCAACTGTTAAGGCCTTTGATGGAGATTAAACGGACGGACGGAGTTGCACTTTTATGACACGCGATCAGGTTTTCCCGACCGGATTTTGCGCGCCTTCTTCGTAAAATTGAAAATATGTCAACTTCTCCGTATGGGACTGATGATGGTGTCGTCCGCGACCGCCCGACTTCGGTCGTCTGTCCAGACCATACTGATGCCAAATTAAACAATCTAGACCAAATTAAACAACAGATCCTGGTCTCACTCTGGCACAGACGTTCTGTGGACCTCACTCCACTTGTGCAATTAAAAAAAAATTGCATTTCTTTTTTAATTGTGTTCGTCTTTTGTCAAAGTTCGGTGTTTTTTGTTCGCACGAGAATCCGGATACTTTCTTTTTTGTATCGCCCAGTGATCGAGCTTACCTCTCCATTCGGGTAGCCTATATGGAAAAATTCGAAAATGAAACTGGAACCACACATTTTTTCTCTATAATCATACTGAAGTTACATTCGTTGCGTTTTTGATCGCGATTCTCCTCCCAATTCTCCTATTTCGCGTTTTTTCACAATTGAGGTGAAGCCAATTCGCCTTTTCTTTTAGAACTGAGAAGGGGCAAATGCGAGAACTGAGAAGAGGATGACAAAAAACGGCAATTTGTACGAGAATCGAGAAATGAGAAGCGAGAACTGAGAATTCAGATAAAAAAAAGCAATTTTTCCATCTTGCGTCGAGTCGGGCGAGCTTCATTATCGCCAAAGTAATAGGGTGTTACGTCTACATACGAAGCAATGATACAATGTTAATAAAAAGGATGGTCGGAATGTACCTATGGCTGTGGGGAAAATCCACACAATAATATAACGGGAAACACAATTGAGTCTTAGGTGACTCTACTCTTTAGTTGTACAGTTTAACGTCACGCATTTTTCAGAACAAAAAGGGAAGCATGCGATTCAGGCAAAATACGATTGTCACGGAAAATACGATCACGACCATCTTGAGCAAAATCGAAACGGGTAATGAAAAGAAAGAACATTTTGAAAGGAAATGCTAAAGCGCGCACTTCAAAAATTAAGTCAGCCCTAAACAGCAAAGTAATCTCTTTTATTTCTTTAGCATGCACGAGGGAATATTCCTGTAATCAGTATTCCTCATTACAGCTCTATTTCTAATTACTTTTTTAGTTTTTGCGTTAGTTACAATCCACGAAGATGCAACACCCAGACAGAACGGGTAGTTCGGCACCATCATTATCTCTAACAAAATAAAGGTAATTCCTGCCGATAAGAATCATCAACAGCTGTATCCAAACGTATACGCATTGTTTCATGTATCACTGGAGTCTGGACCATACCTGAAAGTTCACTCTTATACATAAATTACAATCTTATTTTAGTTACTCAGGTCAGCTAGGTCTACCTCCACAATTTCTCCACACGGAGGCAGTGTTGCCACTGGTCGCGGAATTCTGCGATTAGTCACAGGTTTTCCACTTTTACGACAAGTGAGCCAGAATCTGCGACAGTTAAGGCCGTAAAAAGGCAAAAGAATGTGATGATGAAGCTAAAAAAACAGATTTCTCGTTAATAGTTGGTAAAAAAAAAAAAATGACCAAATTCATAGGCGCCAGAATATCACTCTTTTTTGCGGTCAAATGTCACAGTTTCCGTAACGAAGTGGCAGCACTGCAGAGGGGTAAGAAAGAGAGAGCGTGTTCCACCCTTCTAACAATAGTAACTATTAGTTACTATTTTCGTTCCAACCTCGTAAAAAGTTACTACGCTGACCGTTCCAACCTTCTCGAAATAGTAACTATTTGCCTATCATGCCCGGGAGAGTAGTAATCGCGGTAACTACTCATCTCTGTAACGTGATCGATCGGATTCGCCCTTGGCATGATATTCTGCTGGAAAACAGAAAAATAGTTCCAGCGTTGACGGCAAAAAGCCAGAATTCGCAAAGTCATGCGTAGTAACTACGGTAAGTAGGGTGGAACACGCTCGAAGTGGTCGTGCCAAGAGGCTCATGTTTTCCTAACAAAATCTAACCTATAAAAACGTGTTATCATCGCCTTTCCTTGGGAGATGGGGGTTCGACTTGGACTGGAGCAGATCTCGAATCAGCGCTGCTTTTTCCTTCTGGAGTAGCGTTATAACCTCACTTTTACGACTCACCTCCTAAAAAAAATTACATGGCTTAAAATGGTCTAAACTAAGTTGTATCGGAATTCCATACAAGCGTGACGTCACACCCATTTGTTCTAGAAGTCATTTGTCCTCAGAAAACGAAAAATTTGTAATTTATTGCTATCGGTGAATATATATTTTATATATATAGAGAGAGCCGAGCGGCCAGTGAGGCGCCGGTCGCGTTTACATTTAGCCTATAAAGCGACCTACATTGTAAAAAGTCTCTCCTTTATCGGACTTTAGGAGTTGTGCGCCACCAACTTCGGCCATTTTTATTCGTAATTAGGAGAATCAAAATCCGGATTCGGAGAGTTATAATCCGAATTCGAATTTTAATTCTCCGAATTACGAATAAAAAAGTCAGAAATCGGTGACGCACAACTACTAAAACACGACAAAGGAGAGACTATTTACATTGTAGGGACAATCAAATCCTCAGCTGACGTATCCGTTTTGCACTGTCAAATATCTGAAGTTTCCTTTCATTTTATCACAATTCTTACAATGTATTTGGGTCTTTTGCGCTTCAACGGACCTGTCAGTCCTATATCACTGATTTACTTCACATCCCTAATCGTTCCGAGGAACTCGTTGGTGAGAAATGCCGATTGTGTAATTTTCTCCGTTTTTCTCATCAAAGCTAAGGGGACCGCACGCTCCTAAGACTTCAGGGATGTGTATGTAATCTGTTTGACGTCAAAACACAGCTTTAAAGGAATCCGGTACGTCCGAATAGACTGATTGATTTTTTACAAAAAGCCAAAGAGGGCCATCGCACCAAAACAACAAGAAACATGGACACTGTGTCTAAATTTGAAACTAACGGGATTTGCAATTTTTCTGTTCTAGTCCTATCCAGAGGAACCTTCCAAAGAGTTGAATAGCCTGGAACTTTTGTTTTTCATTCTCTCGATGATCCACTCACTCCCACGCACTCTTTAATCCTACCAACTCTTGTTTCAACCTATTCAATTCCACACACTCTCCCCCAAAATGAATCATACTTTCTTTCTCGCATCCACACATAGGCACGAGTAAGGATTATCGGAACAGGAACTCTATCTACAGCAGCTTATGGTTTAACAACATTATAACTTTTCTCGAACAGGTATGTAATGTATATCTTCCTATGTCCTACAGGTAGCTAGTTCTATTATGACAATAAATTTTGTGGAGGCTGATACGATATCGTATATCGTATCAGCCTCCAGGGAGGATGATGCCGCTTGTGGTTTAACACCATTTTGGCAGGTTCTATAGCTCTTGCAACACTGTCCTTGCCTCGGTTAGCTGGTGATTCTGCTCCTTCAGAAGATCAACCACTCGACTCCCCTCCCCGCGTCCATGTGCTGGAAAGGAGCTACGCATTGCCAAGTTGAAATGAGCGGGGAACTGGTGGTCGCAAATCATATTTAGCTGTCGAGTTACATCTTCTATCCTCGAGATCTTAAAATCCAATCTTTCTCGCTGAGCCTCGGAGAGATGTTCTAGGACATGATGCTGGCCAAGCGCGCGAATTTGTTCTTGAAGGTCCATGAGTTGGCGTTGGAAATACGAGCGAGTTTTCTCGACGGCCTCAAGGCCAGATTTGACGGCCTGGCGTTCCTTTTCTATGAGCTCAACGCGGCGCAGCTGAAAATGATTAATTATTCAATCAATCAATCAAATCAAATTTATTCCCAAATAGCTTAAAGCTAGAAGAGGAACAAAATATTCACGAAATACACAAAATCGAAAACAAACTAACTAATACACTTACAAGATATGACCAGAAATAAACGTTGGAATGGAAGTGTGTAAAAATTGGTCTGAAGAATTAGCAGGATACGTAGAAAACTGGTTGCCAGTGTTCCTCTCGGACAGACGCACGGACGACGGGTTTGGAGGTGGGAATAGACGGCTCATCTGGAGACAACACACTATCTTTGCTCCAAATTCTTTGAAGGGGTATTTCTGCGGTCAGTTAATTTAGGAACATTATATTACAATAATAATTTTATTTCTACCCGTCAAAAACACATGGCATGGGTAGCAGGAATAACGAAAGAAAAGAAGAAGGACACTCTGTAATAAGAGGAAGGCAGACAAACAGAGACTACGACAACATACCTACCTATAGAACTAACTTATTGTAGAAGAATGCATTTCCAAGGAGTTATATGATAAGCATTCTAGCACTTGCAACGTCTAGAACCACCCCACCGAAGACCCGAGATGAAGCCACGACTCGTTCCGACCGCTGGGTCATCTAACGGCGCGGGTCGGAAGCGCCCGACATGGGGAGGCTGAGATCATAGTTTGACTATGGATCTAACAGAACGTTTTTACTGTAGCAGGCATATGCAAAATTTGTAGAAAAATCTAACTAATTATTTGTATGATCGATTTCTTCAAGTATTTTGTTTTCAGTTTTTTCTTGTTAATTCCTGTGAGTCCCAAGAATTAAGGATGTAAACTAGATCACAACAAACAAACGCCGTAAATTATACTAAATTCGTTATGGTGATTTCTTGAAGATTCTGCAACTGAGCTAAATAATATTCAGCTTCCTATACCAAAAAATGTCAAACTGGCCGATGATTTCTTCTTCCGATATATCTAAACGTGCACAGGGTGATATACTTAGTTGTTTTAATCCTCTTACGCGCCACTCGATCTTCTCGAAGGTTCTAGTAATCTTTTAACGAGCGTCAGGAGATCAATGAATAGTTAATTAGCAATGGTGGATTGGCGTTCAGGAGTGAATTGTGTTCAAGTAATTTGTGGATAACGTTGGCTACCGTGAGGAATGTTGGGGAAAACAAATGTTGCTGTGTTCGTAAAAATCCGACCCATAGCATAATGATGGTGTCTCCCACCTTCTCGGCCCACATGAATCAAACACTTTAACTTTATTGTTGAACCTCTGTATAAGTTGCCCAACTACTGTAAGTGTGTCAGTGATATTGTAAGTAGCGCCTATTTTACAATTTCGGGTCCAAGGAGGGAGGCGGAGCAGGTCTTTACGGAAACGAAAATAAATACAGCGAACTTTTTTTTTATCAGTGTTAGTTAACATTATACGAAAGGTCCGATATATAGAATGCGAGGCAGGTTCACCGAGTTAAAAATCATGGCGATAACAAGACGGTTGAAACGCAACTTATTCGCCACAATGGAACCATAAGCCGCAGCAATCTTTTTTCGAATATGTTTGATCAACAGTGCTCTGGTCTTTTCGATCGACCTCCGATCGGTAAACCAAGATAAATCAGCGAATACACTAGTCTGAATTCCGAATTTCCCAGCCGTACAGTTAGAACAGGGCTAGATTTCCAATTAAATTGAAAATGCTTGCGCAAACCATATGCTAACTCGATTCGTAGTATAGATTTAAGTATTATGTTTAGTGCGTGTACATATTTTCTTTAGTTTCTTTTTTCTTTTCTTTTTCTTTATGTACTCCGCTTTTTCCCTTTTGTAAGCGGGCAAAAATAAATATATATATATATAACTTGTGATTTTTCAGGGTTAAATTTCATTCCAACGCTATTGTACTCTACATTTACGTATCGACATTTTCTTCAAGACGAGTAACTGTGCGACTACGGTTTAGAATGTCATCCGCGTAACATACAAGGCTAAGGTCAATCCCACGAATAATAACGTATTATTCGTGGAATTGACAATAGCCTTGTACAAGCCTGCTTTAGTTACGCCGCAACTCTTCAGTCATGCTGTGACAGAACCTCATAGTAATGAGGTGATTGAACTTTGAGGTCCTATCACAGCATTGCTGAAGAGCTGCGGCGAAACTACTATACTGATCCCTGTCTTACACCTTTCTTAACAGGCACAATAACGTGAGCATCCGGAAAACCAAGGATTTGAACAACAACGACTAGATTATCATAGAGGTCCCACGGTTAGCACGGATTACAGACGGGTATACTCCTCGCTCACGAGCAGCATAAAGAATATGCTCTTGGTCGAAAGTCCTGCTAACGTCGTGGCTTGCAAGCACTAAAGACTCTTTACCAGACCAGACTCTGCATCTAACAGAATGGAACAAACAGCACTAAGGAACATCCCAGTCCTTTCTGGAAACCGAATTGACAGGGGGCACATAACACTTCGAATGAATTTCGGGAAACGTGACAAGCTCGAAGGGCTTGCACAATACATTTGAGAGTATAATTGGGCGGTATGAACTACAAGAATCCGGAGGTTTCCCTTTTTTCAAAATTGGATGAAGCTTTCCCTCAGAAAAGCTACTAGGCACAATTCCGGTTTCTATGATTACTTGGAACAAAATGCAAACATAATCTACTAGCAGATCACTTGCCATTCTTAAGAGAGTCGCGCATGCCTCGTCAGTACTTCGACAGTACTTTTTCTTTAACTTCCGGATAGCACGTAGGACCACACTATGCTCCACTATATAGCAGTTAACACTGCTTCGTTTGCATATACACTCATCTAACTTCCGCCGCGATATCGGAACCTGGGGAGTCAAATTCTTTGTGAAATGATTGCCCCATTCTTCCGGAACAATAGAGCATTGCTCACCACTTGGCTTAGGACGCAGCACATGTTTCCATTGCTCAGATCTGCTGGCCTTGATCTTATTCGTTGACTCGCGACGCACTTCACTCCGATTCTTGGATAGCACTTTAGAGAACTTGCGGTTGCCCCATTTGCGAACAGTGTTTACCCATCCCTTCCTAGGTTTGTCACTTTCCAGCCACAGACGGTGCGAGAACTTGGCTTTTCCACATGCTTCACGTAAGGGTGGATTTTTTGCCCACTCATACTCGCGGGAGCCTGTGCGAACCTTTTTCACTGGGACCGAAGTTTTTTCGCCGCACCTGAGCCTCGTTTTTGTTGCAATAGCGCTGCCGCTTCTCTGCTGCTGCACTTCTTTGCTTCAACACAAGGTGCGTTCTTGGATTCACTGCCCGCACGATTTCTTTTTAGTTGATACAGCACCTTGCAGGGAAGCACGGACTTGGTCGGGAGTCAAGTCCGTGATTCTCAAGAAGCGCTGCCGTCTTCAGTGCAGAAACGAATGTAGAAAGAATCAGCCCGGAAGCGGGCGAGAAGCGGAGCTGCAGCATGCAACAAAAACGAGGCTCTGATTGCATGGCAAATAAGGGCAAAAAACATATTTATCTGCATCCTTACTTCCGGCAGGGGGAGATCGGCAGCATAGCTCAATATGTGGCACGGTACCTCCATACATTTTAGGACTATTAGGAGCGCTATGGGGGGGGGGGGAGGGGGTAAATTCCTAGATAGTCCCACTGTTCGCTGAAAGAAGGATTTACAAAAGATGAGATCGTGTTTTTTTTAAATATGCGAAGCACTTGCTATTTTAAATATGCGAAGCACCTGCTCCATTTGTGCAAATTATGCCATAGCCACAAGCTTATAACGGAGAAGTACTCAGTTCAAGATGCAAGCCTTATCGTTTCCGAAGTTTCCTCTTCCCTGCCAAAACTATTGACAACTGGGCACAGCAAGCACACTGTCTCCTGGCCGAAGACTGAAACACTGTATTGTTGTATGTGTTCTATTTCTTTTCTTTTACATACTACGCTTTTCAAAGTGGCGGGTATAAATAAATTACTTACTCACTACTGTAAGATCTAAGCCTCGTTTTTGTTGCAATTGTGCTGCCGCTTCGCTGCTGCAGCATTTCTTTGCTTCTGCACAAGATTCGTTCTTGGATTCACTGTCTTCACGATTTCTTCTTAGTTGATGCAGCACCTTGCAGGGAAGCACGGACTTGGTCGGTAGAGCAAGTCCGATATCCTGGAGAAGCGTTGCCGTCTTCCTCGGAAGCGCTGCAGTGCAAAAACGAATGTTGAAAGAATCAGCCCGGAAGCGGCCGAGAAGTGGAGCTGCAGCGTGCAACAAAAACGAGGCTCTAGACTAGCTGCGTTTTGCTACGACTTTACCCAAGAAGTTCCCTATTTTGTTTCACTCTTTCCCTGGCCGCCAAACACCACAAGGTAACAACAACTCGTTAAAAAAAAATGCAAAAAGTAGACTATTTTTGTGTCTCACCTTCCCTTAGCCCCCTCCCCTTCTAACCTCTACATAGGTACTTACCAGGCCATTATCCACGCCATTCTGCAGGGTATGCCGTCTCGAATCGCGTCTTTTCATCTGTGGTTTCTTTGGTGCTTCGACCTCTGTTGCAGCATTCCTGATCTGCCATTGGTGGAGAGCCTTGCGGACGTGATCCTTACTGACAGTCGGACCTCCGGAGGGCTGAGAAGGGTAGAGGGGGATGAGGCCCTCACTGTGAGTTCGTTCCAAGCCTGGTAAGGCGGTGTGACTGGATCTGAAATATTGCGATTTATGACGATAACTGAAGTCGTTTTCTTAAACCGGTAAAGAACGTTTCTTCTCTAGTATTAATTTAATACGGGAGAAGAAACAAAATTTATTATTAATAACCATTAGTACATCCGAAATTCAACAAAAAAAATAACACAATGCTTCGTCACCTATTTTCTGTGCTTGGTAGGCTTCAGGCTTCGGACTCCACTTACCCGAAAATGGTCTCAGACAGAGCCCAGTCTCGGTATACGCAGATATCAGTCAAAATGCCCTTAGGATGGAAAGAATAACATAATTTTTGAAAGAGTCATTAAAGGACCCTTCTTGCTTATTTCGCCTTTATACTATCCCGCTCCCTTATAAAATTTTAACCTTCTGAAATCCCCACCTTTCGGCATTGTATTGTACCTTGGTCATGTTTGCGCTATTTCGGCCAGGCCGAGTTTTGCCGTCACGCAACGCAATCTTCCCGAAAATTTCAAGGTCCGCCGGTAACTCTTTCACACACAAGGAAATGAGAAGCTCGAAAGTGTTAGTAGGTGGTCGGCTGTCAGGCGTATCTTCTGTTTTGGTCTTCTTTTGCTTGGTTTTCCTACTTTTTAACTACGGCGCGTTCACTTTTCAAACATTTTGCGTCCAGCAGCCGCGAAAGAGAGCTATAAGGCAGGATAACGACGACAAGCGCTAACAAGTAAGTCGCTAAGTTCATACAGAAAGTAATGGTATTTTTCGAAAAAAACGTTTTTCTGAGCCATTTCATTGTGAAAAAATCATTTCTAGTAAGAACTGTGTTTTAAGGAAGTAGTGAGGACTACAAATTTACTAGTTCTTTCGAATGTCAAGTGACAGTCTACAAGCCATTAAAGGACCCCTCGCCCTATTTACTCTTCAACTTACCGTATAGTATTTTGAAATATTTGAATACTTTAAACTTGGCTGTGCTTTCAGCAAATAACCCACGGTTTTGGCTGTTTTAAGCCTTTTCCGAGACCCGTTGACTTGTAGCGAAAACAGGGAAACAATTTACATAACCAGTTTTTCTGATGGAAAAACTTCTCGCAGACAACCGTCGACAGCGTGATACACCGGCGAAAAACCAGCGTAATGTACCGTACGAAATTGGGGTCTCCGGGTTCAGAAATATATGAAGTGATCATGGGATTAGGTTGCGTTAGTATTATAGGCAAGACAGGTCCTTTAACCGGGCTTAACGAAAGAGACATCATTTTTTTTTTCTTGTGGGTTTTTCCTGTGGCTCTTGAATATTGAGCATGAATGACAAAGAGACTAACAATAGGCTATATAGGAAACAATAAGCTCTAGTTACGTCACAGTACACAGTACTGGTAGCTTTCCTATGACAGTTTACTTTGCCGACAATGTGATTAAACGAAAATGATTGAGAAAAAACGAAGAACTAGGTAAGATAGCAAAAAAGAAAGGCCAAGAAAAGAAACAAGTGAATATTCACAAGGTTACTTGGGTTACTCAAAACCCTAACAGTTTTTTTATTATTATTTTTGTATTATTATATACCGGTATGCGGCTTATTAGAAAAAAAAATAATTTGATTTCAATAATACAGAAAAGTAGAAAGACAGAGATGCTCACATTGTATAATAAACACAAAGTTAAAAGATACGGGTTGCCCGGGTGGCTTACTAAAAATAATCCATAGTTATTCATCCGATAGAATTGTGTCTTATGAAAATGAAGCATCGCGGTTTTTAGAAAAGTCTTATCCCAGGGTTGAATATTATCGCCTTTTTTACTATGCTTAAATATTTAGCAACTATAACAATAAACAACTGTCGAAAAATAAAATCTTTTACGGATCACACACAATACCGATCCTTCTTCAACAGTAATCCCAGCATTTGGAACTAAACATTTCCTGAGACTAGTTTCATTAGCCGTTGTAATGGACGCTTATCTTAAAATTCAAATTATCCGCGTTTGAATGAATTTTGAACGTCGCTACTATAGGAGGGTTTTCGCGAGATCTCGGAATCACTTTCCGGCGAGCGAAGCGCATCGCGAAAACTGTGGGAAAGTGATTCCTGGAATCACTTCCCACTTTCCAGCTGGATTGATCGCGAAAACGCATGGAAAGCTAATATCGCCGAGAATATGTTGAATTAAAAACCTTTCCGAATAAATATGGTTCACTGAAAGGTTCTTTAATTCTCATATATTCCATCGAAGTCAGCTTAAGTACGATTGCCATTGTTTTTAATTTATTAGTTACACTTTTACTGTTTTTTCTCCACACCTTTAAAATTCCCGCCGAAAGCCCAAAGCGCGAAAACCGGGTTGGAAAGTTCGGCAACTTTTCGAAGTAGCGCGAAAACCGTTGGAAAGCGATTCCGACTTTGCTTTCCAGCTCGCGAAAATCCTTCTTATAGCCCAGGGTGAAAAACAGCGTGATCCTTCTAACAATAGTAACTATTAGTTACTATTTTCGTTCCAGCCTCGTGGAAAAGTTACTAGGCTGACCGTTCCAGCCTTCTCGAAACATAACTAATGGTAACTATTTGCTTACCAAGCTCGGGGGCGTAGTAAGCGTGGAAACTACGAATCTCTTTGCCCTGATTGGTGCAATTAGCCGCGGCATGTTATTTTGCTGAAAATAGAAAAATGTGTTCCAGCATCGACGCCAAGAAGCCCGAATATCATGCGTAGTAACTACAGTAAGTAGGGTGGAACACGGTAAAAATAAAAAATCCGAAATTCCCATCAAACAATTCAACGCATTCATATCTGATTCTGAGATATGAAAATAAGCTGGCTTTTCAGTTAAACTTTCAGGGGTTTAACAAACCCTCCTTGACAAATTAACCTACATAGCACTATAACAAGAGAAAAAGAGAAAGAAAACAAGAGCTGGAAGCTCATATGGCACTTGCAAGGCCGGGTCAGATGGAAGTGATGGTTAAAAGTATTTTTTTTTCACTTTTTCGTTAAGATGCGCCAAACTTGCAAGGCTGGGTCAGAGGATGGAAGTGATGGTCGAAAGTTTTTTTTTCACTTTTCGGTTATCATGCGCACTTTAAGGGTGCTTAAAAATGATTTCTAAGCAAACCTTTGAGGCAAAAAGGATCATGTGCTCATGGCGATCGTGAAAAAGTATATTTTGCTTAAAAGTATTTTTTGTACTTGCAGTTAAGATAAGTTCTTTCAGGGATGGTCGGCAGGGGTTGCCCGAAGGGGGGGGGGGGGGGGGGGGTGAGGGGGGTGTCTCACCCCCCCCCTGCCTTTTGTTAAGTCGTATCAGTCGTTTGCTTTGGCCTTTTGCTAAGTCGTATCAGTCGTTTATTTTGGCGTCGCCGAGGTCCCGGGCATTCATTTTAATAAAAACAATTCGAGTCGTTTAAAAAAAAATTTGGTAATTTTGTCTCGGCACAGCTTCAGTCGTAAGCCAGTCCCTAAAGACAAGTCGAGTCGTTTAAACCAGGATTTGTAACCCCGATAGGTCGGAGATATGATTTATGGGGGCAGCAATGCGGCTACTTCCATGGGCTCTGGATCTGCCTCACTTGAGTCTTTCAGATTTTAGCCTGTCAAAATTACAATAGGTTAGTTGTTAAAGTGAAGTCTGACCGGGTAACATTGATATACCTTATAGACCAAAAGCGAGAGACAAGGTAATCTGTATGTATTGTTGTCATCTTTGGCTATAAGTGAAAAAAGAAGGAATAAAATTTTTAAACAGAATGGAAAAGCCATCAGAATCAAATGACAGGAGACCCGTGAAACAATTTTGCCAATAACAGATGGAAAAATGTCGATTACAAAGAGAGGTTGAGGTGGGAACAACGCTTGAAAAGGACAAGGAAGATTTTAATATACACCCGAAATTCGTTTCTCAGGACAGGAGGGGTTCTGCAGACGCTGGAATAGCTTATTTTAGTCGGGAGGTAAATTTTTGGCCTCTATGCTAGCAGAGGCGTTACTATCCAAAACGTTCGGGGGGGGAGGAGCAAAAATACTCCTTCAGCCCAAGCTGACTGCGAATCATTTGTATTACTGCTGACTGCGAATCATAGCACTATCAAATACAGAGGAGCAAGGTATTTACCGACTGGCTGGTCATTTTTACCGGCTGGCCGACACCCATACGTGAAGCCCCTGTATGCTAGTGTTATAGCACATCTGAAAAGACTTCGTAAAATTCAGGACGCTCATACAACTCGAAAAGGATCTCTTTTATGTTTTAGTTATTCTAAAAGCGAACTTCTCACCAGTTTTAAGTTGCAATTCTTCAGATGTATCTCACTGTAGCTTTACCTGCTCTAGTTTTCGACATGAAAGTACAGTGTGACGAATGACAAATAAAACAGTACACGGTACTTTCATAATGAAATAAAAGTACACCAAATCATCTGAAAAAAAAACGCAACTCAAGTCTCGTCGGCGAACCGGCGTCTTTTTCTATCTGTAAACCAGCTGTAAACTCCTGTCAGGCCAAGACCAAAAGTTCGTTACGTTCGTAAATCCGGATTTTTTTTTTTTAATGCACTGGCAAACCTGTTTTCCTCGTTTCGTTTCTGAAGAAGTGTGTTTGAACGTGGAAATCACTTTTTTTGCTCTTAGTTCGGAGCAAATTTACTTTCTTTTCTATGGGCATTATTTTGTCACTTTTTCGACGGTCAGATTTGTGATTTCAAAGCTATATTTTCCTTTTCAATGGGATCGCAAAAAGACGGTCTGCTCTGCGGCGTTTCACAAAATTTCGCCTGTGGCGCTTTTCATGGTGTTCTCTATTTAGGGGAACGGTGTGTCATTTACTTGGCGATTAGGCTTGGAACTTTTTAGATTTGAAACACATTAAAGGCTGGCTAGAATCTTTCTAGACAAAAACAGATTAAAAAAAAAAATCGCCTGCGGCGCTTGCTTTAATTTGTCCCGGGTACAGTCGTCAAATAGCTTTCCTGTTTAGCGAAAGTTCAAATGTAAAGCTGAGGCTATGAAGGTATGTATACAAAAAATTTGATTACAAGAATAGTTTCAGCTGATGCATTGTAGCTAGTTTTACACCGGCTCTATTATTTGTTGGTGGGGAATGTGCGCCATTGCCGCGTAGTCGCAACAGTTCATTTTTTTGGTACGTGCGAGTCGTATATTCCGATCCAGGAGTCGCTGAAATGAGGGGTCTCACCCCCCCTGGCCTGAGTGCTTCGGGCCACCCCTGATGGTCGGATCGGAGAAGTGACGATGTCTAACCCAATCTGGTCGATACTGTCACTGATGCACCTAGGACTTGTGCCTATAATTCCGACCAAGTTTCATCCTGATCGCTTCACTCTATGCTTGTCACAAGATTTCCGGTTCTCCCCTCCGACCCCTCCCCCCCCCCCCCCCCCTAGTTCATCGGATCCGGTCCGGACTTGAAATTGGACACCTGAGACACGAGGTCTTTCAAGATATTAAGTTTCATTAAGATCCGATAACCCGTTCGAAAGTTATGAATGCCACTGATTTCCGGATTTCGCCGTCTCCCCCTCCCCCTACGATGGTCGGGTCAGGCGAGTGACTCTTCCTGGAGGTACATTAACTACGGATCGCCAGAATTCCGGAACCCCCCTCCAACTCCCCCACAGTGTCCGAATCCGTTCCAGTTCTGTCAGTTATGAATCTAGAGCTTGTGCTTGTTCTTCCCACCAAGTTTCATCCCGATCGCTCCTTTCTGAGAGTTTCACACGATTTCCGGTTCCCCCCTCCGACTCCCCCCCCCCCCAGATTCATCGGATCCGGTCCGGACTCGAAATGAGACATCTGAGACACGAGGTCTTTCCAGATATCAAGTGTCATTAAGATCCGATCACCCATTCGAAAGTTATGCAGGCCCCTATTTTCCGGATTCCGCCGACTCCCCCTCCCCCAACGATGGTCGGATCGGGCAAGTGACTATTTCCAATTTAGTTTGGTCGGGTCCCTAATATACCTGCCGAGTTTCATCGTCCTAACCCTTTTGGAAGTACCCTAACTCGAGAACAGTGGACCGACCGAAAAGTGATCGGTATATGGCACTTGGGCGGAGCTGCAAGTGCCATAGAAAGGAAGAAAATATTATGCACTTACTCGGTTCCTCGTCAGAACACCCAACAAAAGGAATTTTGTTCCAAAAATGTTCACTCCAAATCTTTCTCCAAAAACGAAGTAAACCAAAGAGAAAACAGAACGGATTTTTTTTTTCAATCAATCATCGTATTTATTCCTGAACATCTGTTTTACAACTTGATAACATAGGACAATCAACTTAAACCAAATATAGCTGATATAACCTGAGAACGACTCAATTCAGAATAGCTACATTTTAAAACTCATATTGATGATGATGACGGCAAATTTATTACACATTTGTCTGACAAAAAATTCGTTTTGAATTGAGTATGAAAAGAAGAAAAGGAAAGAAAAAATTAAAAATACATAAAATACAAGAGCTAAACTACAACATAGCAAGATATAAACTATGGCTAATGTCCAAGCCCACCACAAAACGACCACGCCGGTCTTTTATCTGCTGGTTTGGATCTGTAAGACCCTATTTTCTCGCAACATGGGTGTTTCGAATCCAGAGTGACAATTTCCGTCAAAACTTAACATACTTAAAATAAATTGAACGGATACATTTCTTATCAGTCGCTGTAAATATGGGCCAAAAAGGGTATAGGGGCAGATGATGAGGGTTTATGAAACACATTGGTGGAGACAAAGGATTTTAGGAACCCGACGGAACTCACACAGATTTATGGCCCTTTTAATGACTCTGACAATTTATTCCACACAATCGGCTCAACATGACGTAATGAAGGTGGTTGAGCAGAGTATTTTCTATGAGGAGCCTATATAGGCAATTTCAACCGGCCGGACATAGTTTCCAAGGTACACCGAATTTCTAAAATCAATTGCCAAAGAAAAGATAGCTACAGTCAACCTCAATGCCAACCTAAATACCAAGAAAGCAAAATGAGTAAGAGCTTTTCGTGATTCAACGAGATTAAATTATTTGTTTTTAAAGTAAATACATGTTTATTTTCAAACTGTAAACAATCAATTTTCTTCTAAATCTACGGCGATGAATACTACGAATCAGAAATAAAAGTCTGGTATTATCTGCTCTTGGAATAAAGACTGCCACTGAAACTTAAGGTCCTGCAAAAATCTATGTTCTGGTGATGCAGACCGGATGTTTGTTTGTACCTTTTGAGGTGACTGGCAATCAAATGGATGTATCGCAGAGATGTTCTTGGTTCTATTTATACGGCTGTTGCACTTCCTCACATTCTTTTTCCGTCTGCTTTCTTTTCTTCTTTCCGTCCTTCTGAACTTTCTGCATTAAAAGTTACTTATTATAAATTCTCTAAATTCCTTCTTGGTTTCCCTATTTCTGCGAGTAACTCTTTCCTAGCTTCTAATTTTAAAGTGAAGAATCCTTTGGAAACTTTAAATCGGAAAATTCAAAACTTTCACAAAAAGGCTGACAACATTCTTCTTCATCACAACCTTTTTCCTTTTTTCACAAAAAAGCGCCCGATTAGTTTGTTTATTTTGAACTTTGTTTTTTTCCACTGTAGTTCGTTGTATATTTAGTAGGCTAATTTATCTTTAACGGTCAGCTGTTTATTAGTATATAAGTGTGTGTGCGTTGATTGACATGTTGTTGTTCCTTTTTATGGACTACTCTTCAGTTCTGAAGAATTCAAATAAATAATAATAATAAACTTGCCTGAGTTGCTTTAGGCGTAAGTTACTATGTTTATTGTTAACGTCACAAAAATCAAGCCTACCTTGGTGGCTTTGGTGGCCCAGGCGGTCCAAAGTTAGATGCACCATGTGTTCTCTGGTCTACATCCAAAGCAGCTGCATGCATATCTGGCAAAGGCACCGACATTGCTCTTTGGTGCGACACTGGTCTTACTGTTGCTGTATTTTGAATAGGTCTTGGGACTTCTTTAAACAAATTTGGTGCTGATAGGGGTCTTGGAACTTTTGGTGTTGCTCGCTGACGAAGCAGCCATATTTTCAAGCCTGCGCAGAATCTTTCGAATGACAGGAGGCCGTTTGATGGAGTGACTCGCTTCAGGCTCTCAATGACACTTGCTGGCATGCCAGGAACTTCTCCTTCTTCCCAAAGTCGTTCAACATCTGAAAACAACTGTGAAATAGCATACAAAAGATCAATTCCACATGTTATTTATTCACCACTAGTTCGCCTGGAATCCGGAAGTTTAGCATGAAATTTGAAAACCCAATGACATAGTCGATATAGGGTGAGGAGACATGCTTTTGCAACTTTCGAACATATTAAAGATAAACAAAAAGCGTATGCGATCAGTTTAGTTAGCTATAACAGGCCTTGGACGTACTATAATTGAAACAGCCAGACCATTCAAACCTGCAACCATGAACTTGAGGAATACTGTCTTGCGACAAACCTGAGCTAGTCAGTGCACTAATGGTACCAGTCTACCAAAAATAACACAATACATTCTGGAAACACATGTCTGACAATGACAATGACACGAGTCAACGACTCGAAAGTATAACCATCATTACCAACGAAGGCTACTCATCGGGGTTCTACATCCTTATTGCCTGCAAGTACAACTTAAGGTAATATGCAGTGTCTACAACGGCCTGTGCCAATGGTGCCCAATGGAACCTTCAGCCAATAAACATTGATAATTTGAGTGAAATTCACAGAATAACCACTTAAAATTCATTTTAGTAGGTCACTGTGCCTGGATGTTGGCATAGACTAATCAGCAGTGGTTACATTTACAACCATTTAATTATAGACTATTGAAGGATTACCTTATAACACAGTAGATTTATTTCATGTACACAGAAACATACTATAGCCTAGTCGAAAAGTTTCGTTTTGTTACAGCGGTTTATAGATTCGGACTATTCTATTCAGTTATCAGAAAGGCAACAACTCTGGTCTAAAGCGAGTACTTCGGTTTGGCCACAACAGTTTGACGATCCATCTTTGTGTTTTTTTTAAGAAAACTCATAAAAGACAGCCACATTGCACTGTACATGTAAGATGGGCTGTGAACAGGTACAACTGATCTAAGTGGTAAGTAGTGGCTGTAAGTAGTAGTGGCTGAGTAAGTGGTTGTATGAGAAAAGGGGAGAGTCAAAACCTCTCCATGACAGTTTTCTCGAATTGTGTTTCTGAAATTGGCATTGATGTGAAATCAGTGTGAAGGCCTTGGTGCAATGCACAAGAATTTATGATAGGCTGTAGCCTAACGTTTATGTTGCACTGCATAACCAGATCAGAGGAAACCTTAGGCAAGATCACTTAACTGAAATTTTGACCACCTTGTTTGTTTTCCATCTCTGTGCAACAAGAAGCAATTCCTCTCTTACCCCCTAGTCCAGCTAGTCATCCCAGTGCAATCTCAAGTGGCTTGTCAACTACTTCATCACGAGGTTCTAGAGTGTTATTCTCCTGGATATTTAGGACTCATATAATAAACATATTAATAAAACAATCAAACTGAAATAATAAACTAAGAACTCAACATCAGCAAAGAGCAAGGTGTTTCGGTGTTATTTTAACACAAAGGATGAACTCACATTAGTAGCACTTCATCTGCTTTTTGGGATCCCAAAACGAAAGTGGAGGGATACGTATGACTTCGTAAAAGTTGTCCGTCTGTCCGTCTGTTAGCACAATCACTCCCGAAGGGATTGATATATTTTGTCCAAATTTGGCATGAGGACTCTTTGGGTCAAAGTACAGGTCAAATTCGAAGATGGGCTCTGAAGCCCTATATTTAGGGGTGGGAGAGGGGTTTCAAATTAACGGACAAAAGCAAAATATTTTTGAAAGCTAATGAGATAGGGGTAAGGAGACATGCTAAATCGGAATATGAAAATTATTTTCTCGTCTGACAAGTAGTTCGCCTGGAATCTGGCCAAACTGGATCAAACTGCACCTTATCCACATGGGAGTTCATATTAAGACAAAAATACTTACTTTGAGGGTAAAAAAATATGTTTTTTAGCGTAAGTTCTGAGTGAGTAATTATTTTTTTTTTTTAACTCGTTTTCTCCTTTGTATAATAGATGTCTCTTAGCTGATGCGAGCACAGGGGAATAATACCAATAGAACCAATAGTTTTCAGAGTGTGTCACACTACCCGCCATTTCATACTACCTGACTCTCCCTTATATATGACAAATAGTGGTAAACACACACACTGAATCCATAACTGAACTTGGTTTTCTCAGATGATTAGCCATTTGCCTTAATCTGTTCCTAAATTTTAACAGTAAAAATTTTCAAGAGTCTGGCGAAGCCCGGATATCTACAAGACCCAATTGTCTGGATCTGACAGGAAATCTTTGGGATCCCACCAAAACCTTTGGTCTTGTTAGGCTACTGTTGAAAGTTCAGTTTCTTCTTTTGGGATACTTCAGTCTCAGATGGTCCTAATACAAGACTGCTTCAATGTAACAATGCTGTAATTTGCAATTAGCAAATAAAGGGAGCAAAATTACTGAGCAAAAATGAGCAAAAAAAAAAAATTATAGTAGCGTAGCCTACACAGATTTAATCTGACTTGATATTTCAGCTGATTTTTATTCTAACAATATTTCTACCTTCTTGGCCAGGGTCCTTTCTAGGTGCAACCTAGAAAAACAAACCTGTATATTTTAACAAAGTGAAATATTATTTTTAGTCAACTTCGGCTGAAGGAACAATTATTGTTTACATGTTTCATAGTTCTGAACAGTTTCATATTCTTTGGCACCATTCAAAGTTAGTAAGTAGAGCTACAAAGAAGCATATCTTTACTCAGCCTCTAGCATACTGCTAGCATAGCATACGCATAGCAGCAAAGGATAGTAAATCTTTGAAGGAAAATAGAATGGCATGCTACTGGAGCCTATACTATTTCCGTCGGTTTCTATTTCCGTCACCACCCGATGGAATTAGTTTTCTAGCTTAGATGTGCCTTAAATGCACCACAACCTGTCTCGAATAGTTAAACCTGTTGGAAGATGTGTGTTTAAAATCATATTCACTGATAAATCTTTCTAAACGCATATATTTAGGCACTGTTGTGACGGAAATAGAATCACAGCATCCCGCATCGTTACAGTACAAGAGAGTCGGCGGCAATTTCTGTAAGCCAAAAACTGGCCAAAAAGACAAAGATCTTCTCTGTTTAAAACACTAAATCTTTTTCTTATATTGAATTCATATTTGCTTCTAACAATCATACAATTTACTTTCATATTTTTCCAAGTACCTAGGTTAAACAATGATTACGTGATGGAAACAAAATTTGGATGACCAGCCGTAACGGTAACAAAGTCCCAATCATACAATTTACTTTCATATTTTTCCAAGTACCAAGGTTAAACAATGATTACGTGACGGAAACAAAATTTGGATGACCAGCCGTAACGGTAACAAAGTCCCCAGAAAAGTTTTTGGGTCATCACAGAAAATCATGTACTAGCAATGCAGCTTCCGCGCTATTATCTCGCAAGAAATCCTAGGATGAAGAAGAAGAAGATGGCTTTCTTTTGATATACTGTTTACCTTTTTTGAAAATTTATGTGGTGAGAAAAAGACAACCCAAGCTGGACAATGGAATAGACAGGTTAACTTCTGACGGAAATAGTATAGGCTCCAGTATTTCTACACTACCCTAGCTTAAAATTCAAGATTTAGCATTTTTGGCCATTAGAAACAAATTTAACAGCTTTAATGCCACGCCTATCCTAAAAAGGCAAAACACAAGGTGACAATAGCCAGACAAGGAGCAATATCCACAACTGGCACAAGCAGTCCAAGCTAAAAGTCATGACTCATGACATTCTCACCAGAAAAAGCAACATATCCTTGACGCTTGTCATCCAGAAGCTCAAATAATGTCCGGATCGATGAAATAAACTTAGGCGGTAGTCCATCTAAAGCTGCTGATCTTCTGATCTCAGTCATTTCGTTCCTATGTCCTGCTGATTTCCGCGCTACGACGGGGTTTTGAGTTTAACGCCAAAATCCTTTTGTTATATGGTGGAGCGCCATCTCCTCTTTTGGTTTGGGAATTCTCCCAGCAAACTTCTTTTCTTAAGTAGCTGGTAGCTGGCGTCGGTCACTCGATAGCAACTGCCATACTCCACCATCATCACTCAGTTTTAAATGTATTCGGAAGTGATTGCCTGATTGGTTGTTACGTGTTGTGTTAAGTGATTTTATGTTCTGGTAATTATGGATTAGCCTAGTGAAAAAGTGAAAGATGTGCAGTAATGGAGGCTTCTAGATTGCAATCATTCTTTACCTTAGCAAGCTTGTCCTAACTGGTAAGGATCCTCCAGGCCTTCAATCCTGACTAAATGCAAAAGTGCGTGTTTGCATGTTCAGGTCTATTTGCATGCTAATTCAGCCTTTTGAAAAGACCTGCTTTTGACGTAAAGTTTCCTGAGACTAAGCTATTTTGCAGCTGATTTGACTAGGGGAAGCAACATTCTCTCATTTGCTTTCTTTTTTCCTCCTAGCTTTTTTCCTCCTAACATTGGATACCCTATGCCAAACGCTTGATACCTGTTAGTAACCTAACCCTGGCTTACCTCGATATAAAGGAGTTCTAATTGTTTGATTTTTTAGCTTCACTCAAATCATCAATATTTTACCGGGTTACAGTTCCAGCACCTGTCATAGTGAGTGTATCCAGCGTTAGGCATCGGGTAAGCCAGACGCTAGACATATCCAGCGTTTGGCATAGGGTATCCAAAATTCAGGGGTTTGTGGTTGACTGGCATGCAGGGGCGTCCCGAGGTAGGGCGGGGGGGGGGCGCAGCCCTCCCCCCTACGTTTTGGGCATTCGGTCAAATTTAAATTAGGTCAAAACGGGCATCGCGGCGAAACCTGTTATAAAATCTTTTGTACCCACATTTCCAAATTTGGTGATTTAACGTTTTTATTGGTTCCCATTCTTTATCGAATTTGGTAATTAATACAACTTTTGTTCAGTCGGCGTCGGTTTCACCGCATTCTTGGCAGAAGTAAGGCAGGAAGTTTCGATCAATTTTGTCGAAGTAGATATGACGTATAAGGGTAAACACACATGCTGAATCCATACCTGAACTTGGTTTCTCAAATGACTAGCCGTTGGCATTAATCTGTTTCTAAATTTTAATAGTAAAAATGTTCAAGTGGTCTGGCTAAGACCGGATGTCTACAAGACGCAATTGCCTGGGTCAAATGTTAAATTTTTGGGATCCCATCGAAACCTTTGGTCTTATAAACAACTGCGCTTGCAGTTTTCAAATAGGCTACTTCCGTCCAGCCGCCGCGTCGGAGAGCGGGGCTGGATAGAGTTGACAAGCGTTAACAGGAAAATCGCTAATTTCACGTGGAAAGTAATGGTATTTCAAAAAACGAGAGTTCTGAGCAATTTCGCCGTGAAAATATCATTTCTAGTAATAGTTGTGCTCGAAGGTGTGCCAGATTAAAAGTTAATGCTCTATATGACTAAGTCCAAAACACGTGCCAGTGCTCCTCATGAAGAAGGAGTAAACGTCTCCGTAACGACCGTAATCCTGTGTCAAACAATCACGGTGATCTTCGGCAGCACTTGTGATAGCCGAGGTGATACCGCTTCTGGCTCTTCCACTAGGTACCCGGCGATTTTTCATCACCAAGAAGAGTTAGTCATCAAGAGTATTGGTCATACTTATAGTTTAGATTTGTCACCCTTTTTCGATTTTAGGAACTATGGCCACTGTGTGGATAAAGGATAGGCATATGGATACGAGGCTTCTCAGACGCCTGCAGGGTGAAAATTATAGCCCGACTTTGATTCCGGCCTAGTGAACGTAAGTACGTTTTTGTTTGGAACTAAAGACATTTTCTGGCTTTGAATTTCTCAGTGGCCAGTTCCAAGCGCGCTTTCAGTAGGCGACTACTTGCTATTACTGGTGCAAGTGTCCATCCTATCCACTAGTTCCTATGCCCCAGCAGGTCTGCCCCCCCCCCCCCCCATCCCGTACGGTACTCCCCCCCCCCCCCCCCGAATGATACCCGAGGACAAATTTATCTCAAGATAGTACTGCGAAGTAGTACGAAAAAGTAGCTTGCAGTACTAATGATGCTACTACATGCTTCTACTTCAAGGCTACCGTGTTACTGCACACTACTATGTGCTACTATTAGCAAGACTGTATGCTACTATGGCAAGACAGGATGCTACTACATACTACTACATAAGATCGGACCAGTCTGAGGCACATTAAATGATAGTATTCTTTGCTATTACATAGTATTACATGCAAATTTTTCGTACTACTACCATACTACTACGCAGGCTAGAAATTTGTCATCGGGTAGCCTAGGAAATTATAAAGTTTTATTGAAAAATTCAGTTTTGATAGCAAGCACTCAAGGATTTGGTAAGGATCCCAGTTAAATGTAAATGCGTGATGTCAGCTCGCCATCCTACTCGTGTTAAATATATGTTTTTATTTCAAAAAAAATATCAGCACGTCTAGGAATGTCGGATAAAGGAATTCTTTTTGCCGGGGTGGTTTCCGCCGGAACCCGCCCCCAGCAGGCCCCCTGCAATATCCGTGCTGTTGCATAAAACAGCTTTTCGCTCCGATTTCTTCCTTATGCAAATGCAATAAGTACACGTGTTTTTGTCCATATGTCTGATAATGTACGTATGAACACAACACTTGAACTATCGGTACATTGAATACTGCCCTATCACACCTGTCAGAAGTTTCATAACAGATAACACAATGATGAACAGACAACACTTGGGATGTAATCTGTTGTCACGACAAAAGTTATTCATGGAATGTTATGCATAGCAGGCATTGCCAGGAAGAGCCAAAAAACCTCCAAAATAGCATCTGCTGCCTTTTTTTTTGTCGTCACGATATCGGAATATTCAATAGATTCTTTTTTGGCGGTTTTTCTACTTTTCCTGGCAATACTTGCTATGCATAACATTTCATGCATAACTTTTGTCGCGACAACAGATAACATCCCAAGTTATCCCCTGTTGAAACTGCGCATCCTTGTATTATCTGTTACGAAACTTCTGACAGTGCAGCTTTGATCTCCGAGGCACGCCTTGCGCTGAGAGCCCAAGGAATCTCCAGAAACTTCAGAAACTTCTTTCGGTTAATTACTACCCCTTTGCCGAGAAACTCGGTCTCTTGTTTCGTACGTAAAGCAAAGCCCTGTCTAATTGGTTGCTTAGAAGTGTGTTCGTACATGGACTGCTGCCATTGGTCGGCACAAAGCCACCTTACGTAATTTTGCCAAGTACTTTCCAAGAAGCCGACATGTGGCTTATTGAGGTTCTGGAGTTTAGGCATGGTCTGAGTTTGAGACAGTAAAAAAAAAAGTTTTCTGTTGCTTTGTGTTAAGTAACCTTTTTCACCCAACCAAACTCAATTGTAATCCGCTTTTCTTAGTTTCTGTTGTGCCGTACCTCTGGAGTGTTCGTGTTTGGATTTTGGCGAATTACGCATTGTGGAAATAGTTGAGTTTTTTCAGTCATCATGGTAGACTATCTGACACCACGGGTAAAGTCGTTTCTTCAGTTCCTCAATATCTTGCCAGTTACAGTGGTATCTTGAAAATTCATCTCACTTTCATTATCCCCTACAGATGATCCTAGGTTTCTGCAGGGTTTTCGTCAAATTGAAGGGTAAGAAGTCAGGCACTTGTTTAGCATTTCTTTTTGGGTTACCTCTAAAAGCGCGAATTCGATAATTGTCGTACCGTAGTATCATGTACCATGGTATCCACAAAACGCAAATAACAGAAACTGATTGGGAGAGGAGGTGATAAATCCAGAAGTATACTGAAGAATTTTATTTAGCAATATCTAGCGACATACTTCGTACAAACAGCGCAAAATGCAAATAAATTAATTAATAAATAAACAAACGGTAACGCACTCAGTTCAGAAGGCAGTCACAACAACCCGACACCGGTTTCCCAGATATTCCCAAGAATATCGCACTTTCATTCATTGAGCATACAGTATCAAACTATAATTCGTTCATTATTTACATAATTTCACTAAAATGCGAGTATCTGAAGATGCAGTTAAATTTCCGTTAGGCTAAGATCAGAAGTATAAACGCTGAATCAGCTATGGTCGGATCACTAGGCTGGACAGGAACTGACAATCTTGTCGGCGGTAGTGATTTTCGTCCTTATCTGGTTCTGGTTTTGGACCCTGTTCTAGTCCATCCTAGGACTACTGATTGCAAGTCCGGTCGGTGCATAGAAATGCAGATGTCTATATATGTGTGTCATTGCCTTAAGTTTCGGTTATACTTTCATCCTGCAGAAATTTAGACTAAAATCTGCGATAGATGCTATAATTGCCATCTAGGTGCGTTGAAAGTACTAAACCGTATTAAATTTTACGACTGGCTTACCTCAGTACTAAACCATCTTGAAATTTTACCACTGGCGTACCTTAGTACTAAACCACTTTAAAGTTTTACGACTGGCGTACCTTAGGCCTAATGAAGAAAAGAATATTTCCAGCTTGAGATGGTTATTTGGAAGATAAGCTAAGCTAAAGGAAAGTCAAGCACTTTTGTGTAAGCTCGAAAGCTCAGTTCCTAGTCTTTATTAGAGATATGTTTCTTGGACGTTGGTAAACCTTGGGCGGTGCAGTTGCTGTGATAAAAAGTAAACTATTGGCGAGTCAAACTCTCTAAGGACGTCTAAATGGGTGTTTGGGGGTTTTGTTGTCCATGCAGCTTCTATTCTGTCTTTATGCTTTATGTGCTTTATGCTAGCTTTAATAACCGAGCCAAGTAACGTACCTCTACTTTACATTGACGTACCCGAAGCTCTCAATGAAAAATTTGTAGCCTTCGTAGTTATATGATAGTTGTACGAAAATGTTGCATGTAGTGATATGTACTAGTAAAGAATACTATCATCTAAAGGACCCCTCGCACTATTTACTCTTACCACACGGTCTTGGCTGTTTTAAGCCATTTCTGACACCCGTTGACTTATAGCGAAAATACGGAAACAATTTACATAACCGGTATTTCTGATGGAAAAACCTCTCGCAGACAACCGTCGACAGCGAGATACACACCGAAAGTAGCAAAACACGGCAAGTGAGAAAATTAGAGTGGTTCTGTTAGATGGGTTAGAATGTACCGTACGAAATTGGGGTCTCCGGGATAAGAAATATATGAAGCGATTGTGGAAGTAGTTGTGTTATTATTATATGTAAGACAGGTCCTTTAATGTGCCTCAGACTGGGCCAATCTTAAGCAGTAGTATCCAGTAGCATCTCGTCTTGCTATAGTGGCATGCGGTCTTGCTAATAGTACCATGCAATAGAATGCAGCAACTCCGTAGCCTTGACATAGAAGCATGTAGTAGCATCAGTTGGTACTGCATGCTACTTTTTCGTACAACTTCATACTACTATTTTGACATAAATTTTTCATCGGTAGCTTAATGGTTCCTAAACATATCTCAACTTTACATAACCTAACCTCTGTGATACTGTAGGCTGCTTGATAGTCGAGCCAAGTGTAAGTAGAATGTCCTAAACACTCGGTGCTATTGTGACTTCCCAGGCGCAAAACAGAATGGTAAAATGGCATAACGTAACTTCGACAAGATCTTAGGCTAAATGGCCTACCTGAAAATACCTAAATCCCACCCAGCACTTACAAACATGAGTGGTAAGGTACAAGGAATACTCCTAATACGATAACGGTAAGGCACTAATGAACTGGAGCTTTGCACTGCACAACGTTCCAGCCTGGATTCTCCTGTTGGACAAACTGGACGGGAACGTGGGTGGTAAGAGCTGCCTCAGACGTAGATTTCTGGATCTGTCGATGGTAACATAAAAATCCAGCAACGATAACGGAGATAACGACGCACATTGTTAGCATGACGAATAAGGCAGTGAAGCCGGCAGAGGGAAGGCAGACGCCGTAGATGATCTCCTCCCGAATTCGGCCTGAAAATAAATAAGGGCGGGTTAAACGAGCAAGTCAGTTGGGATATTATTTCAGTGCAAACATTCGCATCCACTTGTACCGAAAGAGTATGTATGTTTTCTGTTCCAAATCGGGGGTGAGGGGTGTCCAGACTTTTCCCGATTGTTGGTCACATGCCCTGCCATTTCGAAGGTTTTACTCTATTTTCGTTGTCCCCGGGGAACGGCCGAAAGTGCGCCTCTTGTGAATAAATTCGGCCGGACAACGATTGCCGTGCGGCGCCAAACCATCGGAACCGTCTCCGAAACCTTATGTTCATTCGTTAAAGCATACCTTGCACTTTTACTGTTTATGTTCCAATAGGCTATTTCAACTATTTGAATACTTTAAGACTAGGCTCTGCTTTTAACAAGTTATTGACGGCTTTGGCTGTTTTAAGCCTTTTCCCAGATCCATTGACTTCTAGCAAAAACTCAAAATTCAGAGAACCGGTTTTACGCTATGAACAGCATGATACGCGAGGACTCATTGGGAGCATAATGCGCATGGACAATAGTGAACTGTGACAAGTGCAAAGATTATTGAGGTGTCGTTAGCGGGTTTGAAATGTAACATTTGAAATTTGGGTCTCCGGCGAATGAATATCAATGAATTACAGTTACGGAAGCAGGTTGCATTGGCATTATAGGTACAAAGGTACAACGGGTAATTTAATCCTTATGAGGTTGTGCCCTTCTTGGGAGCGTTGCGTTTGTTATTTTTGTTTAAAGAATGTTGAAATTAAAATGAATTGAATTGAACTGAATTGAAAAAGATGGCTCTCGTATCACTTGCCGCACTCTGTTTTCTTGAGGGCTTGCGCATTTGTTAGGCCCCAAACTAGATCGCAGGCGAACTGATTTGTTGTTGTCCATATAAGTACACAATTAAAAAATAGCCAAAAATGTAGAAATATAAAGTAATCCTGGAGGCGGGTCCTGATCCAGAATTTAGTCCGGGGGGCGCGTTTACCAGCGGGTCGGACCTGATCCATACCAAACAGTAAGACATAAACATAAATCAGTGGTTAACGCCTATAAAAAACGATTACCATTGTATGTTTGGGGGGGGGGGTCAAATCCTCCCCCCCCCCCCCCGGATAGGCCCGACCTGCCTTGAGTTTCACATTTTTACATTTGCTCTGTCTCAGCAGTTTATGCTCTCGTCACAGGAAACCTATCGGACTAATGCCAAGATTGAGAATGATTGATGACAAGGCATGAATTTCTATCTTATGTTAAAAAAGTTAGTAAAAATTTACATAATCACGATCCATTCCGGAGGATTAGTAAAGAAAAGCAAAAAGATGGATTATTTTCGTGAAGGGTTTTGGTGGAAGAATGTGGAACAGCTAATTAGTTGCCCGGACTTCAGGAAATGAGACGTCAACTTTGTTCACTATGGATTAGCTTGAACTGTGCACAATATTTGTCACAAAGACCAAACCAACCAAATAGCCTACTGTCCAAATTATTTTTGGTGGTGTCAAATAATTTAGTCTGCTGGATAGTTCGGCCCTTCGCGGCTAGTGTCCCCTTCAGGCCATGGCTAAAAATCTAACCTTGCGTTGTTCTTCAGCACAAGTTTTGCCCCGCACCACATTTTTTGTTGTTGTCAAGTTTAAGGCCTGAAGAGAACCTTTGCTAAATCTATCGCCGAATTATAATGTCAACTGCTAATTCTTCTAATGCTATCAAACATGATTTGCAGTCAGCTTGATAGAAAAAAACTCGTCCTAATTTCTTCTGCTTTATTCGCGTCGGGAGGAGTCCACAGAGCGGTCAGTAGGCTACTTCATTCGATCCATCAGAATTCTGGCAGCATTTTTTTGTTATAAATAACAGAACAATTAGCTTCGGATGAAACAGAGCAAGAATAATTGACGAATCTCATTCTCTTCACTGTCAACTCAAAACCATTAGTCACGAATAAAGTGAAGTAGTCATTCGTAAAATTAACAGTGGACACGTATGTTGATTGTAAACTAATAGAGGCTTACATGCATGCGTCTCTTTCTTTTATTTCAGTTCGTTTAAACGAACCGGAAATCATGAATGCTATTTGCTTGACAAAGATAATGAAAATACAGACGAACGGGGTGTGACCAATTGTATTCTTTCAATGCTGTTCATGGACGTCGATCAGCATCCCAAATCCATTGACCACAAACCGTAGCCTTACTTAATCCTACATAATTTTTTAAATACCTTGTTTCATTTTTAGTGGAATGTTCATTTATGAACAATCCACTCTTGCGAGCGCTGTAGCAGCTTTCGGTTTCCGGTTTTCGGTTTTCACCGTTTTTTGTGGAGCTCATAACTCATGAACCAATGCAGTTATGAAGTTCAGACTTGGTACACTTGTTATTATTGGGGTCTAGATGTGCCTTTTGAGGGCCCCACCCATCCGGTTCAGGGGCAAATGGGCCCAGACTGCCCGGTGAATAATGTTCATAACTTGACCAGAGCTGGACATAGGACGATGAAATTCTTGTACTTGTAAATCGTAGGGCTGAGAAATTACTTTTAAAGTTGCACCTCCCCCACACACCCCGGTCATGGGCAACTGGGCCCCGAGTGCCCAAGAGTAAAATTCGTGACCCGTGACAGGAATCAATAGGTATTAAGTTGAAACTTGGCAGGCTTGTGAGGTTTGGGGTGGGGTCTCTTTTGCTTTTTGAGGGTCACAAATCCTACTCCCACTTGGTTCAGGGGCAATGGGGCCCAGATTCCCATTTTTTAATGTTTTCTGACAATAACTGGAGATAGGGTGATGAAGTTCCTTGTGCTTTTAGATCTTAGGGTAGGGAATATATATGTGGAGTCGAACTACCCTCCTAGCCTCCAAGTTCATGGTCAAGAGGGCACAAGTTGCCCACGAGTTAAGTTTTTTACCCGTTACGGAATCAAGCTCGAAGCTAGTATACTTGAGATATATAGGTCTATAGGTCTAGGCGTGTGAGCACTGGGGTCTCATTTTGCATTTTGATGTGCCCCCCCCCCCCCCACTACCACCACCCACCATCCCGTTCATGGGCAACTGGGCCCAGATTTCCCATACGTCAATGTTCGTGAATGACAGGTCCCAAATTCAACTCTTGTATACTTGTGGACATATATGTATAGATGTGGACTGTGGTGTAAGAACAATAAAGAAAACCACGCGACGTACTTAACGAGAAGTTGGACACTGGGGGGTTTTGTCATATGACTTTTGTCATATGACAGTCGCCGTTCTTAATGAAGTTGTGACGAACGGGGTATTAGGCTGCTACGGTTTCTAGACATAGACTCATTATTCGGTGTGTCGGATGCAATTATTATACATAACACAAATAAATTGCCACAGTAAAACAGAAATGAAGACGAAAACGCAACCACAATCAAGAAAATTTTCGTGTGGGGCAGATTGAAGGGTATATCGTCACATTGTATGGTATTAACAGTAATAAAAAAAATAATAATGACTGAGTAACATGTCAGATAGCCTAAGACTAAGACAGAGTAGACCGACAACGGGTGAGATGAAAAGACTACTACATTTTTTATCTTACGCAGCTTTGGTATTTCATTCTGCCGCAAAAGCAAATTACCATGTCTGTTTGGCAAACCCACTAACCGCTATAATCATCTCTCTTAAATCTTGTTAACTGCATATGCTGTGCTATTTTTTGTCACGTCACTGACTCGCGTGTGAGGCCGGATGACCAAATTTGCCAACCCAAACTCAGCGACAGAAAAACCGTTTCTGGCAAACAGCTTGACGCAGGCGGAAGAAGAAGAATAACAGCGGGTTTGTTAAAGTGTACAGCCACCCGTGCGCTAATAGACGGATCCCTGATTTTAAATGCTTGTTTTACCCAGTGTTTTACCCCTCTGTCAAGCCCATTATCAAATCTTCGTTACGAAGAGTATACCCAGTAAAGTTCTGGATGTTGTTTTAGTTTTGTGTCGACCTTCAGTTAGATTCATCGGGGATTTGCGCGTTTGTTAAATTCCGGACCAAGTGTCCATTTAAGACAAGGAGTAATAGCAATTCGTGATACAGCATGTGTTTTAGGTCCTGTATCAAGCCATCTGGCCAATTCATTCAGGGAATTTGTCAGTCCTTGGATTTCTTAAGCCCCTCCTCACCCTAAATAGATTCTGTATGTTGATTCGTCTAAAGATTTAGAGTGATTTGACCATAGATTTAACTTAAATCGGCATCACAACAGGCTTCATCAAAATATCGCAACCTATTCGGGAGTTATAGTTGTCAGAGACAGATGGACGTACAGATTGCGACGTCGTAGCTATTACTAACTCCTACCGGCGGTTCCATAAATGCAAACTTTGCTCACCTTGAAAGACTGTGACTCCTTCTGTTCCGTTGGGCGTGAATGCAAGGTCGACCGCCGACACTACCTCGTATAAAACAGCCACGCCAACGTCTGCGCTCTTACTGTCTTCAGCAACAACCTCTCTCCTCCTCCTCACTTTAACATCCTCACATACTGGCGCCACCGGCGCATCTCCGAAGAGATCAAAGTCCCTTCCATCCCTAGATGGCAGTTTGTCGAAGAACATTGGAACATCCTCTATGTCTCCAAACTGCGTTTGTCTTTTCTTTCTTGCCTTCTCGTCTCTGTTGAAGTGGAAGACCTTGTCGAGGTTTAACTTTCGCGGTCCAAAGGGAAATCTGCTGGATTTGAGAAGTTCTTCGTCGCTTCTTTCAGAGAATTTACTCTCAGGGAGTACTTCTCTTGTTTGGCTTCGTGATTCAAGGGCATGAGGGGGTTGTTGTTTTGCCATTACCAACTTCGGCGGGCTTTCTAGACGTGGGGCTGCTTGCAGCAGCTTCTCTACTTCATCGTGGACCTTACTCACGTGGCGCTGATCACGGTCAACTGGGGCCATATCCTCTCGTCGTTCAATCACCGTTTCAATAACCTGCTCCATCGCTTCCATGTCCTCAATAGGTTCGCCGACTTGCGCTGAAGCAACTGGTCGTTTCCTGCTTGGTACGTCAGCGCGTTCTGCGAATTGCTTAGGTGGGACCAAAAAGGGCAGAGGTTTGTTTCCACCTGAGCCACTAATTCGGCGCTTGTTTGCGGGAGGAGGTGGTGGTGGAACTCTCTGAGGTGAAAGTTGCTGTGGGATGACTTGTGGTGGCTGTTGGAACACCTGTTGGCGGAAGACATTTGGTGGCTCTTGGAACACTTGCGGCGGGAACTGCTGTGGGTTTGTTTGTTCGAAGTCGAACTGTTGCTCCTCGGGCCTTCGTTTGACTGGGATAGGGATAGCCACTGGTTTGGAAAGCTTGGGGATTAGCTCCTTCCTTGGCTCCTCGGATCTTACAATAGTGGCGTTCACTTCGCTAAGGTAAGCGACCTGGTCAGCACGTTGTCCAGCTGGCACGCGCTCGCAGTGCTCAGGACAACCAAATCGGCAAATTTCGACTTTGCAACGGATGTGAACGTGCATGGAATCGGGAAACTTGAAGGCGTGAAAGAAGGCATAAGTCATGACAGTCGCTCGGCCATCATTATTTCGCAGTTTAAGGAATTTTGATACCATCTTAGGCCGGAGAACGCAGCCATGCTCATCTGAGAGTAGGATGGGTCGGTTCGTCCCGTCAGATGCCTCGCAGGATTTGACACGCATGTCAAATTCACCTAAAAAATAAAGTTATTAGCTATGTGTAGAATAGTATATCATAGTTTTTAAGGCCATTTTTTGGAGGCAGGGTTAAGTAGGGAAGAGTTGGGTTGGATAATAAGTATTTGGGCTGGTGGATTAAATACTCCTTGAGCTAAATATTCCTTGATCCCACGCTGACTTTGAAACATATATTCAAATAGTGAATAAAATGGCTACGTCAGCTACGATGCTTTAGCAGCGATATTTCGTCACTTCTTGAAAAGGGTCCTCTTCAGGCTGTCACTCTTCAGGGTCAACGTCAGGGAAGGAAACACACCTGCAACAAATAACTGAAGCCTCTACCGACTATAAATATCTTATTCGGGCAAAATACTTTTAAATACCACAGTAGGGAAAAAAACTAGTCCTGAGATTTTTGACACGGCCGCTGTTTTTGCTGCACGATTCGGGTGACGACAGGATAGAAACTAGCATATTTTCGTGAAGGGGGGGGGGGGCAATCCCAGATTTTACCGGCAAGGTTTGACAATTTAACGACAAAGCCGTCGAAAAATAGCAGTTCCTGTTGGCAAAGTTCGATCTGGGACAAAAGAGGAAGGTAGTAAAACATATGCGTAAGACACAACTAAATTTCAATTGTCACGACACCTGCTGTAGCGCCTTGAGCTGTTCGTCTGTAACGATACAACATCTGCAACGATAATAAGATGCTTTTGAGGCCAATATGTATTTTATTTTTTATATATGTGTTTTCCTGGCCCTCGGGCTTTTTGCAATAAACAGCGAATGGGGATAGTCTTAAGTCATCATATTAGATCTTCCATGTCAGAATTACGAAATGGGTCGATTCTGCATAGACATGAAACGAGCGGTGAAATGTGAAGATGGAGGACCATCAATTGCCTATTTAAGAAGGATGATTCATAGCTTGTTTTGTCAATGTTAAAGACCATGACCATAATCAAGATTAATATTATTAGTATTGGAAATCGTTATGCGAAGAAAAGACAAATGGAAAATATGTCTTATGCTTGGTCTTCTTTTTTTGATCGAGTTTGTCGGTCGGTTTTCAGACTGTAGAGCTATGTTCGTCTGAAATGAACTGATCTGAATCTTATGAATCAAGATGAAAAACTGTGCAACCTAATTACTAGGCTTCGCGTAATAAATTCATTCATTCAAATTTGGTACATGACCTACTGACGGATTCTTGTTATGCCTTAAATAAAAAAAAAAAATGAAAGTGAACGGAGAAAAGAGCCACACTCGCTTTGGCAGTCTTTGACCATCTTTTCTCAAAACTGCAATCCGTTTTACTTTCGATAAGTATTTCGGAATTCGTGACCACGCAATTCTCTTTTGTCACAATGCCATATTGACGTTACCTGTCATGCCATCTTCCCTGCTAACCCACATTTCTTGTCAATTCTCATCACGAAAGATTTTTCTTTTTATCCTTAATGAGAAACGCGTGCAGCTTTCCGGTTGAAAAGTTGATTTCTAAACATATCTTTGAATTAGCCTATTACTTATCCTAGATCGAAACTTCATGTGAGTGGGACTTTCTTGAATATGTGCCATAGCCTGCGGTTGAGGCTTGACAGATCTCATGATAATTTTTCAGTGGAACTTAAATAATATTAGCCTTTTGGGAGTAGTACTTTCTCTTAGTTCGATCAGTTCAAGCTCAGCTAATGGACACTCTTTAGATTGGAGATTTGGGGCTCCAAAATTTCTAACATGCGCGGTTCTGGATTCGATGAGATGCAGCTAGAAAAACAGTGAAAAAAAAATATAGAAATGTATGGGATAGATAATGCGAAGGGTGGGATGGAGGAAGGTTTAGAGGAGGTAAGAATGGAAAACCTTAAAGCAGAACTAGAACCTGATACTATTCCATTCTTTTCCGTGTCAGTAACAAACATCATCACCAGTCCACCTATTTCCGATTCTATTTTCATTTTTTTGTTTCATGATTTCGCTCTCAGGCCGAATATAATCTTCCAGTTCTGCTTTAAAGACTTTCATTCTAACCTTCTTTACCATCTCCCCTCCCCCCTCGTATTACATGTCATACATATTTGTTGTATTTTCACTGTTTCTGGGTCCCATAATGTAAGTAGAGGGATACCTGGCATCGCAAAACTTGTCCTCTGTCCGTCTGTTAGTAAGGTCAAGTTCGTAGATGGGCTTTGTAGCCTTACAATTAGGGGGGGGGGGTCAAATTAAGGGGCAAACAAAATATTTTTAAACAGCTAATGTGATAGTCGGTTATAGGGTAAGGAGACTGAACACGATGGTGAAAACTATTTTCTCGCCGGAAATCCGTCGGGAATCTGGCAAAAACCGGAAAGTTGTTTAAAAGTAAAAGTTTAATTTGAAGTTGATTAAATGTTCAATTAGGGGTAAGAAGACATGCTGAAAACTTATGAGAAAAGCATTTTCTATCCAGACAACTAGTTCGCCCGGAATCTGGCCAAAACCGGAAAATTTGTTAAAAGCAAAAGTTTTATTTGAAGTTGATCAGATGTTCTTTATAGAGATAGAGATATACGCTGAATTCGTTTCTGAATGTTCCTTTTTTGCTGGACAGTTAGTTCGTTCGGAAGTTTCGGTCACTATCGTCAAAATAGATATGGCTTATAGAGGTATGTCTGAACTTGGTTTTCTCTGATGATTAACCTGGAGAAGACAAGATCCACTTGTCTGGATCAAATATTAGATTTTTGGGATCCCATCGAAACCTTCGGTCTTGTTCTAGCTGCATCTCATCGTTTTTTGTGCAACTGAACAGTTTCCTAAATCTTCGGGGGGAATACGTAAATGATAACTTGGTTTTACTGCATTGCTTCTTATCCCTCACTGTTTCGTACCCAGTTGTGAAAACGGCCACGTCTGGTATTTCGTCGGTCATTTGCAACTCCAACCTCTCGGGAGACTGCTAACTCATGTACATTAGTTGCGTTTTGCAGATACCAGGGTATCTGTTACCACGATAACTGGATCTGTAATTAGTCGTTTTTGGAGTTACCATGGTATCTGATACTACGGTTGCTCTGCAAAAACGACAATTGCCGGATTTGCGCTTTTAGAAATCCTCCAAAAATAAATACTAGTTGCGTTTTTGTGGATACCATGGTATCTGCTACTACGGTGACTGGATCTGCAGTTAGGCGTTTTTTTTTCAGTTATCGTGGTATCTGAAAATACCACGTCTGAATACGTCACGTCGTCAATATACCACGTGGTATCTGAATATCAGATACCACGGTAACTGCAAAAACGCCCTTTGACCGGGATATCGGATACTACTGTAACTGCGAAAACGACTTTGGACCGTAGTATCAGATACCATGGTATCTCCAAAAACGCAACTGTTTTTGTGAATAGTCGAATGTCAACAGAAATGGTAGAGAGACTTGAAAAGCTATTGCAATTATAGTCATTTGTACTCGAGATATGGAGTCACTAAATTGTAGCTCGTCGTAACCTGTAAGCTAAGCAGCCGCTTATTAACACATGTATGGGTTAAGTGCACTCGGTAAATGGAAGTAATTAGATGATTAGGTTCAGTCACGTACTAACATATAGGGTATGGGTTCGGTGACGCATCTGGAACTCGTTTTCTAATGAAGCGGGTTTTCTGACTATATTGCTCTAATGATCTTGTATAGAATAGGTTACTCGAAACGGGATTAGACTGAGTCGAAATAAATTTGCATGTATGGCTGCTATGTCGTCCTTTTTTCGCTATGCTGGAAAAATGAACCCGACTTTTAGTCTGGATTTTAGGGAAAAGCGACTGGGGATATTTTAATGGGCTTTTTAAGCTTACAGTTAAATAAGTAACTTATCCTACTGTGCTGTAGCTCGTGTTTTTTTTTTGAAGAAAAATGCTGCTTGCACTTAAAGGACCCCCCACACTATTTACTCTTCAGTTTACAGTATTTTAAAATATTTCAATACTTTAAAACTACGCTGTGCTTTCAACAATTAACCCACGGTCTTGGCTGTTTTAAGCCTTTTCCGAGACCCGTTGACTTGTAACGAAAACAGGGCAACAATTTACATAACCGGTTTTCTCATTGAAAAAAGCTATCGCAGACAACCGGCGACAGCGTGATACACATCGAAGGAAGCAAAACACGGCAAGTGAGAAAATCAGCGTGGTTCTGTTAGAGGGGTTAGAATGTACTTTACGAAATTGGGGTCTCCGGGTTTAGAAATATATGGAGTGATTATGGAAGTAGGTTGCATTAGTAATATAGGTAAGATAGATCCTTTAAGCGATTCTACGACTGGAACATCGCACAGGAAGAGCTTCGAAACTTTGGTGAAAAAAAGTGGTACCCTGTAAGAAATATAACAGTTAACCCTTCACTTACCAGCGAGATCATTGATGGCCACGACCATCGTCATGGTTGAGCCAAGTGGCACGATTCCAGTCACCGGTGAAGCCCATGGCCCTTTGCCATTCTGAATTTCCATCCAGCAGTCCACATTGTCGCCTAAAAGAGTTAATTAGTATCTAAATACTGCAGATAATAAAATGGTTGGTTAAATAAAGCTTTGGCTTGCTTTGACAATTTCGTTGCTCTCTGGAACCTGTTGATAAAGTCGCGCTTTTCTTCGGGTCACCTGTTCTGGTCTTTGGCCACTAGCCAGCCCGTCGCAATAGTCCAAATAGCGCCTTAGGGTTTCTGTTTGTGAAGAAAGACTATTCACAGTTCCTCTGTTTCGAACTCTAGCCTCCATGGAATAGTGTATATGTAGACGTTCCACGCATGCGCTCAATGTATTTCAGATAGGCTACTTCCGTTTCCTGCTATGCTTATCCCGTCGCACGCGAAATCTGTGTTTGATCCGCCATTTGTCGGTTCAGGACACATCACTAAAACTCGAAAATCTGTATCGAAATTATCCCCTCCGATTGGCCGTTTAGTTCTCATTTTTGAGTAAACTTCTTTGGAACTTCGTTTGTTTTTACAGTGTTTTTTTTTTTGCTCTTTTATGCACTTTTGCCCTCGGATAGTGTGTAATATCAAATAGATGCTGTTGTAGAGAGAGAGAGTTTAACGAACGGACAAAGTACAAGAGGGCCACCCCAGAAAGCCCTGGCCTGTCCTAGGGGTGGCCGGATCTGAGCTACAAACACTATATCCATATAACATCCAGTCGCAACATGAAATAACCAAAATTGGTACAGAGAACACAAACCAACAACCAAAAAAGGAAACAACCGGGGAAACTAAAAACTAAAAATCGTATTTACTCAACAAATATTCTTTCAATTGTATTTTAAACTCGGGGGCTAGGGCTAGCTGATCGGGCATTTTTGCTTGAAGTCTGCTTTTTTAGTTTTATCCCTCCTCGTTTCAGTGAAACCAGATGCACACGTAAATTTTTATTTATATTCAATCAATCACGTTTAATCCAAATACAAATTTACGAAATACAGACACGAAACAAATTAACTAATACACTTACAATATACGACCTGAAATAAATGATGGGATAAAACTACGTAAAAATTGGACAGAAGAATTAGTTGGATATGGAGAAAACTGATTGCCAGTATTCCTCTCAGACCGACGTACGGAAGATGGGAGGGGAGGGGGGAATAGATGGGCCATTCAGTATTATCTTTCCGGTAACTTTTTGACGTTTGGCTACATTTCTTCAAACGATGTTTTTCGTTATCAAGAAACTAATCTCATAATGACAGTCAGTGTGCTGCGAGGGTAGGACAAGAAGATCCACACTAAGGGGGGCGAAATTTTGTCCTTACATAACTGGCTTTCAAGGCCATCTGGCTATCCGCGTTTTTGATCCGAATTCTCCGTTCCGAATTCTCGCTTCTGAATTCTCGATTCTCGTACAAATTACCGTTTTTGCTCTGACTTCTCCATTCTCGCCATTCTCACGTTGAGCACCCGCATTCTGTTGACCAATAAGGGAGGAGAACGCAGAGAGGAGAATCGAGAATTCACCATCATTACAAAAACGCAAGAAAAGAAGAATTCACTTCATCTTAATAGTCCAAAAACGCGAAATAGGAGAATTGCGAGGAGAATTCGGATCAAGAACGCAGTCTGGCTTTCAAGTTTTATTCATGTGGGCGCTCCATACACCTGGTTATGCCAACACCTATAGATTCATGCCATGTCATGTGAGTCAGCCAGCGTCCTACGCGAATCAGCATAAAATCCGGTAAAAATTAAGGTCATTCGGAAGCAATGTAACCGCGATTCAGTCAGAAAATTCACCACGATTTGACACGAAACAAATTAACTAATACACTTACAATATACGACCTGAAATAAATGATGGGATAAAACTACGTAAAAATTGGACAGAAGAATTAGTTGGATATGGAGAAAACTGATTGCCAGTATTCCTCTCAGACCGACGTACGGAAGATGGGAGGGGAGGGGGGAATAGATGGGCCATTCAGTATTATCTTTCCGGTAACTTTTTGACGTTTGGCTACATTTCTTCAAACGATGTTTTTCGTTATCAAGAAACTAATCTCATAATGACAGTCAGTGTGCTGCGAGGGTAGGACAAGAAGATCCACACTAAGGGGGGCGAAATTTTGTCCTTACATAACTGGCTTTCAAGGCCATCTGGCTATCCGCGTTTTTGATCCGAATTCTCCGTTCCGAATTCTCGCTTCTGAATTCTCGATTCTCGTACAAATTACCGTTTTTGCTCTGACTTCTCCATTCTCGCCATTCTCACGTTGAGCACCCGCATTCTGTTGACCAATAAGGGAGGAGAACGCAGAGAGGAGAATCGAGAATTCACCATCATTACAAAAACGCAAGAAAAGAAGAATTCACTTCATCTTAATAGTCCAAAAACGCGAAATAGGAGAATTGCGAGGAGAATTCGGATCAAGAACGCAGTCTGGCTTTCAAGTTTTATTCATGTGGGCGCTCCATACACCTGGTTATGCCAACACCTATAGATTCATGCCATGTCATGTGAGTCAGCCAGCGTCCTACGCGAATCAGCATAAAATCCGGTAAAAATTAAGGTCATTCGGAAGCAATGTAACCGCGATTCAGTCAGAAAATTCACCACGATTTTGGCAACATCAACGTTATTGATAGCTATATTGTTGGTAAGCCGGGAGCGCGAGTGATTGTCATGTCAAAGACAAGAGGATGCTGAAATGTGAGTTTTAAAATCCGTGTGCAATTTGTTTTCTTTATTTATTAATAGACAAAGTGGTTAAATTTCCACTGAATCGGGCTTAAACACGCAAATCTGGTTGAGAATATTATTTTTCAGTTAAACAGGTTTGAAAACCCGCTGAAAATGCGTTGCTCCATCGCTCCGCTATTAGCCTAGAGAATAATTAACGAAATAGTTATTCGTGTGGAAAATTTCACTGTAAGAAATTCCATAACAAATAACACAAGGATGCGCAGTTTCAACAAACAACACTCAACGAACAACACTTGGTGTGATTTTTGAAATGTTATGCATGAAATGGTGTGCATAACAAGCATTGCCGAAGAGCCAAAAACCGCCGAAAAAGCATCTGCTGACTTTTTTGTTTGTCGTCATGACTTCGGAAAATTCAGCAGATGCTTTTTTGGCGTTTTTTCGGCTCTTCCTAGTAATGCTTGTTGTACATAAAAATTTCGTGCATAACGTTTGAAAATCACAACAGATTACATCTCAGGTGTTGTCTGTTGAAACTGCGCATCCTTGTGTTATCTGTTATGAAACTTCAGACAGTGCTGTGATCATCGTCATCGCCCTTGGGATTCTGTTTATGTTAGAATGTTAATTATACAATGATATTGGCTGCCGCAAATGACAATAATTTAAACTTGAACTTGCACTTGAAAATGATGAAAATCCAAGTAAAATAAACAAAATGAAACAAAACGTCAAACGCGTGATTGAGACATTAATGCATGGCAGTTTATTTGTGAACGGACTGGTTCCCTGTTCTGAGTGCCAAAAGGATAAGTATAAATCAGCTGAAAACCAGAAAATTATGACATGAGTTTACTTCTTACTTCCTCGTCGCGCACTAGATGTCGGGCTAGGTGTGAATGAATGTACTTCGTGTGTAAAGGTTAAGCAACCGTGGGGCATTTCGCAGCTGCAAACGAACAAAAACCTGAAGGTAACGGCAGGCCACTTTTAAACACTAACAAAACGGGATTTGGGATGTTTAATCGCCTGAAAGAGGGAACGTGCCACTCCCTCATCGAATAACATTGGTTATAGTTGTTTTTAATTGTTAAGTTACACATGACGAAAGAAATTCAATGTTCGGCTTCGTCCGTGAGCGAATTTTTGAAAATAAATTGAATTGAATTGTACGGAACTAACTAAAGGGGCTTCCACATCGATAAAGCAAGAATCTTGAGTTGCACTCGCGGACTGTCCGCGTTGCGAATGAAAAACGGTGAAAAACACCGCGAGGGATCGTGCGATTTGCGCGTTTCCTTCAAATGACAGGAAATGGCTAATCTTAGTGAAGGTGTAAGGTGAGGCTTAACCTTGCAGATTTTCCCTCCGGATTCCAGACTTCGTGACGGACGGCCAGCCCAATAACGTCTGGTAATCTGGGGTGTTGGACACCGCAGATTCAGAACGTCTGGAGGGTACATAGAGGTAACTCTTTCGAGAGACACGATAAATATGCAAATGTAAGAAGAAAAGGGAGAGTGATACTCTATATGACTAAGTCCAAAAAACGCCAGTGATCCTTAGGAAGAACAAGTAAACGTCTCACTAACGACTAAGCCTCAACAACTCAAATCCTGTGTCAACCAATCACGGGCGATCCTTGGGGGCAGATGTGATACCGCTTCCGGCTCTTCCGCTAGGTACCCGGCGATTTTGCATCGGCAAGGAGAGTTAGTCATCAAGAGAATTGGCAGTAGTGATTTGGATGCAAACGATCTCTGAAATGCGACGGGGACCTCTAGGTCAAATGTTTGAAGAACAATTAAGAATAATTTGCTGTCAACACCATCATGACAATCTGGAAGGCTTGGCTTGACGGCTCGGAAGCATTATGCGGAATCTTGAAGGTGAAGCCTGGCTTTAATAGGAAATCTTTTGGGGTTTACAAATGTTTGCAAATTAATATTATACAAATGAATAGATTTGTTTTATTACCCATTAACAACTCACAGATCGACAGATTAGATCGCAGTAAGAAAAAAGATAAGAGTAAAAGGTACTCTGCAGCATTTATATAAGCATTATAAAAACTGTTACATACTTATTAATATCTACGTCTGTTTGGATTTTTTGTGGTTTTCTTGCGCAAACGCAGAAACCGAAAAAACAAATAGGCCTATTTGTGTTGGGTAGGTTTTCTACAGGTAAAGTTTATGGAAGCCTGGAAACTTTTCTCTTTCATTTTCTCTGTAATCCATTCACTCCCACACGCTATCACTCCAGACAATTTTTGTCTCAACCTCGGTCTCAACGCTTCAGTTCCACACGCTCTCCCACAAAATGACTCATACTTTCTTTCTCCCATCCACACATAAGGCAAGATTAAAGACCAGCATCCAACATTATCTTCGACAAACATTAGTTGCGTTTTCGCATATACATAGTATCTGATGCTACGGTAACTGGATCTGTATTTTATGGTTTTTGCAGTTACCGTGGTATCTGAAACTACGGTTGCTTTGTAGAAACGACAATTGCGGAATTTACGCTTTTAGAAGTCATCTCAAAAGAAAAACTGATACTGAGAGATAAAAACTGAAACTTTTTTCCCAGCAATTTGACAAAATCCTAGGCTCTTGTGTTAGTGATGATGAAAGTAGATGACTTTTCAGACACCACGGTCAGTTACCGGGACCGTATCAGATACCACGATAACTGCAAAAGGGCCTTTTGACCGCGGTATCAGATACCACGGTAACTGCGAAAACGGATTTAGACCGTTGTATCAGATACCATGGTATCTGCAAAAATGCAACTATTATCTTCGCAATCGTACTGCAAGATTTGCGTGGCTCAGTGTGTAAGGCTTACGCATCAGTGTGAAGTCTTCATAACTCTGAACCGTGCCTTACCATTTATTTGAGTTTGTGTGTGAAAGTGGAACTTAAATATTTATTATTTATATTATTTTAATCTAGTACCGGCCAACTAGGGCCATTATACGTAACAAATGAACACTTTACATTCTTACACTTTACACACTAAGTTGGGTCAAACCCACAATATACCAACAGCTCCCCCCATTTAAGCCAAATGGGAAGAGAATTTTCCTTGAGCCAAGGTGACTCATATATAATTATAACATGTTCAAATAATGCATAAAACGGATCATAGCATCGTAGCTGACGTATCCGTTTAATGCATTATTTGCATAAAGTGGAACTTCCCATCTTGCAGTGAACCATAGCTTGTTATGTTAGTAAAGCCATCTTTGACTGATTTCCGTGAGAAAATTTTGTGTATCTTTCTGGTTCTCACAGCAAATTATGACAAAATGAATGAAGAACTTCCAGGTGGTCTCGCCAAGTTACGTTTGAAGCTACGCATCCGACTACTGGAGCATGCTAGCTATAATTAAATAGATTGCATTTTATTTACCGAGCTAGTGAGATTCTAGTGCCCGTTATCAAACGACGAGGTCAATTAAAACTTATTCTTTAAAATTATTTTAATTAGAAGGCTATGTAATTAGCATCATTCGACGTCAATCTAGCCTTCAGATTTTGCTGTGTGCGCCGTTAAGGCGAGACTGGATTTCAGGCATCAAACATTTCTATCTTCGATAGCAACACATTTAGTTTAATTCAGAAAACAAAACTGAAAGTAGACATCTAAAATATTCCCAAAGATTAACTGTTAAGAAAATGGTGTTTAAAACACATACATATTCCATTGTCAATCACAGATGATTAATTCTGCTCACGTGAGGAGTTTAGGAATCCCGACATCGCCGATTTGGGCGAAAAGAGAGACAAGGCGATCAGGGGCGGTGCGAAAGGGGGGGGGGGGATGACACACACCACATGCTTCAGAGAGTCGTACTCTCAGTGGTCTGTTTTGAGTTTGCCTGTATTACACTCGTTCGTTTTGAGCTTGCCAGAACGACATAAGGAAGTTACCGAACGTGAGTTTTTCCCGTAAATGACCTGTTTCTAGTCGTATGGCCAAGAAAAGATACTCTAGTCGTGTGTTTAGAGCTTGTCAGACACACAGTTGTGCGTTGTCATAAGTTTGTCAAAATGACAGTCGTATCTTCTGAGATTGCCTGAGCGACACTAAATCGTATGAATTTCGCCTGCTAGTCGCATTTTGCGTTAACGGATTTTCTAGTCGTATATTACGAGACAGTCGCAAGTTTTGAGCTTGTCAGAATGACAGCTAGACGTATGTCTGGAGCTTGTCTCTCGTGAATTTTGCCTGAAAACCTGTTTCTAGTCATATGGTTACGTAGAGATTTTCTAAAAATCATCTCTTACGAGACAATCGTATGTTAGAATTACTCGTCTGGCTAGAGCTGGTCATAATGAAATAAATGCAGTTACCGAATCGTGATTTTCACCACGTTGCGCCCAGTTTGAATGCAACAGGTTCTGTACCAAAACATCTGTATTATAGCAGTAAATAGGCTTTGTTTGAATATAAAACGGATTTGTAAGCACTTTGATGATGATGGCCACTTCCTTTTTTCGGAAGGATTGAGTGGAAGCGCTGCCATGTACCAGCTTTCGTCAAAACTTTCCACTTCGTTTGGGATTTATTGGGGTCAGAAGCGGACAGACATATGTGTGATATCATAGGCGGCCTGGACGGGCGTCCCTTACTTTCTTTTGGAATCCAAAAAATGCTCTGATCATAAAAAAGCTTGGCCTGCCGTTTCTTCCATAGTAGCCTATGCTCCATCTAAGGCGTATTCTCGCCGTTCCCCAAGGACTCCTGTTGAGGAGTCCCCGCGTTTTTGTTTGTCCCGGGACTCACTGCCGTAATCTCCCACGGATGGGGAATGCTCCGATTATCATCACCATCATCAAAAAGGACTCCCTTTCAGATTCGGCGGGGAATCGATTTTGGGAGATGCTGGTGTTCTTGTTTTTTGAAAATTGGATGTTAGAGATGGTTAATAACAATCCTCCGAGGTCAGTATTGAGTTTGATTATGGTTTAAAATTTATTTTGAGAGAAAAGCATAGCCTATTTTTTATTGAGGTTACGAATTTTTGTTTTAAGCAATGACAATACGAAATTAAGTAAAACAATTATAAGAAACAAAACCAGAAGTAGAATAGATCCAGACTAATTCCGTCACCTGAATAAATTTTATGTCGAACAAAATCCATTTGGGAAGCATCCATCGTGTTCTCGTTGTTTTTCGTGGAGTGACTACCTCCATTCTCGCCGTTGCCCTTGGTTCCCCCAGGAGTCCTAGGGGAACGGCGAGAATAAATGATATTGCAGCAGATGAGGAAAACCGTTGAAAGTATGTAGACGACTTGAGTATTGTTGAAATCTGTCATCATTCCCAGATGAGTAATGCTAAGCTAATAATCCAAGAGGTGGCGGACGAGGCACAGAATAGCGATATGAAAGTTAACTTCGCGAAAACAGCGGTTTTAACTATTTCTTTCTGAAAATCAAAACCTGCTTTCAAAGAAGAAATACCGGAAAAAATGAAGACAGAGAAAATTAAGCTACTGGGTGTTACCATAACCCCAGATCTAAAATGGGAAGCGCACTGTTAGGACTTGCGGAAACGTGACAATGCGGGAATACAAAACTTAAAACTTCTTTCAAAAATGAAAATACCCCAGTGTCACCTACTACGAGTTCATACTTCTTTCATTAGACCCACCCTGGAATACGCAGCACCCGTTTGGCATTTTTCATTGTCGCAGGAACAAAGAGATAAACTAAAAGGAATACAGAAGCGGGCTCTTCTTATTATTCATAGTGGACCGAAGCTTCCATACTCATACCTTTTAGAACACTTTAAGCTAAAAACACTGCAGGAGCGCAGAAAGGAGCTAAGCGCTGACTTCGGTTCAGCCATGGTATCCCATCCTCTCCACTCCCAAATCCTCCCTCCCCCCTATCAAAACGTTCGAAGTCGACCAGAACGAGTGGTAAGTTCCAGGGTCCCCAAGCTCTGTCCAGTACCTACAAAACACGCTAGATATGCAAAAAGTTTTGTTCCCGAGTTCGTGAAATATTTTAACGAAGCGTGAATTCTTTGAAGCGTACTGACATTAGATACATATACTGTAATTTATTCTGTTTGTGTGACAAAAATCGCAAATTTGGTTTATAACCACGATAGTCGATTTTTACAATAAACTTTCTATCTATCTAGTCTAACGCCGCTAACCCTTTTCTCTATTTAGTTGTAGGGTACGTCATTTAGCTGTGCCTTCAGGCTTGGGGTTTTGGGTCTGAACCACATTAATATCTAGAATTTGTATGGGAAACTGTTGCATTTTGCCAAAAAACACAGGAAAAAAAATTGCAGCCGGCTTTCGATTTAAATTTGTCCTTCGCTCTCTCAAGCGGAAGCTGAAATGAACGGCATGCTGGTATCCCCGTGATTTATGTGTTTGTCATTTTATTCCTGCATTGACCTTCCCGATGAAAAATTTGTAGCCTGCGTAGTAGTATGGTAGTAGCACGAAAACGTTGCATGTAATACTATGTAATTGCAAAGAATACTATCATTTAATGTGCATCAGACTGGTCCAATCTTATGTAGTAGTATCCAGTAGCATCCTGTCTTGCCATAGTAGAATCCAGTCTTGCTAATAGTAGCATATAGTAGTATGCAGTAACACGTAGATAAATATTCTTTGAGCCCAAGCTGACTTTGAAACATTTATTCAAACAATGTTTACAACGGGTACGTCAGCTACGATTCTTCATCAGCGATATTTCGGCCCTTTTTGGCAAGGGTCCTCGTCAGGCTGTCAGAACCAGGCTGTTGAACCAGAGGATTGACAGCCTGACGAGGACCCTTGCCAAGAAGGGCCGAAATATCGCTGATGAAGAATCGTAGCTGACGTACCCGTTGTAAACATTGTTTGAATAAATGCAGTAACACGGTAGCCTTGAAGTAGAAGCATGTAGTAGCATCGTTAGTACTGCATGCAACTTTTCGTACTACTTCATAGTACTATTTGAGGTAAATTTTTCATCGGGTTTTGCCTAACCTTTTCCAAAAATAAAAGTTTAGATGTCTCTTGAAATTCTTACATTTTTTCGTCTGTGGTGCTGTGATTGTTTTTACTGTTTCTAATCGGTATGATTGCCGGGCATTAGCCAGTCGTATGTTCTGAGGTCGCCCCCCCCCCCCCCATGCCCAAGCTCATCGATCCGCACCTGAAGGCGATGAGCAAAGGGTTAGAGACTATGCAGTCAACAAATGAAGGAAGTGAATAGTTGCGTTTATGCTGATACCATGGTATCTGTTACCACGGTCTAAAGTCGTTTTTGCAGTTATCATGGTATTTGATACCACGGTCAAAAGGCGTTTTTGCAGTTATCTTGGTATCTGGCCAGTTATCGTGGTATCAGATATTCAGATACTACGGTTCGACCGTGGTAACTGGCCGTGGTATCTGAAAAGTCATCCCACTTTCATCAAATTTTATCAGATTGGTGAGAAAGAAGTTTAGCACTTAGTGATGCAACTGGATATCTGTTTTACTTTTGGGATGACTTCGAAAAGTGCAATTTCGGCAATAGTCGTTTTTGCAGAGCACCGTGTATCAGATACCACGATAACTGCAAAAACGACTAATTGTAGATCCAGTTACCGTTGTAACAGATACTGTGGTATCTGCAAAAACGCAACTAGTGTATGTGCAGTTTTGTCAGAATGTTAGGTTCTTTGGTGAATGGAAAAGCTACAGGTGTCAGGAAATAGAGAGTAGAGTTGATTTCGAGAACTGACAGCGTATATTGAGACCGTCTTTAATTTCTTAGTACTCGTGCCTCTTACACTATGTCATGCCGTGCCTTGCCGTGCCTTTTTTTTAGTTGGTCCCGGTTTTAAGAACCGACAGCGTATACCGAGACCTTCTTTAATTTCTTAGTACTCGTGCCTCTTACACTACGTCGTGCCGTGCCTCTTTTTAGTTGATCCCGATTTTGAGAACCGACAGCGTATGTTGAGACCGTCTTTTATTTCTTAGTACTCGTGCCCCTTATGTCTTGCCGGGCCGTGCCTCTTTTTAGTTAATCCCGGTTGTGAGAACCGACAGCGTATGTTGAGACCGTCTTTAATTTCTTAGTACTCGTGCCTCTTATACTATGTCATGCCGTGCTTTGCCGTGCCTCTTTTTAGTTGATCCCAGTTTTAAAGGACACCTGAATGAAGAGTACCAAGTATCATAATCCAAATACGAAATAGTGTTTCCAAGCTATGATTTTTGCTCCATTTTACATCTGTCCTTATTTCAGTACCGAACAGTTTTAGAAATGAACAAATGTCTCCAATCAACCCTTCTTCTGGAATATTTTTTAACCAGTTAAGCCCAAACGTATATCTAGAAGAAATTCCAATACTATCCGGCCAGCGCTGTACAAGATTTGAATGAATTGCGCTTTTTGTCTTGGGGTCTGCAAACCTCCAGAAACGAACATCCCTATTTTGAAAGCGTCACGCTCAGGAGAAGAATGATCTCCGTTGCCATGTCTGTAAATGCATTCTCCATGGTGTGTTCAAGTATGGTTTCATTGTTCAGGTGTCCTTTAAGAACCGACAGTGTATATCGAGACTGTCTTTAATTTCTTAGTACTCGTGCCTCTTACACTATGTCGTGCCGTGCCTCTTTTTAGTTGATCCCGATTTTGAGAACCGACAGCGTATATTGAGACCGTCTTTAATTTCTTAGTACTCGTGCCTCTTATACTATGTCATGCCGTGCCTTGCCGTGCCTCTTTTTAGTTGATCCCGGTTTTAAGAACCGACAGCGTATATCGAGACCGTCTTTAATTTCTTAGTACTCGTGCCTCTTATACTATTTCGTGCCGTGCCTCTTTTTAGTTGATCCCGATTTTGAGAGCCTACAGCGTAAATTGAGACCGTCTTTAATTTTAGGGAATCCTGTGGATTTTGAATTGCTTCTTTCGGCTGTTTAGAATGTCAATATTGTCGATGTGCTTCCTCAAATTGCATCTTCTTTTATTTTCTGATGCAGACTATATTTTCTTTTTTTTTTGTTTCTTTGACACCTTAATTCTTTGTTCTTGCATTCATACGGCAAATATTCTTTCGCATCTGTTTATATTTTCCATTTGCTTTTCGGTTTGCATTTATCTGTACGCATGTTATGTTCTGTTCTACACATCTTCTTCTATATATTATCGTACATTACCGGTTGCCCTATTTCGCCAAAATCTTAGTACCGTACTAAATCAAACAGCTGCCACTGTAAGAAATAATTTTTGTTTAAGTGGCTCCCTATCACACAGTTCATCTACCAAACAAGTATCTCATGTGGACCAAGTGGCGGTAAGCTAAAAGCTTAACTCCCAATGTAATAATAAACATGAATTAAACTACATGTATTGTAAGAGAATGTTGACTCGCTTTATTCATTTTTGAATAATAAGCTTGTTACAAAGAAATAAACAGCAATAGTGCTAGCAAGTTTGCTGCCCCAGATATTCGGTGAGTTACTGCTTCTTCACAGGAGCTGTCTTGATCAGTATTTTTGCGGTTTTCGTCAAAGACCACCATTCATTTCTGAATAATAATATTGCTACGAAGAAATAAACAGAAACAGTGCTAGGGTGAATTTCGGTATTTTCGGTAAATTAGCTTCTTCACAGGAGCTGACGGGATCAGTATTTTTGCGATTTTCGTCAAAGACCGCCTTTCATTTCTGAATAATAATATTGCTGTAAAGAAATAAACAGAAACAGTGCTAGCAAGTTTGGTGTTTTTTCGGTAAATTTCGGTATTTTCGGTAAACTACTGCTTCTTCACAGAAGCTGTCTTGATCAGGATTTTTGCGGTTTTCGTCATAGACAGCCCTCTTGAGGTTAATTCAGACTGACGCCTAAAACCAAGATGCGTCTCTTTAATCTCTCGTTAAAGCACAATGGGCACTAACTGTGCTTTAATTTTTATAACACGCTTCACACATATACATTTCTGATTTCCACTAGATAGCGCTTCAAAAATAAGCCGTTTTCGTGTTATCGCTTGTCATTGACTCTGCGGCTTATCGGTGGACAAGATTTCAGAGCATGGTATTGCAAGGCGCGGAAATTCAAAAACTCTCGGCCATGTACGAAAATCAACAGTTTTGTAGAGCTAAGTGACGAGAGTGCCGTGGCTGCTAAAATAAATCGTCTCTGTACCTGGCAGATTGCTCTAGTGTTATCAGATGAAACATCTGTTGTTTGTAGTACCGTTTTGTTTTCTGGATAGGATGTAAAGTTACAACACTACCAAATGTACGACCTACTTGCAGCTGATTCCAGAGCTTACAAGGAATTCTCAGGTAACATTGTTTATATGAATATTTGTCAACAATACAAATAATCCGGAGTATATAATAACAAAGAATAGATAAGAAAAAAGAAACTCTGCTTATATTTGTCGAAGCAAGTAAATGGGAGTATGGCAGTCAGGAAAAAAAGGCGTAACGATATGTTATCGAAAATAAGTTGTCGAGGAATCTGCTGATTTCTGATGTAACATTGTATTCTAAGGGGTGGTAATGTGGCGTCATGATTGTTTGATCCGCCCATTGAACTTTATGCTCGTTCGTACTTACGGCAGCTCCGTTCATATTGGAATAATCATTGGTTTGTGGAACAGAAATTCTCAACATCCTTCGTAACGTTTAAAGGACCTGTCGCACCTATAATGCCAATCCGTATTTACGTAATCTTTCAATCCATTCTTAAGCCCGGTTTAGACAGGATATTCTAGCAACAACCAAATCGTTGTCGATCGAATGTGTTCAAGGGGCGTCTGAGCCTGAGAAGTTTTAAATCTATATCGAACGTGGGTTGCAGCAAAGGCTGTGGCACTCTGTTTCAGTTTTCTTTCGGATGGTTATTTTATTCGGAAAGGGTCGAGCTGAATCACCGTCATATACCAGTCTTCCTTTAAATGTCTCACACTGTTTGAAATGTATCATGACCAAACACTATTACCTGATTTTTGATAGGTGGCCAATCCTTTCATTTGTGATCCAAAAAGGCACTCTGACGGTCAAGAATTTAAAAAAAATCACCAGTGGCGCCATTTACAGCACGCTCTACCTTATTTTCTTTGAGTTTTCGGCTCACAATTTTGGGGATGGGCCGTTTTGAAACCTAAATTTTTTAATTTTAAAGTTTTGTTGCAAACAGGCAGATTAAAAAAAAATTCGCCTTCCTCGCTCATTGCCATTTTCTTGCTACACAGTCGTTAGAAGCTGCTGCGGCGGCTCCGCTCTCCGACGAGTTCCTTTTATTATGGATGACCTTAACCTTTCACAAACTGGATAGTTTTCCGGATATGGTGCAGTACGTTTCTTGTCTGTAGTTTCTAACCCTTTAATTCTTCATTGCGGTATTCACCCCCCCCCCCCCCCCCCTCCCTCCATATTTGACGGTGCAAAACGGATAAGTCAGCTACATTTTATTAGAGCTATATTTCTATATTTTTCAGAGAAGAAGTTCACAGAATCAAATACTTAAAGTTTAACTGAAAAGCCAACTTAATTTTGTGTCATTTAACTGAATACACTGAATTATTTAGATTCTGCAAAGGATTTTTTTTATTTTCCACTATCTACTCTAGTTATGACGTTCGGAATACCTGCGGCCCAATCAACGAAAATTCTACTATGACTCGGGAAACTGTAATCTCAACACAAACGCGGCTTTTCAGTAGGCAGTGGTGAGATTGGTGAAGATTGTTTAGTGCCTGAACAAAAAAAAAATCATAAATCTTTCTCGTAAGGCATACTACAAAATTACAAGCGCATAGAGGTACCAAAAATCACACGGAAATTCCACTATCTGAAAATCGATTATTTGTGTTTCCCGAATTGAAAATTGTAGCCATGGATGGCAAAATCCCGATGAAAAGAACCAGCAACATAAGATATCTGGGTGTATTGCTGGACTCAACGCTATCATTCAAAAACCACATAGAAAAAATACGAATAACACTGAGCCGGAATGTTGGAATTATGAGATGCTTGCGACACTCACTACCATATCACGCAATGAGAAGTATATATTTTTCCCTGGTACAATCATATCTGAACTACTGTGCACTTTCGTTCATGAATACATTCAAGACACACTGGAATCCACTACAGATTCTGCAGAATAAAGCACTAAGGGTCCTAGTTAACTATCTGCCTTTACCTTCAGCCTACCCAAAGTCATCCCATACGAAGAGCATGTACAAATTCTTACAGATACTTCCAGTTTCACTTACTGTGCCCTATGCGTCTGTGCTTCTGTCAGCGAAGCACTTGAAGGGTTTGCTTCCATCGCTATTTTATATACTTGATCTTCTACCCCTATCATCCACCCATAATCATAACACCCGGCAAACAGATTTGGTTAGGCAGCCTTTGATCAGATGTGAGCGGTCGCGATTTTCATTGAGGAATAGTATGATAATCAATTATAATAAATATAATAGTAAGATCCAGGTTGGTTCTTCTGTAGAATTAATAAAGAAGAAATTTAAAGAAATAATGATTATGAATTATTAAATTTATTTATTATAAAGAGTGGTTTTCTCCTCTTGAATGGTCCGGAAGGTTGCATTCCCTTGCAAAGGTCCACAGGATTGAAAAGTTGGAGGTGCAAGTCTGGTCTGGTGAATGTGGTATTTGTTATTTATTTTGTATTTATGGTATTGCGGATGATTACTCGATACTTATTTAAGTTAAACTGTTTTTTTTCATTGTATGTTGTTCCCGAGCATTCGAGATGCCTCTCTGCCGGGAAAGAAGTGTTGTTTATTTTAGAAATTTTTTACGTAAATATATAAACCTGAACCTGAACCTGAAACCTGAACCTGTGAATAGCGGAACAACGAAGTAACGCATTTTCAGCGGGTCTTCAAGCCAATTTTAGTGAATAAGTGATGGGTAACTAGATTGTCCTATCCCAGCCCCTTTCGGTTAAACTTTAAGGAAGAACCTTTAATTATTCTTCCACAAGTTCATTTTACAGCTTGAGCAGCTTGAGCCTGAAGAGGACCCTTGCAAAGAAGGGTCGAAAAATAGCTCTAATAAAATGTAGCTGACTTATCCGACTTAGCAGGTCGTCTCACCCCATACAGAGCGTGTTCCACCCCTCTAACAATAGTTACTATTAGTTACTATTTCCGTTCCATCCTCAGGAAAAGTTACTACGCTGACCGTTCCAACCTTCTCGAAATAGTAACTAATAGTTACTATTTGCTTACCATGCTCGGGAGCGTAGTAACTACGCATCTCTGTAACGTGATTGGTCAGATTTGCCCATGGCGTGATATCGTTCCAGCCTTGACGGCAAAAAGCCAGAATTCGTGACGTCATGCGTAGTAACTACGGGAAGTAGGCTGGAACACGCTCACATACACCCTGATTAGTATGAACAGACGCTACACACCCTCACTTTTAACCCTCTCCTCCACCCCTAAACAAGAACTACGGACCGTCCATGAACTTGGACAGCATTTGACCCAAAGATCCTCAACAGCAACCCAAAGATCTTAGTGCTTTGGACAGATATCGTATTTGCATACGTGGACTTTAAATTGGCTACCCATCACGAGAAAATTCTATCACGAGACACAAATTTCTAGACAAGTTTTCGCGAGGCAAGTTAGTCATTTGGCAATTTTTCACAAGACAAATTACTTGGCGACAAATTATCACGAGGCTAGCCTTACTCAAGACGAATTTCTGTGAGACAAATCCGGCATAAAGACTTTCTATAAATTTCAGAGAACTGAATTTTATTTGATATATACACACACACAAAACTAGCATGGACTGCAGTCGCTCCTCTTGCAATTGTCACCATTTCGAACTGGATTTGGGTTGACATTCTGTTTCCAGAATCGAAAAAATTCGAACCCTCTACTATGTATACGGTAGCTCACTCTAAGCTGATTGTCCCAATCCTACTTTTCTTAATCCGGGCTGTCTCGCGGAAGGGTTGCCTAATGAATAATTGCCTCTCGAAGATTTGTATAATGCTATCATTACCTCGTGCGGATTTGCCTAGTGACACTTGTCAGAAGCCAATTGTCTTGTGAAAATTTGTCTCGTGATATGCTCCCTTAAACGGAGGTTCAAAGACAGGTTGTGTTTACCTCTAAAATTGAGCTCCACGACTTCCAAGTCGGATATAACCATTGGCGGCTTCGTGGCGGTCTTCTCGTAGTCGTTGTACCACTCACACCTCAGCCTCTTTGCTTCATCCCAGACTTCAATCAATTCTTCATCGTACTGAACCACGACCGTATTTTCATAAAATTTACCATTCATATCCGGCTTCGTACCGCATCCATTATACATGATGGAAAACCGGTATGTACTCCGGCCGGATTGCGGTTGAACATATCCACATTCACCGGCAGCAAAAGCTCCTTTTGAGAACACTAAACCGTTGAAGGGTCTGTCGAAAGACAGTTGCACTTCCATATGGTCTTTGGCGCACATTACTTCCAAATTAGATATTTGGGGCATATTTGGTGGTCTTTCCTGATGCCATGCTTCCTGCTGTCCCTCTGTGACCTGGAATGCAGAGATGTAAACGTTAGTCTTTGATAACCAAAGGCTAGAGGCTTAATGGGCACAAGGGTTCAAATCCCCACGGGCACTATTATTTTGCTTCCCAAGGATTGTCCACTTTTTTCGGTTTCGGTCTACAGCAAGTGCCCGGTGCCCGCAACGGTTGCGACGTGAATATTAAAATCAGCATGTTTCTTTATTTTATTTATAAAAGACATGCTGAACACTATTATGAAAACCATTTTCTCGCCGGACAAGTAGTTCGTCCGGAATCCGGTCAAAACCGGAAAGTTTGTTAAAAGTAAAAGTTTATATGAAGTTCATTACATACTCGATTTAGTGGTAAGAAGACATGCTGAACACTGATGTGAAAATTATTTTCTACCCGGACATTTAGTTCGCCCGGTATCCGGCAAAAACCGGAAAATATGTTAAAAGCAAAAGTTGTATTTGTAGTTGATTAGATGTCACATCTCGGGGTTAGAAGAGATGCTGGATCCATGTATGACAATCAATTTTTACCCGGACATATAGTTGGCCCGGAATCCGGCTGAAACCGGAAAACATTTTTTAAGTTAAATTTTTATTTAAAGGGGATTAGATGTTGGATATAGGGGTAATGTGATACGCTGAATTCGTTTTTGAGCTTTATCTTTTCGCCGGACAAGTAGTTCCGAAATTCCGCCGAAACCGGAAAATTGGCAGAAGTAAGGCAGGAGGTTTCGATCTGTTTCGTCAAAATAGATGTGACTTATAGGGGTAAGCCCACATGCTGAATCCATACTTGCACTTGGTTTTCTCAGATGATTAATTATTTGGCCTTAATCTGTTTCTAAATTTAATAGTAAAAATGCTCAAGGAGTCTGGCGAAGACAAGACCCAATTGTCTGGATCAAATATTGAACTTTTGAGATCCCATCGAAACCTTTGGTCTTGTTTCTTTTTAAATTAACCCTCGTACCATCTCTCCAAATTTTTTTTTTTACAGATTTTTACTTTTTAGGCTACGACTCCTTCACTCGGTGACGTTAATATTTCCTTAAACTCTTCAAAGTCACCGACTCGTCCCATAAACCATACAAATTTTTAACTTTAAAAATTGAATCTCCTCCATTTCAACTATCCGAATCAGCATAATCGGCAATTTATGGCTGGCACCGCTAGTTTCGGCCGGTACTGGTTCGACGCCGGCCGGTCCCGGAAAAGGGTATACAGCAAGTGCTGGATAGTGGTTAACCCCTCTTTTGCTTTCGAGGTGTATAATGAATTTGTGCTGAACTTGGGAATGATGTTCGTAGCACGGCCAAGAAACCAGTAGATTTAGATGGAGGTTGGATTGTAATTTGACAAGTCCTACAACTGAATTACTTAAGTCGCCTCATGCATCTTTGGTTCATGAAACACGCAAGGCTTTTACGACGTCTGGGGTTTAAGACGAATAACCTATTAAATGAGGTGAAGTTTTCTGTATTCTGGCCATAACTCACTGAGTAATTTATATATGTGGCAAGCATCATGCAGTGAGTGCCAGTAAATAAGCATAATGCAGTGGCATCACTAGCACTGGGTGCCGGTGAAGTAATCATTGGCACAGATTTAAGGTGAGCTGGAGGGCATTACTGGCGTATTCTGAATATTTGTTAACACGATCCAGCGTCTAAAGCTCTTGCAGGGAACTTACTCTTGACTTTTTTTTTCTCTTCTGAGTTTTTGCCTGGCCAAACCCTTGTCTGTGTAAGTGGCAATGAGCCAGGTGATCGAAAAGGCGATGAAAAGCCAGAACAAAAAATAGAAAAAGCGGACTGGAAACTGGGAAATATCTCGATGAAGTTAGAGTTTCAGCTCTATTATAAAAAAAAATGTTTGCAAAGAAAATGATTGCCTTCCATAGGATAATTTTGTTGTTACCGAACCCCAAACGGCGAACAATGAAACATCAAATTAAGTTTCGGCGGCAAATATAAAACCAGTAGCCTATCCAAAAAGTATCAGTATAGTGTGTCTCAGAATGATGGCCGAATAATACTTGAAGGACCTGTCTTACCTATAATACTATGCAACCTACTTCCATAATCACTCCGTATGTTTCTAAACCCGGAGACCCAAATTTCGTACGGTATATTCTAACCCCTCTAACAAAACCATGCTGATTTTCTCTCTTGCCGTGTTTTGCTACCTTTGATGAGTATCCCGCTGTCGACGGTTGTCTGCGAAAAGTTGTTCCATCAGAAAAACGGTTTTGTAAATTGCTTCCCTGTTTTCGCTACAAGTCAACGGGTCTCGGAAAAGGCTTAAAACAGCCAAATCCGTGGGTTATTTGTTGAAAGCGCAGCGTAAAGTATTTAAATATTTTAAACTGCTGTAAGTTGAACAGTAAATAGTGCAAGGGGTCCTTTAATGTGCTTCATTTTGCAGACTAGTCCTCTTTGTAACGCAAAAAGACAACTGAAGGGTACATTTAAACATATGTAATTGGTTAAAGCGGAGAATTTGAGTTTTCTTCTCCTTCCCCATCTGGCCGAGGTAGCTGATGAGGCTCACCCATTACAGTTTCAACCGCCGACGAGTATCCGACACTGGAATTTTAGACTTTTCAGTTCCGATTTCAAAAATTCGTATCACGCTTAGCCTCTTTTATAATTTCATTATCCACGTACAAAGCTTTCCGGACCCTTTTTAAAGCATAATCAGTGAGTTTGTACTAATGGATTATTTAATTACTTTACAGTCTTAAATTTCATCATTAACTAGGTGTACAATGACATATCAGCAAGTCACCATGACAAAATCTGTCGCGTTAAAAATACCAATTTCGTGGAGACAGCTTTTTCAATCAGAATACTATCAGCATCTTGGTGTCAACAACAGGTGTCAGTTGCTTGACCATACCAAAAGACCACTCACGTACTTCTGTTCCTCTGACCTACATACACACTACCACTCATGGCTTTTAAGCTCCGACATATGTCCTGAGAATCTTGGTCAGTGGTGTAACATAATAATTAATATTTCAGCAAAGACCATACGGTCAACCAGACCATGAGTACTTTCTCAGGGATCTGCAGGTATGCCGTTAATTTTGGTCTCGACGCCGTTAAGTTTGAAGATTGCTTAGATTTGTGTTCAGGAAATGTTTTTGATTTTATGATTGTGTTTTTTTCGGATAGCGAAAGAAATCTGATATTTACGTAGGGCCATTAGTACGGCTTTTCTTCAAAAGTTTCAGACAGCCAAAGAAAATTGATCACTCAGGAATCGAGATCCCGATGAAAAAATCTCGAGAGTCAGTCGTATGGAGCTGTACGGAAAAGTAGCATGCAGTAGTAACTGTTGCCACTGCATGCTACTACTAGCAAACAGCAAGATTGGATGCTATCGGATACTACTACTTAAGATTAACCCAGTCGCAGGCATGTTAAACCAGAATATTCCATACTACTACAGATCAAAACATGCAACTTTTTCGTACAACTACCATACAACTACACAGTCAAAGAATTTTTCATCGGGATGATCTGTTGGCACATATTAATACGAACTATTGTTATATGAATATGTTGGTTTTGTTGAAGAGTAAATAATTGAACTTGACCGCACATTGGCAACTGATAAGGGCCAAAACTGCCGTAAGAGCTGAGTGGAACAGGAAACTCATCAGAAACAGCCAATCACAACCTTGGAAATTGCGCCACCTAGTTGTCAACTTGCCTGCAGGCGGCGCATACAAAATGGATAGTGGTTGTTTTAATATGAATGAGTGTGGTTATTACCCATCTTTACACAGTGCTAATGATATGAGTATGGGTAAACAGAGAGAAAAAGATAAAAACACGAGGAACAACACAGGTTTAACTGAAATACACGAAAAATCTGAATATGAATTATTGCTTAAACTATTGCTTGAAGCAGGGTGAAGATATCGTCGGAAGAAAGAATCCATACTCATAGTTTTGGATTTCCTAAGTTTGAGCTTAGCAACTGTTCAGGACATTCTGATTCATTTTTTAGCGAGCGCTAGGTTTATAGCATCCTACTTTTATCCTCGACTGATGTACAGTTTATCTTTATCTGTGACTCGGATCCACTTGAGGTGACCTGTCCTAATGGTCGTTAGGAGGGCTGATCAAAGTAATTTCCAAAATTATGCGCACATGCTCTCACATTGTCTTTGAAGGGCAAACACTTATAATGCCCACGATCACAATGCCCATGGTTCAAATTGCCCACGACTCAAAATGCCTACGACTCAAAATGCCCACGGCTTAAAATGCCCACGATTGAATTGCTTGAGGAGCTCAGTCCGCAATAAGCTGCAATTAGGGGTAAGTTATCAACGGAGAAGGAGTACACCGAGTATCAGAATGGTATAATCTCAGTTACTATAATTCTAAAAAAAAAAATGAATTACAAACAGCGATCTCAAAACTGTTATTTGTAAATAAGGAACAATTCTTACCTTAGTTTCACTTTCTTGATTGGAACAGTTTTATAGGACACTTCTTATGTACTTTCACGCAAACTGTTTTATTCTGAACTGATGAAAAAAGAATACAATTTTTTTCAATATCTTTTCCGTAGTTATCCTGTCCCTTATAATCTCGTTGTCCATTGTCCCAGGATCATTTTGGCCTCCCCTGTGGACAGTTTGAGTCGTCGGCATTTTGAACCAGGAACGAGTTTAATATTCCCCGTGGCCATTTTTTTTTCGTCAGCTTTTTGAGCCGGCGGCATTTTGTACGATTTCGATTTTGGGTCTTCAGTCTCACTTGTGGGCATTTTGAGTCGTGGGCATTTTGATCGTGGGCATTTTGGTCGTAGGCATTCTGAATCGTGGGCATTTTGAACCGTGGGCATTCTGAGCGTGTGCATTGTGAAAGACGGCAAAAAGATCGTGTGATTTTGTGAACCACCCCTTTGAACAACCCCCGTGAACAGCAGGGTGTTAAATATGAACGTCGGAGTACGTAGGCAACACACATAATCAGAACCTGACATCAAGGCGTGTTGTCTGAATCGCAAGGAAATGTCAGTAGACAATAAGTGTTAACGGGAACTCGCGTCGAGTTCTAGAAGCATCTTCAGGCGCAATTCAAAACAAAATACATACGTAATTTACTGCGCAAAAAGCCTGGTTTGGTCGTTCAGCTCTATTTCGAGTGAAATTATACATTTGTCTTTTACATTTTTGTCTTTTATACTAACCATGTTCTCGTCCTTAGTTTCTCAAGTCCCAGAACCTTCTTTTCTTCTATTTTTCTGTAGAGGTGAAAACCTTTTCATGATGCGATATGTTATGGTGATTACTGCATTGTAGTACTGCACGGTTTTCACCGTTTCATTGCCTAATAAAATATTCGTTTCTGTTTATTGCCTAGAGTATAATGCCAAAGGTGTAAAGGCCGACGCAGTCACTGAGTTTGGGTCCACCTACGCTTTTAGGCAAGATCACGATGCTGACCCGAATGACTGTCTATAATGAGTAAAGGTGATCTGCGTGTCAAATGTTATGACGGTTATGATCGCATCATTCCTGCATTAGGCGTAGTTTAGTAAAGTATGTAGAGCGTAAACGCTTCTATTTTGACATTGTTATGTCCAGGAGCACCATTGGGTTAACGGAGGCGGAGGCCCTGCCCTAACTCGAAGATCATATCCTTAAAATGGCATCAAAATACACAAGCTGCGTTTTTGCATGCCTTACAGCACGCCTGTGAGTGGCAGCTGTGCTTATTAGGTGTTTTGGCAAATCTTTCCCTGTAGCCTGTCTGCTTATAAGGTGTTTTTACTCCTCAGTCCAACGGCCAAAGAACGAAATCCACAGGCTACGGCCAAAGGCCTTCTTGATGCCGTTGTTCCTTGGCCAAGTGGTTCCTTTCAAAAATGGAGGATGCTGAGTATCTGGAAATTCTGGAATACAAAAATGAATTTTTCAAAGATAAATGTAAGTATTGTGAATGACTGCTGTTTGCTTGTCAACTCTCTGTATTCGGGGAATTTCTTTTTGTATAGTGGTTCCAGAACTTTTTGTAGCTGTAGGTTGTGGTGTGTCCAGAAGAGCACACTGGGTTAGTTAGCACACTAGTTTAAAACCTGGAAGTACGCTGTTTTTGGGATCCCAAAACGTAAGTGGAGGGATACCTATGACATCGCAAAAGTTGTCCGTCTGTCCGTCCGTCCTTCTGTCCGTCCGTCCTTCTGTCCGTCCGTCCTTCCGTCCGTCCGTCCGTCTGTAAGCACGATAACTCTCGAAGGGAATAAGATATTTTGATGAAACTTGGTGTGAGGATTCGTTGGGTCGGCGGACCAGTCGAGTTCGTAAATGGGCTTTGTAGCCCTACATTTAGGGGTGGGGGAGGGGGTTCAAATTAAAGGGCAAACAAATATTTTGAAACAGCTAATGTGATAGTCTATTGTGAGGTAAGAAGACATGCTGAACACGATGGTGAAAACCATTTTGTAATCGGACAGGTAGTTCGCCCGGAATCCGGCCAAAACCGGAAAGCTTGTTAAAAGTAAAAGTTTTATTTGAAGTTGATTAGATGTTCGATTTGGAGGTAGGAAGAAATGCTGAAGACGATGGTGAAAAATCATTTTCTCGACGGACAAGTAGTTCGCCCGGAATCCGGCCCAAACCGGAAAGTTTGTTAAAATTAAAAGTTTTATTTGGAGTCGATCAGATGTCCGATTTAGGGCAAGAAGACATGCTGAACTTTTATGTGAAAACAATTTTCTACCCGGACATATAATTCGCCCGGAATCCGGCCAAAACGGAAAATTGTTAGAAGTTAAAGTTTTATTTCTCGCTGATTAGATAACCGATTTAGGGGTAAGAAGAGACGCTGAATCCGTGTGTGACAATCATATTTTACCTGGACACATAGTTCGACCGGAATCCGGCTGGAGTCGGAAAATTTGTTATAAGTTAAATTTTTATTTGAAGTTGATTAGACCCGATAAAAAATTTATCTCAAAGTAGTACTATGAAGTAGTACGAAAAAGTAGCATGCAGTACTAATGATGCTACTACATGCTTCTACTTTAAGGCTACCGTGTTACTGCATACTACTATATGCTACTATTAGCAAGACTGGATGCTACCATGGCAAGACAGGATGCTACTACATACTACTACATAAGATTGGACCAGTCTGAGGCACATTAAATGATAGTATTCTTTGCTACTACATAATATTACATGCTACTTTTTCGTACTACTACCATACTACTACCCAGGCTACAAATTTTTCATCGGGGATGTTCATTATTGGGGAAAGAAGATACCCTGAGTTCGTTTTTGAGCTTTCTTTTTTCGCCGGACAAGTAGTTCTAGAGTTCGGCCGAAACTGGGAAATTGGCAGAAGTGGCAGGAACTTTTCGTCAAAACAGATATGACTTATACGGGAAAACACACATGCTGAATCCATATCTGAACTTGGTTTTCTCAGATGATTAGCTATTTGGCCTTAATCTGTTTCTGAATTTTATTTGTAAGAATGTTCAAGGATTCTGGCGATGACTGGATCTGGCTAAGACAAGACCCAGTTGTCTGGATCAGATATTGAATTTTTGGGATCCCATCGAAAACTTTGGTCTTGTTTAGATTGCCAGAGTAGTCCCCAGACCGTTCAGCAAAGTACTAATTTGCCATTTTTAGTTAGCCAGACGAAAATAGCCCGCTTCCTGTACTAGTCCCGCCACTGTCCGTTTGAGCAGCTTATAAGGCGTTTTTGCTGTTCGAACCCACAAGCCAAAGCCTACGGCAAAAAGCGTGAAAAACGCCTTATTAGCACACAGGCCAACTGCTACAGCTACAGTCCACGGGAATGTAATAACGCAGCTAGTTTCGGCTTTAAACCTATTCTGCTTGTGAAGGTTCCGTGTCGCAGTATCTGCTTGTTTCGCAATGTTAAGTTTAGCTACAAAACGACGATTTTCATATCTGCTAAGACTGTTGGTAAACTACACATGCTACACCAATACTCTTGATGACTATCTCTCCCTGCCGATGCAGAATCTCCCCGTACCTGCGGAAGAAAGGAAGAAACGGTGTCACAGCTGCGCGGACTCGGGATTTGAGTCTTTGAGTTTGATTCGCTACGGACACGTTTACTCCTTCTTCCTGAGAATCACTGGCGTCTTGCGGACTTAGTCATATAGAGTATACATAGAACAATAATTAGCGAGCTCACGCCACCGGGATGTGTTTCGAGAGCCCAAGCTCGTATCCAGCACGAGAGCGTTCTTGCAAGCACACCCCATCACACTACTGCCTGAATGTTTGGTTATAAAATCGGAGGTTCTTCGACGCCTAAGCTCCTTAAACAATGATAAATACATCTGCACTGCATTCACTCCGTTTAAGCTGTCAACTGTGGACGCTGTAACCCCTTTATTCATCGCTTTGTACGGTGACATGAATTTGCTATCGTAATTCCTTTCCAAGAACATTGTGGATCGTAATTGAATAATTGGCAACGGCGTGTTTCTGAGTTTGGGTACCACGTCGTAGACAGTCCGTCATTAAAGATAATTCGAATGTCTCTTTCATTTTATTATCTTCCTCTATAAAAGGTTTCTCCATGTAGCATAAATTTGTCATGCTTGATATCCCTTTATCGCAAAAGGTCCAAGCAGAGGCAAAAGCTGAATGTTGAGTGCGGATAATGAACTTTTGCCGAAAACCCAAAGCACCGCTATGCAAAGTAATGGTAGTTTCACACTTTAGGCACTGCAGAAAATTTCCAAGAAACTTATCTGTAAAAAATTGTTTGGGCACGCTATATTCAAACAATGCATAAAACGGATATATCAGATACCATGCTTTGGCAGCGATAGTTTGACCCTTCTTGGCAAGGGTCCTCGTTTGGGAAGGAACAACCTGCAGTATATATAACTGAACCAAAGTTGACCCTGAAGTTTCGACAGCCTGACAAGGACCCTTGCCAAGAAGGGCCAAAATATCGCTGCCAAGGCATCGTAGCTGACATATCCGTTTTATGCATTGTTTGAATATATATTTCCCAGTCACCTTGGGCTCAAGAAGTATTTATGGACACGCTATTGAAAATACTCTACGGAGGGGGAAGGGGTGAATTTTTCCAAGTGTCGACTATGAAGTTCTTAGGCATCTGGGGACGTTGGAAACTAATTTAGTGTTCTGAATCAGTCAAGAACGAAAGTCCTCGATAATTTCTCTGTTCCCAAAGCCTGACACGAAAAAGAATGAATCAGTGATAATATTTTATTACTACCCAGAGTCAAATGGTCGATCGACTATATAAAATACAGGAAAGGCGAAAATGAGGAAAAAATGAATGAATTATTTTCTTACCGAGACAAACATAGTCAAGAGTAACGCAGACCACATTCTCTTCCTGCACCTGTACCCTCGACTCCTCATCACTGTCGAAATGTCTTCGTTAACCTGGAAATTAAACATAAATTACTTTGTTTGAAACAGTCTGTAGCTTATTTGTTTGGTAACTGCCTCGATTTTGTTTTCGTAAGCAATCCCTCTTACAAACGGTGTCCCAGACCAGTAGCTGTAGCAACCAGTCCGAAGATTTCCAAACATTCCAGCCTTTTATTACATTCATTGCTGCGTTTGCTCTGGAATTCTTGATCTCAAAGCGCCGAAAAAAAAATCGTGCAGATATCCTGAAATAACACGCTGCAGAACGTTCGCTTGGGGGGACGGGTGGGAGACGAGAGGAGCGAGACAGAACAAACGTAAGTTTGGTATGTATGTCGGCCGTGTTTGGCCGATGGGCTTTGTTTGGAATTGTATCTTATCGTCCCGCAACCGGTACTTGATTCAGAAGTACTCTGTCACAGACCCTATACTAAGTGTTGATAATCTTGGTCGCGAACCTTAATAATAAGGATGTTGTACAACCCTGGATGGGTATTTTTTTTTTTTTTTAATTTGGTTGGTATAGGTTAGGCTTTTTGTATAAAGCCTATAGCTTTTTTGGCTTTTTATGGCACTTGCAGCCTCTGGCTCAAGTGCCATATACCGATCACAATTCCGTCTGTCGGTCTGTCGGTCTGTCGGTCGGTCCGAGTTTTTTGTCACACATATCCGAGTTAGGGTACTTCCAGATGTGCTAGGACAATGAAACTTGGCAGGCATATCAGGGACCCGACCAAACTAACCTGGAAATAATCAGTTTCCCGATCCGACCATATGGGGGGGAGTGCGGGGCGCTGGAAACTTGCAAATTTAGGGCATTTTGTCACTTTTTTCTGAGTTAGGGTAGGTACTTCTAGATGAGCTAGGACAATGAAACTTGGCAGGAATATCAGGGACCCGACCAAACGAACCTGGAAATAATCAGTTTCCCGATCCGACCATATGCGGGGGAGTGGGGGCGCTCGAAACTTGAAAATTTAGGGCATTTTGTCACACTTTTTCGAGTTAGGGTACTTCCAGAAGAGCTAGGACAATGAAACTTGGCAGGAATATCAGGGACCTGACCAAAGTAACCTGGAAATAATAAGTTTCCCGATCCGACCATATGCGGGGGAGTTGGGGCGCTGGAAACTTGAAAATTTAGGGCATTTTGTCACACTTTTTCGAGTTAGGGTACTTCCAGTTGTGCTAGGACCATGAAACTTGGAAGGCATATCAGAGACCCGACCAAACAAAATTAGGAATAATCATTTTTCTGATCCGACCATTTTTGGGGGGGGGGAGGGCAGGGGAATCCGGGAAACTGAGAAGTGTGTAACTTTCGAACGGATGATCGGATTGTAATGAAACTTCATAACTGAAGAGAATATATATCTGTAATGTCCCGTTTAAAGCCTTGACCGGATTCGGTAGCCAGGGGGACTTGGGGGGGGGGGGGGGAGACCGGAAATTTCAAGAAACGGTTAGAATGGAGGGATCGGAGTGAAACTTGCTGGGAAGAACAAGCATCTGCTCTAGATAAGTCCTTTAGACCATTGTACTGGATCTGGACACTTATGGGGGGGGGGGGGTCCCGGAATTCCGGTGATGGTGGTTTTTTGGATTTTCACGATGAAACTTGGCAGGCATATCAGGGACCCAATCAAACTGACTTCAAAATAAAAATATTGTCGATCAGATAATGGTGGGAGAGTGGAGGGAGGGGAATCCGCAGGGGAATCCGGGAAATTGAGAAGTGTGTAACTTTCGAACGGATGGAGTGGAGGGAGTGGAGGGAGGGGAATCCGAAATTTTCAGTCATGCGTAATTTTGGAATGGGTGATCGGATTCGAGTGAAATTTAAGAATTCAACAGAGGACATTTCTCCGATGATTTTTTTCATATCCGGACCGGATCCGGCAACTATTGGGGGGGGGGGCGGAAAATACGTGCCCCGTTTAGAATGGAGGGATCGGGATGGAACTTTGTGGGAAGAACAAACAGATGCTCTAGGTAAGTCATTTGCTGAATCGGATTGGCTACGTGCACCGCGGGGGAGCTGGGTGGGGTGGGGTGGGGGGGGGGTGGAACGGAAATCTCGAGAAACGGTTAGAATGATGGTATCGGAGTGAAACTTGCTGGGAAGAACAAACATCTGGTCCATGTAAATCTTTTACATAATTTGACTGGATCCGGACACTTGAGGGAGGGGGGGGGGGAGGAGGGGTATCCCGGAATTCCGTTTTTATGGCACTTGCAGCCTCTGGCTCAAGTGCCATATACCGATCACAATTTCGTCTGTCGGTCTGTCGGTCGGTCCGAGTTTTTTTGTCCCACATATCCGAGTTAGGGTACTTCCAGATGTGCTAGGACAATGAAACTTGGCAGGCATATCAGGGACCCGACCAAACTAACCTGGAAATAATCAGTTTCCCGATCCGACCATATGGGGGGGAGTGCGGGGCGCTGGAAACTTGCAAATTTAGGGCATTTTGTCACTTTTTTTCTGAGTTAGGGTACTTCTAGATGAGCTAGGACAATGAAACTTGGCAGGAATATCAGGGACCCGACCAAACGAACCTGGAAATAATCAGTTTCCCGATCCGACCATATGCGGGGGAGTGGGGGCGCTCGAAACTTGAAAATTTAGGGCATTTTGTCTCACTTTTTCGAGTTAGGGTACTTCCAGATGAGCTAGGACAATGAAACTTGGCAGGAATATCAGGGACCTGACCAAAGTAACCTGGAAATAATAAGTTTCCCGATCCGACCATATGCGGGGGAGCTGGGGCGCTGGAAACTTGAAAATTTAGGGCATTTTGTCACACTTTTTCGAGTGAGGGTACTTCCAGATGAGCTAGGACAATGAAACTTGGCAGGAATATCACGGACCCGACCAAACTAACCTGGAAATAATCAGTTTCCCGATCCGACCATATGGGGGGGAGTGCGGGGCGCTGGAAACTTGAAAATTTAGGGCATTTTGTCACACTTTTTCGAGTTAGGGTACTTCCAGTTGTGCTAGGACCATGAAAGTTGGCAGGCATATCAGAGACCCGACCAAACAAAATTAGGAATAATCAGTTTTCTGATCCGACCATTTTGGGGGGGGGTGGAGGGCAGGGGAATCCGGGAAACTGAGAAGTGTGTAACTTTCGAACAGATGATCGGATTGTAATGAAACTTCATAACTGAAGAGAATATATATCTGTAATGTCCCGTTTAAAGTCTTGACCGGATTCGGTAGCCAGGGGGGAGTTGGGGGGGGGAGACCGGAAATTTCAAGAAACGGTTAGAATGGAGGGATCGGAGTGAAACTTGCTGGGAAGAACAAGCATCTGCTCTAGATAAGCCCTTTAGACCATTGTACTGGATCCGGACACTTATGGGGGGGGGGGGGCGGAATTCCGGTGATGGTGTTTTTTTGGATTTTCACGATGAAACTTGGCAGGCATATCAGGGACCCAATCAAACTGACTTCAAAATAAAAATATTGTCGATCAGATAATGGTGGGGGAGTGGAGGGAGGGGAATCCGCAGGGGAATCCGGGAAATTGAGAAGTGTGTAACTTTCGAACGGATGATCGGATTGTAATGAAACTTCATAACTGAAGAGAATATATATCTGTAATGTCCCGTTTAAAGTCTTGACCGGATTCGGTAGCCAGGGGGGAGTTGGGGGGGGGAGACCGGAAATTTCAAGAAACGGTTAGAATGGAGGGATCGGAGTGAAACTTGCTGGGAAGAACAAGCATCTGCTCTAGATAAGCCCTTTAGACCATTGTACTGGATCCGGACACTTATGGGGGGGGGGGGCGGAATTCCGGTGATGGTGTTTTTTTGGATTTTCACGATGAAACTTGGCAGGCATATCAGGGACCCAATCAAACTGACTTCAAAATAAAAATATTGTCGATCAGATAATGGTGGGGGAGTGGAGGGAGGGGAATCCGCAGGGGAATCCGGGAAATTGAGAAGTGTGTAACTTTCGAACGGATGATCGGATTGTAATGAAACTTCATAACTGAACAGAATATATATCTGTAATGTCCCGTTTAAAGTCTTGACCGGATTCGGTAGCCAGGGGGGAGTTGGGGGGGGGAGACCGGAAATTTCAAGAAACGGTTAGAATGGAGGGATCGGAGTGAAACTTGCTGGGAAGAACAAGCATCTGCTCTAGATAAGTCCTTTAGGCCATTGTACTTGATCCGGACACTTATGGGGGGGGGGGGGGTCCCGGAATTCCGGTGATGGTGGTTTTGGGGATTTTCACGATGAAACTTGGCAGGCATATCAGGGACCCAATCAAACTGACTTCAAAATAAAAATTTTGTCGATCAGATAATGGTGGGGGGAGTGGAGGGAGGGGAATCCGAAATTTTCAGTCATGCGTAATTTTGGAATGGTTGATCGGATTCGAGTGAAATTTAAGAATTCAACAGAGGACATTTCTCCGATGATTTTTTTCATATGCGGACCGGATCCGGCAACTATTGGGGGGGGGGGAAATACGTGCCCCGTTTAGAATGGAGGGATCGGGATGGAACTTTGTGGGAAGAACAAACAGATGCTCTAGGTAAGTCATTTGCTGAATCGGATTGGCTACGTGCACCGCGGGGGAGCTGGGTGGGGTGGGGGGGGGGGGGGGGGGGTGGACCGGAAATCTCGAGAAACGGTTAGAATGATGGTATCGGAGTGAAACTTGCTGGGAAGAACAAACATCTGGTCCATATAAATCTTTTACATAATTTGACTGGATCCGGACACTTGAGGGGGGGGAGGGGTCTCCCGGAATTCCGTTTTTGGGGGATTTTCACGACGAAACTTGGAAGGCATATCAGGGACCCGGTCAAACTGACTTGGAATAAAAAAAAAATCCTCGATATGACTTGGAAACTTGGAAGGCATATCAGGGACCCGGTCAAACTGACTTGGAATAAAAAAAAAATCCTCGATATGAAAATCTTGGGGGGTGGAGTTGAGGGGAATCCGGAATATTGAGTCATGCGTAACTTTGGAACGGGTGATCGGATTCGAGTGAAATTTAATAATTAAACAGAGGACATTTTTCTCTTGTGACCTTTTTCATTTCCGGACCGAATCCGGCAATTATCGGGGGGAGGGCGGAAAATACTTGACCCGCTTAGACTGGTGTGATCTGGATCGAACTTCGTGGGAATGACAAACAGATGCTCTGGATTACTCATTTACAGAACAGGATTGGCTCCGGTTATTGTGGGTGGAGTTGGAGGAGGGGGAGGGGGGTCTGGGATTCCGGTGATCGCGCGTTAAGGTACTTCCAGATGTGCTAGGACGATGAAACTTCGCTGGATTATTGGAGACTCAACAACATTTGCTTAGAAATTGCTACTTCCCAAATCCGATTATTCCTTAAAGTACCAATCTTGACCGCAAAGTAAAAAAAATACTTTTAAGCAATATATGCATTTTCGTGATGCCCATCAGCCCATTAGCAGTTTTGCCTCAAGGGTTTTGCTTACAAATGAAGTTCCAGCTCCCTTATAGCGCGCATCTCAACCGCAAAGTCGAAACTTACTCTTGATCAATCAAATCATCTTGACACATGCAAGTGCCATATGAGCTTACAGCTCTTGTTTGGGGGATTTTCACGACGAAACTTGGAAGGCATATCAGGGACCCGGTCAAACTGACTTGGAATAAAAAAAAAATCCTCGATATGATAATCTTGGGGGGGGGGAGTTGAGGGAGGGGAATCCGGAATATTGAGTCATGCGTAACTTTGGAACGGGTGATCGGATTCGAGTGAAATTTAATAATTAATCAGAGGACATTTTTCTCTTGTGACCTTTTTCATTTCCGGACCGAATCCGGCAATTATCGGGGGGAGGGCGGAAAATACTTGACCCGCTTAGACTGGTGTGATCTGGATCGAACTTCGTGGGAATGACAAACAGATGCTCTGGATTAATCATTTACAGAACCGGATTGGCTCCGGTTATTGTGGGTGGAGTTGGAGGAGGGGGAGGGGGGTCTGGGATTCCGGTGATCGCGCGTTAGGGTACTTTCAGATGTGCTAGGACGATGCAACTTCGCTGGAATATTGGAGACTCAACAACATTTGCTTAGAAATTGCTACTTCCCAAATCCGATTATTCCTTAAAGTACCAATCTTGACCGCAAAGTAAAAAAAAATACTTTTAAGCAATATATGCATTTTCGTGATGCCCATCAGCCCATTAGCAGTTTTGCCTCAAGGGTTTTGCTTACAAATGAAGTTCCAGCTCCCTTATAGCGCGCATCTCAATCGCAAAGTCGAAACTTACTTTTGATCAATCAAATCATCTTGACACATGCAAGTGCCATATGAGCTTACAGCTCTTGTTGTATAGGTTAATGTTATTTTGTTTTTGTAGTCTTTTTTTTCTTTTATTCACATACTCCATCTTTTTCCTCCTTTGTGCTGTTGATGGGCAATAAAATGTTTCATTCCTCCATTCGTATAAGTTTGGTATGCCGTTTTCTTGCCGAATGTGGTCCGTGTAGTGGAACCGGAGAAAGACGCCTGAAGTTTTGAATTGCGCTGTGTTCTTTGATGGATGGGTAGTGTGGGATTACAGATTTGAAAGCCTGCTCATTGAGTATCAGGTGAAACATAGATTTAACAGGTTTCCTGAAATCCCCATTTTGGAGTTCTAGGACTTCTAGGAATATGTCCAAGAAGCATTACGTTTAGGATTGGAGCATTACAGTTTAGAATTGTTTGGTGGTTAAGGAGAAACCTTTTAGTGTTTGATAGTGCAAAACGGATACTTCAGCTGAGTTTTATTGGAGGTATATTTCGGCCCTTCTTGGAAAGGGTCCTCTTCAGGCTCAAAACCGCTCAAGTTTGGAATACGAACTTGTAGTAAAAATCAAATATCAAACATGATTCGCAGTCAGCTTCGGCTGAATGAATATTTATCCTCCAAGTACGGAACTTTTAGTGTTCTCTTTTTCGCTTGTTTCCGCTGTAGCCTATGGTCTTATGGTTTTTATTTATAACACGCTTATTAGGTACAGCAGAGTAAATAAAGAAAGGAAAAGGCACCAAAATAGTTAAACAGGGTTACGTTCTTTAAAAAAAATAAACGTTGACTTTCTTAAAATAGACTTTGTTATTAAAGTGTAACCTGATAAAAGACAAAGTTATAGGCTGACTAAAACATAGTGAAGTATTTTATGGCATTGATTCACGGAACTTGCTACTGGTGAAAATCCCAGAACTCTCTATCTCTTTGTGAATTCTACCAGAAAGGAAGCTTTAGAAATTCTTGGCACGTGTAGTTTCCTTTGCTGCATGGTCGGAAGGACAGGCGATCATAACCATAGGCTTAGCACTTCCTAGGCAATTACTTAGACATACGGGTAATTGGTTAAACGCTACGAAAAGTTGCGAATTCCGCAGATGATTACGGCGCCTAACCGCACATCAAGTGCTTACGAGTTAATACTTTCGTTCGGTCCTCGATCGCCCAACTGCCTGAAGTTAGTTATTCGTAACGGTATGTAAAGCCAAGTTTGATGGATGGTCTTGAGCGATTTTTGGCCCGCTTGGCGATGCTGAAGTCATCCTCGGGCGAGTCGGAAGAATTTTCGAAGATGTAATCAGTTTTACACATGTCTATTGGGAGGTTCAATTAGAAACCTAGGTTTGAGGCGGTCCATGCCTTTCGGCATAGCATAGAAAGAGCTCTTTGAGTCAAAGAAACACTGTATTTATGCTCCGCTTTCCAAAATGGTGGGTGAAAAATAAATTACTTATTACTTACTTACTTCAATTTTGCAAAAGCCATGTTAGCAAAAGCCTACACACAAAAACCATAACTACTATAGAAAAACAAAAAGAACACAAACAACAACTACGGATTGGCCAGGTTTTCCAGGTCCCCTGGTTTTCCACGATGGTAAGTCGCCGAACACATGACTAGTAATAAAAGTAAGAAGTTCGTTGTCTGTCTCCCGAACTTTTAGGGAGAACGACGCTTTTGCCTGTCTAAAAATTTCATGGAACTTGGAACTTCAGACAATTTTGAGTGACGATCTCAGCACTGATACTACACATTCTAGGCAGTCTAAACATAAAACCGTATTACATCCATTATAGGCAATATTGAGCCGATCTAACACTCCATCTGGACAATGGGAAATATTTTGAAGACCATACGTCGAAGACTACGTCTATTAGAATTTTAACAGTGATTCTGGCGTTTTCATGGATTCGGCTTTCCAGAAAGCCAAGCGAGAATGAGCCTCTCGCAAGATTCAACGGAAAGCCGTTGCGCCTATACAACTTCTCGCTGACTTCCGGAGATCACTTTCCACTTGCGTAGTGAATTCAACTACGGATTGGCCAGGTTTTCCAGGTCCCCTGGTTTTCCACGATGGTAAGTCGCCGAACACATGACTAGTAATAAAAGTAAGAAGTTCGTTGTCTGTCTCCCGAACTTTTAGGGAGAACGACGCTTTTGCCTGTCTAAAAATTTCATGGAACTTGGAACTTCAGACAATTTTGAGTGACGATCTCAGCACTGATACTACACATTCTAGGCAGTCTAAACATAAAACCGTATTACATCCATTATAGGCAATATTGAGCCGATCTAACACTCCATCTGGACAATGGGAAATATTTTGAAGACCATACGTCGAAGACTACGTCTATTAGAATTTTAACAGTGATTCTGGCGTTTTCATGGATTCGGCTTTCCAGAAAGCCAAGCGAGAATGAGCCTCTCGCAAGATTCAACGGAAAGCCGTTGCGCCTATACAACTTCTCGCTGACTTCCGGAGATCACTTTCCACTTGCGTAGTGAATTCAACTACGGATTGGCCAGGTTTTCCAGGTCCCCTGGTTTTCCACGATGGTAAGTCGCCGAACACATGACTAGTAATAAAAGTAAGAAGTTCGTTGTCTGTCTCCCGAACTTTTAGGGAGAACGACGCTTTTGCCTGTCTAAAAATTTCATGGAACTTGGAACTTCAGACAATTTTGAGTGACGATCTCAGCACTGATACTACACATTCTAGGCAGTCTAAACATAAAACCGTATTACATCCATTATAGGCAATATTGAGCCGATCTAACACTCCATCTGGACAATGGGAAATATTTTGAAGACCATACGTCGAAGACTACGTCTATTAGAATTTTAACAGTGATTCTGGCGTTTTCATGGATTCGGCTTTCCAGAAAGCCAAGCGAGAATGAGCCTCTCGCAAGATTCAACGGAAAGCCGTTGCGCCTATACAACTTCTCGCTGACTTCCGGAGATCACTTTCCACTTGCGTAGTGAATTCACTTTCCGAAACTAGCGGAGTGCAAAAACAGCTCTGGAAATCGAAGCGCGTTTTACCCGAAGTCTGATTTTTCAGTAATTTTTCCACGATGGTAAGTCGTTGAATACAGGACTGAAAGCAATAAGGTCTGACTCCCGAACTTTTAGGTAGAGCGACGCTTTTGCCTTTCTAAAGATTTCATGGAACTTGGAACTTCAGACAATTTTGATTGACCATATCAGCACTGATACTACACATTCTAGGCAGTCTAAACATAAAACCGTATTATATACATTATAGGCAATATTGAGCCGATCTAACACTCCATGTGGACAATGGGAAATGTTTTGAAGACCATACGTCTTGTAGCAATAAGTCTTGAATAAACGTAGTAGGGAGGGAGGGAGCAAAGATCAAACAAGTAGGAAGTAGAGCTCTGACATTACATAGAGGCTTCTACTGGCTAGGTCTGCAGATTAGAATTTTAACAGTGATTCTGGCGTTTTCATGGATTCGGCTTTCCAGAAAGCCAAGCGAGAATGAGCCGCTCGCAAGATTCAACGGAAAGCCGTTGCGCCTTTACAACTTCTTGCTGACTTCCGGAGATTACTTTCCACTTGCACAGTGAATTCACTTTCCGAAACTAGCGGAGTGCAAAAACAGCTCTGGAAATCGAAGCGCGTTTAGCCGAAGTCTGATTTTTCAGTAATTTTTCCACGATGGTAAGTCGTTGAATACATGACTGAAAGCAATAAGGTCTGACTCTCGAATTTTTAAGTAGAACGACGCTTTTGCCTTTCTAAAAATTTCATGGAACTTTGGAACTTCAGACAATTTTGATTGACCATATCAGCACTGGTACTACGCATTCTAGGCAGTCTAAACAGAAAACCGTATTATATCCATTATAGGCAATATTTAGCCGATCTAACACGCCATCTGGACAATGGGAAATATTTTGAAGGCCATACATGTTGGAGCAATAAGTCTTGAACAAATATAGTAGGGAGGGAGGGAGCAAAGATGACCAGTAGGAAGTAGAGCACTGACATTACGTAGAGACATCTACTGGCTAGGTCTGCAGATTAGAATTAGTGATTCTGGCGTTTTCACAGATTCGATTTCCAGAAAGCCTAGCGATAAAGCCGATCGCAAGATTCAACGGAAAGCCGTAGCGCCTGCCTATATAAATTCTCGCCGACTTCAGGAGATCACTTTCCACTCGCGTAGTGAATTCACTTTCCTTGACACTTTCCGAAATTAGCCGAGTGCAAAAACGGCTTTGAAAATCGAAGCGAGTCAAATTTTTCAGTAATTAATCCGGTTGCTGAGGCAAATGTTATTTTTTTCTTCGGACAAAAACAACCGGTGGATAAACTAGCGTAGCTTTCCAGATTGCCACAATTGCGCTATTAACAATAATCTATAGGTCGAAAGTTAATGCAACAGATTAAACTTCATGGACATATTTCAATGCTTCCACGATAATGTTTGGATCCGTGAAATGCAGACGACCTGGAAGCAAAACTAAACCGACCCCCCCCCCCCCCAAAAAAAAAAAAAAATCAATTCTCAGTTTTGTATTTGGTCAATTAAATAGAAAGCGAGATGAATGGAAGCATGATAAAATGGTTCACTTTTCCAACCTCTTCCTAATCCATAACACTGAGATCTGGTTTCTCGGGACTGTGTTTGAAAATACCAGCTTTATTTGCCTATATCGGTTCGAAATCGGAGAATAATCCGAAAATACAAAGCTCCGGATATTACGGCAAAACTCCAGGAGCTCCATGGTAATTTATCTGGACAAGCATATAAACGGCTTACTCCATATCACGGGCTTATCCGTTTGTTTTGTTGATTTTTGTGTTTATTTTGTTGCACAGTGTTTCTTTTGTTATTTGCTTGTTTCTTTCTCTTCTTTACTCCACAATCTTCACATTGTTTTTGTGCAATGGATTACAAATAAAGTATTATTATTATTATAATTATTAAAGTTACAAAAAGTTAGCTATAAAATTTATTTTACTGAAAAAGTTACTCACATAAAATCTTAGTACGTAGCTTAGCTGCCTATGAAACGAAGTTGGTAGCACTGACGAGCAGCTGCTCTTTTTTCACCGAACAATAAGCCGGCGAGATTCGCTTTGTTTGTTTTACTTTCTGGCGATGATCGTGTCGTCACTTTTTGCTCGAATTTCATTTTCTCGTCCGAAAATTGCCAACCGTAACGAACGATCTTTTGAATGGGCTGCTAAATTTCCGTTTCCACTTTTTTTTTTATCTCGGTCAAAATTTACGGTAGAAATGCCCAGCAACTGGACCTTGGCAGTGTGTATTTCAGCTATTTCGTTACATTTATAATTGCGAGAATTGGATTACTTTCAATCCATTAAACAATTTCTGCACATTATCATTATTTTAGTTGGTATTCCTTATTGATTCCGAAGGGATTGTCACTAGATTTGGAGTTTAAGAAATTGCATAATCGTGTCAGAGGTAGAATTCTTATATCATTTCTGTAAGTTAAACCGCAGCGGGCATTTTTTTGTCTGGTCACGGGGAACTAGCCTACACGGGGAAGAATGGCTGAACGGTTAAACAAGCAGCAGATTGTCTAAGAATAGGGTACTTCAGGTCTGAAAGTTTTCCTTCTTACCAAACTGACCTTGAACCATGTGTGGTGGCATTAATTGGAAAAGTCAGCAGAGATTTTATTTCAAGTTTATTTATTATTAAAGAATTAATTTTCCGAAAAAAATCAAAATAATCACATCGCCCTCAAATAGCTGACACTTTCATTGTTCGGAAGTTGCAGCAATTCCCTCCTATAATTAACCCTATATTTAGGTACAGTTTCAAAATTGAGGCATGAAAAATCGTCCTCATGCTAGTGAAACTGTCGATGCACGGATAACGGAATCCGTATTTTTTTTTCTCGCCGGATAAGTGATTCATCCGCAATAATAACAGTTCGTCTGGTGTCGATTAGGGTATGAAATTTAGTTAAGTACCTGAAGAAAACACGGTGAATCAGGGTATACTGTTTATTCTCGCCTCGGATGGATAGTCCTGTTGGAATCTAGTCAAAACGGTTTTTTCGAATGAGCCTGATCGTTTGAAATGCTTTTAGCTGGAAACTATGACTTGGTGGCCTGTTACAACCATATCAAATTAATTAATTAATTAATTTATTTATGACCCGCCATTTTGAAAAAGCGGAGTAAATGAAGAAAATGAACCAAACACATAAACGCACAGAAAAAGACACTTAATTTTCAATCTTCGGCCAGGAAGCAGTGGATAACGTCGTGCGCTGGTTGGGCCCAGTTGTCCATGATTTTTTAAAGCGATGAGGAAACATCCAAAAGGGTAACACTTGACAAAATTTCGACAAGTGGGGCAGGTGCTTTGCATATTTAAAATAACATGATCTCATTTTTTAATCTCCTTCTTTCGCAGAACATGAGTGACACCAGAACGAAATAGTATGGAAGGAGCGCAGAAGTAATTATATGGGTTCGGCAAAGACTAAACATATGCAAGACCTGATTATCTGTATCAAAATGATTGACAAATATTCCCCTTTGGGATCCCATCGAAACCTTTTGTCTTGTTCGTTTCATGATTGTCTGCGCTGCATTCATAGGACAAAGTTTTTCTCGTTTGGGTACATGCATATTGTTGGCGACCATGATTAATTTTGTTTTTTCGATTTCGGGTCATGGACAGCCCGAGGGACAGCCGTGTTTACCTGCCTGGACAAAAGCACTGATCGAAATTCTACTTCTGACCTGCAGTACAATTTATTTTAATTATCTATTAAGATTTACATTTGTTTGATTATCTTATTGTAGGTAATGTATTAATTTTATATGATATTTTAAGTCGTTCGCTGTAATAAAAAAAAAAATATGGAATGTGTAGTCGCTTCAAATTACGAAGCGAAATTTGATTTCGAGAGAACTTTAGTCCAAGTTAATTTATTTGTAACAATTCAACGTCTCTCGCCCTATTTTTCTTTTCTTTCCCGTTCGTTTTGTTGCTCTTCGTGTTTGCCTCATGCTTCTTTAACTTTTTGTTGACTGGCTGAACCAGGTAGTAATTATTTTTCCCGAAAGAATAGCTAAATTGCAGAAAGTTTGACACGATGGTGGTATTCGCGGACTGATGACTCAAATAATCGTCAGCCGTCAGTATATTCGATAAGTATATTCCTCTTCTAACTTTAAGCTATTTGGATATTAAACTTGATTGATTGTTAGATTGAAAAGTAAGACTCTACGCTTCACAACATTGCAAATCGTGATTAATCAGATTTTTCCTCGCCAGGATCAGTTTCCCGATGGCCCAGCAAACACTTCAGTTTTATTTCCTGTATCTTAGTTCATATGTACTGGGCATTATGGTTTTATGTGGTAATACCTCTATGTGGTAATGGAGTTGATGATTTGGTCCATGTTCTGTGCCGGTGTCCAGAGCTTTCTGGGTTAAGAAGGGAATTATTGGGAGGTGAGGATATGTTACTTCCTGACATCTTAAAGAGCACGAAGCCAAGTGTTATATGTAACATTTTAGATCTGTTGATGGTGTGGTGAAATTTCGAGAGAGCGTTGGCGAAGTTTAGTTCATGTAAAGTTATTTTGTTTTGTTGTTTTATATGTATTTTCTTGTATATGGCCTTTGGCTTTGAATACAATTATTATTATTATATATCTGTCTTTAGTCTTCGATTGCGCATCACTGAACCACTGGTCCGAGAAATTCAGTCGGATGACTCCACCTATGAAAACTTTCAGTGAAGTCCAAGCCTATCCGTTAATGTTCCAAATCCGGGAAGTGGCGGCTTGATGACCATGCGCGCATATTCGGAACTGGGTCAGTGAGCACGTTCTACGGAAATCCATATAGTCTAATTATTATCTCATTCGAACCATGCATGTTTTCTCCACTGAATGACCTCTGTGGGGTTGAATAATTACCTATAAGAAGCAGCTTGCACCGCCAGTTACTTGTTCATGGTCTCCTGGTGCCAGATAACCCTTATTAGGATCGTTCGGCGAGACGTGAGGTGTTTTGCTGCTTTTATTCTACTGGCTATGGCTGCGGCTGCATTCCTACGTTGGATAAAAAAAAACACAAACTGGTCGTTGGATGAAAAACACCATTTTCCCTAGCCGTCTTTTTTTTGAGGGCAGTAAAGATAAAAGGATGTGACCGGATAAGGGTTGAACTGCAACGTGGAAGATCCGATTTCATATCTCTTACCCTACCGGATTCCGCCAGCATTTTCAGAAGTGAATTTGTTGCCGACTATGCATGCGCATATTCGGAACTGGGTCAACTGTTTGCTGTTTTTTTTCTACTGGCTCTGTCCACATTCCTGCGTTGGATCGAAAACACACACAATTAGTCTTTCAAGGACTGTCAAATTATCCTTTCGAGATATCTACGAGACCAGTAAAAAAGCAGCAAAATGTCACGGGATCAAGCTCGAGCTGAGCGGCGGGGAAAACACGAATTCAAATTCCTTAATGGAAACAATAATATCTGTATTGAAAAACCCGAAGGCAACATACAGTGTGAATCAACAACTAATATGGAAATTTAGAAACTAAGAAATAGTGCTTTTCAACTTAACAGCTTGATGCAAAAAGTTATCAATGAATCAGTCTCTCTTGACGTGGTTCGTAGGATACCAAAAAGCTGACCACCATTCCCAACAAGACCAAAGGTTTCGATGGGATCCCAAACATTGAATACTTATTGAACTACTTGATCCTCGACTTGATCCAAACAAGCTAATCTTGTAGATTTCCGGTACTCGCAAAGCCCCTTTAAAATTTTGCTATAACCTAACCAAGTTCAGATATGGATTCAGCATACATGTTTACTCCAACATCTCATCCCTAATCGACTTCATACCAACTTGACCACTTGTCCAAATTCCTCCTTTTAGCAGTAGGGTACTCTCGGTGAACTGCATGCAGAGCAAAAGAGCTGGTGACACTGAGAGGCGAATCTTTCAATCTAAATTTTTGGGTTTTGGCAAATTTTGCCAGCTTATCCGTCAACGAAATGAAGTCCAAAATTGGATTCAGCATGTCTCCTTACCCCGATACCGAACGTCTAATCGATCTTTAGTATGTTCGAAAGCTGCAACAGCATGTCTGCTCATACCCTACATCGACTATATATAAATTGGTTTTTTAAACTTCATATCATTGGGTTTTAGAACTTCATGCCAAATTTCCGGTTGTGGTCGGATTCCGGGCCAACTTAATATTCGTGTTCAGCATGTCTCCTTACCCCTAAATCAAACCTCCGGTCAACTTCAGATTAAACTTTAACTTTTCATACATTTTTCGGTTTTGCCGGATTCCGGGGGCAGCACTTGTACGGCAAGAAAACAAGTGTCTTATTTGGATTCATCGTATCTCCTCACCCCTAATTATATAATTACCCCTCATTAGTTTTTAAAAAAATATTTCTTTCGCCCCTTAACTTGAAACCCTCCCTAGTCAAGTTTGAATAAAATATCTCAACCCCTTCGAGAGTTATCGTGCTAACAGACGGACAGACGGACAACTCGTAGGTATCCCGTCACTTACATTTTGGGATCCCAAAAACAATGAACCCCTTTAACACTCCTGCGCCCCCCCCCCCCCTAAGCTCCTGGAACCTGAAGAGAGATATGGCATGATGCTAGACAGCAGTTCCAAATGTGAATTGTTGCTGGTCATGCGTGAGTATATTCGCAACTGGGTCAGATTTTGCTACTTCTGTTCATTTGGCTGTGGCTGCATTCCTGCGTTGAATGAAAAACGCACAGCGTTAAAACCAATGTCTTCGCTTGTAGAGAGATATCTTGGAGGCCAGTAAAAAGTAGATGGATGTAATCCGGATCAAGCTCGACCTGAGCAGTGGGGAAGCCCCGAATTTGAATACCTTAATCTCGACCTTTATGAGAGTAATGGCAGACCGGCTAACTCCAGCAGGATCAGATGTGAATCTGTTGTTCTTTTTAATGCTTGTCAGGTCACACTACCGAATTCTCGGCAATGGTGTCCGAAATGGTATTTCTGTCTAGTTCCCAGCCCTTCCAGTCTGCTTTAGTCATACTTTCCTCATTCCGCCTTCTGGCCTGCAGGTCTTTTCGTTTCGGTATTTTCACAGCCGGGTGGATATTACAAGAATACTCCCCGCAGTGGGTACAGCACTGTTGATTGATTGTTAAATTGAATTTTGTAAGTTTAAAGTCCATAGAAAAAATAGGACCACTACTTAGCTAGCCTTTACTGAGCTTCAGCCTTCTTGAAAAAGAAGAGGTTTCATTCTCATGTCAACTCCCTCATAAACACTCAATCCATACGGCCACCCCCACCGAACCACCCCAACCATTATAAATAGATAGTCACCTTACCATTCTAAAGAATCGTTTTCTCCCTATTTTTCAACTAAATTAGTATATTCAAATAATGTATACAATGGATACGTCAGCTCTGATGCCTCATCAGCGACATTTCGGCCCTTCTTGGCAAGGGTCTTAAAAAAAAACAAAAAAAACGCATCCGTTGTATACATTATTTGAATATATGATATTTGATAGAGCAAAAGGTATACGTCAGCTGAGTTTTATTAGAGCTATATTTCGGCCCTTCTTGGCAAGGGTCCTCTTCAGGTTCAAAGCCGCTCAAGTTGGAAAAGAAGCTCTAATACAACTCAGCTGACGTATCCGTTTTGCACTATCAAATCTGATTCGCAGTCAGCTTGGGCTAAAGGAATATTTGAATATATGTTTCAAAGTCAGCTTGGGCTCAAGGAATATTTAACTGATCAGTTTTCAAAAACCCTCATAAATGGGAAAAGAACCAGACCAATCTAGTGTGAAAGGCAAGGGAAGGAAATACAGTAATACTCAACTGGCTGTCCCACTTTGTTGTGGTCCCCAATATCAGTATCAACAATGGGGTGCAAATTGATGCCCCCTGATATCTGGATATGTGCCTTTGCGATCAGCTTCCTTTGAGGTTCTATTCCCCGAGAAGCCTAGGTGTCTCCTGAGCAGCTTACGTGCTTCGTGTTAGACACCACGCCTTTCATTGCGCATCCCCTCGCATCTGGAAGTCTCGAGTATTTTCGACTTGTAACGTGACGTTAACAACTTCTTCAATGCATTCCACCCCGTCCAAGTATGCAGGTCATCCTTAGCCTCGGAGCTAGAGGACCGGAACATTAAACGATTTTAATTTTCAAAGAATGTTCATGCAAATTTAGATGGAATCCGTGTATGTGAGAGTTTGCGACGAGGAGCGACGGCCGCAGGCTATGTCACCTGTGCATGACATTTATTTTGAATATCTTTGATTAATATTTCGAAAGGACCAATTTGATTTTGACCCGAACGTTCGTGACTTTTTTCAAACTCGAGATTTTCACACAGGGATTCAACAAGTCACAATTCTTGAAGTGAAATTTACAAACTTAATGGGATTTGAGCAACGGATCAGAGCCAAAAGGGTCGTGATGACTAGTAAAGAAGTCAAAGCTGGATGTGTGAAAACTGCATTTAAAGTCCGTATCCAAATCCAATATTCAGCATTTGCTTCGTTTAAACCCACCGTCAATACCGTAATACGATACAAGAATCTGGGCTTCGAGCGTTCTTGTGACACATAGCAACACATTTCAAGTAAGACAGAAAACAAAAATGAAAAAAAATAGATATAATAGATAAACTGGTGAAGAGAATGACAGACGATGAGCAAATGGGTACTTTTTCATTTGCAACAGGCAAGAAGTGAATGAATATTTGGTTTTGCTTTCCTTTATGACAAGATTCCGTAAAAATTCAGGCCATGCCAAACAACAACAAAACGAATCCATAGCCTCATCGCCTATTTACGATTCATCATCATCTATTTTGGACTTGGAACAGTTTGGAACAGTTTACCGGAAGTTTACATGTGTCAAAACATAGAGAAGAAATACAGTTTGTTTTAAGTCTTGTTTTGACGGTGAGCCGTGAGAGAAAGTGGATAAGTATTGACATGTTTGTTTTTCTAAGGCAGAGGACCCTTGCAAAGAAGGGTCTATACTGCTAAAATAAACATTAGCTGAAATCTATTCAAATAATGTGTACAACGGATACGTCAGCTACGATGTTTCATCAGCGATATTTCGGCCCTTCTTGGCAAGGGTCCTCGTCAGGCTGCAATCTTCAGGTCCAACGTCGAGGAAGGAAACAAACCTGTAATGATTACATTGTTTCCTTCCGTGACGTTGGTATTTGACACCATGCAGCGACTATGGAAACCCCAACCAAAACTGAGCGGAGCTAGAGGTATTTGCTCTAGCTTTTAGTTGTTCATGCATGGCATCATTATCTATCATTGCAGCAAATCTCTTCCAAATATAAAAAAGCAACTTCATTCTATACTTATAAATAAATTCAAGAATCAACGAAAAATTCAAAAAAATTAAAGTAAATTTTTATTTTGTCGGTTATAAATTTTTGGGTGGGGTCCTGTTAAGTAGACGGCCATCGGTTACCCTCGCTTGCGTATTGCTTTTGTTTTTTTCGTGTGTTTTCGGGTTGATCTTGCTGAGTGTCGCTGGGTTTGTGGGGCGGGTTCCCGTCTAGTGGTGAGTCATGGAATTATTAACATTTAATTTTGGAATTAGTTATATGTAAAATAGTTTTCTTTTATAGTGTACCGGGTTTTTGTCAATCGACCTAGTGTCTCCGGCTTGACCCTATATTTATTATAGTTTTATACAGAAGTGTAATTAAAACCTTGAACCTTGAAAACCAGTATAATTCCGTCTTCGCCGTTGCTCATCCCAGAGCAAAAAGTGCAGGAGGCACGCTGACCTTCTCTGACTCCAGAGAACCATTCGGCTTTGACTTTGGAAGTTTCTTCTACGCGGCTTCTCAGCGATATAGCTATTTGTAGAGGTAACGAAAGGTGATTTGCCGCGTAGCTCCTAACCTCCGCTCGTTTGCATCGGGCAGGGTAAGGGGAAATATTCGACTCTGCATGGTCATGTTACAGAGATAGGGAGGCGGAGGTTCTATTTGATTATTTGTTCTTGATTTAACGCGGTCAAATATGATTATCCGGTATGATTATCCAGCTTGGAATGAAGGAATACTTATGTACGAAGTACAGAACTTTCATAGCCCAGACATACAGACTGTAGACAGACAGTATACATCTTAGCCTTTTCAGTTCTAGCTTGAGCCGGAAGAGGACCCTTGCGTTAATGCCTAAACCTAGTACGGGATCCGTTATCATTGTCATGCTTTTTAAAAATTAAACACATCAGAAGAATGTAAATATTCAGGGCAAGCTTCGCGAGGTTAAACGCAGGGATGCCCGTCCATGTGGCAAAGAGGGTGTAAAAATACGTTATTTCGTCTCCGTGTGGTGCCAGCAACCTTTTCCTTCAATGCAGGATCAGCGCTTTAGTCCTCCGATATGTTACTCACCGGTTCAGCTGCTAAATCCTGATGTATCGTCTCACTGATCTTGCGTCCACTTATGTCTGAGCTTTTAACGCAACTACCTAGTTAAAGCGAGTATCACTACTGACCGTAGGAACAGGTGTCGGGACGCAGCCCGATATGATACCGCTATACCCTGAAAGTTGCGTCAAGATGTGGCTGGCAGTATGTTGCATGTATTTTATTCAGACTCTGACACATATACTCAATACCCGAAGACCATAGAGCTTTCTCTCCTTACAGATCGAAGCCCAGTCACTTTGTTCGATGTTGGAGGTGTTCGAAAATACCCTATCACTGCAAAAAAAAAAAATATGCAATATTTACTACTGGGATACTGGGATCTTTATTGAGATAATATTGCCCCTAATTCGGATTAATCTTATCCCAATAGAGATAAGATTAATTCCAGTAGCAAATACTGCATCATTATTCGGAGAAACTTTTTACAGTGTATAGTGAGAAGAACAGACATCCGGAGAAACTTTTTCCAGTGTATAGTGAGAAGAACATACTTTTCCAAGTATGAGCGCTCTAATAATCGACCGTAACTTTGAACTGTTTATCGGCAGCGAGTACGGTTCGATGACCAAAAGAGAACCTGAATTGAGCTGTGGAGTAACACTTTAGTCTTGAACCTTGTTTTTTGCATTTTATGGCACTTGCCCTTCGGCCAAGTGCCACATAGTGATCGCAGTGTCTGCCGGCCTGTCTCAGTTTGCTAGTTCGGGTACTTCCCCACAAGTTAGAACGACGAAGCTTAGCAGGCGTGTTAAGGACTCTATGCGATGGGGATCGACTAAAACCAGGAAGGGAAGGGAACGCGAGAAAAGCAGGAAGGCATACTAAAACCAGGAAGGGCATACTAAAACAAGGAAGAGATGGTGAACTTTGAATTTAAAAAGTTGCCGTTCCCTCAAAGAAGATTAATTTAATATTTCCAGTTTCCTTCCTCGTTTTAGTACTTTCGAGGTACTAAAACGAGGAAGGAAATGGTGGACTTGAGATATCTTAGTTACCGACCCCTCGCTGGACTTTTAGTCGCCTACCGTCAGCACGAAAAATGAAAAGGTGAATTACAATTTTAAAGTTGCCAACCCCTCACTGAACTTGATGCCTACCCATGTCAGGATACGAAAACGAGGAAGAGATGGTGAACTTTGAATTTGAAAAGTTGCCGACCCCTCAAAGAATACTAAACAGAGGAAGGGAACAGTGCGGGTTTCCAGTTTTGAATTCTGGCGACAGCCTTTCTCGTTTTAGTATGCCCTTCCTGGTTTTAGTATGCCTTCCTGCTTTTCTCGCGTTCCCTTCCCTTCCTGGTTTTAGTCGATCCCTTTGCGATGGTCTAGGAAAACTTACGTTCCTGGATCCAACCATTTTTGAGGGCGTAAACAGAAGGGGAATCGGGAAGTTATTGACCTACGCAAGTTGCGAACGGACCGTGAAACTAAATGGGTGGTACGGGTGGTACAGAACTGATGACCTAGATTTGCAAACCACATGCGACCACGGTTGGGGGAGTCGACAACGGTGTGGGGGAGGGGTTGAAGGGTGTACCAGAAATTTGAAGATATGACCCGAATTTGACTCAAAGTTGATTGATTGGAAAAGCAGATGTCAGAGTATTGGCGTTTCTGTGTCCAAGACGGATTCGGCCACAGTTGGGGAGAGTGGGACGGGGGGGAGGGGCACCTGAATATCCCGAAAAATGCTCAAATTCGTGTGAAACTCGATAGGTGCTAAGGGAAGATGACCCTCGTCCATTTACGTATCCAAACCAGCCACGGTGGGGGAGCTGTAGGGGGGGGGGGGGTCGCGCAAATAGTTTGGCACGCCTGGGGACTAAGCGAGCGGAACGATTGGGCTAAAACTTAAAAATTTGCCCTGCATTATCAATGTTGGGTTTCTGGGAGGATTTGGCCTCGGCGAGGTTAGTTGGAGGGAGGTAGTGGACATTTTTCCAGAAATGCTCAGACCCGAGTGGCACTTGATGGGTTGTACGGTGGGATTCTTAAATATCCTATTTCCTAGACTTGCCGGTTGCTGCTCAGTGCTAGAAATTTGTCAAATTCACCTGAACTTGATGGTTTTTAGGGAATCTGCCGGTTTATTCCTCAGGGAACCTATCGGAATTTGCTCAAGGAATATACCGGAACTTGTCTCGGGGGTAACAAGTTCCATGTGTTTCCATTCGAGACATGGTTCTCATGGAAAGTTTAGACGTCAATGGATAAATATGAGGTTGCGTTCTGGAAACATTCGTAGAACTCTTGCCTGGGTCCAAATGGATGGTTTTTGCTTGTCTCCGACTTAAAGCCTACAGTGTGTGAAGTAGAGCTGAGTATGTCAGAGGACTGTTCCGAGCTATGAACCCAAGCTCTTATTTCTTCAAACCATAGCTGCGTTCGTTTTCATCGCCGTTCCAACGGTCGTTTTTACTATAAGAGTTTTCATTATAACGTAGTTCGTGAACGGCGTTCGACTGCCGAGAATAAGGGGTTTTCTTTGTTCGGTTGAAAAGCCATTTCATTCGTCGTTCCTAAAACGACGAACGGAGGCGGAAAGTCAGTTTCAACACCTCGATTCAGTAATTAGGCGCGAATTTTCGAAATTCTCTGCAAAACAAATTAAACTTGTAAACTAAACTTAAAAACAGTGGGCCTGTTATACTAAAATCCATTTTTGTACTTAATTATAGCTGCTGTTGTAAACATTGAGTCAGTTCAACTATTAACGTTTTCGTATCAACTTCGTTCGTGAAGCGACGTTTATAGAACGTGCCAAACAAAACACTAATATGACAAATTTTAAACGACGTTTTTGGTACCGACAACGACGCACGACGAAAACGAAAGCGGCTCATGTTTCCGATTTCGAGTAGAAATCTCCGTTATAGAAGGCAGGCACCAGTTTCAAATTAGAGGTGGGCTAAAATTGAAATGCGCTGAAGATGCGCGACAATAAAGACAACGGCTGAAATCTCATATGGCCCTTGCGAGGCTAGATAGCCTGTTTCTCAACTGAGTAACGCATACTGTCTGTCCACAAAGATGGAACACGTGGGACATTTGTTCTTGCAAACGAGTTTCAACCGAACTGAGCACGTCCGGAACATTTCCGGGCGCCCATTCACCGCCACCCCTCCCTCCTACCTCGGTCGGATGCGGTTCGGACAAATGCACGGAACATCTCGGGCTCCTGGTGCTACACGCGGACAAGTTTCACTCGAATCAGGGAGCCCGTTTGCGACTTAACGCATCACAAAATCCGGATTCCCCCTCCCTCCAACCCACACGGATGATTGAGTCCGGGTAAAGAAGGTTTCGTTGAGTATCAAGTAGGTTCCTGTACATGCGTGTCAAGTTTCATTGTCCTAGCTTGTTTGGGAGTGACAAACTTGCAGAACCGACGTGCTTTCTTAGGACAAGTCATAGTCTTAGATATCGGTCAGTGACCTTATGTGAGTTGCCGACCTGTCGAGTGACATGGGAAACCACCAGTATCTTACACATATATCTCTAGAGATAAAAGATACGTACCCTCCAAGGAAAAGAATCGTTGAGTTTGATCGTACTACTGAAGGTTGTAGAACACGAAAAATTGTACTTTATTCCTATCGGTGAATATATTTGAGTCTATATATATAGCTCCGAGCGGCCAGCGAGGCGCCTGTCGCGTGTACATTTATATACCGTCCTAGGGATAATCAAACACTATTTTAGGTCCCCATTATACGACGTTACCATTTACGTCACGACAGTATGGTCCGACATAATTTGTACGACACTGCATATTCTTGAAACTCTGCAGTTCTGACAGGGATCGATAACAAGGGACCTAATCCCCAATGGACCTAAAGCAGAGGCTTGAGATTTATGTGCTACGAAAATGGTGTATGTGCTGATAGAGCTTGCGATAAATTGACCATGTGCCGACTAATCTTTTTGAAGTGTCTTAGAAAACTCTTAAGAAACAAGACCAAAGTTTTCGATGGGATCCGAAAAATTCAAAATTTATTGGATTTCCTGATCCAAACAGTCAATACCGATTCCCGGTCTTCGCCAGGCCCATTAAACATGTTACTTTTTATCCCTAACCAACGGCTTGAAAATGTACAAAAATTATACCGTAGTGGCGTGTTTTGACAGATTACGGCCAAACGGCTAATCAGCTGAGAAAATCCCATAAATCTCATCTCTAATCGACTTTAGAACAATCTTTACTTCAAAAAACAAATCCTTGTTTTCCATATCCCGGGCGCATCCAGCATGTCTCTTTACACCTACATCGACCCCGTGACCAACTTTAGAAAGGAGTTTTACTTTTACCAAACTTCAGGCTTTGTCCAGATTCCGAGCAAACTCTTTGTCGGGCAAGAAAATAAAGTTCAGATATGAGTTCAGCATCTGTTTTTTCCAGTTGCCTATGTCGAATGTTTTAATCGACGCCTAGTAGATAAAGAACTTCGCAAAATCTATGCAGACCCAAAGAATCGGTGACACCGAGAGACGAACCAAGAACTTCTTGATCTACAGTCTGACGCTCTAACGGTTGAGTTGATACTTACAAGTCGACTTAAAAATTCAACTTCTCTCGAGTCTACCAAGTTTCCGGTTTTGGTACATTTCAGCAGAATTGCAAGTCTGACAAGTAAATAAGGTTCAGAATGGATTTATTTCAGGTTCTACACCGGATGTGAACCTCTAATCGACTTAAGAATGAGCTTTTATTTTTACCAAGTTTTTGGTTTCGGCCAGATTCCGGGTGAACTATTTGTCCGGGAAGAAAATAATGTTCATATACGGATTCAGCATGTCTCCGTACCTCTCGTTCGAAACTCTAATGAACAAATTTTCCGGTTTTGTCCGATTCCAGGCGAAATGTTTGTCCGGCGAGAAAATAATTTTCATATTCGGATTCAGCATGTCTCCTTACTTCTAGATCGGCTATCTCATTAGCTTACAAAGTCTGGTTCAAAATCGGATCTGTCCCCGACCGCAAAAGGTGTAACTAAAGTATCTGATGTTATTACTGCCCAGGTCATTCCAGTTCCTGAAATCGTTTGGCCCCTACGCGTGAAAACATTTATTTGAACTACCGCCCCTTTATTTGAACTACCTACTCCACCCATAAGTATAGGGCTACAGAGCCTGTCCTTTGACCCTAAGAATCCCCAGACCAAGTTTGAACAAAATATCTCGTTCCCAAAGCTATCGTGCTTACGGACGGACGGATGGACTGACGGAAAACTTTTACGAAGTCATTGTATCCTTCCACTTACGTTTTGGGATCCCAACAATTAAGCTCTTAAAAAGTATGCCGAACTAGAAATTCCTTTCTTGGACCTCAGGCAAGCTTGGCCAATGTAGGCTACTTTCACATACAGCGCGACATTTTGGTCTCTCTCTTCTCTTGTTGATTAAGTCCATCTAATTGCGCCCCGCCCAGGCCCCGCCCGTCTGTGAGGTATAATGAAGTGTCTGGACTTTTTACATCTGTATGACAGGTAGTGAGTGAGCCTACAAGACCCTCAAGCCCTCAATTTCATGGTCAGCAAGCTCTACGCTCTTCTCCAGACTGTGACGGTTTGTCGCATGCCTAATACATGCTTGGGGCCCGGTTCATCCCCTTGACTATGTTTTAATTGTCATCATGGCTGAGGCCATAATTGTCGTCATGGTATGTTCCAAGAGAGTTTGCGTGGACCGACAGAGACGCTGCAAAATACACACATCAGAGGTGGCACGGATTCTATAAGCTCGGCCTACACTTGCTCCACGTTTTTCCTATTTTTTTGTCCTATTCCAGTTCACCGGTTCCTCGGTTTTAGCCTACCTCGCTCCTTTGTTTGGTTGAGTCTTGGACTAGTTGTCCGCGATGTAAGCCATAGATATCAGGCCCGCCAGAGTAGCCAAAAACAGGAGCATTAGCATTCTAAGCCTTGATCAGTAGTTCAGCATTCTTGCAGAGACATGTGAAGTTCGTCACAACCTTTGCACACTTGGGTTTCATCCTTTTGGATTCGAATTTGAATTATAAAGGTCGTACAGTACAGTAGTGTGAGCTTTTGAGTTTTCTGTCAGTAAAAGCCAGGCTTCACCTTCCAGATTTTTCTTCCGGATTCCAGACAACCGTTTTCGTCGAGACGGATCTGGAGGGTAAAGCCAGGCCAAAACCGTCTGGAAGTCCGGGGTGTTGGACACCCCAGATTCCGGATGTCTGGAAGGTGCCAAAGAGGCAACCCGTTCGAGAGACACTACAAAATATGCAAATGGAAAAGAACATGGAAAGTGATTGACACCTGTGACTGGGATGCAAGAGATTTTTGAAATGTAAAGGGGACATTTAGGAAATTTTGAAGAACAGCAAATTTAGCAGTCCTCATTATCGTGAAAATCTGGAAGGGTTGGCTTGACTATGCGGAATCCCGGACGTCTGGGAATCTGGAAGGGGAAGCCAGGCTTTAACTCCACATTCTAGCCCGGACAAGGCGGGCTGGTCAGAAGAAACCCTCACTTCTTCCTTTTAACCTCGAGTCTGATCGATATCGTCTCGTAGTCTCAAATCCCGCTTAGAGCTTCCAGTAACGATTGAATTTATTTCTTGAGGAAACCTTACGGTAATTTACAGCTGATAATAAAACACAACAAGAATACTTCTCAGGTTGATTGGATAAATCGAAAGAACAAATTAGCGTGATGAATATGCAAACCGGAAAAACGAGACTTGAGGTTTGTTCTGCCTACAGTATCTTTGTCTTGGTTACTGTGACTGAATGCGTAAGGAACTGTTCAAGTATGTGGATAGTTCCTGATCGTGTCCGCCTTGTTCACGAAAAGTGATCTGTATCAGTTATAAATTATGTGTATGTCTTATGCCGTAGCTCTGACATCACAGATGTGTAATTCATCTTTAACGCTCTATGAAGAACAGGCTCCCCCAAAGGATAAACTCTAAGAAGAAAAGAAAAACTGTGCGAAACAAAGCTAATCCGGGTGATTAAGGGAAAACAAAAGTAGGTTTCAAGAAATATACATTGGGAGTCCTAGTACAGTGGCCAAAGAAATGATTATTATTCGAAGAAAAGGAGCGAAGTTTATAACAATATCTCTGTTTAGGCTAGAGCTGCTGCGAGTCCAACAAGTCCGAGTCCTTGAAAAAGGCGTCTCGAGACGAATCCAGAGTCCGAGTCCACCAGCTTTGGTTGAGGCACAGTATCCTCTCCTTCTATTTGACGTTTAAGAACCCGTCTCACCTATGATACGAATTTACTCAGCTTCCTACTTCCAGCCCACTCCCGTAAGTCAACATTTCATAGGTATACCCTAACCCTAACAATTGCCCTCTACCCTAACAATTGCCAGTACACTGATTTTTGCTCTTGCGTTGTTTGGCCCTTTACGCGACGTATTAGGCTCCCGAACATTGTTTTTGAGAAGCTTATTGGTCAGAAGATCGGTTATGCAAATTTTGCCTTGTTTTTCATCAGAAGCAATGTGTCTGGAGATAGGGCTAGAAACAGCCGAACCCTTGGGGAAGTTACTGTAAGCAGAGTTCAGCTCACAAATATTCAGTTACCTTGTAACATGGTATTAGACAACCTAGATTGGATCAGATTGGATGCGATATATCCTTTGAGATCTGAGTGAAGAGGGGGAGGGCGTAGTTGATAAGAGTGTCCGTTGACTGCCCCTCAGACAACCTGTTGGACGCGATTCGGATTCTGCATCTTTGTAGCCAGCACACTTTAAAGTCTAACTGAAAACCCAGCTCATTTTCATACTGTGGACTTGAATACACTTAATTCTTGTGACTCTGCTCAGAGTTTTTGATTTATTTCATCTTGGGCTCTAATAGTAGCCTAACGTTCAGAATATACACTGCTGGCCCGACAAGAAAAGTTCATCCAGACGCGGAGAATCTGAATTTGAAAAAAAAGCGTGCATATCAATACTAGCGAAGCGAAGCACAGGAAATGTTCAACTCCAGATTGAAAGGTCACCTCTGAAGAAAACCCGGTATTGCATTTGACCCAAAAAGATTTATTTTCCCGACGATCCTTTACCGCTGTAGCCGCTAAATGTTTTAAGCATAGAGGTACAGGCAAATAGGGGTACCACAAAACCGAAAGATAAAGTCCATTCGATGAAAATCGATAGTATGAATGACGGAGCAACGACGTAACTTAACTTCATCGGGTCTTCAAGCCCATTTAAGTGAATAAGTGATGGGTAACTAGACTGTCATGAGCGTGTTTCATCCTACTTAACGTAGTTACTAAGCATGACGTCACAAATTCTGCCTTTCTGTCGTCAAGGCTGGATCGATTTTTCTATTTTCCAGCAGAATATAATGCCGCGCGGGCGACTCCGACCAGTCACGTGACAGAGATCCGTAGTTACTACGCTCCCGAGCGTGGTAAGCAAATAGTTACTATTAGTTACTATTTCGAGAAGGCAGGAACGGTCAACGTAGTAACTTTTCGTGAGGTTGGGACGGGAATAGTAACTAATAGTTACTATTGGTACGAGGGTGGAACACGCTCCATGTCTCAGCCCTGTTCGCTTAAACTTTAGAGACGGGTTCGAAACCAACTGTTTATAGCCTACTTATAAACCAACTCTGTTTCTCCACTTCTAGACGCCTGTAACTTGTCCTTCTGCCAAATTATGATTGAACTAAACATGCAATTTATCCAGGTTGGTAATTACAGAGTTTTAAGCCCCCTTGCTCGCCAATCACTCTTTTTCAATGATGCTGGGATTCCTAAATTGATTCCATGGCAGTGTCGTGCCAAGTACTTTTTACTGAAGTACACGTAGGCCTACTAAGTACTCCAGGATTTTTTTACTCAAGTATAAGTATTAAGTATTTCTCAAAAACTCTCCGTAAGTATAAATACTTTTTGAAAAGTACTTCAGTACTTAAGTACTCAAGTACTTCTACGTAGGCTTACTGTAGTCGGTTTGTAAAAAAAAATGCCTTATGAAAGGCTGAACAACGAAAAATGATCTCGACAATATCCCCTGTGAGGGCACAGGCTATATCAAATCAAGTTTTTGGATCCCAAGAGTAGTGACTGAAAACCGATGACTTCGTTAAAGCGTGCCTGCCCATCTGTCTGTCTGTTAGCAAAATACCTCTTGAGGGGATTAGATGGTCTATCTTGTTAAAACTTGGTGTAAGGGTGATCTGAAGTATAAGCCGTTAGCGGGTTGGCCCCGAGCCCTTCAAAGTACAGGTCATTCATAGATGGGTTCCCGTAGTCATCTATTTAGGGGTGGGGGAGGGGGTTTCAAGCCAAGATTTAATTTACGGGGGAGAGACATGTGGAACCACATTTAATTTTGTCTTTGCCCCTGATAATTGTTTCACATGGAATCAGACAAATGATGACTTTCGGCAGTGCTCATAATTTTTTGAGCAAGTGCTTTCGAGTGGTGACAAGCTGACATGCTGAATCAGTCTGTATGGTCAATATTATGGACGATGATATGAAGACCAGAAATTCAGTTGGCCTTGTGTTGGGTTTTTGTCTGGTGTTATGCGTTTCGGATTCACCGGAATCAAGTGAAAATGGGAACTTTCAGAAGTTCTAGTCATGCATCTCTCCAGTTGTTCGCGTCTGTATAGAGCTATATTTGGTGCAGTAAAAATCACTGGATCTCTGATGTCTTTTCAGATTCATCAAACATGATTAACATAGTACTGAAGGTAGTGCTAATGGAATGTTTAACTATTATGAAAACACTTGAGTAGGCTACTAAAGTACCCTCAGGTACTTATACTTCTTACCAGAGGCGTTACTAGCCAAAATGCTTGGGGGGGGGGGGACGAGGCATTTACCGACTGACTGGTAATTTTTACCGACTTTTTCTACAGAAAAAATGACTGTTTTCAGCAACAAAAATGACATTTTTTGAAAAAAATCGACTGATTTTCGGAAAAACCGACTATTTTGACGAAAAATCGACCATTTTTCAGAAAAAATCGCGCCGATTCGTATTTTTTTACCGACTCGCCAGCAGCATTGGGGGGGGGGCGTCCCCCCCCTCCCCCCCCAGTCGTGACGCCCCTGCTTCTTACTATACTTATACTTCTTACTTCTTACTAAGTACGAGTATTAAGTGCTTTTGAAATTTTGTACATGAGAAAGTTTAATCCCTTCCAACATTTTAAATGTCTTCTTTCATTTTTGTTTTTTGTCCGGCTCGATGTGTGTAGCAATGGGGGTTTTATTTTTTGTCTCGCTCGATGTGTGTTGCAATCGGGTAGGGTAGTTCGATGCCTGAAATCTTGTTCGTCTTACTGTTCAGCCATAAGTGAGTGTGGTCTGTGTAAGTAAAGCAATTGCTAAAGATTGGGTTAGGGATTTGTTTTAAGAATTAAAAGTTTAACTGAAAAAACAACTTAATGTATAGGCTATCCTGAATTTGAATAGACTGAATTATTTTGAATCTTCTAAGGGATTTTATTTTTTCATCTCGGGCTGTGTTGCTTGCGCGACATAGCAAGTACTGACAGTACTGACAAGTTTCTGAGGACCAAAGATCCTCACAAGATACGCGCCGCGCTGAGGATAAAATACCTCCGATGATACGTATCTTTGTATCTTTTGTGACAGGAGACTCTGCGGCCTAGGCCTTTAGCTAGGGCTTATGCTGACCCAGACCTAGAATAAACTAGACCTACGTTGCCTGGACAACGTGAAGTGTTGCAGCAACCTTTGTTCGGCTTCGCCGACAAAAGTGTTGCGATAGCAACACTTTGGTTTTGTTTCTTCGCTATCGGTCTACTCGAAAGCAGGAACATGGTTTGATGAACGAAAGCTTGGCAAAGACTTAATTCTAAGTTACAGAGACTAATTTTCTTACCCTCAGATTTAAAGAGATCAAATAAAATGTGCACCAATTTGCACTAGTTTCTAGCCTCTTATGAACCCCTTCTAGTAACCAATTCCTACTTAAGTCAATCTCCCCGTGATAGACATAGTACCAAATATTTATCAATTCAAATACGCCAGAAACAAATAAAAGGATTAATAGGTACATCAACTAGTAAAAGTTGCAAGCCCCTCATCGCCGAAGATGATTATGGTCTAACAGTCGATTTTTGCTTACAAGTAAAAACAACAACAGAATATCGGAATTAGGGACTAAATTAAATTAGCAGCCAGTTGAACTTTATCCTTTTCAATCGTAGACATCGTGACTTTTGGATACTTGGAACATTATCTTCTATAACCTAGTTGGTAATATAAAGCTATCCGTAACTTTTCAGGATCAAAATACCATAGATGCCACTCTGCTAATTATTTCGAAACTATATCGCTGTATTACATTATCATTTATATCCGATGCGTTAACACTTGATAAGTTCTATGTTACAATGGTAGATCATCACCATAGACCATTGTAGCATCTCATGAACATGACAATGCTATAGCAGCTGATTCTTGAACGATGACATGAACCAAACTTTTCTTACCATCGAAAACACTGGAAACAAAATAGGTGAACAAACTAGGAAAGTCGAAAACCCCTCACCGCTGAAGATAATTACGCTTTAACAGCCGATTGTTACTTGCAAGTCCCTGACATGTCTAACAATTGGGTTCCGTCTATTCTTTGTTTGAGTGTGTACCCTATAACTAAAGTTGTCAATCCCTCAAAGGCTTAAGTTAAGTTGCAGGGATAGACCAAGAAAACCAATTTTCTTCCCTAAGATTTATAGAGATCAAGTAAATGTACACCAATTTTCACAAGTTTCTAGCCCCTCAATAAACCCTTCTAGCAACCGATTCTTACTGTATAAGTCCATCTCCCTGTGATAGACATGGTACCAAATTGTTCTCGCGATCAAATACACCGGAAAGAAATAATAGGAATTACTAGGTACACCAACTACCAAAGTTACTAGCCCCTCATCGCCGAAGATGATTATGGGCTAACAGCCGATTGTTACTTCTGTACCAAATTGTTCGTACCATCAAATACACCGGAAACAAATTATAGGTACACCAACTAGCAAAAGCTGCAAACCCCTCATCACTGAAGATGATTATGGTCTAACAGCCGACTGTTGCTTACAAGTCCCCTACATGTCTCACAATTGGGATCGGACTATTTTTGGTTTCAGTGTGTACCTTACTGCTGAAGTTGTCAACCCCTCTTAAACTTTCAAACTGTTATATCTCATGAAGGAATTTTTGTACCGAAAAACGGATGACATATACTTTGATCAGCTCACCAATATCTATCGACTTTGAAAAAATAATTCTATCTGTGGTAGTTCAAAAGTTGACTTTTTTGCCGTAGGCCAACTTTCTAATACCACCACTTAGAAAGGAGCAAAAGGTAAGCTCTAATTTCTTTAGTAGTGAGAGAACTTTTAAAGTTTAAGAGGCCCATCTGATATCACTTCTCTTCCTCACTCCGAAGTGTAAGAAATGGAATGATAAACTCAGCTGAAATCGCGAACAGACATGGATAGAAACAATAGATGGCAGCACTTTCGGACCCGTGGGAAAATGACACTTTTTTGTTTCTTCAGATTTTTCTATTTATCACTCAAAGAAGATATGTTGGCTGTTGGGCCGGGTAACTGCCACATATATTTAACACTTACAGATTTTAGTCCAACTTCGATTTGAAACTGGTGCCTGCCTGCTTGCGTGCTAGAACGGAGCTTTCCACTCGAAAGCAGAAACATGGTTTGATGAAACGAAAGGTTCGCTACACAACTTCAGATAGTCCTCTCTGACATGGGCTATATAACTCCACTTCACTTCGCACACCGTAGGCTCTGGCTCGAGGACAAGCAAAAACCATCCTTATTGGCCCCAGGCAAGAGTTCTACCGAGCTTTCCAAAATGTAATGTCATATTCATCAATCCGGCCTAAGGTCCACACTTTCCGTAGAAACCGCACAGGTTAGACCCTTACCAGTTACTAGGAATAAAATGAAATCGGAGTCATAGAAAAAAAAAAAAAAAAAAAAAAACCGGACAAAACCAAAGTGTTGCTCTCGCAACACAATTGCCTAGACAGCTAAACTGTGCTATGCTAAACAAAAATAAGCTAAAACTTCAAGAATATGCGGTGTCGTACAAATTATGTAGGAATACCGTACTGTCGTGACGTAAATGGTAATTACCTTAAATTACCTTAAATCGCATTGTCCAGCGATAAAGGTGGATGGTCCTCCCATGGTTGTCGCTGGTTTGAATGACGTTATTCACACATGGTGTTGGGACTGGCTTTTGGTTAATGTCTGGTAGAGGATTCCAGGGCATCCCACTCGTATTTACAGGGTTTGGCTTCCCACTCCTTGTCAAGCTTGGATTTGAATGAGTCCACTGTCTGTGCACTGACTGTGTCCTCTGATAGGGTGTTCCAGTTTTGCACCACTCTACTTGAGAAGAAGTGGTTTCGGGTCCTGGTGTCAGCAAATGGCTTTGAAATCTTCTTACTATGTCCACGAAGAGTTTTTTCAGCTTGATTTGTAGAGGTGTAGAGGTGAGGCAAGACTTGATTTTGTATGAGTTTGTACGTTTGTAGAACATCACCTCTACGTCTTCTGTACGCCAAGCTTGGTAGTTTCAGTTGTTGCAAGAGTTGTTGCAATGTCAAATGACGAGGACCTAACATAGGATTTGATTCCCTAGGACGGTTAATGATTGTAAACGCGACTGGCGCCTCGCTGGCCGCTCGGCTCTATATATATAGACTCAAATAGATTCACCGATAGGAATAATCTACCATTTTTGTAGTTCTACAACCTCAAGTGATACGATCAAACTCAACCATTTTATCCTTGGATGGTACGCATCTTTTTATCCCTCAAGATATTTCTCTTATGAACCTCTCGGTGTCAGATACTGGTGCACGACAAGTCAAAATTCATCGAGCCGCGACGAATTTGAATGTCAGCGAAAGTGTGGATTTCAATAGCCAACAGAGGGGAGCTTATAGGATCACGTAGCACATAATTAAAGCGAGAGATGAGGGTGTCTGAGGACTGAAAGTAAAGTATCTGAGCTGAGAGGTACAATGACGTAGAGGTACGACAAGTCCTTAAGAATGTGTTAATTTGATAAAAATTTGTTATTCAGAAACAGCGAAGCAACGAAGTAACGCATTTCCATCGGGCCTTCAAGCCTAATTAAGTGAATGTCGTATCCCCTGTCGTATCCCAGCCCTTTCTGTTAAACTTTAAGATAGTTATCTGGATGTCTCATTCATCCGACATACATCGAATCAATGATCGATGATTTGTCGTTCGGCTTTGCTGAACGCCAGGGTGTGTACCAGGGTTATTGTAAGCAATCACCTAATTCTGTAGTAAAGTTTCTGTAGTAGAGGGGCAAGCCTACCTAAGCAAGGTCCATGACGTTCTTTTTTGTTTCAAATTTCTTCTGAACAACCACGGCTTCTGTTTACCTACAGTTTAAAAGAAACATGACGTAACGCAGTCGCCACAACTAGCCCGGGTTTTGTTCTCTGATTCTAAACTACCTTCTTCAAGACAGTTGGCATCCTTCTATCTCGCTGCAGTGGCCTTCGCTGTTTTTTGACCCACCAAATATTTTATTAACTTCAAACACAAAAGAAAGTAGGCTCGCGCCCTCCGACTCGTTCACCACTTCGGGGCCATCTTAGATTCCACTCTTCCTGGCCGCAGCGACACGCGCATGCTCCTTCAGCCTGACGGCGTGAATTCGAATAAATCCTCCAGCATCGGCTGGATCGTAGTCGCCTTGAACGTCCATGGATACAAGCTCCTGGTTGTAGAGGGAGCTTTCGGCGTGGCGGCCCCGGATGCTCACCTGGCCTTTGAATAAGCGGAGTCGCACTGTACCATTGACGCAGGTCTGGGACGCCGCCACGCAGTGATGAACGTAGTCAAATTCTGGACTGTGCCAGAAGCCTAGAAATAATCCGGTTTTAGATTGATTCATAATAGCCTATTCAAATGAAGTATAGCCGAAAACCACCTGAAAACCTACCAAGTCAGGAACTGTTTTAACCAGTCAAATTTTCGTGGCAGTAACTAATAGTAACTAATTGCTTACCATGCACGGGAGCGTAGTATTTGCGGTAACTACAAATCTCTGTAACGTGATTGGCCGGGTTACCGCGTGGAGCTGCCGTGGAGTGATATTTTACTAAAATTCGAAAGTGTGTTCCAGCCTTTACGCCAAGAAGCCAACATTCGTGGCGTCATGCGTAGTAAATACGGTAAGTAGGGTGGAACAGGCTCAATAGTGACGCGTGGGCCAGTCAGAAGGACGCCATCTTCCCGTTACCACGTTCTCCGGGCTCAAGAGCTACCTGGACAGAGAGGTCATCCATTCATTTATTCTAGCGTACAGTATAGGTATGTTTATGTGAACAGTTACCTTAATGTGAACAGCGCAGTTTTGGGCTAAATGGTAGAATGAAGATCGAAAATACCTATTCAGGTGTTTTCAGATGCCATTAATTACCTATTTTTGCTAACTGGTAGTTAGTTTTAGACACAGCAAGTGCATGAAAATGGCAAAGTTAAATGTCAACAAGGTTCACATAAGCATACCTCTACCAAACCTTTACACTTTCTTGGTAAAATGTGACCGAGTACATTCAAGAAACTGCGAGTCCGTCAAATGTCTCTTCTGTCGTTAAAGGCGTGAGATCCTTCTGGGTTCAATTCTCAGTGCGTGCCTCTATACAGCCGGTGAGGGAAGACATCGTGGCAGCCGCAAGTTTCAGAGACGACTTGAGACTCTCCTTGGACGCCTCTGGAGGCACGACTGTTGGAAAACAACCCATGTTTATGTTATACGCGACTCATACAATTCCTCTCAGATTAGTTCTTTTTTGGCCGCTAGGTGCACTATCGTAAAGAAAACAATGACACGTTTGTTTTGCTATTTTCAATTCCTCTTAGGCCTAACCATGTTTACAACTGTTTAAAATGCCTCTTCCCCTCTTTTTGCTTTACCCAACTCTGTTCTGTCAAGCGTCATCAAGTTTGTCATTTCTGCCTTCCGACTTCAGAGCTGAGTACTGGCTGACTTTTCCACGGGCTAATGCGCGACTCGATGTGAAGCGAAAGCCTAATCACTTATTCACCCGTCAGATAACTTATCCCCAGATCTCACGTGTGATTGTTATTGTTCCTGTAGCGCGTCTGGCGGCAATTCGTCATCGGATTATACGAAGGACGTATTTGAGATATGCCCCGCCGTCTATGTGGATTTTGTTAGAGTGACAGTAACCAATATCTGAATGATCTTCAGAAGAAGACGAAGAAAAGTAAATACATAAAAATAAATAGCAAGAAACCCGTGTAGTGTTTTCATGTTTGTATTCGAAGATTAAAGGTCGTTCTACTTACCGGGTTACGCACGCTACCTAACAACAGGCTCACAATCGTAACAGATGGTGGCAGTGGGGATCTAAGGTAAAATAAGGGCCACGAAAGACAATCGTGATGAAACTCGCGAGAGAAAAGAATAGAAGCCGAGTACTGTTTTGTGCATGAATTTTGGACCTTGAAGATTGCTACCAAACATGGAACATACGCCTGTGAATAATAAATTTCATGAGAAGGTGGAGAATCACTGGAATTAGACAAACTGACCAGTGCAACAGTATAGATATAACAGTGTAACCGGTTTCGTCACATCGCATCCGGAGGGTAAGCAGCCGGTAGAGCTGTGTAAAATCGTGGTTTATCATTGGTCATTCATTGTTTCAACTCATTCATTGTAGCGTAGTCTTATCTGTTCTTGGTGAAACGTGGCTGAAAAGAATATCTCGAGCCCATTGGTGGTCTGTGCCGTCATGAAAGAAGGTGAGATCTTTTGGTTTCAGTTCTTAGTGCGTTTCAGGAAAGACGAAAACTCATTGGCTGACAGGTCCGTAAGCTGTTGTCATCACTAAGGAAAAGATGAACAGCTTGCGTCCTGAAACCAATATAAATAGGAAAGAACAGTGACTATGGGCGTTTGCTTACCTTGGTAAACTAGCTCTGACATTCTTATTGCAAGACCTTGTTTGATCCGTCTCACTTCTCGGTCCATAGTGAATACTTCGACGTCGAGGTGGGCAGCATGAAGAATTGTCCCAGCTGGCGTTTCATAAATTCCACGAGACTAAAAGGAAAAAAAACATGATTTACCCTATTTTCACGATTTTCGGGGGACCGTGTGTTGCAAAACTTGTTTCTTTAAATGATTGTAACCCAATGGGGCTGAGATAGGGCAGGCTAGTTACACTTCAGTGATTTAGTTGAATACACCTGAAAACCCGATAAAAGTGCGTTACTTCTTTTGTCCTGTATCCACGGACAATCGATTTAATCGAATCTTTCGTCGAAAAACTCTATTCTTGTCCCTGCATGCTTCACATATTTAGGAACTACAAAGGTAAGCCATTGCCGGAAAACAGTGATAGCCTGTAACAAAAAGAGACTTCATCACCTTACTATTTTTTTCCTTTTTGAATTTCCTAGTAACGCATGGAAATGCAGGCCGTGGTTAAAATTTAAATTCTCCGCGTCTGGATGAATTTGGGGTGATTCTGCAAGCAGCGCACATTCTGAACATTATTGCTAAAGCCCCGGGTGAAAAAATACAAAATCCTTTAGATGAGTCAAAATAATTAAGTGGATTCAACAGGCAGCTTAGTAATGCCTCGTTTGCTACTTCTTTTACAAGTGGTGTAATTGTCGCATTGAAACGAGTTTCAGTGATTGTTTTTGAAATTAGTTTGACTCCTTACCTCTATTCTCACCGGATACAGGAATTACAGTTTACTAATAATCAGTTTGCTTCTTCTTAGAGATGAAGTGTAATTTCTCAGTGAAACGAGTAAAATTGATTGCTTATGGAATAAGGTCACGCCGTACTTTCAACGAATGACAGGGTTAATAATAGCTTACTCATTATGACATTTCTTTGAGAAACTGCGGAATTTTCTCATTGCAACGAGTTGAATTAATCAGGAATTAATCATTTCTGGAATGATTTCACCCCGTGCTTTCAACGAACAGCTTAATAATACTCATGTTGGTACTTCTTTCAGATGGAGTGTCTTTTCTTACTGAAACGAGATAAATTGACTGTTTGTGGAATGAGCTCACCTCTAGTTTACTAATCGTAAGAACAAGTAAGCACCAGAACAAATAAGCTCCCTTCTGCAATTCGACCATGCGGAGTCGAATAGATTCCCGATGCCCTGCCCGATGCAAACGAGCGGAGAGTAGGAGCTACGCGGAACGTCCCAGTTCGTTACCTCTACAAACAGCTACATCGCAGTAAAGCTACGGGAAGAAATTTCAAAAGTAAAAGCCGATTGGTTGCCTACCATTGTGACGTCACATGCGACGTGCTGCAAAGTGGGTCAAAGCACGGCTGCTGCCTTTTCCCTCTGATGTGCGCAGCGGCGGGGGGACGGGCATCAACTCAAAGCTTAGCAAGTACCTCTAATTCAGCTCAGTTTTGTCGCGGTATCCATAGTCGCTGCATGGTACCAAAGACGGAGGTTCTATTGGCTTATTTGTTCTTGGTAATACTCATTTGATACTTTGAAATCGGGTATTTCTGAAATGAGGTGGACCCCTTACCTTCAATCCAACGAACCGGTTTTCAACAATGTCAGCCCTTCCAATACTGTGCTTTCCTCCGACTTCGTTCAAATACTGGAAGATTGCAACTCTTTCTGCATGGGTTGTTCCGTCCACCAAGTTGTGGACTTTGACTGGAAGACCGTTGTGAAAAGAGATCTCCAAATCTTCTGGTGAGTCTGGGGAGCTTGCCGGGTCCTTCGTCATCTGATAGAGGTTGTCTGGAGGGGGCTGGTCAGGGTTCTCGAGGATACCCGACTCGTAGCTAGAAGTGAAGTACAGAGTTGACTGCGCCAAATGGATACATCAGCTGATACTATTGCGATATTATCACAGGTTCATCTATCTAGCTTTGAAGCTAAAGAGGACCTTTGCCAAGAAGGGTCGGGATATTGCTTGAATAAAATCAGCTGGCTTAGCCGTTTTGCTATGATTCGTAGTCAGCTTTCACTAAAGGAGTAGTGAAGTGCAAATCATCGGAGAAGGAAGAACGAAAGTAGAAGGGGAGAGGGAATTGTGTGTTAGGATCGTTGGTGAAGATGGTTGGGGAGAGTCAGTGAATGGAGTGACTTCACTGTCACATGTTCGTTAATATTTTTATATTTATGTTAAATCTTATCAATGGTGTGCGGTAAATTTATGTTATGAAATTTAATGGTATACTTCTGTGAGACTTGTCACTAGAAACGACTTCGTCAAACAGTTGTATAAATACAGTTGTAATAATACACTCTGGAATTTTGGTCACACCAAAACACAAGGATCCACAACCTTGTGGTAAGTGGTAACACATTTCTGTGGTGTTAAAAGATATGATATTTCTTATTTCCGTATTTAGTTTCATATTCAGTTGGTAATGGTTGTGCTAAGTTTAATTTTTCAACACATTGCCGCATGCCCTCTTCATTCTTTGGGGTTCTTCCCCTTGACTTGAGCATGTTCTTAATGTCATCATAGCCGAACTTGACGAACGTCGTAAGAGTTATTCGTTGTCCGATAGAGATGCTGCGAAATTTTCGTATCGTTGTCGAGGTCACGTACTTTGAACGAACAGTGATAACAGTTTAGTAATATCCGTGTTGATAATCGTTAATGATTGTGTTTATTTATAATTTTTGTGCGCCCATGTATAGTGCATAATCTTAAAGGACACCTCGCACTGCATAAGGCGTATTCTCGCCGTTCCCCAAGGACTCCACTTGAGGAGTCCCTGCGTTTTTAGTTTGTCCGGGGGACTCACTCCCCGTATTCTCGCGAGTCCCCACGGACGGGGAATGCTCTGATTATCATCACCATTATCAACCTTTCAGATTCGGAGGGGAGTCAATTTTTGCTGGTGTTGGTGCAATGTAAAATGAGTTAAAAGCAATCAGAATAAACAAAACCAAAAATAAAGTGGATGCAGAATAATTTCGTCAACTGCATATTTTTTTTCGAACAAAATACATTTGGGAAGCATTCCCAGTGTTCTCGCTGTTTCTGTACGCGTAGTCCGCATGGAGTGACTCCCTCTATTCTCGCCGTTCCCTTCGATAAGTCCTCGGGGAACGGCGAGAATATGCTTACATAAAATTATTCATGGCTTCTGCTGTTTTTAGCACTCTCCATGTTCCTTACCTTCGATGAAAATCTTGGCAAAATTTGAATAACCTGTCTCCGGACGAATAAGCTCCTCGGAAACATAATAATAGAGGAGAAGCTGACACACTTATGAAGTGAAGAACCTTGGGGACGAGAATGGATGGAAATACCCCACTTCTTAAGTATCAGAAGTACTACGTGTCATTTAAATACTATGGAATCCGTATATTTCACACTTAAGCCAAAACCTCAGTCAAGCTCTGCAGCAATTCGACGCCGAAACGCTAGTAGAACACGGGATTTTGCGAACCCGATATGTAGTACCACCTAGCGCCCTTAGCAGCTCTTCTTAAGCCGAGCATCGTCATTCGTTTAACTAATAGTAGCTATCTTTACGTATAGATGGCGCTGATGTGCAAGGAGGGATCTCAAATCCAGACTTTTCAAGGTAAGGTCAGGATTCTCAAAAAGCTCAGCGACCCCGGAGGTGAGTGTGCTCAGTTCATTTTATTTGAAATTAATGAACCTCATTGGAAGTATTTGATAGTGATGGATGATTGTGCAAATTCTGGGTGAAAGCTTCTGGGCTTTCCCAGGGAATAATTGTAAAAACAGTTGGTAAATTGTTAATAGACACAGAACTCAGAACTGTAAAATAATCACAGATTTGTGCATGTACACTTTTAACACACACATTTTAATATTCGTTATTTTACTTTTATTTGCACAAGAGCTATATGGGCAACTCGTGAGTAGGCATCCGCGTTCTTCGGGTTTTTAGTTACATGTCGGTTTGTGGTTTGTTGGTTCCGCATCGCTTTTCTGTTGGTATTGTGGTGGATTTTATGATTTGGTTTTGTTTTTCGCGGATGACGGTTTGCCGGAAGTGCAACCGAAATATCCCTCGCACATCATCTTAGAGGGATAACTAGTTGATCAAGAAAACCCCCGACAATCAATGTTTCTATTTCTTTTGTAATGAATGGTCAGATGGCTTCAAACTTCAAACCTTATATCCGCGGAGCGATCGCGATGAAACTTGGTGGGAAAAACAAGTACTAGCCGTTGGTACATCATTAACGGAACTGGACCGGATTTTGGCACCGTGGGGGGAGTTGGAGGGGGGTTCTGGAATTCTGGTAGAAGTATCAGGGACCCAACCAGATTGACTTGGAGATAGTCAGTTCCCCGAACCGACCATCTTGGAGGGAGGGGGGGTCCTGACCCTTGAGGAATGTATAGCTTTCGAACGGGTGATTGAATCTTTGTGAAACTTGATATTTGGAAAGACCTCGTGTCTCATATGTCCCATTTAAAGAACCAGACACGTTGTGACACGCTTAGAGAGGAGCGATCGGGATCGAGGGGTTGCTCACTCCCAAAACGGTTGTACAGTGGTGCCCAGTCAGTGCCTAGCCGGTGCCCAGTCTGTGCCTAGCCGGTGCCCAGCCGGTGCCCAGGGAGGGTGTACAGTGGTGCCCAGCGAGTGAGCAACCCCTCGATCGGGATGGAACTTGGTGGAAAGAAGAAGCACAAGCGCTAGATATATCAGTGTGTTCACGCAGAGCGTGTTCCACCCTTGTACCAATAGTAACTATTAGTTACTAAATCCGTTCCAACCTCACGAAAAGTTACTACGCTGACCGTTCCAGCCTTCTCGAAATAGTAACTAATAGTAACTATTTGCTTACCACGCTCGGGAGCGTGGTAAGCGTAGTAACCACGAATCTCTCTCACGTGATTGGTCGGATTCACCCGTGGCATGATATTCCGCTGGAAATTAGAAAAGTCGTTCCAGCCTTGACGACAAAAAGACAGAATTTGTTACGTCATGCGTGGTAACTACGGTGAGTAGGATGGAACACGCTCGCAGTGAGCTACCTTCCTTAGGCTGATGACTGGGCACTGAAATGCCGCGTACGTATTGAGATTCAGTTTTTCTGCGTTCTAGTAGAATTTGCGTTGTGAGGACGACCGTATATAATCTGAACGTCATTCGAGAGCAAGTAAAAAAAAAAAAAAAATTCCCTTAACACAATCCAAACAATGCAGAGTATTCAGTTAAATGATACAAAAATAAGTTGGCTTTCCAGTTAAACTTTAAAGTATTCATCTTAACCGCAAAGTATAAAATAGACTTTTAAGCAAAATTTGTTTTCATGATCCCAGTGAGCCCTTGATCATTTTTGCCCTAAAGTGTTTTGCTTAGAAATTAATTTCTAGCTCCCTCAACGTCCGCATCTTAACCGCAAAGTGAAAAAAAAAAACTTTTGACCAAACGATACATTTCATGACCCCGAGGGCCCATAATCTTTGTGCCACAAAGGTTTTGCTGAAAATGAATTTGTAGCACCCTTAAACTGAGCATCTTAACCGAAAAGTGAAAAAAAAAAATACTTGTGACCAAACGATATACATTTGTGATCCCCAAGGGCCCATGTTCATTTTTTGCCTTATGGGTTTTGCTTTCAATTGAATTCCTTAAAATACAGAAAATACTTTTCAGCTAAATATACGTTTTGATGATCTCGATGAGCCTATCATCATTTTTGTCTCAAGGGTTTGCTTAAAGATGAATTTCCAGCGCCGTTAAAGTGCGCATAATCACAGCCAAAGGCAAAAACAAAATACCAAACGACACATTCTTGTGATTTCCAAGGGCCCATGATCATCCTTATATCAAGAGTTTTGCTTACAAATGATCACGACAAACCCACAAATTGGCCATACGAGCTTCTAGCTCTTGTTTTACATTCTGAAACGATGCAACCAATTCGCTATATATAGTTTCAGCCTCTATTACCAGTTCCCAACTTCAGATTGATGATACTAATTTGACAGCTTAATATAGTTGTCATAGCCCTTTCGAAAATTCACCAAACTGGCCAAAGATTGGAAAAAGACGGTCTCTAAAGACTTATCTATCTTCTTGTCTTTTGCTGTATGTCTCCACCAGATGCGTCCTTTGGGGGGTGGCTGCCCCCCCCCTTACCTTCGAAGGGGCAAGTTACCCAGGAACAATAGAAAAATAGCCCCCAAAAAATCAGTTTCTCATCAGAATTGTGGCATCTGGTTGCGCCGTATCAGTTAACCAAGGTCTCTGATGGAAACTAAACCCTTTTTCATCCGAGATAATGACCGATTGTTCGAGGATCCGATGTCTTCCTTCAAGTCGCGTTTTAGCCTGGGTCAGTTGTTTGTCTGAACTCAGGACATATAGAGAGAAATATCTTTGTAACATGGCGTCGAGTAGAACTTTATGGTTTTTCCTGGATAGCTGAGGATAGCTCGGAAATTGAAGTGGGGGCACCACCCCGAAGGGGCACAAAATATAAGAGAAGGCAGGGGAGAGGATTAGCAAGCACTCAGTGCCTTTTCCACTTTACCCCACCTTGTTTATTTTATAAAACAGTAAGAAAAGTTTTAGACCTGTGTTTAACGTGGGTTGCAGCAAAGACTTCAGTTTTGTTTCGGATGGTCATTCTTATTTGAAGAAAGTCGAGTTGAAGCATCTTCAGGTGCCAGTTTTCAGTTAAATGTCTCACACTGTTTTGAAATGTGTCGTTACCAAACACTATGAGTTGATCTATGATCAACCCTTGCTTTCATTTGTGATCCAAAAAGGTACTCTGATCATAAGGAATTCCTAAATTTTCGTCTGCGGCGCCTTTTGTAGAACGCTATGCATACTTTGAGGTTTGGGCTCACAGTTTTGGAGATGGGCCATTATTTTTTCGGGAAGTAGTTGTGTTGCGAGAGCAACACTTTGGTTTTGTCCTGTTTTTTTTTTTGTTTTTTTTTTTTCCTATTACTCCGATTTCATTTTATTCCTAGTAACTGGGAAGGGTCTAACCTGTGCGGTTTTTACGGAAAGTGTGGACCTTAGGCCGGGTTGATGAATATGACATTACATTTTGGAAAGCTCCGTAGAACTCTTGCCTGGGGCCAATAAGGATGGTTTTTGCTTGTCCTCGAGCCAGAGCCTACGGTGTGCGAAGTGAAGTGGAGTTATATAGCCCATGTCAGAGAGGACTATCTGAAGTTGTGTAGCGAACCTTTCGTTTCATCAAACCATGTTTCTGCTTTCGAGTGGAAAGCTCCGTTCTAGCACGCAAGCAGGCAGGCACCAGTTTCAAACTGAAGATGGACTAAAATCTGTAAGTGTTAAATATATGTGGCAGTTACCCGGCCCCACAGCCAACATATCTTCTTTGAGTGATAAATAGAAAAATCTACAGAAACAAAAAAGTGTCATTTTCCCACGGGTACGAAAGTGCTGCCATCTATTGTTTCTATCCATGTCTGTTCGCGATTTCAGCTGAGTTTATCATTCCATTTCTTACACTTGGGAGTGAGGAAGAGAAGTGAGATCAGATGGGCCTCTTCAACTTTAAAAGTTCTCTCACTGCTAAAGAAATTAGAGCTTACCCTTTGCTCCTTTCTAAGTGGTGATATTAGAAAGTTGGCCTACGGCAAAAAAGTCAACTTTTGAACTAATACAGATAGATTTTTTTTTTTCAACGGCAGTCGATAGATATTGGTGAGCTGATCAAAGTATATGTCATCCATTTTTTGGTACAAAAATTCCTTCATGAGATATAACAGTTTGAAAGTTTAAGAGGGGTTGATAACTTCCGTAGTAAGGTACACACTGAAACCAAAAGTAGGCCGATCCCAATTGTGAGACATGTAGGGGACTTGTAAGCAACAGTCGGCTGTTAGACCATAATCATCTTCAGTGATGAGGGGTTTGCAGCTTTTGCTAGTTGGTGTACCTATTATTTGTTTCTGGTGTATTCGATGGTAAGAACAATTTGGTTCCCAATTGTAAGATAGGAAAGGGACTTGTAAGTAATAATCACCTGTTACCATCTTCAGCGATGAGGGGTTTGCAACTTTTGCTAGCTGGTGTAGCCTACCCACTATTTGTTTCCGGTGAACTTGATGTCTATCATGGGAGAGGGACTTGTAAGTACGAATCGGTTCACGAGCGGCTAGAAATTTGTGCAAATTGGTGCACATCGTATTCGATTTCTATAAATCTAACGGTAAGAAAGTTTGTATCGATGGTCTACCGCTGTCAACTAGGATTAACTATTTACGCAACGGTTACAAACATAATTTAAAACAATGAGGTAGTTTCGTAATAATTAATAGTGTCATCTATGGTATTTTAATCCTGAAAAGTTACGCAGAGCTTTATGATGATACCAACTAGATTATATAAGACATTGTCCCAAGTTTTCATCCGTCACGATGTCTACGATTGAAAACGAGATGGACTTATAAGTAAGAATCGGTTGCTAGAGGGGCTCGAAACTTGTGAAAATTGGTGTACATTTTATTTGATCTATATAAATCTGAGGGTAAGAAAATTAGTTTCCTTGATCTATCACTGCAACTTAAAATTAAGCCTTTGAGGGATTGACAACTTTAGTGGTAGGGTACACACTCAAACAAAGAATAGGCGGAACCCAATTGTTAGACATTTCAGGGACTTGCAAGTAACAATCGGCTAGTTAAACCATAATTATCTTCAGCGGTGAGGGGTTTTCGACTTTTCCTAGTTTGTTCACCTACTTTGTTCCCGGTGTTTCGATGATAAGAAAAGTTTGGTTCATGTCATCGTTCAAGAATCAGCTGCTATAGCATTGTCATTTTCATGAGATGCTACAATGTTCTATGGTGATGGTCTACCACTGTCCACTGTAACATAGAGTTAAGTGTTAACGCAATGGATATAAATGATAATGTAAAACAACGATATAGTTTCGAAATAATTAGCAGAGTGGCATCTATGGTATTTTGATCCTGAAAAGCTTCGGACAGATTTATATTACCAACTAGTTTATATAAGATAATGTTCCAAGTATCCAAAGGTCACGATGTCTGCGATTGAACAGGATAAAGTTCAATTGGCTGCTAAGTTAATTTAGTCCCTACTTCCGATATTCTTTTGTTGTTTTTACTTGTAAGCAAAAATCGACTGTTAGACCATAATCATCTTCGGCGATGTGGGGCTTGTAACTATATCCTTGTATTTGTTTGTGGCGTATTTGAATTGAGAAAAATTTGGTACTATGTCTATCACGTGGAGATGGACTTGTAAGTAGGAGTTGTTCATGAGGGGCTAGAAACTAGTGAAAATTGGTGCACATTTTATTTGATCTCTTTAAATCTGAAGGTAATAAAATTAGTCTCTGTAACTTAGAACTAAGTCTTTGCCAAGCTTTCGTTCATCAAACCATGTTCCTGCTTTCAAGTGGACCGATAGCGAAGAAACAAAACCAAAGTGTTGCTCTCGCAACACTTTTGTCGGCGAAGCCGAACAAAGGTTGCTGCAACACTTCACGTTGTCCAGGCAACGTAGGTCTAGTTAAATTTTGATAGAAAACATGCAGATTCAAAATAATTTTCGCCTGCGGCGCTCATTGGCGTTTTGTTGCTACACAGTCGTTAAAAGCTACTGCGGTGGCATCGCACCAACGAGTTCCTGTTCTTAGGCATGACCTTTACCTTTCAGAAACTGGTTTCTTGAAATTCGTTTAATCCGGATGTGGTGCAGTACGTTTTTTATTGTTTCTACCGTTCAACTCTAAGGTCGTGCTGGATTTCCGACAAGTACATTTTTCGGAATTCACCCCCCCCCCTCCAAGCATCACTCCCCACCCAAGCATCACCCCGTGCCCCAAGCATCACCCCCCCCCCAAGCACTTTAAACGATTAAATAATATAATAAAGATTTTATTATTTGAAAGGAAAAAAGACATAAAGCACACATTTAGTTGGTTTTGATGGAGCTTTACAAAACGTCAATTCGTGGTTAGCTTCCATATTTTTATAGTTTAACTGAAAAGCCAACTTATTTTTGTGTCATTTAATTGAATACATTGAATTATTTGGATTCTGCTAAGGTATTTTTTTTAATTTTCGACTATCTGCTCTAGTTATGACGTTCAGAATATCTGCGGCCGTCCCCACAACGTAAATTCTACCATGACGCGGGAAATTTTAATCTCAACAGAAACGCGGCTTTTCAGTGGGCAGTGGTGAGCTTGGTGAAGACTGCTTAGTGCCTGGACAAGAAAAAATTCACAAATCTTTCTCGTAAGCCATACAACACAGGTACAAGTGCAAGAGGTAGGTACCACAAATCACATGGAAACTCCACTATTTAAAAATCGATTATTCGTGAATTGCGGAACAACCAAGTTATGCATTTTCAGCGGGTCTTCAAGCGAATTTAGGTGAGTAAGTGATAGGCAACTAGATACTAGATTCTCCTATCCCAGCCCTTTTCTGTTAAACTTTAAAGGAATTAATCATATGACGAAATATTGGTAAAACTCCATCACCGGCTAGTGGAAAAGAATTCTACGAATGCAATTATACTTTTTGTTTTGTGACAACAGCCAGCGTTATTCAACAGAAATTCAATTCATTCGATCATTGGTTCATCAGTTATTCAGTGGCGGATTTCTAAACAAAAATTGCAAATACTCCTGAATTGAGCGCGAGTTGACTGGGAACATGTATTCAATTCAAACAATGCATAAAACGGATACATCAGCTACGATGCTTTGGCAGCGATATTTCGGCCATTCTTTGCAAACATCTAAGCTGACGTATCCTTTTTATGCATTGTTTGAATATACGAGCGAAACTATGTAGAAAAACTTAAATAAATTATTGAATGAATAGATACCGTCAAATATTTTGCTCCTTTTATTTTTATGTTTGATATTTTTCTTTCTCTTTGATCTTTCTGCTGGGAGCTTTTCTGACAGCGTTCAACCATGTACTTGCAGATCGCGCCATTAGATGAGCCCACGGTGGGAAATCTAGATAGATATATGTATATTTTTATTGATCTAACTCGTAGCGATGACATGGCGTCGACCATTACATTTCATGTGTTAAAATACTTGAATATATACAATTATTACATAAAAGAAAATAAATCACTTGGAATTCACTTGTTTTTTGTTAACTTTCTCAGTAAAATATGATACAAAGGAATTCGAATACCGGTTAGTGCGACATTTAACTGGCACCAGGTGATTTTGGTGCCGCGCCCGTCCTGTCGCCGGTGCTAGATCGTGCAGGATATCTATGGTTTTCACGGGCAAGGACTGATCGGCCAAATCGTAAATTAAGTTTTCCCGGCGGACATGGAGTGGCTCACTTCCCTCCTCGAGGAGGAGGGAAGCTTCGTAACCATTGTATTTCAGTCCTAGCATAATGGAAAATATAAATACGAGAATGTTACCGAACCAACTCCATAAGTGAAGGCGTTACCGTACCTGACATGCATCATATTTGCGTCCATACTCCATGGTTCCTTAGGAGTGACCGGAACTGGGATACCGTTTGCAGCTGCGTATTCTAGTAGAGCTTGTCGCCCAGCGAAGCGGTTATAAAATTCCGAAAGTCTCCAAGGTGTTATTATCTGAAAAACAGTTTTTCAGATAAGCACGAAGCACAAAAAACTTTTTTTTTATTCCCGCGTAGCTTCTTTTTCCATTTTTCCTGTTTCAGATTGAACTAAAACAGTGGCTATGTCTCCACCTCCAATTCAGTGACCTTAATACCAAAATTACCTAACAGTTTACCCTGCTTTAACGCCACTTCCACTTATCATCACAAGAGAAATACTTTATTTTCATACTTTCCAAACTCTCCTTCTATTTTCAAATTTTTCATGTGCCCATCAAACATTCTCATCTGATCTAAAATACTTTAACTATTCACTTTTTTTCTCTGAGGTCTTTTTTCTCCATTCCGTTCAATTATTCAAACTTAACATTATAAATATTCAAGCAGCCAGATCTGTAGGTTAAATCAAAAAAAAAAAAAAATAACCATGAAAACTGTTTAAAGCACGCGTTTAAGGCACAATATATATTTTTTGTCAGATTTCCGAAGGTTTTCAAACTCTTTTAAACCCGCTTGAACCTGGATAGCATTATTGCCTTTCTTGTAGTTATGAGCAGAAAAAAATATTTTGGTCCTCTGTAGGCTGCGATAAGTAAGGGCGGGTCTTTGTCCCTGTCCAATCAGGATAGACGTTTGTGACGTCAGCATGGACGAAACCTGTTTCTACGGTAAATGACAACATGTTGAACCATGTGAGGCAGGACTTTAAGGAAAGCTCGTCGCGGGCGAAAGCTAGTAACATTGGGCGATATTTGGATTTTTCAATATATCGATATTTTCACTTTCGATATTCGATAACCGATATATCGATATCGATATTTCTTTACCATGTTTCGCTATGGGATACGTCTCGTTTCGCCAGAACTTAAGAACAAAATAATCGTTAAATAGCATCTTGCGTCATCTCAAAAACCGAATAAATAAGAACTGAATTACGGAAAACATATTGCTCCAATTTAGGATATATAAATGTAGGTTATGTCGGATTGTTTACAGTATTTTCAATGAAACAATATCGTTTTCGATATCGATATTTACGTTTCGATATTTGATATCGATATTTGAAAAGCTAGGACAACGATTCATAGAAAACTAGTAGGAGAACGAAAACTGTGTCGATGAAGCTTTACCTGTCGTGCCGTAGGATGCAGGTGATTTAGTACAGAGATTACATAATAGTGCCTTTACAAACTTTTTTTGAAACTATCCAGTTTAAACAATCCGTCTTCATAAATTTTGTCGCTTGACTGGCTGAAAATTTACCGTTTCCTCTGGGATGCTATTCCAGTGAGCAGCTACCCGATCCTTGAAACGCCAGTAAACACCACGCCCCGCCCTCCAAATTGGGTTTTGCTGTTTAGGGCAGCCTGCTCCAGCCCTGAGTTGCACGAATTATGATTCTTGGACCTTTTAAAGGACCTATCTTACCTATAATACGGATGCAACCTACTTCCATGATCACTCCATATATTTCTAAACCCGGAGACCCCAATTTCGTTCGGTACATTCTAACGGGATCGACTAAAACCAGGAAGGGAAGGGAACGTGAGAAAAGCAGGAAGGCATACTAAAACCAGGAAGGGCATACTAAAACGAGGAAGGGCATACTAAAACGAGGAAGGAATCAAGGCTGCGAAAAAAATTGAAAGCTGCACCGTTCCCTTCCTCTGTTTAGTCTTCTTCGAGGGGTCGGCAACCTTTCAAACTCAAAGTTCACCATCCCTTCCTCATTTTAGTATCCTGATATGAATAGGCATTAAGGTCAGTGAGGGGTCAGCAACTATCAAAATTGTAATTCACCTTTTCATTTCTAGTTCAGACGGATACTAAAACGACGGATACTACAGGATACGAAAACGAGGAAAGGATCGTGAACTTTGGGTTCGGAAAGTTGCCGCCCCTCAAAGAATACTAGACAGAGGAAGGGAACGGTGCGGCTTTCCAGTTTTGAATTCTGGCGACAGCCTTCCTCGTTTTAGTATGCCTTTCCTCGTTTTAGTATGCCCTTCCTGGTTTTAGTATGCCTTCCTGCTTTTCTCGCGTTCCCTTCCCTTCCTGGTTTTAGTCGATCCCCATTCTAACCCCTTTAACAAAACTACGCTGATTATCTCACTTGCCGCGTTTTGCTACCTTCGTTGTGTATCATGCTGTCGACGGTTGTCTGCGAGAAGTTTTTCCATCAGAAAAAACGGTTATGTTAATTGTTTTCCTGTTTTCGCTACAAATCAACGGGTCTCGTAAAAGGATAAAACAGCCAAAGCCTTGGATTATTTGTTGAAAGCACAGCCTAGTTTTAAAATATTCAAATATTTTAAAATACTATAAGTTGAGGAATAAATAGTGCGAGGGGCTCTTTAAGTGCCTTTCCGAGGTTTCAAGGTGATGCAGAGCCAAATCAGTCACCAGATTATTATGGCACTTGCAGCCTCTGGCTCAAGTGCCATATACCGATCACAATTCCGTCTGTCGGTCTGTCGGTCTGTCGGTCTGTCGGTCTGTCGGTCTGTCGGTCTGTCGGTCTGTCGGTCGGTCCGAGTTTTTTTGTCCCACATATCCGAGTTAGGGTACTTCCAGATGTGCTAGGACAATGAAACTTGGCAGGCATATCAGGGACCCGACCAAACTAACCTGGAAATAATCAGTTTCCCGATCCGACCATATGGGGGGGAGTGCGGGGCGCTGGAAACTTGCAAATTTAGGGCATTTTGTCACTTTTTTCTGAGTTAGGGTACTTCTAGATGAGCTAGGACAATGAAACTTGGCAGGAATATCAGGGACCCGACCAAACGAACCTGGAAATTATCAGTTTCCCGATCCGACCATATGCGGGGGAGTGGGGGCGCTCGAAACTTGAAAATTTAGGGCATTTTGTCACACTTTTTCGAGTTAGGGTACTTCCAGATGAGCTAGGACAATGAAACTTGGCAGGAATATCAGGGACCTGACCAAAGTAACCTGGAAATAATAAGTTTCCCGATCCGACCATATGCGGGGGAGTTGGGGCGCTGGAAACTTGAAAATTTAGGGCATTTTGTCACACTTTTTCGAGTGAGGGTACTTCCAGATGAGCTAGGACAATGAAACTTGGCAGGAATATCACGGACCCGACCAAACTAGCCTGGAAATAATCAGTTTCCCGATCCGACCATATGGGGGGGAGTGCGGGGCGCTGGAAACTTGAAAATTTAGGGCATTTTGTCACACTTTTTCGAGTTAGGGTACTTCCAGTTGTGCTAGGACCATGAAACTTGGCAGGCATATCAGAGACCCGACCAAACAAAATTAGGAATAATCAGTTTTCTGATCCGACCATTTTGGGGGGGGGGGGTGGAGGGCAGGGGAATCCGGGAAACTGAGAAGTGTGTAACTTTCGAACTGATGATCGGATTGTAATGAAACTTCATAACTGAAGAGAATATATATCTGTAATGTCCCGTTTAAAGTCTTGACCGGATTCGGTAGCCAGGGGGGAGTTGGGGGGGGGGGAGACCGGAAATTTCAAGAAACGGTTAGAATGGAGGGATCGAAGTGAAACTTGCTGGGAAGAACAAGCATCTGCTCTAGATAAGTCCTTTAGACCATTGTACTGGATCCGGACACTTATGGGGGGGGGGGGGGGGCGGAATTCCGGTGATGGTGGTTTTTTGGATTTTCACGATGAAACTTGGCAGGCATATCAGGGACCCAATCAAACTGACTTCAAAATAAAAGTATTGTTGATCAGATAATGGTGGGGGAGTGGAGGGAGGGGAATCCGCAGGGGAATCCGGGAAATTGAGAAGTGTTTAACTTTCGAACGGATGATCGGATTGTAATGAAACTTCATAACTGAACAGAATATATATCTGTAATGTCCCGTTTAAAGTCTTGACCGGATTCGGTAGCCAGGGGGGAGTTGGGGGGGGGGGGAGACCGGAAATTCCAAGAAACGGTTAGAATGGAGGGATCGGAGTGAAACTTGCTGGGAAGAACAAGCATCTGCTCTAGATAAGTCCTTTAGGCCATTGTACTTGATCCGGACACTTATGGGGGGGGGGGGGGGTCCCGGAATTCCGGTGATGGTGGATTTGGGGACTTTCACGATGAAACTTGGCAGGCATATCAGGGACCCAATCAAACTGACTTCAAAATAAAAATTTTGTCGATCAGATAATGGTGGGGGGAGTGGAGGGAGGGGAATCCGTAATTTTCAGTTATGCGTAATTTTAGAATGGTTGATCGGATTCGAGTGAAATTTAAGAATTCAACAGAGGACATTTCTCCGATGATTTTTTTCATATCCGGACCGGATCCGGCAACTATTGGGGGGGGGGGAAATACGTGCCCCGTTTAGAATGGAGGGATCGGGATGGAACTTTGTGGGAAGAACAAACAGATGCTCTAGGTAAGTCATTTGCTGAATCGGATTGGCTACGTGCACCGCGGGGGAGCTGGGTGGGGTGGGGGGGTGGTGGACCGGAAATCTCGAGAAACGGTTAGAATGATGGTATCGGAGTGAAACTTGCTGGGAAGAACAAACATGTGGTCCATATAAATCTTTTACATAATTTGAATGGATCCGGACACTTGAGGGGGGGGGGAGGAGGGGTATCCCGGAATTCCGTTTTTGGGGGATTTTCACGACGAAACTTGGAAGGCATATCAGGGACCCGGTCAAACTGACTTGGAATAAAAAAAAATCCTCGATATGATAATCTTGGGGGGGGGGGGAGTTGAGGGAGGGGAATCCGGAATATTGAGTCATGCGTAACTTTGGAACGGGTGATCGGATTCGAGTGAAATTTAATAATTAAACAGAGGACATTTTTCTCTTGTGACCTTTTTCATTTCCGGACCGAATCCGGCAATTATCGGGGGGAGGGCGGAAAATACTTGACCCGCTTAGACTGGTGTGATCTGGATCGAACTTCGTGGGAATGACAAACAGATGCTCTGGATTAATCATTTACAGAACAGGATTGGCTCCGGTTATTGTGGGTGGAGTTGGAGGAGGGGGAGGGGGGTCAGGGATTCCGGTGATCGCGCGTTAAGGTACTTCCAGATGTGCTAGGACGATGAAACTTCGCTGGAATATTGGAGACTCAACAACATTTGCTTAGAAATTGCTACTTCCCAAATCCGATTATTCCTTAAAGTACCAATCTTGACCGCAAAGTAAAAAAAATACTTTTAAGCAATATATGCATTTTCGTGATGCCCATCAGCCCATTAGCAGTTTTGCCTCAAGGGTTTTGCTTACAAATGAAGTTCCAGCTCCCTTATAGCGCGCATCTCAACCGCAAAGTCGAAACTTACTCTTGATCAATCAAATCATCTTGACACATGCAAGTGCCATATGAGCTTACAGCTCTTGTTTTTTTTAGCGGACCTTAGCCTTTTGAACAAGCTGTACTGACCAGAAAATAACAAATGCTTTCATTCTGGTAATCACATCGTTTTCAATCAGTCCCTCTTCCATTGTCAAAGAAACGCAGGTACTCTGGTCACGCAAGTGTCCAACTGACGACAATAAACAGGGGGACAAAAATAACTACTCAGAGCTAAGTTTTCCCCGTCGGTTTGCACGCACTCGGAGAACATTTTTCGAAAGAAAAAAAAATTGAAATGGGCCCGTTTTTGTTTGGCTGGTTTAAAACGATAAGCGTTGCTATATTGAGCCAAATGGAGTATTTTGAGTTCTATTCAGCACGAATGCGGCGACAGTCAGTAATGCGTCATGAAGGGGATTTTTTTTGTTTTGTGAATTTGTTGCTGCTATGGCTTGCTTGCCTATGCAATAAATCATGTAGTCAGACCAGAACTCGTTTATACTTGAGAAGAAATCTATCTGTAAGCAGAGGCGTTACGAGCCAAAATGTTTAGGGGGGGGGGGGGGGGGGGCAAGAAATTTACCGACTGGCTGGTAATTTTTACCGACTGTTTTTGCAGAAAAACTACTATTTTCAAGATAAAAAGATATTTTTGAAAAAATCGACTGATTTTCAGAAAAACCGATTGTTTTGACAAAAAATCAACTGATTTTCAGAAAAAACGACTGTTTTCGTGAAAAAATCAACTGTTTTGACGAAATAGAATACTCAAACCATCCATTAGGTGGTACAGTAGAGGTATGCTTATTTGAGCATTTTTTTAACTGTTCCACTACCTTGGATTTGTTACTTGCGTATAAAAAAGTAAAATGGAAAAGAAAAATAACAAACTTGATATCAGCTAACAGCCAACTATTTCAGGGTTATGCTGGCACAAACTTGAAGTAGAAATTCAATTAACTTTCTTTGCTTTTGAATTTACTAAATAGGTCTTTCCTGTTTTGAAGGCATCTGCAGGTCCGGACCACCATCTTCTCCATTGAAGGTGCGTTCCCCGTGGCAAACTTTTCAAATCATAAAAAGCAAACCAGGTGTCGGTTGAGTGACTTTCAGCCGTGAATTAGTAAAATATTCAAAAAGTGATTATTAGAAGTGTTAATAGTAAAAAATGACTGGTTTGGGTTTTAGTTTTTATGGCACTTGCAGCCTCTGGCTCAAGTGCCATATACCGATCACAATTCCGTCTGTCGGTCCGTCGGTCCGTCGGTCTGTTCACAGGGGCAGAAGCAGTCTGCCTTCTCTCCCCTCTCTCCTCTCGACGTAGCTCGATCGACCCGGGGATGCTCGTTGACATAGTTCTTCGGTCGGTCCGAGTTTTTTGTCACACTATTTCGAGTTAGGGTACTTCCAGATGTGCTAGGACAATGAAACTTGGCAGGCATATCAGGGACCCGACCAAACTAACCAGGAAATAATCAGTTTCCCGATCCAGCCATATGCGGGGGAGTGGAGGGCGGTGGAAACTTGAAAATTGAGGGCAGTTTTATCACACTTTTTCGAGTTAGGGTACTTCCAGATGTGGTAGGACCATGAAATTTGGCAGGCATATCAGAGACCCGACCAAACAAACTTAGAAATAATCAGTTTTCCGATCCGACCATCTCGGGGGGATTGGAGGGCGGGGGAATCCGGGAAATTGAGTATTTTTTAACTTTCGAACAGGTTATCGGATTGTAATGAAACTTAATAACTGAATAGATTATATATCTTTGATGTCCCGTTTAAAGTCTTGACCGGATTCGGTAGCCAGGGGGGAGTTGGAGGCGGGGGGGGGGGGGGGGGGTAGACCGGAAATTTCAAAAAACGGTTCGAATGGAGGGATCGGAGTGAAACTTGCTGGGAAGAACAAGCATCTGCTCTAGATAAATCGTTTAGACAATTGTACTGGATCCGGACGCTTAGGGGGGAAAGGGGTTTCTCGTTATTCCGGTGATGGTGGTTTAGGGGATTTTCACGACGAAACTTGTCATGCATATCAGGGACCCAATCAAACTGACTTGAAAATAAAAATTTTGTCGATCTGATAATCGTGGGGGGAGTGGAGGGAGGAGAATCCGGAATACTGAGTCATGCGTAAATTTGGAATGGGTGATGGGATTTGAGTGAAATTTAAGAACTGAACAGAGGACATTTCTCTGGTTATCTTTTCATATCCGGACTGGATCCGACAACTATTGGGGGGGGGGATACGTGACCCGCTTAGAATGGAGAGATCGGGATGGAGCTTTGTGGGAAAAACAAACAAATGCTCTGGGTAAATCATTTACTGAACTGGATTGGCTCCGGGCACTGTGGGGGGAGTAGTGGGGGGGGCGGAAATCTCGAGAAACGGTTAGAATGGAGGGATCGGAGTGAAACTTGCAGGGAAGAACAATCACCTACTCCATGTAAATCTTTTACACAATTGGACTAGATCCAGAAATTGGGGGGGGGAGGGGGTTTCACGGAATTCCGGTTTTTGGAGATTTTCACGACGAAACTTGGCAGGCATATCGGGACCCGGTGAAACTGACTTGGAAAAAAAAAAAATCCTCGATACGATAATCTTAGGGGGGAGTGGAGGGAGGGGAATCCGGAATATTGAGTCATACTTAACTTTGGAACGGGTGATCAGATTCGAGTGAAATTTAATAATTGAACAGAGGACATTTCTCTCTGGTGATCTTTTTCACTTCCGGACCGAATGCGACAACTTAGATTGGTGTGATCGGGATCGAAGTTTGTGGGAATAACAAACAGATACCTTCTCTGAGAGATCATTTACAGAACCGGATTGGCTCCGGGTATTGTGGGTGGAGTTCAAGGGGTGGGGGTCTGGGTTTTGCTTACTAGCTCCCTTTAGAGTGCGCATCTCAACCGCAAAGTCGAAACTTACTTTTGATCAAACAATACTTCTTAACCCATGCAAGTGGCATATGAGCTTACAGCTCTTGTTTCTTTGGCGATCGTTCACTGTTAGCAGACGTTCACGCAAGCATACCTCTACTGTACTTTCAAGCAAGAAACATCTTAGACAATCAGGTTCATTCGTGAACATCCGGTTTGGCCAGTTTCTGACCGGACTATCCATCCGAGGCGAGAGCAAATAGTATTACCCGATTTAACTTGTTTTTTCAAGTATTTCAACCAATGTTACAAACTTTCAGAAAACAAAACAACTTTCAAACAATGCATGAAACCAAGAACCGTTTTTTGAAGTCAGGCTGTCGAATGTCAGGGCGATAAACGTTGTCCCTGATGTTCGACAGCCTGACCAGGGGCCTTGCCAAGAAGGGCCGACATATCGCTGCCAAATATTCTTTGAGCCCAAGCTGACTTTGAAACATTTATTCAAACAATGTTTACAACGGGTACGTCAGCTAAGATTCTTCATCAGCGATATTTCGGCCCTTTTTGGCAAGGGTCCTCGTCAGGCTGTCAATCCTCTGGTTCAACTTCGGGGAAGGAAACAAACCTGTAATCTAATTGTCTGCATGTCTGGGCTGTGCAAGTTCCGTACTTCGTAGATAAATATTCTTTGAGCCCAAGCTGACTTTGAAACATTTATTCAAACAATGTTTACAACGGGTACGTCAGCTACGATTCTTCATCAGCGATATTTTTGCCCTTTTTGGCAAGGGTCCTCGTCAGGCTGTCAATCCTCTGGTTCAGCTTCGGGGAAGGAAACAAACCTGTAAGCCAATATCGCTGATGAAGAATCGTAGCTGGCGTACCCGTTGTAAACATTGTTTGAATAAATCGCTGCCAAAGCATGCGGACACATCAGTTTTGTGCATTGTTTGAATATATGTTTCCCAGTCAGGGAGTAGGCTATTTCGGATCTCGGGTTTTGGCCGGATTCTCGTTAAAAACCTTGTTCGGCAAGAAAATAAAGTGCATATTTGGATTTTTACATGCATTCTTCCCCTATACTGAGCTGCGATCGACTTTAGAATAAACTTTTGCTTTTACTGAGTTTCCTGGTTTCGCCGGAAAAGGTTAAATCGGGAAAATAAAGTTCAGGTTTTTCAAGAGTGTAACTCCTCAATTAAACATTATGAGTTAAATTAAAACTTGTAACTCTACACCCTACACCAGTGGTTCCCAACCATATCCGTACCGCGTCCCCTAATCAAGGTTAAAAAATGTTGCGTACTCAGGTGTTGCGTAATCAGGGTTCAAAAGGGTTGCTTACCCTTTTTTTGACCTCTCGTTGTTTTACTATTTTTGCCACGATCAGAACGTCAAAAACGATATTTATTGTCACCAATGATAAGGCATATAAATCTGACATTGCCTACGATGGGGGATCTGATCTTATCAAGAGATCAAGATCTGATCTTGAGCACATTACTGAAACTGTGTTAAGAGACTCAGAACGATATAAGCGTTATATCAAAGTTATGGACCAACTTGAGTTTGGCACCTTCGCGTACCCCTTGCGAGGGTCTCTTGTACCCCTTTGGGTACGCGTACCACCGGTTGTGAACCACTGCCCTACACGACCCGCCACTTTACACGCTACGGTCCCCTGTTTCAACCCGTCATATCTTTGCTACAAGAGGGGAATGTCTAAACCGAATGACAGCGAACTGAATGTGAGAAGGGATACGTGCTACACCTTGTGGAGCGAAGAGAGGTTTCTGGATCAGATAGTTTGGATCTTGGTCTTTTGCTGGCATATCGTTCGTTGATAGTCTTGATCTTATTCCAATATACGGAAATTCACACCAAAATCCAAACATATTTGAATTCCAATATTCAAAAGCATTTGAATACTGTAAAACTAGGCTTTGCTTTTAACAATTTATCCACAGCTTTGGCTGTTTTAGGCCTTTACCCAGGTCCATTGTCTTCTTGTAAAAACGTTCAGATAACCGGTTTTAGGCATCAAGTGCATGATACGCGAACACTCATCGGGAGCATAATGCGCATGGAAAATCGTCAATCGTGTCAAGTGCAAAGATTAGTGAGGTATCGTTAGCGGGCTTAAATGTAACGTAAGAAATTTGGGTCTCTGAGGTTAAGAATAACGAATGTAATTACGGAAATAGGTTGCATTGGCACTGTAGACACGACGGGTCCTCTAAGAAGCAAAAATTTAATTAACTATTTATCACCTTAACATTCGGGTAGAGGGCGTATGCTGACAGCTCGAAGCGGACTTGATCATTCCCTTTTCCTGTCGCGCCGTGAGAGATGTAGGCAGCGCCTTCGGCAATTGCAGTTTTTACAAGTCCTTCTGCGATGCAGGGGCGTGCGAGACTTGTCCCAAGAAGATAGCGTTCTTCGTACACCAGACCTGTAGGGAAACATCGTCTGTCAGAATACAGGTGGTTTGCACTGGGCTATCCTCCGAACTGGGCGTCTCAGCTCAGCTATCAGGTTAGTTCGAGAGTGCCTTAACTGGGAGAAACTTTCGGAAAGGGGGGGGGGTTAAATTATCTTCATCACCCAAACGAACCCTCTAAACTGATTCAGATCCTGCGCAAACCAATCAACAACCTGTGTTGTTGTGACGTTTCGGCTCTTCGCTGGGCACACGGCGATTCTGATCGGTACGAAGATTTAGTCATCAAGAGTATTGAGCGTTGAAGCTTATTTTTCAAAAACTTGCTTGGCCTGCGCTCAGTTTGGTCTAGTGGTTTATGATGCGGGCAGACGATAAGGCTACCCCGGACGGAGTTTCTTCACTTTTATCACATGGTTGGTAAAATCTCAACAAAATCCTGGCATGAATTGCAGTCCGCGAAAGCCCGACCTTGATCGTCTGTCCGAACCGTTATTTAAAAAGTTTACAATAAAGTAGCATGCACACACAGTCCGATTTTCGCAGTCCGGAGTGAATTTCCTTCTCCGCTCCGGAATTTTGACGCATCGCATGCGGATTCTATCCGATGATTTCGTTCCGATTTGATTAGAAAATATTCTACTTTTTCCGGAGCGAATTTTAAACGCATGCGAAATTGTGCTCTGAGAATTGAGTAATTAGTAAGCTGTGTTTGAAGTTTCAAAGTTCGTATTTAATGTGAGCTGCATAAACCTGTTTGTTAGAGAAATATCTTGGTTGCAAGTGTCTGCTGAATGGAAGCTACCAGGTACCCAGACTTAAATGATTACTAGACTATTTACAGGAGGTATGGTTATATTTATAGTTGAACACCGACATTTCATCCATTTGCTGCAATAAAGGTAAAATACTGGTCAGTCAAAGCAGTTCCTTAATTGCATATTTCTTTGATGCTCCTCAGAACTGTTCAAACTTCCATACATCTCCTGTATTTTATATAAACTACAAAATAGATATTTTTTAATGAACAGAGAATTTGCAAACATTCGGCAATCAGTCAGCATCATCTGACTGTAGGCTAAGCAGTTGATTTTTCCAATCTGGGGCCAAATTTCCCGTCCAAATTTCGTTTTCTCTGAAAAACCTCTCCGGCATAAGGCGTATTCTCGCCGTTCCCCGAGGACTCCTCGGGGAATCAAAGGGAACGGCGAGAATAGAGGGAGTCACTCCACGCGGACTCCGCGTACAGAAACAGCGAGAATACGGGGAATGCTTCTGAAATGGATTTTGTCGAAAAATGAATATGCAGCTGAAAAATTAGTCTAGAGCCACTTTATTTTTGCTTTTGTTTATTCTGATTCTTTTTAATTAATTTTACCTAGCACCTACAACAGCAAAAATTGATTCCCCTCCGAATTTGAAAGGGAGTCCTTTTTGATGATGGTGATGATAATCTGAGCATTCCCCGTCCGTGGGGACTCGCGAGAATACGGGGAGTGAGTCCCTGGGACAAACAAAAACGCGGGGACTCCTCAAGTGGAGTCCTCGGGGAACGGCGAGAATACGCCTATAGTGACGCGAATTTTGCATGCGCGTTTTCGCGTGCGGAACCTTACCGGACTCTGTGCGCACTTAGCGTAACGAAGCCTTACAGAAAACTTACCTGCCTGGATAGAAAGCCAGACAAAGTCCTTTATAAAGCTTTCCCGAAGGTCGTCAACTATAAACTTCTTAGCTCCAAGGCTCATTGCCTTTTGTCGTGCAGCCTCAATGTCGTCATCTTGGCCTATGTCCGCCTGCAAGGTGAGTGGGGCCAGAATTCAACTTAAGTGGGGCCATAGTGAAGTGGGACCAGAAACTGGCAATATCGTGTAATTTATTTGTTTTGTTTATTTATTTCAAAATATAGCCAACTGGTGCTGCTAATTGGGGCTACTACTTGGTTTGTGACCGTAGAGAGTTGGGGATTAAGGAGAAACTTCCGGCAGGGAGGTTTTTCAAGGTGGCTCTGAAAGATTTCGTGGGTAGTAAAATGTTCCAGATTTGCGTCGGTTAGTTAGATTCCTGAGGGTTGCCATGGAACACCGTGAACGTTTCATTGTAGGTTGAAGTTGTTGTAGGATGGTTATTAGTTTATTAGAGAGTTTATTTAGTTACTGGAATTATGAGTTGAGTGTCGAATATGATGATGACGATTTTATTTATGACCCGTCAAAATAAACACAAGGCACAAAGACGGAGTAGGTAATAAGGAAAAAAGAGAAAAAGAAAGGAAAACACGAAAGAGAATAACTTACAAAATACACAGTATAACTTTTACCATACAACTAAACCAAGAGGGTTTTCCAGTCGTGATCAATATTTTGGCTATAAGTTTCTATTTGTTTCTCCACTGCAGTTAGTGGATCACTAATTTGATAACGACTGTAAATTTTAGAGTTTCTCGTCCAAGTGGGGAGGCGCAATATATATTTGGCAAAACGATAAAATGTTGACCGGATTTGTTTTTTGTCTGATTTGGTGAAAAGTCTCCAGAAAGGTGCAGTATACAGTATGTGAGGTAGGGCGACTGAGTTGTAGATAGCCGCGAGGATGGGGCGTTGAAAACGTAGCTTATTCGACACCACAGATCCGTATGCACCTGCAATTCTTTTACGGATATGCTTTATAAGTACGTATATGCTTCATATATTTGGAATGGTATACTTTGAGTACTTACGTCTTATTTATTTTTGTCCAGACATGGCCCAAAGGGTTTTCTTGGGAACACATTCATCCATACATACATTCATAACACTATAACTCAGTTCACATATGCAGAAAAGAAAAAAATACGTGGAAGGCGTGAAGCCTCCAACAATCTAGACACACAAACCTCAGTCACGATGGGTCGACATCACTTTGTTCACCCTAGCTTGCCGCACAGGGCAGAGATAGATACATTTGCAGAGACAGACACAGATGCATTCGTTCCCGATGAAAAATGTGTAGCCTGCGTAGTTGTATGATAGTTATACCAGGGACCCATAAATTTCCTATAATGACTCGCCATTCAGGGGGCTTGCCAATAAGAGATTTCTGATGCGCTCTTGACCGACCGTCAGATAGTTCGAGAAATACCCACGGGGATAAAATACCCGACTATCCAGATAGACAAACTTTTTCTCAGTTGTTGTGCTGAACTAGGAATATTTCTCTGTAATGGAAGAGTATCGATCTTTTGTCCTAGCTTAGGTATCTGGTGGCATTCTGAATAGTCCCAACAATATTTGTCTATCTGAGCAAGAACGCCGATTCGATCAAGGCGGAATTTTTGGAAACTAGGTGAGGCTCGGGCAACATAGCAACATAGAAGCATAAGAAATGACAAGCCCCCTGAATGGCGAGTCATTACAGGAAATTTATGGGTCCCTGGTTATACGAAAAAGCTAAATGTATTGATATGTACTAGTAAAGAATACTATCGTTTAATGTTCCTCAGACTGGGCCAATCTTAAGCAGTAGTACCTAGTAGCATCCTGTATTGCTATAGTAGCATCCAGTCTTGCTAATAGTAGCATGCAGTAGAATGCAGTAACATGGTAGCCCTGACATAGAAGCATGTAGTAGCATCAATTCGTACAGCATGCTACTTTTTTGTACAACTTTATACCACTATTTTGAGATAAATGTTTGATCGGGTTGTCGCCATTGTCGGTCGCCACAAATATGCATGACAAACCATCGAAGCTGTGCATAATTTGCGATACAAATATAAGAGTTTTCTCCGTTTATTTTTGCTGTTTAATGAACTTAACACGGTCGGATACCTTTAAATATCTGCCTTATAGCAGGTGTTCTTGCCTGTGTCTGGTTCCACTTTTCACAAGTTTCATTTGGCATAAGGAAATTTTTTCTCCTTTTTTATGGTTAATCAATAAAAATGATTTATTAAAAATGGATTTCGGTGAAATTTGTACGATTCAGGCATATGCTGATGATGCTACTGTAATTTTAACAGGTAAAAATATAGTATTTCAAGAAAACTTGGCGAAAAAGTATTTCCATCGTTTTAAGTGTGGGCTGCAGAAATCAAACTTAGTTTCGACCAACATAAAACAGAAGCTGTAGTATTCACAAATAAACATAAAGTTCCTGCTGTAAATCTTTTTTTTTTAGGAGAAATAATCAATATACAACAGTGATGTTCGCAACTAGGCAGAACCTAACAGACAGTTGTTTTTGCATTGACTGATAGATGTAGTGCAAAAAATGGCTTACCATGTATGCCACGATGTCATATCCTTTCTCCTTCAGCCATACTAAAATACATGAAGTGTCTAGGCCGCCACTGTAGGCCAAAACAATAGTTTTGTTCTCTGTCATTTTCTCTGTCATTTAGTTCTGTCAGTTGCATCAGATTTGTAACTGATGCGTTTCTCCAAAATATTTATGGTTTAACCGGTTCTGACGCTAATTTGTGATGTGAGAAATACCCATACCTCTGTAATGTCCAGCGAAGTGTGGAAGGGTTGAAATTTAAAGTAAGTGAAATTATAATGGAACGAAAAGCTAAATTCCTTCTCTGTTTCGTGTGCATTTTCTCAGGGATCCCATAGGCTACTTGTTTTCATGGCGAATGCCATAACGATCGCAATTTCTGTCCGTCCGTAGGACTGCCCGTCGGTTCGTGGTTTGCTAGTTCGGGCATTTCCACATAAGCTAGGACGATTAAACTTGGTAGGCCGAAAATATTAACTTGGAAATAGTCGTTTCTACGATCCGAGCATCGTGGGGGGAGTGGAGGGAGGGGGAATCCGGAATCTTGAGGTATTTATAGCTTTTGAACGGGTGATCGATCTTGATGAAACTTGATATCTGAAAAGACCTCGTGTCTCACACGACCCACTTCAAATCCGGACCGGATCCGGCGACTTTGAGGAAGTTGGAGGGCGGAACCGGAAATCTTGGGAACGCTTAGAGTGGAGGGATCGTGATGGGACCCTAGTGGAGGGATCCTAGATGCGCATTGACATAACCGGAAGGGATTTGGGTACTGTGGGGGAGTTGGCGGGGGGGGGGGGGTCCGGAATTCTGATGATCCTGCGATTTCGGTACTTCCTGATGCACTAGGACGATGAAACTTGGCAGGAATGTCATGGACTCGAACACACGCATTTGAGAATAGTCGTTTGCCTGATCCGACCATCGTGGGGGGGGGGAGTGGAGGGATGGGGAATCCAGAATCTAGTGGCATTCATAACTTTTGAACGAGATATCGGATTTGAATGAAACTTGGCAAGTGGAAAGAGCTATCGTCTCAGATGTCTCTCGTCTCTGTAGCGTGTGTGCGTTAGAAGTTCTCGAATAGTTTCAATCCCTTCGTACTTCAGGCTGGACTTGCTGGGATCGACTAAGAGAAAGCGCGGCATGGCATGGTGCAGGAGGCTCGAATGCTCAAAAGAGATGCATACCCAAAAGAGGCACGGATACTAGAAGAAGGCACAGCGTACGGAAAGAAGGCATGCTTACACCTGGAGATACGAACCGTTCACGCCTTACGGTGTTTAATGATAGTATAAAGCACGGCGCGCCACGGTATGGTGCAGGAGGCTCGAGTACTAAAAAGAGGTACGGATACCAAAAAGAGGCACGGATACTATAAGAAGGCACGACACACTAATAGAAAGCATGCTTATACTTAGAGGCACCTAAACATGCATTGAAGTATTTTTCACAATAAAATTCCTCGAAAATTTTGTTTTTCAGAAATACTCAAAGTTTAACTCTTGAAGTTAGGGATTCTCTTGTTAGCACTTGTCAACCCTGGTCGGGCTTCGCGCAGAAATACTGAATTTCTCTCGGTACGGCGCGCCACGGTATGATGCAGGAGGCACCAGTACTAAAAAGAGGCGCGGATACCAAGAAGAGTCAGGGATGAAATAAGGCACAGTATACTAAAAGAAGGCATGCTCACACAAGATTGCACCTGCCATCCATGCCATTAAAGTGTGTATATCAACTGCACATTGCGAACAAGTTTTTTCCAAGCGTTACATTGGTATGCGCCCCCATGGCCCGTGACCATTTGGGTTTCAAGGGTTTTGATTGCAAATGAAAATTAACTTAATAAGGTAGATAACCGTTGGAATATGTGTAGGTTTGGTACAGACTTAAATCAGGACAAGTTGTTACTTTCGGGTGGGATAATTTGGCTAGAAAAAAAAGGTGCAGAATAGAATAAAACTTTAATTCAAAAATATGGCTTATCATAGCAAACTGCCAAATTAGATATTTTTTCGTCAGCTACATACTTTGTTAGCAAATAAACACATTACACAGTCAGCAAAAAGAAACTCACTATAAGTCAAGTTGAATTAAAAAGGGCCACAAAACTAGGCACAAAGCTCTTTTTATAGCGGTCTGTTTTAGCAATGTTGTTTCAACTTTGGAACCTTCACAGCCGCTTCTCTCGGGAGGCGTATTCCTTCGGGAGCATATGGGGGAGGCAAGAGACGGCTGTGGAGAGGATGTCTTAGAAGCTTTTGACCAAAATTTAGGGAAAGGTTTTGCCTTCTTTTAGCCAAAGTTTGAAGATTAAGTTCTTTCAGGTAGTAAAAATATGGAAACTTCAGTCCACCATAAATTATCTGAAGACATCTCTTCTGAACTCTCTCGATCTGATCTTCTTCTTCTTTTGTAAGTTCGAAGTGCCAAACTGGACAGGCATATTCTGTTATTGACCGAATGAACATGCAATAGATAAGTTTGAGTTTTTCTTTCGGCACTCCAAAGTTTTTGCATGGAAATACTTGCATGGAAATACTTGCATTTGTTTTCTTTAAAATTGATTTTGTGTTTTCATGCCAAGAGAGATCAGAAGAGATGACCACGCCTAGGAGAGTCATTAAGTTGCAAAGGAGTTCTTTGGGAATCAGAGGTTCAAACTGGGGCGGTGATTTTAAAAAAGAAATAGGAAGGACTGCTGAATTTCCTTGTTTACAATCATATTAACTTCATTAGCCTCCGAAGATATTTGACGTACGCAATTTAGAGCATACTTATCCAACTTAGATACCACTTGAACCAGAGAAAGGTCATCGACGTATTTCCATCTTTCCTCTAGTGCGGCAGCTCTGCTATATCATTAATCATTAGGGGGAAACATAATGGACATAGCACTGTACCCTGAGGGACCCCGCAAAAAACTGGCAACTAAGAGGAAAAGGAATTTGGTATTTTACTACTTGTTCTCTATCAGTTAAAAAACTTCTGATAATTTTGATAAGATATTCGGGAATGTTACTATCGTGCATTTTTTGGATTAGAATAGAATGGTCAGCAAGGTCAAATGCCTTTTTGAAATCAAGAGCTATTAGGTTAATCCATTTACCGGGGTCCTCAAGATTTTTTAGTATGAAACCAATTAAACTTACGACTTAATGGACAGTCGACGATTCGGGAATATTCCCGAATTGCTTTTTATCAATTATTTTCAAAATTTTCTCTTTTAACCAAGAAGCAACAAAGCTTTCATACATCCTACTGAAAACAGAAGTAACAGTGATACGTCTAACCCCTGAAAATCATTCGCACCTCCTTTTTTTTGGAATTGGTGTGATAAAACCGGTTTTCCACTTTTTCGGAAACTGTCCTGTATTATTTATTTTATAAAATATTTATCTTAAAGGGAAAGGTAGTTCTTTCGCGAAAGCTTTAATCAGCGGCACAGGAATATCAAAGGGTGCTGTCGATGTATTTTGAGCTTAGACAGTCTCATTTGCACTTCAGATTGAGTAATCACGGGGATTTCTCCCGTACTCGTTTCACTTTGAACACCTGAGGGTAAATTTTCAGGAGGCAAGGGTGGATAAGTTTGGACTATAGAAGCCAAATGGGCATTTAAATCATCAGCTGTTTTCTCTATGGTTTCATTCCTCATAAAATTCACTTGTTGAGGAGTTTTACCGGTTAAAGTTTTAACTTTTTGGAAAAACTGTGAGGGCTTGGATTCCAGCAGATGATCAACTTCATCTTTATAGTACTCAAGCTGGGCTGATCTGATTTTACTTTTGATATTATTTCTTAACTTATTTGTTTGTTCCTGTTTACCGCTGCCTCCAAGCCATAGCTTATACTTAATCATTTTTTTTATTTCTGAATTTACTTAAGGTTTATCTGAAGTAGAAAACTGGCGAGTACGTTCTGGAAAGCAAGATAAGAAATTTCCATTCAACATGCTATGAAACTTCTCCACCCGGCAATCCAAGTCCTCGATGCTGGAGACCGCGGACCAATTCTCGGTCGTAATTCACTCCCCAAACTGGAGCAGTCCCTCATCCGTCATCCGCCTTGAAGAGATTTGTGCAACCGAATACGAAATTTTGTTTTTTCCAAAGGGTTCAGTTGTAACATAAAATGATAGCTCCCTCCCAGTGGGAGGGAGACTCCCAGTTCACTTGGTATTTGAAGTCACGAACGTTCGTAAGGATTACATCCAGAATAGTTCCACCTTTAGTAGTTGTGTTTAAATTTGCCAAGCTTTTAAGATTAAGAGATTTGGCCAGTGATTTTGTATCTAACTCATTACCATCTCCAAACATTGCTATTCCAGAAAATGAATGGATGCGCTGAACGTAATCCGCCGACTCCTGTAACTTCTCCCAAAAGACCCTTCTAGCTGCCGCGGGCTGACCAGGAGAGTAATAGAAAATACAAACAACTACCGCTGAGAGGGGCCTTGGGATCCGTCTAGGTTGAAGTTTTACCCATATTATCTCATCATTCAGATCTAGCAACAGAATATCTAGGAATTGGGGTTTAAAATCTTCATGAGCAAAAGCCATGACTCCACCCCCTTGTTTTCCCAATGGATGATCTGCCGGTCGAAGTTTCACAAACGATTTGAAATTTTTAATCTGCAAAGAATTTACATTTTGTTTCTGGACTTCGGTTACACAAACCACGGATGAGCCGAGAACCTGGGCCGCGGTCAATTAGATTTTCCAAGTTTAAACTTTCGGCGTTGCAATAGAGGAAAGATGGAAAAACATATCGCTTATCACTATACTCATGAGTGTAAGTCCTTTTCTTAGATGCTTTGAAATTAACTCGAATTTCCTTTACAGTTTTTTGGGACAATGGAGTGGGTGGGGGTAAGAGACGGGATATCTTCAGAACAGAGGAAAGGTGAGGAGGGGGGTAGATTGAGGGAGGAAGGGGGGGGGGCTTCTTCAGGAAGAGGGAGGGGTGGGGCAGGGATGGGAGTCCGCGAAGTTGTTGCCGGTTTCATAGCTGAATACTGTAGTTGCTGTTCGCAACTTATTTTATTGTTAAATTCTACCGCCACTGTTGGAAGTGGGGAGGGGGAGGAAAGGGGAACTTCATTAAAGGAGGAAACTCTATAAGACTGAAGGGGGCAAGAGCCGGAACAGGCGGTGTACTGGTTTGGCTGGGTTGATTGCCTGACAGTTTGATCTCGATGAAAAATTTATCTCAAAATAGTACTATGAAGTAGTACGAAAAAGACATGCAGTACAAACGATGCTACTACATTGCTTCTACTTCAAGGCTACCGTGTTACTGTATACTACTATCTGCTACTATTAGCAAGACTGGATGCTACTATGACAAGACAGGATGCTACTGGATACTACTACATAAAATTGGACCAGTCCGATGCTCATTAAATGATAGTATTCTTTGCTATTACATAGTATCACATGCAACGTTTTCGTACTACTACCATACTACTACGCAGGCTACAAATTTTTCATCGGGATTTGCTGGTCGGATTGTGGATAGAAACACATGCTACACCATGGTGTGGTGTCAGTGATTGCCATGGCTGGATGGTTCCGGTCAGAATGGTTTCGGTCAGAACTCAGGAACTGGAAATCCGGAACCAATAAGACTCTTTGAAGAACTTGATTACTTGGTCGGTGTACGGGTGAACGAAAATATACAATCAGTCAAGCCCAACCCTCGAACCATAAGCTGAAGTTGTATGGTGTCTTATGGGATGTCCAAATCGACGCTTCATTGAGTGACTGCTTTTCTTGAGTAAATTATTTTTTTCGACTTTTGTAAGCAAATAGTTTGAGTGGAGTGAGGTCCTGTCACGATTTGTAACGCCTATCTGTGAGCGAACGTTGCGCGTTTATCCAGTTTAGTCGAACTCGAGTTTCCTTGTGTCATGTTACCTCTAACCCTGGGCTAAGATTCCTGATTTCCCACCAAGACCTTTGGCATTATTCTTAGTGAAACATTTTTTAAATCCAACTTGAGTCTTATAGTAAAATATGATGATATATCTACTGAGTGACCCCGGGAACGCAGGCCAATTTGGAGGGAGGGGTCTGGAAGACAGGTTTGTCATGCGCTCCATAGTATAGGCAGTGTTGACTTTTATTTGGACCTGCTTTTAACATCCTTTGATCACTCCCAGAAATTTAAGATTCGTCATTGAATCATCAGCTTGCTGCTTCTCATTCTTGTCATATTGTTTCGTGCCATCTGCTAAGGTGATCTGGAACGACTAGTCGTGAAGTCGAAGCTAGGTGGTGCAGAGGCGGAATTCTTCAGGTGATAGAAGGCCCCTAAAATACAGAAAGTAAAGTTCCAATTTTGGCGTCCCTAAAAGCCGAGCTTCACCTTCCAGATTCCCAGATCTCCGCGTAGTGAAGCCAACCCTTCCAGATTTTCGTGATAATGACAGCTAATTTTGCGTTTCTTGAACATTTTCTAGATGCCCCCTTTGCACTTCGAATATCTCTTACATCCCAGTCACAGCTGTCAATCAGTTTCTCTTTTCTTCCTACATTTGCATATTTGTTGTATCTTTCGAACCGGCTCCCTCTATGGCACCTTTCAGACATCTGGAATCTGGGGTGTCCAACACCGCGGACTCCCAGACGTTTTGGCCTGGCTTCCCCTTCCAGATCCGTCTCGCCGACAACGGCTATCTGGAATCCGGAAGAAAAATCTGGAAGGTGAAGCTGGCTTTATGATTGGCAAACCACAAGCTCAACACTCTCCAGAAGGGATTCGTACCCAAGTTAAACTGAGACCAAGAAGATGTCTCACACGGAGATAAGTTCGCTCACCCACCACGTCAGAAAAGCTATGGAACACGTGTTGGATGCGGAATACGCGCTCTCGAAGGACATCTTGAAGACAGCACAACAGAACGGAACTGTAGCGAGCTTGAGGTCGTGATCTATAGAGGATACTTAAAATATAACACTACATACTAGTGGATTCTTAGTCGCAAAACCGCGGTAAGGAGAAACCCATAGAACCAGAAACTCAGATCCGTTCGTCTGATCGATCTGAATAGACCAACGGTCGGGGAGATTAATTTTGTCTGATAAATTTAACCAATGCCATGTCGTAGTTTCGTCTTGCCCATGTGCCCAGAGGCATTACTAGACAAAATGTTTGGGGGGGGGGGGCGAAGCATTTACCGACTGGCTGGTAATTTTTACCGACTTTTTCTGCAGAAAAAACGACTGTTTTCAGCAACGAAAATTACATTACGTCCCCCCCCCCCCCCCCCCCCCCCAGTCGTGACGCCCCTGCATGTGCCAACTATACAACCTGACTTTTCACACGGTTTTTGGCAAGAGCGTCATTTCTCCTGCGTGCGTGAGGGAAGGAAAGGGGTGACTGTAAGAGGGAGAAGGCGAATGAAGTCGTCCCCCGGGTGAGGTAGCAAAGCTATTCCTAGAAAGTATTCCTAGTCATTGAAGTAACGTCTGCAGATCGCTGGCTGGCATTGCTCATGTAGAACCATGGTGGCCCTGATCGTCTTCGTAACTTCTAACTTTCGTTCTTGATTACTGAAAACATTATTGGCAAACGGTTGTGCTTGAATTTGAGACTGTAGCTAGTTTTTAGAGAAAGATTAGATTCCTGCAGCATGTTTTGATAGGTTTACTGCTGAAGAAAGTTACTTAGTGCATTGTGCGTTCAGCATCAACTTCAGCAGCTGTATTCTACTCACCGCATCACTGTCTGTAAGTTCACTTCAAGTCCTTCCTTTCGAAGCTTGCCGTGAATTCCAACCAGTTCGTCCTGCCGAGCTCGACTTAAAAGCCTGATGTCGAACTTCTCTTCCCCTGACTTGGCTCTATGGTGAGTTCGGTGTTGAGTGTTTGGGGAGGGGTCTATTTCCGGTCCAGTAGAAGTTAGTTCTGTCGGACGCGCAGGGCGGCCAGGCGCATGATCACTAGAATTCAGTCCAACGTCATTTGTAGGTGGCCTCAAAGGTTCTCTTTAGAACCCACAACTATCACACAGCTGTTGCATCCCAGTTCTGTTTTTGATTAGGATAAACGATGCGGGAGGCGGGGTGTCACTGCAAAAAGACTTTCCATGGGAAGATTAGATTTGGCCAGAGAGCAAAAGTATGAAAACAAAAGTAAAAGGAAAATAGGTGGACTGGTGAGAACGCTTGTTGTTGAAAAGGAAAATAATTGAAAAGCGTCAGCTTTACGTTCTGCTTTAAAGGAAATACACCATGATTTTCGCTTTCCACAGTAAGCTCTGTAAGTCCTCACAGCTTTGCTATGGGATCGACTAAAAAGAGGAACGGCACGGCACGGCATATTGTAGGAGGCACGAGTTTTAAAAAGAGGCACGAAAACTTAAAAGGCCCTTTCCGGCTTCAGAGTGAGGGACAGGGACAATCTTCCAACGTGTTCGTGCCCCCGTGCCTGGAGTTACGAATTCTCACTTACTTGCCTACTTCTACTACTTGCTAATCTATTTTTATTACTCGTGCCTCCTGGGCCGTGTCGTGCTATGCCGTGCCTCTTTTTAGTCGAACCCCTTTGTGATCACCATTTGCTTTTGTAAATTAATAGACTCCTTTTGCTCCTTTTCCAATTCTGTGTCTTATACCCGGGGTGGCCTGAAGCACTCAGGCGATGGGGGTGAGACACCTGATTTCAATGACCTCCGGATCACAATATACGACTAGAAAGTATCGATTAAAATGCACCGTTGCTGCTCCTTGGTAACGTTGCACATTCCCCATTTTCATCTTTCGCGAAACAGGAAAGCTTCCACGCCCCAGGCGAAATTTTGTAATCTGCCTTTTTCTGGCAGAAATTAGCTATACTTACCATATAAATTATAGCCTTTAATGTCGTTCAGATCCCAAAATTGCCACGCCTCATCGCTAAATAAATGACACACCGTTCTTTTAAATAGAGAATACTACGAACTGCTCCACAGGCGAAATTTTGTTAAACGCCGAGGAGCAGAGCGTCTTTTTGAGATCCCAGTGAAAAGTAAAGTATACATATGAAAGGTTTCGACTAAAAACGGGATTGGAATGGCACGGTGGAGGAGGAACGCGTACTAAAAACGGGAACGCGTACTTAAAAATGGGAACAACGTACTAGAATCTGGAACACTGCACCAGGAGGAACACTACTAAAAGGGGAACGCTGCAACGTCCTTCCTTTTTCTATTAGTTTGCTTGATACGAGTTCCAGACCATTCCCGTGGACAATCGCACGATGGGGAGGGCTCCTGTTCTTTCATTCCGGCGCACGATCCCTGTTCTAGTAGTCGTGTTTCTTCGCTTAGCTGCGTTTTAAGCAGCGCCCTTGTTCTTTAGTACTTACTTCAGGAGAAACAATTACTAAAAACGGGAATGCACGACCCCTGTTCTTTAGCATTGTTTTAGTACTCTCTCGTTGCTGCAGCCTGCAGGAGGAGCACAAGTAGGAAACAGGGTTTCCAATTGTGTTCATCTTGCAGCAGGGAGAGTGGAATAGGAAGTAGGAAACGGAGTTCCCAATTGTGTTCCTCAAGCAGCAGGGAGACACAATTAAAACAGGGAGACAGTCATTCCCGTTTTTAGTATCTGGTTCTCATGAAAATGGAACCAAGTGCCAAGAACAGGGGTCCTGCATTCCCGTTTTTAGTAATTGGTTCTCATGAAAGTGAAAGTGCTCGATGAAATAGTGAATGAAAGAGTGCTTGCGCACTTTTTATACATGACTCCCAGTCAACATGGGCTGAAGCAGTATTTATTATACTGGGTTAGGGGCCAGCGTTGGGCATAGGGTATGGCACTAGCATAGACTAGGGAACCTTGAAATCGGGCGACTCGTCTCACCTGAATATGTCAGCGATAGGTCGGTCGACCGGCTCGTCTAAGCTCAGATCGAACCGGGAGTTTTCTAGTCTTGAAATTAGTGTGTCTTCCTCACGTCTAGCTGATTGCGATACGTCCACTTTCATCTGCATGTGCTTCTTTTCTTCGACTGGCTGCGCCATGTTCGACTTGTTCCTTACTTTCAGCATGTCTTGCTTTTCCAGTGATGCGATCGAAGGGCAATTTTGCATTGATAGATCATCGAATGAATCTGCTATCGACCAGCTGTCAAGATCTTTGAACATATTATCATCCTCGTCTTGATTGACGGGTATTTCTAAGTTCAAAATTTGATTCTTCTTCCTCCGTGAAAAAAGAAAGTTGTTCGGCACGAGTCGATTCTTGTAGTATGTGTCGGCAGATTTGCCAGAGACTTCCGGAACAACGGCAACATTCTCTGACGATCTAAGTCTGTTAGAAGGGGCGGATTTGGGCTTCTCGTTTGGTCGCTTTTCTGTTTCGATCTTCCGTGGCAACGTCGGAGAGGTGACTGAGTCCTGTTTAAAAATTAAGTGAGTGCTCGATACTCCCTTCCGTTGTTTAATTGGAGAAGTGCTAACGGCAACACTGACAAGACCGATGCTCCGATGGTCACTGGCGACGTGGGTGATCTCTCCTGGAATGAAAGAGGAAATGTTGTTAACTACATTAAATCATCACGTTTTTAGCCTTACTGGTCGCTTAGCTGCATAACATCACCGACAATAAACTTCCCTTACAAGTCATCCCCAGTTGAAAACGTCCGGAAAGAAGATGCCTCCACTAAAAACAACCAGTTATTTTCCTCAAATTTTACATTAGCAATTTAGGGGCATGACCTTACGGGGGACAACAAGATACGAGCAGAATGGTTCAAGATCGGTTGGTGTATGTACGAAGATCCCATGGGCTAGTTTTAAAAACTCGTATTGATGTCTTGTGAAAGATTGCAAAGCATGCTGATTCACATATTAGGTGTTGGCTCTCTTTTGGCTTCTCTGTTGGTCATCCCGCCCACAGTCCGTACTTCGATATATTCCGCGAATTCTAGAAAATTTGTCAATTTTCATTGTTAATTCGATGACAAGTTTTCCTCGTTTTATTCTACTCCCCTGTCGCTTTGTGTATTTAGCGGGTAGTGAATAAAATCAACCAGATCTACGTTTCGTTGGCAATTTGAGATCCCGTCGCTACAGTAGCGCTTTTTCCCTCTTTTCCATTCCCTCATTTCCATCCGCAGCCGATATTGCAAGTCTCATTCCGAACGTAGTGGAAACTTCCCGAATAGGGAGCTCCCAAGCTTACAAGATATACTTTGCCGACAAGTCTTCTCTCGACAAAGCCATTGCTGCTGGTGCCCGCATAGGTTATGAAGTCTTTAGAATTTCCGAGTTCGTCAGACTGCCAAGACGTTGTAGCAAATGTCAGCCAACCAAGCATCTCAAACAGAGCTGTCCCCTTGAAACAAAGAGATATTTTACTAATCGACCAAGGCGAAGCGACGCTTCTTCAAATCCGCGAAACTGTCCACTGCGCGATTGACGTCAAGCTTCTTCCGCTTTTTCAGTTTGGGTACCAGTGACCAAAAGATCACTTAGTCGGTCGTCTGACATAGACGTGCTTAACCCTGCATAGCGCATGCATATCGCTATAAAAGTTTCAAGGCTCCCGTGTTCCAATCTTACCATAAAGACAAAGGTATACTAAAGAAAACCGTTTCTGTGGATGCTTGAATTCTGTAGGCCTATCTTAGTTTCGACGAGAGTTTCGAAGACGCTAAATTTCAGCTGGGGGGGGGGGGGCAGTTGCCACCCCTGTTCCCTAGCAAATTACGCCCCTGTTCCCAACGGAACACAGAAGTGTGTTCAGAAGACCATGAGCATTCACGAGCTAATTCCCGTTTCAAAACTCCCAAATCTGTGGTCCGAGCCATGTCTCTTTTGTGTCAGAAAAGGACGGATTCTGAGAAAACCCTCAAACTTGGAAGTTTGAATATCGAAGGATAAAGACCTGATGATTAAAGCACAACTCTTACTAGAAATGATCCTTTCCCTATGAAATGATTCAGAAAAAATATTTTTGGAAATACTATTACTTTCCACCTAAAACTAGCAATTCTCTTGTTAGCGCTTGTCGACTATATCCAGCCTTCCTGGTCTCCGACGCGGCGGCTGGGCGCAAAACATTTGAAAACTGAACGCGCCTTTGGTTAAAATGTGGGAAAACTAAGCAAATAAAAGAAGTAATAAACAGAAGATTGTCTCATCCTTGTGGGTGAAAACATTGTCATCGGACGTTGAAGATTCCTGCAAACTAATCGTTGGGTGAAGGGAAAACTCGGCAAGGCTGAAAAAGCGCTAAAAATTCGTAGTTACGAAACGAAACAATGGAGAAAGGTGGGAATTTTAGAAGCTGATAATTCCAAATGGGAGCTAAGTGTATTATAAAAGGCAGAATAAGCAAGAGGGGTCCTTTAAAGAACTTCTTACCAGTAATGATGTCTTTTTTTATGGCACTTTCCCTTCGGCCAAGTAACATATAGCGATCGCAATTTCTGTCAGTCGGTCGGTCGGTTTGGGTTTTGCTAGTTCGGGCACTTCCACATAAGCTAGGACGATGAAGCTTGGCGGGCGTGTCAGGGACCCCAAAAGATTAAGTTGGAAATAGTCACTTCTCCGATCCGAGCATCATGGGGAGAGTGGAGGGAGAGGGAATCCGGAATCTTGAGGAATTTTTAACTTTTGAACGGGTGATCGATCTTAATGAAATGAAGCTTAGAGTGGAGGGATCGGCTGAAACTTGGTGGGAAGAGCAAGAACGAGTTCCAGATCCATCATTGACATAACCGGACTGGATTCGGGGGGGGGGGGGGGGGTCCGGAATTCTGGTGATCTTGCGATTTTGGTACTTCCTGATGTATTAGGACGATGAAATTTGGCAAGTGGAAAGAGGTGTCGTCTCGGATGTTTCATGTCAAGTTCGGACCGGATCCGATACTTGTGGGGAGGTGAGGGGGGGGGGGAGGTGAAGGAGTTCTCCGGTATTTTCGTGAAACGCTTAGCGTCGAGAGATCGGTGTGGGATTTGGCGGGAAGAACAAGTATAAGCCCTAGATACGCTCAGACAGAACCAGACTGTGTCGGGATAGACTAAAACCAGGAAGGGAAGGGAACGCGAGAAAAGCAGGAAGGCATACTAAAGCCAGGAAGGGCATACTAAAACGAGTAAGGGCATACTGAAACGAGGAAGGCTGTCGCCAGAATTCAAAACTGGAAAGCCGCACCGTTCCCTTCCTCTGTTTAGTCTTCTTTGAGGGGTCGGTAACTTTTCAAATTCAAAGTTTACCATCCCTTCCTCGTTTTAGTATCCTGACATGGGTAGGCATTAAGTTCAGCGAGGGGTCGGGAACTTTACAAATTATAATTCATCTTTTCAATTCTCGTTCTGACTTTAGGCGACTAAAATCCTCCGAGTCCAGCGAGGGGTCGGCAACTAAAATATTTCAAGCCCACCATTTCCTTCTTCGTTTTAGTACCTTGAAAGTACTAAAACGAGGAAGGAAATGTTGAACTTGAAATATCTTAGTTAGCGACCCCTCGCTGGACTCTGAGGATTTTAGTCGCGCTTGGTAGTTGCCGACCCCTCAAAGAAGAATAATTTGCTTCCTCGTTTTAGTACTTTCAAGGTAGTAAAACGAGGAAGGAAGGGATATGCGGAAGGAAGGGACGAGGAATATCTTAGTTACCAACCCCTCGCTGGACTCGGAGGATTTTAGTCGCCTATATACCGCCAGAGCTAGAAATGAAAAGGTGAATTGTAATTTTGATAGTTGCCGACCCCTCACTGAACTCAATGCCTACCTATGTCAGGATACTAAAACGAGGAAGGGATGGTGAACTTTGAGCTTGAAAGTTGCTGACCCCTCGAAGAATACTAAACAGAGGAAGGGAACGGTGCAGCTTTCTTTTTTTTCGCAGCCTTGAATTCCTTCCTCGTTTTAGTATGCCCTTCCTGGTTTTGGTATGCCTTCCTGCTTTTCTCGCGTTCCCTTCCCTTCCTGGTTTTAGTCGATCCCGATCGTATCGGGGCTCTTCGAGGGTAGTTGGAGGGCTGTCCCTCAGTGGGGTGGGGAGGGGGTTGAATTTGGAGGGAGTTTTTTGAAATGCCTTGAAAATGCTCAGATTCTAAGAAAACTCGGGGTTTAGTTTTAGTTTAATACTCTTTATTCGACAAACCAATTTTTACATGCTAAACTACATGAACACACCTTTTGTAACCGTCTTACCATCCTTTAGACATACAGCTGACAACTCTGACTGCAGGAAAGCTCGAATGTGCCTTTGGGGGCAGTAGAAAAAAACACTTCACATTACATTGATTTTCATATAGTTTTTCAAGAAAGAGAAGAAAACTGAAAGAGAGAGAACAAAAAGAAATGAAGGAAGAAAGCAAAGAAAAAGAAACAGCAACAAACAATAAGTGGGGAAAAAATCAACCAATCAACGAAACAAGTGGAGTAAAATTTTATCAGTGGTGGTCTGTCAAGAAATGTTTCTTTAGTCGATCCTTGAACTTATCGCATTCTGGATTCCACAAATTGTGGAATCGAATTCCAAACTGCGGTTCCCGTATGCTTTACGACGAAGCCCGAATGTGTAGTGTTTCTCGCTTGGCTTGCCAGTAGTTGCGCATTTCTTGTGTTATACTCATGATTAAACATGTTCATTTTAAATAAATCAGAAAACACTTGTAGACCAAGTCCGTACAGACACTGGTATACAAAAGGAGATGCAAGAGGAGATGCTGTAAATGTGACACTGAATGAATGAATGAAGAATTTATGAAGCACTGCCCAAGTGCATAAGTGCAATAAAAAAGAACAAAGAAATATAAAGTAATCGCAAGACACTCAAAATTATTTTCCATAAGGGTTCACTCATTTAGAATCACATTGACGGGGCTGTGGACAGGTTAGTCACCAATGATCATCAGCGTTTAAATAAAATTCTGCTTGGATCTATGTTGTTGTAGTGCTTCAGCGTTAAACAAAAAGGGGCGATGCACCCCTCCCTACTTTTTGTTGGATACGGTTCGGAAACATAAGAACCGCAACTAGGAAAGCTGCTCCGACCTGTTTCAGTCGAATCGGATCACCCGCTCATAACCTACGAGTGTCACAACATCCCAGGTTTAGACCGGAGCGTCTTTGGTTGGGTACATTCTTTAGCTGGATCCTTGTTTTGTTTGGGATCATATAGGGCTTTTATTGTCAGGGAACATTTTTTAGGGAATTTCTAAGATAAAAACATTCGACAAAAAAACCCTTTTTAGTATATAAGTAAAGTATTTATTACCCGTATTTTCCACTTAGAACAAAACGGAGTAAAGAAGAAAATAAAGAAAAAGAAAAAAGAAGAGAAATTTAAAGCACAACACACGTACAGACACATGACATTTACATAACAGTTACGCAATCAAGAACTACAAAAGTGTCGAAGCCAGAGGTTGTTCCATTTCGCCTGGAAATTTGAAATTACCCGATTCACTGCGATACTAGGGTCCGCAATCTGGTGTTGCCAAGGGGCGCAATCACCAGTCTTAATAACTCCTCACACATGAAAGTAAAAACAATATTAGTTTACAATCCTTATATCAGTGAAAGTGAGCAGTTGTGAAGTGTGAAATAGGCGACAGGAATTACAGTACACGCGAATCCAACTTCCGAAAATACCATAGTTGGGTTTTAGAGTGGCAAGTCGCTCAGTGAATCAGTTGACCTTATAAAAGTTCAGCTAGTCTATGTTTGTCCCTCCTCTCTTCATTATCACCACCCATCACACAGAGATGGTAAAAGTAGATCCATCAGTTAACGAACAGAAAAGAGAAGCTTTTACTTTTTAAATCGCCGTCAAGATGGCTCGCACCTTTTTTCTCGCACCTTTTTATTGCTACATTACACAATAACCCATCATGAGAGGTAACCGCCCAAGAGAAGACATAAATGCACTGGCAGTGGGCGGTTACCACAAGCCACTTCAACTTAACTTAAACAATAACTTAATTTCATTTTTCATTCAATTCATTCAACACACAAAACAAAAAAGAAGAAGAAAAAAGAAGAAGAAAGAAAAAATAAATAAATAAAGGTAATAAAAAAAGAAACAATAACTTATGCCTTCATTCTCTGAATCGTGACGCATCACCCCTCCAACAAAAAAATCCTTTACTCTTTTTGTAAAACAATTGTTGGTGCTCAGCCGCCTTAACACTATCTGGGAGTGAATTCCATACCGCCTGACCGAAATCTTTAATTAAAAGGCCAGTTCATCTACCACTCCTATACTCCGTCACCAGATTAGTAGTTTTCCTTGTAAAATAACCATGCAAATTAAAGAAGCACTACAAAAACACAGATCCAAGCAGAATTTTATTTAAACGTTGATGGTGATTGGTGACCAACTCGACCGCATAAGCTCTGAACTGAAAAGTTTTGTGCCGTACATTGTTTCTGTCCGGAAATAAAAGTATGGACATGTAGGACCACTTTACCTGCAAATACCTGCAAATTTGCAATTGCAGGCGAATAGGATTTCTCCTAATATGCGCCTTCATGGGTGCTGTCTTGTTCAGGTTTCCAGTTGAATCTCCACTATTTGCCTGACCACTCCTTGTCGAAATGTTGTTTGAAACTATTTGTTGTTTGGCAGGCACTTTAAAATTGATTGATTTTATTTTTGTTTTTTTATTTTATTTATTAATAGAAAAAGAGGTTAAGCTGAAGCATCTCTCCCTACAAAATACATGCACTATTGCTTAATAACACTGCAGTATACACTGATACAACGAATATACAGTAAAAAGGATTCGCATAGGCACTGCACCTAAATTGAGTACCACCAAGATGTTGCTTAAACGAGAGTAAATTTGGTTGGGAAACAGTGTCCTCAGGTGAACCGTTGCATTCCTAGCATGGTATACATACAACTTTTCTGTAATGTACGGCCTTACGTCAGAGAGACTTCGAAAGTCAAACTTGGTGTTGAAATCATATTTCCTATTGCTCTTGAAATCAGGCGTGCCGGGGAAATGAAATACCAGCTATCAAAATTTCATGCTGGGCGGGGCTCAAAAATAGCATTTAGACGGCAGGGCCAAACAGGGTGGGACAGGTTTGCTGTTCCTCATTGCTGGTAGATACCATCGAAAAGACGTGACAAAAAACTTGTGTGTGTTGTGTAGGGTCATGGAAACCCCCAATGACCGCACCTGATTTATCAGACTGACCAATGTGCATGTACTGCCTAGAGATTGTGAACAACCCTTTATTGAGATCAAATCTATATTATGTTTTTGTGCGTCTGTCGAACCGCCAAAGCTGTTTGGTTTGAGACAACAAACCTTGAAAATATCTTTGGAGTTACCACCCGAATTATAATTTTCTATGAATGTGGTGTGTTTGCTCGCCTTTCAACTTAGATTTAAATACGCACTCTTTATGTTTTCCTTGGAGAATGTTTGCTTCTCTTTAAGCCACGATACAAAATCCATCGCGGTTCAGTTTACCAAAGTCGCTAACACATTCTTGGCGGAAAAGGCACATTCTGTCCTGTCCAAGCAGTTGTAAACTGTGATGGTGGGAAGATACACTTCTGGGATCCGACCATCCAGGAGAGAGTGGAAGGAGTAATCCAGAACTTGTGGCCCGCATAACTTTCTAACGATATACCCGGTCGGGGTGAAACAACAGTTTGCAAGAGCACGTGTCCCAGGTGAAACGTTTCAGGTAGGACTGGATTGGGGGGGGGGATTACTGGAAATTTCGTGAGTTTCGTTGAAAATGGAGGGGTTGGGACAGGAATTGGCAGGAAGGATGGGCATAAGCCCCAGTTGTACCGGACCACTGTGGGAGGAGATGGATAAGGATCCCGAAAATCTAGAAACACACATAAGTCTCAAACGAGTGATCCGTTTCTTGTTTACAAGCCAGTGCTAGATCCGGCCACTGCGGTGGGAGTTGGAGGAGGGATCCCGGAAATCTTGTGATATGCACTTCTCTCGAACGAGTGATCCTGTTTGGATGGAACTGGATAGCTGGCAAGGTCAAATTTCCTACATGTTCAGTTACAGGTCCGGACCGAAGTCGGTGGACTCCCACTGTGGTAGAGGGGGTCTAAGGAATCTTGTGACACACTAGTGGTGGAGATCTGGACGGAACTTGTCGGACAGGACTTTCAAAGGCTTCGTAGCTTTCAGTGCTTGCCAGGATCCCAGGCGATGTAGAAACCTTTGAAAGTACTAATCAACATGAGGTGACGAAAATAAATAAATTTGAAGACGACCGGCGATCAGCTTGATTAATGTCATCTAAATCCCTTATCAAGACATTTTTCAATCGCGCGTACTTAATTGTCCCGTACTGCGGATAAAAGCCATGAACAGACAAAGAAATCTGGGTCTGGATTCATCTCCGGCAAATTATCCGGCCTTGACGCCCTCCGTTGGACAAGATAAACTACCTTTCCGCCGGACGTCTACCTTTCGCGCGTGTCCCTGAACTGCTGGTGTCTGCTGGCAAAGGTGAATACTCTATATGACTAAGTCCAGAACACGCCAGTGGTCCTCGGGAAGAACGAGAAAACGTAGCAACGACTCAAACTCAACAACACGAATCCTGTGTCAACCAATCACGGCGATCTTTGGGAGCAGATGTGATACCGCTTCCGGCTCTTCCGCTATGTCCCCGGCGATTTTGCATCGGCAAAGAGAGTTAGTCATCAACAGTAATACTTTTGATGACTAACTCAATAGTTATAGAGACGTAAAACTTGGGGATCGACTAAAACAAGGAAGGGAAGGGAACGCGAGAAAAGCAGGAAGGAATGCTAAAACAAGAGCTGGAAGCTCATATGGCACTTGCAAGGCTGGGTCAGAGTGAAGTGACGGTCAAAAGTATCTTTTTTCCCTTTTTGGTTAAGATGCGCCAAACTTGCAAGGCCGGGTCAGAGGATTGAAGTTATGGTCAAAAAATTTTTTTTTCACTTTTGGTTAAGATGCGCACTTTAAGGGTGCTAAAATTAATTTCTAAGCAAAACCCTTGCAAAAAGGATCATGTACTCAGGGCGATCGTGACAAAATAAACTTTGCTTGACAGTATTTTTTGTATTTTATGGTTAAGATGAGCTCTTTAAGGGATGGTCGGACCGGAGAAGTGCCGATGTCTAACCCAACGATGTCAAGTTTCTAATGCTCCAGTAAAGTTCTATCGTCCTAGCACATCTGGAAGTACCTTAATTCACGATCACCGGAATTCCGGACACCCCCCTATAGCAACCCCTTGGTACCCAAATCCGGTCTGATTCTGTCACTGATGCACCTAGGACTTGTGCCTGTACGTCCCAGCAAGTTTCATCCTGATCACTCCCCTCTAGACGTGTCACAAGACTTCCGGTTCTACCCCCCCCCCCCCCCCCCCCCGCCTCAGTTCATCGGATCCGGCCCGGACTTGAAATGGGACAGCTGAGATATAAGGTCTTTCAAGATATCAAGTTTCATTAAGATCCGATAACCCGTTCGAAAGTTATGTATGCTACTAATTTCCGGATTCCGCCGTCTCCCCCTCCCCCCGTGATGGTCGGATCGGGCGAGTCACTGTTTCCAAGTTAACCTGGTCGAGTCCCTGATATGCCTGCCAAGTTTTAACATCCTAGCCCACCTGGAAGTACAGTAACTACGAATCGCCGAAATTCCGGAGCCCCCCTCCAACTCCCCCACAGTTTCCGAATCCGGTCCAGTTCTGTCATTCATTTATCTAGAGCTTGTGCTTGTTCTTTCCGCCAACTTTCATCCCGATCGCTCCACTCTGAGAGTGTCACACCATTTCCGGTTCCCCCCTCCGACTCCCCCCAGATTCATCGGATCCGGTCCGGACTTGAAATGAGACATCTCAGAAAGGAGGTCTTTCCAGATATCAAGTTTCATTAAGATCCGATCACTCATTCGGATGCTATGCATGCCCCTATTTTCTGGATTCCGCCACCTCCCCCTCCCCCCCACGATGGTCGGATCGGGCAAGTGACTATTTCCAAATTACTTTGGTCGGGTCCCTAATACGCCTGCCAAGTTTCATCGTCCTAGCACATCTGGAACTCGCAAACACCGGACTGACCGACCGACGGAAAAGTGATCAGTATAGGGCACTTGGCCGGAAGGCAAGTGCCATAACCGGGAAGGGCATACTAAATCTAGGAAGGGCACACTCAAACTAGGAAGGCTGTCGCCAGAATTCAAAACTGGAAAGCCGCACCGTTCCCTTCCTTGTTTAGTATTCTTTGAGGGGTCGGCAACTTTTCAACTTCAAAGTTCAACATCCCTTCCTCGTTTTAGTATCCTTACATGGGTAGGCATCGAGTTCAGTGAGGGGTCGGGAACTATACAAATTGTAATTCACCTTTTCATTTCTCGTGCTGACGGTAGGCGACTAAAATACTCCGAGTCTAACGAGGGGTCGGCAACTAAGATATTTCAAGTCCATCATTTCCTTCCTCGTTTTACTACCTTGAAAGTACTAAAACGAGGCAGGAAATTGGAAAATATTCTTCTTTGCAACTAAAATCCTCCGAGTCCAGCGAGGGGTTGGCAAGGGAGTCGCCTTTGTAGTTGCCGACCCCTCAAAGAGAATAGTTTCCAATTTCCTTCCTCATTTCAGTACTTTCAAGGTACTAAAAAGAGGAAGGAAATGCTGGACTTGAAATATCTGAGTTGCCGACCCCTCGCTGGACTCGGAGGATTTTAGTCGCCTACCGTCAGAACTAGAAGTGAAAAGGTGAAATACAACTTTGATAGTTGCCGACCCCTCACTGAACTTAATGCCTACCCATGTCAGGATACCAAAACGAGGAAGGAGTTTGAAACGTTGCTGACCCCTCGAAGAATACTAAACAGAGGTAGGGAACGGTGCAGCTTTCCAATTTTTCGCAGCCTTGAATTCCTTCCTCGTTTTAGTATGCCCTTTCCTCGTTTTAGTATGCCCTTCCTGGTTTTAGTATGCCTTCCTGCTTTTCTCGCGTTCCCTTCTCTTCCTGGTTTTAGTCGATCCCTAAAACTTGGAGCTTCCATTGGTTGGGGTTATGGCGAACAGAAAGGTCACCATTTTAGCCTCTTCCCTCGCTACAATATAGGCAGGCAGAAGATAGCCTTGCATAAACCGTCCAATCAGAACGACGTCCTGATTATCGTGAGGATATCAGCTTGGAGGATATCCTTGTCTTCTACTACGACAGTTTTGCTAGCTAGTTGTGCTAATGCTTGCTAGGTGTCATTCGAAATTGATAATTGTAATTAAGCTCAGTGACAGAAAGATAGTAGAACATCAAAATTTGTTAGTTGATACTTACATGCCATTTTGCAAGATCTGAATGTCTTATGATCAGGTATGCTGGGAATGGCCGCTACCAATATGTGTGTGACCGGTCCAGGATGTCTCTCTGTTATTAACGTTATTATAACTGATTGGCTGTTCGCCCGTCACCGGATGTCAGAGTTGTAACCAACCAAAAAAATCGACGGGGAACCTATCTGACACCGCGGCTACATGCACTAGCTGTATGCAAACCAGAGCAAACTAACACTAGTGTGTAGCGCCAAGACCTATGCTTTCTGTGCTTCGCAAATGAGCCATGCTTGTAGCACCGCCCACTACGCTTGCGGCAAACTTGAGGGTTTAGAAATTTCTAGTAAAGCTAAGATGCGGTTTTCACACATCGCTGAAGCACGAGAGGATGCATCTTTTTTTCGCTATGTTCAGAAGATGAAGTTATGGGACCAGCGCTGGTGCTCGACTGATTGAGTTTAAGTAGTGGCGTTCTCTATCGCTAATGGTGCTACTGTCGCTGCTACACGAATGTATGTCACTTTTTTCAAGTCTTGGCGCTACTCCCTAGTGTTATTTTGCTGTGACCCAAGTGACCAGCCCTTCAACTGTTACCTTCGTGAAGGGACGAGAAATTTGTCTTCTTGTAAACTGGTCTTGAAGGTTTTGGCCCTGACTGTGCTCGGCGAAGAAATGTCTGCTGTTTTGAGTCTTCTTCATACCTTAGGAAGCGATCATTGAATTCCAGTCCAGACTTTGTCATGAATTCGGCCATTATTCGCCTCCTGTTCAGAAAAAAATAAGAACAAATTATCAAGAAACTGGAAACAACATGCTCCAAATTCTGACCTCGGCCTCGTGAAAACGTAGCATTTCCGCGGTATCCTTCAACCAAAATGCGGTAAAATTTGCGGTACCCTGAAAGACGCGAAATTCTTGTATTTCTGGGAGAGCATGTGTCCAAAATGTCATTTTAATGTGAACTGACGTTTGAGCGGCAGGCTTTGTTTATTCCGTCAGTTTTAATGCGGCAAAATCGTTCCGTAGATGCGAGAAAACATGTGCTAGCTAGGGCATTTGTGGTCCTGCGGGCTGTCTTTAGTCTAAGCTTTCATCGCATTTGAGGGTTAAATTTGTTGAGGGTGGGTTGGTATCGCTTTCCGGTATCCTGAAATTTACGAACCCCAAATGAAGAGAATTAGAAAAGATTGGAATACAAATATGGGATGGGAGATTTCCGTCAGGTGGCTAGATTCCTCCGCGTTGGTTTGTCCCATAGAGAGCGATTTTTGTAGTTTGTTGTGTTTTCTTTTTGTTTTGTTGCCATGGCCCCATGGGTTTTCTCGTGCAACAAATTCATTCAGTCATTCATTCATCGTAGAAGTATGTAAATACGTGATTAAAGCGTTTAGACTCAGGAAAGAAAGTTTAGCCTAGTTTGTGTACCATAATAGCTTTACAGGTGTAACAGTTTATAATAATAATAATAATTTATTTATGACCCATCATACACTCACAAAGAGAAAGACGGAGTATAAATACAAAAAAGAGGAAAAAGTAATATACGGAAAGACATAACACCATTCAAAAAACAACACGAAACTAACTTCTAACAAATAAACCTAATAATGAACCAAAAAATAAAAAGAAAGAACAACGACAACAACAACAGAACGAAAACTAGAACAGAAAACCCTTCCAAGGGTGGTTCGAAGGATTTTCTTACATCTTAGACAAAAGTTTATCCGCAACATCAAGAGGATCCGGCAAGCTGTATCTCTCCCGCAGTCTACCATTCCTATGTGTGAATTCCTACCATTCACATTCCTTTTTGGCTTAATAAACAAACGTTATTGTTATTATTATTAAGGTTCAGAAAAACAATTGTATCTCGGTGAAAACGGATCTGTTATGGCTGGCCCTGTCACTTCGCTGTGCCACATCTTAAAATCTATCCTTCTACATTATGAAGTCGAATTCACCAAGGTTGGAATTCCCTTCTTACCATTTCGCGGTATAATTGCGCGGTGTAATCAGAATAGTATGCGGTATCTCCTTCAGAATCGCTGAACTTTTATCTCACCTTTTCGATCCGCACATAAACTAAAGTTATTAACAAGGTCCATCGTTCTTTTTTTTCTAGAATCATTGATTTCCGATTTCTGAATTTTAACTCACTGAAATGTTGTCTATACCTCAAATCTTAAGCAGCTATTCCAACCAGGAATTCCAGCTCTATTCTACTTCTTAGTACACAATAACGCTTTTACTTACTTCTCCCTGGTCGATTCGAAAACTTTTGGAACTCTAATCAAAGTATTGGTCGAACTTCTTGACCGGGAACAACACTTACAAAGCCATACAGAACTGGACTCACAAGAACTCAGCGCTCCCCGACTCATTTTGCCCGCCAACTGAGTTCTCACGTTAGGGCGGCCTGTCGTGCCTAGGAACGTGATGTTTTGTCGATCCCCTAATGTTAGCAGAAGCAGTTCACGCAGTTCCCTCTGACACCATGATGATTAGCCGACAAGCGCAAGGTTTTCGCTTGGTATTATAAATAAGTAAAAGAAAACAAATAAGCAAGCAATATACTAATAATATTCCAATTTTCAAATTTATTTGCTCCCTTGAAACTGTGACCCCTTTGAAATTAAAGACTGATCGTCAAGGCTGACAGCCCCCTTGGTTTTGATGGAAAACAAAAACCAAATAAGCAAGCTATATTCTCACAATATTCCAATTTTCAAACTTGATTAGCCGACAAGCGCAAGGTTTCCGCTTGGTATTATAAATAAGTAAAAGAAAACAAAGAAGCAAGCAATATTCGAATAATATTCCAATTTTCAAACTTATTTGCTCCCTTGAAACTGTGACCCCTTTGAAATTAAAGACTGATCGTCGAGGCTGACAGCCCCCTTGGTTTTGATGGAAAACAAAAAAAACAAATAAGCAAGCAATATTCTAACAATATTCCAATTTTCAAACTTATTTGCTCCTTTGAAACTGTGACTGCTTGACTTGACTGCGACTCCTTGAACGTTCAAACTTATTTGGCTCTTTCGAAATTGTGACTCCTTTGAAATTAAAGACTGATCGTCAAGCCTGACCGCCCCCTTGGTTTTGCTGGAAAACAAAAACCAAATAAGCAAGTTATTTTTGGAAGTTATTTAGCACAACTGATTTAAGGACAATTCGAAATTTGTTCTACAAGTATGCTAAGCACCTACTCGGCCTTCCCCCATGGGCTCGTAACCGCAAAGCTGCGTAACTTTACGGTTAGGAGCCCATGGGGGAAGGCCGAGTAGGTACTTAGCACATTTGTAGAAAAAATTACCCCGTTTGTATAGAAATTTAGTTTAATTTAGTCTGATCTTTTTCTTTCCTTTTTCTTTCCTTTATTGTTTTTCATATACTCCGTATGGGCATGTTCTGTGCCATTTTTATACGAGTTAATAAAATTATTGACTGATTGATTGGTTGAATATTCTGACAATATTCCAATTTTCAAACTTATTTGCTCCCTTGAAACTGTGACTTCTTGACTTAACTGTGACTCCTTGAACGTTCAAACTTATTTGGCTCTTGAAACTATGACTCCTTTGAAACTAAAGACTGATCGTCAAGGCTGACAGCCCCCTTGGTTTTGATAGAGAACTCGGAAAACTTGCATGCTAATCTATGAGCTCGTCAAAAGCGATAAGCTTCCAACCGGACCCGCGTCAAAAGTTCCAAACAGGGAGAATGTCGTTAGGAACGGATAAACATTACACAGGACGTTCAGAAACTCGAGGACGTGAATCGATGGACTTGTTATAAAGCGAACACGCGATCAGGATTTCCCCGCCGGATTTCCTGCACTTTCATCATCAAGTTGAAAAAATCTAAAGTTTTCCAGATGGAAGTGATGATGGTGGCGAAACTCCGGGCAGGAATTACGGACCGGGAGCGCCCGACCCTTATCGCTTGTGTTCGCATTTTTTGGTGATGTAGGGTTAATCATCAATGTGGGTACGACTGGTCCCCTGAAGCTTCGTGGACCTTAGTTCAAGTTTCAAGCTCCTTTCACGCACATTTTGAAATACTGAAACAGGCCTGGATGGACGCTGTTTCCTTTAGAATCAAACCGCTCTCGCATTCGTGATACATACATTTAAGCTTTTCTTCCGCCCAAGTGTGATGACACTTCTGCACAAACATTCACTTCTTTCAAGTTGTGTATTGCAGAGTTTATAACCTCATTGCTCGCCCTCCCTTCATTTGCATTTAATTTAATGCTGCATTTTTATTTTATTTTCGTCCGAAAGCTCTTACCTTATATGCAGCATTAAATGCAGCATTTAAAAGCTTTCGGACACGTTCTTTATTTCTTCTCTGACATTCCTAATTCCGAAATTTAGCCTTAATCGCCAGCTCCCCAGTTTCTTCTTGAAAATTCAGCGTAAAATTTAGCATCTTCGCTGAATTTTTCGATGAATTTTATGCTGAATTAATGCTGCATTAACTGAGCGAAAATTTAAGTCCGAAAGCGAAATGCTGCATAAAATGCTGAATTAATTCAGCATTTTCGTTCGTTTCCGAGCTTTCGGACACGCTCTTTGTTTCGTTGCTCTACAGTGCTGGAATTCCCAAATCCTTGTGAATCATCCATCGGGGAATATTCAGTAATGGAGTATCAAGCAACTAAAGCTATCACTGAGGCACTGTGACTTAGTATGTATCTATAATCAGGGACCCATAAATTTCCTGTAATGACTCGCCATTCAGGGGGCTTGTCAATAAGAGATTTCTGATGCGCTCTTGACCGAGCGTCAGATAGTTCGAGAAATACCCACGGGATAAAATACCCGACTATCCAGATAGACAAAATTTTTCGCAGCTGTAGTGCTGAACTAGGAATATTTCTCTGTAATGGAAGAGTATCCTGGATCTTTTGTCCTAGCTTAGGTACCTGGTGGGATGCTGTATAGTCCCAACAGACTTTGTCTATCTGAGCAAGAACGCCGATTCGACCCAAGCGGAATTTTTGGAAACTAGGTGAGGCTCGGGCAACATAGCAACATAGAAGCCTAGGAAATGAGAAGCCCCCTGAATGGCGAGTCATTACAGGAAATTTATTGGTCCCTGCTATAATCGCCAAAGCTCTTTGCGGCTGCATAAAGCAATGAGTTATTACTTTATAGTTACCTTAATTCGCAATTTGTGTTACTTTATTCGCAAATATTCGGTAACTTATTTAGTTACCTTAATTCGCAAACTGCGAATAAGTTCCACAGTGGGTCCGGTGTGCTCCAGATATGGTTGGTTTCCTGGTTCGATGGTTATTTTCTTTGGGGTTGAAGTCCGACAGAATTTGGAGAATGGTAATGCCGCCTGCATCTGCAAAACGCCCTTCGTAAAATCCAATGACGAATTGCCACCAGATGCGCTAAAGAAACAATACCACACGTTAGGTTTTGGTATAAGTTGTATGAAGGGGGAATAAGCCATTAGGCTTTCGGTTCATACCGAGTCGCGCATCAGCCCCGGGGCATTGTAAACAGTTCTAACATGGCTAGTCCTAAGAGGAATTGAAAATACTAAAGAAACCTGGTTAGACGTACATAAGAAATAACAAGTAACGTGTCATTGTTTCGTTTATGCTAGTGCATCTAGCGGAATTTTATGAAGGGCGTATGCCTATGCAAAATATGCAAAAAATGTACAAGTCGATTCTCGATGACATAATGTAGGCTACCGGCCAGCCGGTGGCGACCGGGGTAACAAAAATTTGAGTTTCGCCCCTTCTGCGGGCATTACCTCGAAAATTCAACAGCCACTTGCTTGATACTGGCATGTTTATCACCTTGTGTTCTCCTCGTAGAGGACCATAAAACACGATTTGCCAAACTGGGGTACGGAATCAATTTCGAGAGTGGTCCTTTTCAGTTCCTTAACAGGGAGAGAAGGCGTATGAAATACGCCTCAACTTGTCCGGCCCAGATTGTGGCGCAGCTTGGTTCTAAGTGGGACCTCTACTGGCAATCATAAGCTGTCGGAACGTGTCGTAAGCGGCCGTACTGGTGGTTTTCGGCCAATGAGAATATGCCGGGTTCGGACGAGCATGGTTACGCTGACTTACGATTACGAGTGGAGGAACCACTTTACTTAGAACCCTCCTCCCAGGTATTGCGCGTTCGATCCCGGCTGCTCGAGCGCGGCTATAATGCCACAACTTGCCTGCGCGAGCGTTCAAAAGAGCTGAAATCCCGCAAAATTTTATGGTTTCCTCTACCTTGATGAATGTAAGCCAGCATTCTAAAAGCTAGGCTTCGCCTTCCACATTTTTTCAGAATTCTAGGCTTCTGTTTCCGTCGAGATGGGTGTAGAAGGTGGAGCCAGGCTAAAAACGTCTGGAAGTTTGAGTTGGCTCTTCCTAGGGGGGGGGGGGGGAGTCAAGTGGTGACAAGTGACAGGTTTTGTTAAGCCTCGCCTTGGAGGAGGAGGATACCATGAGACAATGATGTCTCACTCCGACATCGAAGTTGTCATGGAGGCAACACCTCTTAAAGACACGATAATACGGAAATGATGATAATGGCTGGGAAATACGGAACTGATTGTGGTTTAGAAGCAAAAGATAACTTGCGAGGGGAGCTATCATGAAGATACAAAAGTGTCTAGAAGCGCGGATAAGTCGTACACTTTCCATCAGAGCTGGTGGATTCGGACTCTGGACTCGTCTCGAGACGTCTTTTTCAAGAACTCGGACTCGTCTTTCTCGGACTCGCCATAGTTGTGGACTCGGACTCTGGACTCGTCTCGAGACGTCTTTTCCAAGGACTCGGACTCGTCGTTCTTGGACTCGCCAGAGCTGTGGACTCGGACTCTGGACTCGTCTTGAGACTCCTTTTTCAAGGTCCCGGATTTGCTGGACTCGCAGCAGCTCTGCTTTACATCCTACACCTTTCCGTATTAAACTCCTGATGGCATTAGTGCATCTCTGAAAAATTTAATAAACCTCGCAAAATTACAGCAATGACTTTTTCAGAAACACTACGAGATATGGCAGCACTGCATGGTTTCTACAGCTTCACTTGGCAATGAGTGCTTCAAAAAGCATTCGATATGAGCCCAGGCCCTGAGTCGAACTTTTCCACGACGATTGTATTTATTAGAAATAAGCTGCAGAGGGTAGACTACTCTTGGTACTTAAAGCACAACTCTTACTAGAAATGATCTTTTACCTATAAAATGGATAAGAAAAAACGTTTTCGAAAATACCACTACTTTCCACCTGAAACTAGCGATTCTCTTGTTAGCGCTTGACGATTATATCCAGCCTTCCTGCTCCCCGACGTGGCGGCTGAGCGCAAAAGATTTGAAAACTGAACGTGCCTTGGTTAAAAAGTGGGAGCACTAAAGTTGCGTTTTTTTGGATTCACTTCTGTTTCGTCAAAGTTTGTAGTTTGGCTCTTGTTTTGTCTTACTTGCGTTTTATTGTGTTCTTGTTTCCGTAAAGTCAAACTACACCAAACTACGTCTGCGAGGTAGTTTGTAGTTTAAGCTCCGTAGTTTCAGGTTTGAAACTAGAGCAAGTGGAATGAACAAATAAAACGGCTTTTAAGCGAAACTACGCCGAAACTACATCCAAAAAAACGCAACTTAAGCAACTAAAAGAAGTAATAAACAGAAGATTATCACATCCTTATGTGTGAAAGAGTTGTCAGCGGACAGTGAAGATTCCGGCAAACTTTTCGTTGGGTGACGGGAAAACTCGGCAAGGCCGAAAAAGAGCGAAAGATTCGTAGTTACGAAACGAAAAAATGAAGAAAGGTAGGGATTTTAGAAGCTTATAATTCCACATGGGAGCTAAGTATATTATAAAAGGCAGAATAAGCAAGAGGGGTCCTTTAAGACCTTTCCAGGATCCCATTTACGCAGGCCAGTGTTTTTAGGCTATTTTTTGTTTCATGGCTTGTAACAGTAGATTGCTCGTGAGGTTCTGTACTAATTCTGTAATCTCTCTCAAGATCCAGATATCTGTTTTTTTTTTGGCTATTCAAGGAAGATAATTTAATTAAAAGAACAAACGAGCTGAAAGAAGTGATACAGAATAGTTGATCTGGTGATTATCTTCAGATCGTAGATAACATGACACACGGTTGTAATACTCTTCTTCGTAGTCGGAGAACCTACCGGCACGAAGTTGTTACAGTCTTTGTTAACCCCCTCGTTTAGATAAATGTCGCAGCTGTTTTGTCCCTTATTTTTGGAACCCTGTTATAAGTCGAAATTATACGTTGGAGAAAACGCACCAGACCCCGAAAACACATGAGTTTCCGAGAGACGTACCTTGTTTGTAAACAATACAGACAAATTCGATTCTATTACTCTTCGCAAAATTTACTCTACTTACAAGTTTATTTTATATCTTTATTAGAAATTCATTTTATTTCAACTGGCAACAGTATTAAAAGTTTCGCATGCAATCTTCACAACCCTTTCTGTTTCCAAAACTAACTCTGCTTTTCAGGGAATCTTAATCCTGGGAACTGTCACAAAATAAGAAGCACGCAAAACCTTTTATAATGTCACTGATTGAAACCAACGCAGCTTGTCAAGTACAAAGCAAATTTTGAGTAAATTCTTGAGTATTTCGAGTAAATTTTGCAAATTTCCAAGAGCTTCTAGTTTTAGTATCGAAATAGAAGCAGCCTCTAGCACGCGTCTGTGTAAATAAAGCGTGTAAAGGCAGGTGAAAAAGTAGCTTGATATACAGTCACACATCAGGAACTACGCTCGTCATGAACAGGGCTGCCACAGTTGGTGATATTACTAATTTTTTCCACATAAAAACGACACAAAAGTCACCAGGTTAAAACAAACAGCAAATTGAAAATAATTCCATGCTGCTTGTCCGCGAATGGTGCTTTTCGTGATATTTTTGTGACAGATGATTTCTTTTGTTTTGCATGGCAACCCTGGCCACGAGGCGTTAAGAAAATGCAGTATATGACTAATTCCGAAACACGCCAGTGAACCTCGCGAAGAACAAGAAACGTCATCAAAACTAATTCTCAATATTGATTTAGATCCTGTGTAAACGAATCAACATCTTTTGTTGTTGTGACCTTTCTGGCTCTTCGCTACGCACGCGGCGGTTTTCATCGGCGTGAAGAGTTAGCCATCAAGGGTATCATCCTCTAATATTAGCTGGCTAGGCCGTGAAATTGTACAAAGTTATGAGATGCAGCTATATTTTTGTTTGCATTTCTTATTTCTTTGAACCCAACACCATATCGAATAATTCCAAAAACGTTTATCCGAAGAAGTCAACAATCTCATTTCGATTTTAATCAGTTTGCCATCACCAAAATCTCAGGTCACAAGATCACCACGATCACATTATTAAAGAGTTTCGACTAATTCAAAGGCTAATTTATTCTCGCTTGTTCTTTGCCTTTTTAACGATCTTCTTCTTCTTGAGAACCTTGCCTTTTCTCGACGGTGACCTTGAGGTCCCTCGCGACCTAGGTACACGCGCTGGAGAGCCATCTCGCGAAATTTCGGCGCTAGAAGAGCCTTCTCGTCCTCTCTTCTGATACTTTTCGAGGTTCACGTCAGGGTCGGATAAAATGTTGTCCGGATCGGTGAGCATGGCAATTTGGAAGAAACAGCTTTCGTGGTAAAGGTCGATGATGTTTTCGAGATCCAGTGAAACTTCAGGGGCACCAAAATCCGTAAAGTCGGACAACTCATTCACCTGTTTTGTGACATTACTATACGCCTCATAAGCGGGTCCGAAGAGCAGGGGAGTGCTGTGCCATGCTTCTGCTGACTGTAAAGAAAAGTACCAAGTTAAGTGCCGCAGAAAGAAGATTATTGATCAGGCAACGCGGAGGCAAGTTCGACGGGAAACATGTTTTGTCGGCGAGTATGTACTAAATCCGCACGAATTCGCGTTTCGTTGCGGGTCAAGTGAGCCAAACTCTGTGTGGGTTCAGATTAGATTCAGATTATATATTAACACAATATACACAATCTATTAACACAACTTCCCGGGACAAACTGCATTTCCGCCTAAAGAAAGTCCTGCGGCCTACGGGAGCGAACATACAAATAAGGAGCTCATTCAATAATACTCCTTTTTAAACAAACATAAAAAGAAACATTATTTTTTTGAATAACATTACAAATACCAACTCTCAACTACTTTCACATGAAAATGACTCTTTTAGTTGTTTTTTAAAAGAGTAAAGGGTTTTTGCATTCCTAATACACAGAGGTATTTCATTCCATATCGCTACACCTACATGTCTTATTGAAAACGCCCCTCTTGAAGTCTGACTTCTTTGGTGAGACAACAAACTATTTGATGCTGAAGACGTCGGAAAACCATGATATGATGATGATTCTTTAAAAAGATCCAGCTGTAGAATTCCAGGAGGTGAAAGTGTATTGAGATATTTGTACATAAATATTCCTATCTGTGTCTTACGTATTTGCATAATATTAAGAAGTGGGGCGTTTAAGCATTGTTCAAATAGGTGTAATAAGGTGTATTACGGCGTATAAGGTGTATTCAAGATTCCTCTTTTCCTGGGGGCGCGCTTTAATAAGAAGAATAGACTATGGTTCTATCTTCGCTTATGCAGAGCCAATCAGATTGCTTGGGTGGTTCCGCCAGCGGGCTGAAGCACCGTCAGGGTTGCCACAGGAAGCACTAAAGCTCTACTTTGTTGGAAGCTGAAGAAACAACTTTTCTTCAAAAGAACACGTTTTGTTATGTTACGACTGCTAATTGTTAGTTCGAGGACCCATGTTGTCCATCCGTTAATTTAGTAGCTTTTTACAATATAATGGACGTCAAATTGTACTTGTGTACTTTGTACTAAGAACACTTTTCTGATTTTTAAAAGCTCGAAAATTCATCAGCGTGGCAACACTGATTTACGCTGCATTAATAAGAACCTGCTCACTTTGTATTTGAACAAGGGTGTGTGTTAAGGCGTAAACATCGCGTATAGCGCTATTCATCTTGTTGCAGCTATTCGAACAATGCTTTAAGCACCGAAGAGCAAGAATTTTTATGCCCGACGCATTGTTGGACGTGTAGCAAGGAACTTAGCTGAGCTCGTGAAGAAGTCGTTGATGTGTTTTTGAATTCAGAGACAGTAGGCTAAGTTGGGTTCGAATTAATTCCCCTTAACTTATCGAAGCAGAACGTCCAAGGATAGATAGGAGGTATAGTGGCAGTGATCGGAGGTAGGGGAAAACACCCTAGGTGTGACATTTGTATATCTGAATCGCATCTGGAAACAGTGGGGGAGCTGAAGGGGGCGTCCCGAAACTTCGGGATACACGCCGGGACCACAGTGCTGATTCGAATGAAAATTTATTGTTTGTTGGATGAAATGCTCTAGAATTTTTTACTTTGACTTTCTTTATTTACTACTAAATACAAAACACACTATAAAAACACGCAACCGCCCGGGGAAGGCTCAAAAAGCCTGATGATGGACGACTGCAATCCTCTGATTCTCAACCTATATCAAGTTCCATAAAAAAAGGATAAGAGCACTCTCTCTCAATTAACCTTTAATACCAAAGATATGACAATTGTGTGCCCGAACCTGATCCGGCCTCGGTGGAGGAGGTGGAGTAGGCCACCGGATATTTCCCGGATCCGGCGACTGGGAAGTTGCAGGGGTGGGGGTCAAAACTGAGTTGATTAGATCCGGATCATCCGACCAATTTGAAGAGTTCGAGAGAGCATCGCCATCCAATCATGAGAGCGCAAACCTTAGCTGATAGACATGCGGACTGCCATAGCACATGCCATTTGAGCTTTCGGCTTCTGTTAATGGAGTATTCATTTACGAACAATGAATACTTGTCTTTGCTCTCGCCGGTTTTCATCTTATGGAGGATTTAATAACCTTATTTGGTTCAGTCTTTACAACTATTCCTGTAGAGCTGCGATAATACAGAAGCGTCGTTGAATAGTTGTAAACACTGAACCAAATGAGATTTGGCACCTATCGGTCTCTAGAGTCATTCCAGCCAGAGGCGTTACTAGCCAAAATGCTTGGGGGGGGGGCAAGGTCTTTACCGGCTGGCTGATCATTTTTACTGATTGTTGTTGTAGAAAAACGACTCAAAACGACTGTTTTTGACGAAAAATCGACTGATTTTCAGAAAAACCGACTGTTTTTAAGAAAGAATCTATTAAATAGACTGTTTTTACCGAAAATCGAAGAAGAGAAGAGACTGAGTTGCGGTTTTTTCCACGATCAGACTGTTGTCAAGCTGTTGTTTTAGAAAGCATGGAAAGAAAGCATACTAGTCTATCGGCTAACTTAAAAATGTTGACTGCAATTACTTCCAGTTATGAAAAACTGCCATACACAATTTTAACGTAGAAACGCAGCTTTTTGTGTCATGGATTTGTTACCTTTCTCTCATTCTGAACTTGCATTGTCGTTTTGAGTCTATCCGAATTCTTCATGCATTTCTGATAGTTCCACATTAGGTTGGGCCATATAAAACAACTGATGAAATAAAGGGTGTGTACATACCATTGGGATGAAGGTGTGTCGAAATTTTCGAGTTTTGTAAGACTTTCCACAATGATTTCGAAACTTGGAATGATCGAGTTGAGATTCGGATGTTGAAACCAAACTTTGGGTCCCTACCCGCGCCACGTTCGCCTTTTCCAGAGGGTCCAGATAATCTTGATACGGGGATGAAAAACACATTAGGACTAGCCCTGACAGGGACAACGCCCCTGGTAGGTTTTACTGTCCATCTAGACAATGGGTAGCCTGGTAAACAGTGACGACAGTTATTTTGCTTAGTAGCCATAAACACGTCTAGTTTTTCTGAAAATAAGAGGTAACCACCCCAATTGTAAACAAATTCCAACCTTGATGCAAAATGCTTTAAATTCGGGGTGCTCCCCAAGGTGAGGTTGCAGGAGCAGGTATGCATCGAGGAATAGAGGCGTTACTAGCAAGAATGTTGGGGGGAGGGGGGTGGTCAGGGTATTTTTATTGATGTTTTCTCAGAAATACCTGTTTTTTTTTAGTAATAAGCCGATTATTTTTAAGAAAAATCGAATGTTTTTAAGAAGAATCGACTGCTTTTCTGAAAAATTTATTGTTCTTAAGAAAAATAGACAGTTTTTACAAAAAATCTGCGGTTCCAACTGGCCAACAGCATTGGACATCCTCCCCCCCCCCCCCCATACGTGACGCTTCTTTTTGCTCCTACTACATTTTAGCACATTTTCATCCTAGCTAAGTTTGCCTGTCAACTTAAGCTTTGCCGAGAGCTTCAGGTCCGCTGACAACCTTTTTGGGATCCCAAAACTTTAGTGACGGGATATCTATGAATGAATGAATGTATTCCCAAAAAAGCCCTATGGGCCCTAGCGGGACAAAAATATAAAAATAAATAAGCACTCCAACTGCCTTGTACCAGTCCAAATATTCAACACTCAACTCATCTAATAACTAAATATCTATCAAACAAACTAAATCAAACAGAATTTATAATTTTTTACATTTTCAATTGTTTAATTACGGATAACTAGTAACATTTTAATAAAGGTTATCTTCAGACATCGAGGTTGAGATCTGATTACAACAACGAGACGGCCATTGAAAATAACCTATCCGAGCTGAAGGCGAGGTTTATATTTTTAAATGGCCGTCGAGGTTGTTATTCTGATGTAAACTGAGACGGAGGTATGTTAACTATTATAAATTTCTCGAATGGAAATTTTGTTTAGGTAGTAGGCTACTCAATCTTCTTTGCTTGATAGTACTTATTTGCTACTTTTGTAGGGAATTTTCGTTTAGTGAAATGGCAACTCAAGCCTACTATGGTAATGTGAAAATGACTACTGTTGTGACCCATGTATTTCAGTTTATAACAATACAACCCTTATCCAACACCATCTTTTGCATTTGTGTCGAAGAAGATGCCATCTAGCGACGGGCTCGATAGATAGAATTTATCAAGGCGGGCTCTTAGAGATATAGAATTAATCAAACTAAAACCGGGGTTGCCACGGGCTGCAGAATTCTGTGATTTGTCATACATTTTCGTTTCTTCGACAAAGCGATCAAGAACTCTGCGACCTGTTCCTTACCAGCAAATGCAAAAATGAAGCATAAAAGTTGGGGCGTATAATTATGAAGATGATAAAGCGAGATTTCTCGTTGATAGTTGGTGGAAAGGACCAAGTTTCGTAGGTGCCAGAATGTCATTGTTTGTTTTTTTTTCAGCTAAAAGAGGTTCGATCAGAAAAAGTGGCTCAAAACGTCAAGATCCCAAAACGTAAGTGGAGGGATACCTATGACATCGCAAAAGTTGTCTGTCTGTCCGCCCGTGCTCTCGAAGGGGCTGAGATATTTTGTTCAAACTTGTCACCAGGACTGTTTGGGTCAAAGTACAGGTCAAGTTCGAAGATGGGCTCTGTAGCTATTTAAAGGTCGAGGAGGGGATAATAGTCGATTAAGGGGTAAGGAGACGTGCTGAATCAGAATATGAAAATTATTTTCTCGCCGGACAAGTAGTTTCCCCGGAATCGAGCTAAAACCGGAAAATTTGTGAAAAAGAAAAGTTTGATCTTAAGTTGATTAGAGGTTGAATGTAGGGGTAAGGAGACACGCTTGAATGACAATTATGAAAATTATATTTTCGCCGGACAAGGAGTTCGCCCGGAATCCGGCCAAAACCGGAAAATTTGTTTAAAGTAAAAGTTTTACTTGAACTTGATTAGATGTTAGATTTTAATCATCTCCAAAGTCCCAACCGGCATTTGCTGGCTCGAAAAGTCAGAATACATCCGACAAGTATTTGGTAACAATTTAATAAAATCTGTTGACCAAGTTTCGAGCCCTCCTACCCCTTTATTCAGAGAAGGAAAGCTTTGCGTTCTTTTGAATTCACTGGCAAAGTGCAGGCCAAGTCCGTAGATGGGTCGTTTAGATGTCGGGGTAAATCCCGAGTGAAAAAAAAAAGACAGAGAACTATAGACAAACCATACCAAAATGCCCATGCTCGTATTGTTTCTGAGGTTCCCCAGATTTCGTGAGTGCTGGTCTATATGTCCTTAGATAAAACCTGAATCTGTTTTATCTTCCAACGGTGAAACTATAGCGGATCTTAGCTAATGGGCATATGTTCCAAGGTATGAGCTGAATGGTTACGTATGTGACGGTCTTCGGGTTGCAAGGCCGTCAGAAGACAACTGGTATATGTGCCTATGTTCCTAGCCATGTGCGGAATCGTTACTTATATGCCGTTAATTGGATCACAAGAGCGTTAGAAGACAACTGGTAGATGTGCATATGTTCCTAGGTATGAGGGGAATCGTTTCGTATTTGCCGGTCGCTGGATTACAAGAACGTCAAAAGATAACTAATGTATGTTTAAATGATTTCCCATAATCACTGAATATGCCCAATACTTTTGACATTGAAACGACAGAGAATCAAAGTAACGTAGCCTAATACAAAAGACTAGATAAGAACTCAAAGTAAGTTAACAAAAAATCCACATTGCGAAACTGAAACTACGCTTCCCTTTCTTGGAGATATCATATTCGCAATAATTTAAGATCTTCTCCAACTTACTTGTTATAAAAGTATAATCGAATAAGAAATAACTTCAAATGTACATATTCCACGGTGATATTTCAGCACTATCTAGTAAGGATCCTCTTCGGTTTGAAAAGCTTTAAATGCTTGCCAAGAACGATCAAAATATCGCTATGAACATAATTCTAACTAACCAATTTTATTCAGTCCGTTTTGAGTCATTTATTACATCTGATTCCAATTCAGGTTAGAGTCAATGAGTATTTAAACGTATTACTAAGAAAGGACAGTTAGAGCGGAATCCGAAGGAATCAGCTAGCGGTTGATTCCAATTGCTGGTGCGTCTTTGTTCACCTTTTCACTTACCATTTTAACGGCTTTTTATTTCTTTTTGCGTTTTCCTACACGGTCCTTGGAACTGTTTGACCATATACCGCTTTTGTCACAAAGGCAAACGCCGACTTTCGCCTTTCTTCGCGCCTTGCAAAAAGGGAACTCGCTGTAGTTGACCACTATCTGTCAAAAATTAAATTTGAATCCAAGAAAAAGAGATAAGTACTTAGAAGAAAGACGACTTGGCAAAAGGTGAAATTCTCCAAAAAAATTTAAAGCTACAGCCGAAAAGGGAAAAGCAAAATTCGAACAAAATGCTACTGCTATTTCAGAAGTGACGCCACCTGTCAGAAGATTCTGCTAAAGCCAGCTTGTCAGACTCGGAAGTCGTAGTACCACCTTGGTTTTGGTCTAGATAAAAAAAATAACGGTAAGACTAGGGAGTTTAAGACTCGTTCTCCCGACGGCCGCAACTAGAGGAAATCTTCAAACAGGAGTCACTTCAAAAGAAAAGACCATCTAATTTTAAATTCCTCTTAAAAGTCAGACATAAGGCGGACTATCCAAACATGTATAATTCAAGGACCAATTGTACCAAACTATTTCTTTTAAACAAATTTCCTCGCAAACTTCCTCAGACAGCGAGTCAAGTAGTTTCGGTCTTATTTTGATCCATAAACTGTATCACTTCACACATTCAGCCCCTCTAACAAGGAAGGATAGCCGTGAGCATTAAAGTGCAGGGTACCCAGCACAGAGGAAGCAGGATCGATATCGTTACGGTCCGTCACCATTTTGCTTCAGAACAAAAGTGACTTGGGACTGAGGGTTCGATCCCCCTCAGAGCCTTAAACCTTTTTGCTCGCATACCAGAACATAAAAGCCGCTTCATTAATGATTGACAGGTACCTATTGAAAATGATACAAAACTATTAGACTCTAGCAACTTTAGACGCAAATAGAACCAATACAAAACAATGACCAATCACGTATACATGGTTTGTATCGTGACAATAGGGTCATAGGAACTATAAAGTTGTCTCTATCTTTATTTTCACGCGGTATGGACAGGCTGATTCTATATCTGAAACTTGTTTTCTCGCCAGACAATTAGTTCGCACGGACTCCGGCACAAATGTTTTTTGCTGAATCCGCTTTTGACAATCGTTTTCTACCCGGATATATAATTCGCCCGGAATCCGGCTGAAACCGGAATTTTCCTTAGAAGTTAAAGCTTTATCTCCAGCTGATTAGATGTACGATACATGGGTGAGATATACGCTGAATTCGTTTGACAAGGAGTTCGCCCGGAATCCGGTCGAAACCGGAATTTGGCAGAACTAAGCCAGGGAGATATGATCATTTTCGTCAAAATAGATATGACGTGTAGCCTAGGGGTAAATACACACATGGTGAATCGGTATCTGAACTTAGTTTTCTTAGATGATTAGCCAATTACCTTCTTCTGTTTCTAAATCTTGATAGTAAAAATGTACAAAAGTCTGGCGAAGACCGGAAATCTACCAGACTAAATTGTCTGGATCAAATGTTAAATTTTTGGGATCCCGTCGAAACCTTTGGTCTTGTTCAGTGTGTATTGCAGTTTTGTAGAAGGAAATGTTGCTGGTATCATGATATACAGAGAGGAGTTGATTTTTAGACAAAACTTTAAGCATGTCTGATCATGAGGTATCACTTAGCTGTGAAGCGCTGCTTCGAGACACCACATATTTCTTTACTATCAGTCTACTCCAGAAGTAAGGGGTAACAAAAACGTGTGAATACTGTAGGCACCAAAAGCACTCGTGACCGCGAAACTGTGGTATTGATGTGAAACCAGTGATGGGAAGTTGGATATCAACGCTAAGTCGTTCATATTGTCACGAACATCGGTACCGTGTTGTTGCAATCACGAACACAACCCTTAATTATAGCCTACCTGAAATAATACCACAGGCCACACCTCACGTAAACAAACCACCAGTAGCCTACTGCTACTGGAATCCGCCTAGTCTGGTTGCTTTCGGATTGATGTCCCACCTAGGAAACAAGTGGGTAGGTTACGCCTTATTCATCTTTTCTGAGGGATCTAGTCATATCTGGTTGGAGTTGCCAAATAGGCTTGATCGAAGCTTTGGGGTTGACAAAAAACCATAGCATTGGCGTTTTTGCGTTCTGTTACAGCCGAAAGATTTGCAGTACAATAGGCCGATCACACTGTCATGATGTCATATTACCAGCCCCTAGCTAAAAGCTCATATGACACTTGTAAGACAGATAGCATGTTTGTCAGATACGGTTTGCAGTTGTCAAGGCTGCATCTCTCTCCCGATATTCATTTCATCAGAAAATCAGCTTGACCTACTAAATCTGAAATGGTTATAACTGTTTCTCCCACAACGATGATCGGATCGGGGGAGGAACTATTTTTAAGCCAATAACTAACCCTAACACGCCTGCCAAGTTTCATGGTCACAGCACATTTGGAAGTGCCCCAGCTCGTGATGACCAGAATTGTGGAAAACCCTCTCAAGCTCCCCAAACTGTGAAAACATCCGGTCCTGTTTTGTCAGTATTGTCCCGTATTGTCCTACGGCTTATGCTTGTTCTTTCCTCCAAGTCCCATCCCGATCTCTCGACTCTAAGCGTTTCACGAGATTTCGTGCACCCCCTCAGGCCCCCCTCCCAGTTATTGGATTCGTTCCGAACTTGAAATTGATCATCTGAGACACTTGTTCTTGACACTTGTCTAGTTTCATTCACGTCCGATCACCCGTTCTAAAGTTATGCATGTCACTAGATGCTGGATTCTCCATCCCTCAACTCCCCCCAACATCACCGTATCGGGGAAGGAACTATTTTGAAGTCGACCTAGTAGAGTAGCTAATATGTCTGCCAAATTTCATGGTCATAGTACATCTGGAAGTATCCTAACTCGTGATCACCGTGGAAATCCAAGAAACCCCTCCGAAACCCTCCACTGCGACACGACCCGGTCCCATTTTGTCAATAAAGTATCTAGGGCTAATGCTCGTTCTTCCCTTCAAGTTCCATCCCGATCCCTCGACCCTAAGCGTTTCAAAAGATTTCCGGTCCCCCCTCTACCCCCACCCCCAGTTATCGAATTCGGGCAAGATTTGAAATGGAAAATCTGAGACACTTGTTCTTCCCAGTCTTCCCACTTGTCAAGTTTCATGCATGTCCGATTACCCGTTCCAAAGTTACGTATGATTCTAGTTTCCGGATTCCCCATCCCTCCACTCCCTCCGCGATGGCTGGATCGGAGAAGTGATTATTTCCAAGCTAACCTGGTCGGTTCCCTCATATGTTCTTGACACAAGTCAAGTTTCACGCATGTCCGATTACCCTCTCGAAAGTTATGCATGTTAGTAGTTTCTGGATTTCCGATCCCTCCACTCCCCCCACTATGATTGGATCTGGAAAGTAATTATTTCCAAGTTAATCTGGTCGGTTCCCTGATATGCCTGCCAAGTTTCATTGTCCTAGCTTATGTGGAAGGGTTTCACGAGATTTGTTTAGTTTAAGTTTAGTTAGCATCAGAGCAAAACAGCTCTAGTTATTTTGCTCTGGTTAGCATTTAGCATGGGGTCAGACCACTTAGTCTGACTATAATCTTTAAACCGTATCTCTGCATTCGCTTCTAAATACATCAAGTCGTAGCGCAGTGGTAGAACTCTGGACCTTTGCCACAGAGCTTCGCGGATCGATACCGCATTTGGGCATCGCTCTTTTTGCCTGCTCCCCTTTTGCTACCGTTGTTCCTACCTAGTTTCCGGACTCCCGGATCCAGGGAAAGTCGGATTGGGGAAGTGATTATTTGTAAGTTAATCTGGTCGGGTCCCTGATATGCCTGCGAAGTTTCATCGTCCTAGCTTGTGTGGAATTCCTTAATCTATATCAACCCCTACTAAGGTTCAACAACATATTATACCAACCCCTTCGAACTTCGATTGTTCTAGCTCTATCCGAACGAATCTAAGCAAAGAATGACTCATCCACGAGCAGAGCTATACTAGCGTGAAGAAATAATGACTCATCCACGCGCAGAGTTATACTAGTGTGAAGAAAGGGGTATGGGCTTGACAAAAACTAGAAAAAGCGTTTCAAGAGATTTCGGGTGTCTCCCTCAAGCCCCCCCTCCCCCCAGTTATCGGATCCGATCCGAATTTGACACTGAACATCCAAGACACTTGTTCTTTATACCTGTCAAGTTTAATGCACGTCCGATTATTCGTTCCAAAGTTCTGAATGTTACTAATTTCCGGATTCCCCATCTTGCCACTCCCGCATTGATGGTCGGATCGGGGAAGTGATTATTTCCAAGTGTAATCCGGTTGGGTCCCTGATATGCGTGCCAAGTTTTATCGTCCTAGGTTATGTGGAAGTGTCCAAACTAGCAAAATGCGGACAGACCAACAGACAGACAGACATTACGATCGCAATATGGCACTTGAATAAGCTCAAGTGCCATAAAGAATCAGCCGGTTCCTATACAATTTATTTTCGCAATTGTACGGTTGCAGCGTTTTTGTTGCCTGCCATCCTCCAGTTAAGTAGCTTCGAAAAATATGTTTTTTTTATTTAACTACCAACTGTAAAAGTTACAAGTATTAGTCAGGGGGCCAGAGGCTTATCTGTCTTTCATGTTTCATGATTTATAGAAAAGTTCAATACAGAGGCTGGTCAGGTAATTGTACCTTGACCATTACCGAGCATGTACAGCGTCACAATCTATAAGTATTCTTGCGGTCTTCTTTACATCACGATACTGGTCGAGTGAGTTCAAGAATTTTAGCAGCTCGGTGTTTGTATAATTTGTGTTAACTTTTACGATCATTAAAATTCAATTAGCCAACTGAAAGCCCAGACTTATGTTAAATCAGTAATATCTAGGCTGTACGCAAGCTCAAACTAACTTGTGTCGATCATGTACTATGTGTTAAATACCGATCGACAGACCAGACATCTTCGAGTTCTCCAGACACTCGAGGAATTTACGTTACGGAATAGCATTATCATTTCGACTTCTGTGAAAATCCAGCAACACTCAAATAACTACTAGCTACGGGGATAGACTGGAAGAGGAAAGGAAAGCGAAGGCATGGTACAAAGCTCTCGGCCGACATATCATCTATCTCGCGTACAAGCCTTTTCAAAATCTTTTCCCCCTATGTCCTAACTGGAACGAACAACAAGACCAAAGGTTTCGATGGGATCCCAAAAACTTAATATTTGATCCGGACGATTGGGTCTTGTATCCGGCAGTTCCAGTCTTCTCCAGACTGCATAAACATTTTACTACAAAAATTTAGAAACAGATTAAGGCCAAATAGCTAATCATCTGAGAAAACCAAGTCCAGATATGAATTCAGCATGTGTATTTACCCCTATAAGTCATATATATTCGGACGAAACTCATCGAAACTTCCTGCCTTACTTCTGCCAAATTTCAGCTTTCGGCCAAATTCCAGAACTACACTGTCAGAAGTTTCATAACAGATTGCGCATAACACTTTCAAGAATAACACCTTATCACTTAGAAATAAAGTGTTATGACCAATTAAGTTTACACTATTTCGTGCCTAGATCTCCAACAACACCTTCAATCGGTAAAAATACTAACGGGAACGAAAGAAACATAACATATAACATCCCAAAGTGTTATCTGTTGAAACCGCGCATCCTGCTGTTGTCGTTATGTAACTTCTGACAGTGTAGTATTTTTACCTATTGAAGGTGTTGTTGGAGATCTGGGCACGAAATAGTAGAAACTTAATTGGTCATAACCCCTTTTTTCTAAGTGAAAAGGTGTTACTCTTGAAAGTGTTCATGTTAATGCGTGTTATGCACAATCTGTTATGAAACTTCTGACAGTGTACCAGTCCGGCAAAAAAAATAAAAAAAATAAAGCTCAAAATCGAATTCAGCGTATATCCTTGCCCCTACATCGAACATCTGATCAACTTCAAAAAAGACTTTTACTTACAACAAATTTTCCGGTTGCAGCCCGATTCCGGGCGAACTATATGTCCGGGCAAAAACGATTGTCATATACGGATTCAGCATCTCTTCTTACCTTGAAATCGGAGATCTAGTCAACTACAACTAAAACTTTTGCTTAACACATTTTCCGGTTTTGGCCGGATTCCGGGCGAACTACTTGTCCGAGTAGAAAATGATTTTCACGGAAGTTTCCAGCATGCCTTCTTACCCTATCAACTTCAAATAAAACTTTTACTTTTAACAAACTTTCCGGTTTTGGTCGGATTCCGGACGATCTACTTGTCCGCGGAGAAAGTGGTTTTCATATTCGTGTTCAGTATGTTTTCCTACCCCTTAACCGACTATCTTATTAGCTGTTTAAAAATATTTTGTTTGCCCCTTAATTTGAACCCCCAGCCCTAAATGTAGGGCTACAAAGCCTTGACCCAAAGAGTCCTCATACCAAGTTTCATCTAAATATCTCATTCCCTTCGAGAGTTATCGTGCTTACAGACGGACAGACAGACGTACCACTTTTGTGATGTCATGGGCATCCCTCCACTTACGTTTTGGGATCCCAAAAACTCACTGGACTTTAAAGTTCGGGTCGCCGTCACTACCCCCACCCGTCGATTAACCCACCCGTCAATACACCCAGTCTAAAAATCCGTCGATTCACCCACCCGCCGATTCGCCCACCGTTGATTCGTCCAACCGCTGATTCGCCCAACCGCTGATTCACCCACCCGCTGATTCACCCACCCGTCAATTCGCCCACCCGTCGATTCGCCCAACATCGATTTACCAAACGTTCTGTTGCTTGAGCGTCGATTCACCCAATTCTATGATCCGTCGATTCGTCCAACCGTCATAAGACCCAAAAAATCCGTCACAACTCCCACTGTTTTCGAGAGTTCGTCTACCCGTCACAAGACCCAAAAAATCCGTCGATTCGCCCAATAAATCCGTCACGACCCCCACTTTTTCCGAAAGTTCGCGTACCCGTCAAAGACCCAAAAAATCGTCGATTCGCCCAAAAAATCCGTCACAACCCCCACTTTTTCCGAAAGTTCGTCTATCCGTCACAAGACCCAACAAATCCGTCGATTCGTCCAAAAAAATCCGTCACAACCCCCACTTTTTCCGAAAGTTCGCCTACCCGTCACAAACCCAAAATATCCGTCGATTCGCCCAATTTAAAACCGACCTTTGATCCAGCGCGGCTCTTTTCCTTGAACGCGGTAGAAGAAAGCGACCGAAGAAAGTCACAGGGAGTAATTAAGAAGGATAAGAGACGGTCCGATGTAAATAAGGGTGAAAACTGGTCAATACAGCTTGAGCCAGAATGATGAGAAGCATGATATAAGACCTCGGTGCTGATAATGAAAGAGAAAATATCAATGAGCTACCATATTTTTAGGTAGAACATGTACCGAAAGCGGTAGGCTACATGTTGCGATTATTTGGTCGGTTAAAGGAAATTATAATGCCACACGATCATTCAATTCTCAATAGAGTGAAATTTGATTGGTGCTCCCCAATACCTTTGGTCGGCAGACATGACCCAATGTCGGCTAAACCTTTGGCCGGCAGGAATACCAAAGGTTCCGACGGGAACCCAGAGCAGAATATTTATGAAATTATTACAGCTGGAATATTGAAGCTCATTGAATATTCTGATCCATTTTACGCTTCCTTATACATGACCCTTGTCAGATGAATCGGAAAACGATTATATTAATTAGTTCAACTTTTATAAGACAATTATAAGTCAACTTTTTCACTCAAGTTTTTACCGAATTTCTTTTACAATATATATTACAATATATTTAAAACATTTACAAAATCAAAGAAGTGGCATTTTCCCACGGGTCCGAAAGTGCTGCCATCTATTGTTTCTAACCCATTTCAGTTCGTGAGTTCAGCTGAGTTTATCATTTCATTTCTTACACTTGGGACTAAGGAAGAAAAATGATATCAGATGGGCGTCTTAAACTTTCAAAGATCTCTCACTGTTAAAGAAATTAGAGCTTACCCAACTTTCATCTACAATAACCGAATTGTTTTCAATCCTAGGACAAGACATCGCCAAGATTTCATCACCAGCCCTTACCAATATAGGTCCTCTCGAAAACGGAACCCCAGGACCGCGGACCCATCGCTACGGGAGCCTTCTGGCAAACTAAAACAGGACCCCAGGAAAACGAAAACGGGACCCATCTGGCTAACCGAAAAGAGGACCCCGTAAAAACGAAAAAGGGACCTACCTCCATAATACGGACAGCGAAAAGGGGACACGTAAGTGACCCTTAACTTTATAGAAAAAAATGATCTGTTGAGTAAAGATTTGTTTCATGTAATTCTTGCTACCGCCACGGTCTAGAATATTCAATACAAAAAATCCCTTATTCGCCATTTACACTGCGGTAGCCACATGAGGAGGGTCTTCGTTCTTATGGTGAAAATTTTTTTTGTATTCTCTACTACTAATTTTTACTAGAAAGTTGAGGATCAATTTTTTTTTAATTATGTATCCGCTGTCCGTATTATAGAGGGAGGTCCCGTTTTCGTTTTCAAGGTGTCCTGTTTTCGTTAGCCAGAAGGGTCCCGTGGCAAGGATTCCGAGGTCCCGTTTTAAGAGGACCAAATTTTTACTAGATTAAAATGAATTTTACTAGATCCTCTATATTTACTAGTTGTTTTTGGGATCCCAAAACGTAAGTGGAGGGATACCTATGACATCGCAAAAGTTGTCCATCCGTCCGTACGTCTGTAAGCACGATAACTCTCAAAGGGAATGAGATATTTTGATGAAACTTGGTGTGAGGATTGGTTGGGTCGGCGGACCAGTCGAGTTCGTAAATGGGCTTTGTAGCCCTACATTTAGGGGTGGGGGAGGGGGTTCAAATTAAGGGCCAAACAAAATATTTTGAAACAGCTAATGTGATAGTCGATTATGGGGTAAGAAGACATGCTGAACACGATGGTGAAAACCATTTTGTAATCGGAAAAGTAGTTCACCCAGAATCCGGCCAAAACCGGAAAGTTTGTTAAAAGTAAAAGTTTTATTTGAAGTTGATTAGATGTTCGATTCAGAGGTAGGAAGACATGCTGAAGACGATTGTGAAAACCATTTTCTCGACGGACAAGTAGTTCGCCCGGAATCCGGCCCAAACCGGAAAGTTTGTTAAAATTAAAAGTTTTATTTGGAGTTGATCAGATGTCCGATTTAGGGCAAGAAGACATGCTGAACTCTTATGTGAAAACAATTTTCTACCCGGACATGTAGTTCACCCGGAATCCGGCCAAAACCGGAAAATTGTTAGAAGTTAAAGTTTTCTAGCTGATTAGATAACCGATTTCGGGGTAAGAAAAGACGTTGAATCCGTGTGTGACAATCATATTTTACCCGGACATATAGTTCGACCGGAATCCGACTGGAGTCAGAAAATTTATTATCAGTTAAATTTTTATTTGAAGTTGATTAGATGTTCATTATTGGGGAAAGAAGATACCCTGAGTTCGTTTTTGAGCTTTCTCTTTTCGCCGGACAAGTAGTTCTAGAGTTCGGACGAAACCGGGAAATTGGCTGAAGTGGCAGGAACTTTTCGTCAAAACAGATATGACTTATACGGGTAAACACACATGCTGAATCCATATCTGAACTTGGTTTTCTCAGATGATTAGCTATTTGGCCTTAATCTGTTTCTGAATTTTAATTGTAAGAATGTTCAAGGATTCTGGCGATGACTGGATCTGGCTAAGACAAGACCCAGTTGTCTGGATCAGATATTGAATTTTTGGGATCCCATCGAAAACTTTGGTCTTGTTTTTACTAGAACCAGTAAAATTGTGCTGCCGGTGGCAACAATGCTTCTTTTTTAATAACTTAGTTACACCATGCAATACACCTAAGCCTTCGGCCTTACCATGCCCGATGCTTGATCATCAACTGGCTTGTCCGAGACCTACGAGCCGCGGCATAGTATTATATGCCTCTTCTCTCCGATCACGGACAATTGGATTAGTAATGGATCTTAGCCCACGGCCACTCTAGCCGTTCTATTACAATATTTAAACCAATTCTCTACTCCAAAACTCCAATCCTCCACCTTAATGGTTGTTTGCTAATCTGACATATTGAATCGACATCTGGTCCATTTAGCCTACGATTTACCGATGATAGTTTTATTTTGCTGATGGACTCTCATTTCATATGGCAAGTGGTGTGTGTGGGGGGGAGGGCTTATTTATGCCAAAAAGGTTTTTGCTTGTAATTGAGCCAGAGCCTACAGTGTGTGAAGTGAAGTGAAAATTTATAGCCTATGTCCGAGAGGACTATCTGAGGTTATACAGCCAAGCTTTCGTTTCATCATACCATGTTTCAGCTTTTGAGTGGAAAGCTCCGTTCTAGCAGTCAAGCAGACCAGTTTTACCACCAGTTTTAAATTGAAGATGGACTAAAATCTATGAGTGCTAAACATGTGCGGCAGTTCCCTGGCCACGCAGCCAATATATCTTCTTTGAGTGATAAATAGAAAAATTTACAGAATCAAAGGAGTGGCATTTTCCCACGGGTCCGAAAATGCTGCCATCTATTGTTTCTACCCATTTCTGTTCGTGACTTCAGCCGAGTTTTTCATTTCATTTCTTACACTTGGTATTGAGCAATAGAAATGATATCAGACGGGCGTCTTTAATTTTGAAAGTTCTCTCACTATTAAAGAGATTAGAGCTTATCCTTTGCTCCTTTCTAAGTGGTGATTTTAGAAAGTTGGCCTACGGCAAAAAATTCAACTTTTGAACTAATACAGATAGAACTTTTTTCAGCGGGAATCGATAGACCTTGATGAGCTGATCAAAGTACATGTTATCTGTTTTTTGGTAAAAAAAATTCCTTCATGAGGTACAACAGTTTGAAAGTTCAGAGGGGTTGACAACTTCAGTGGTAAAGTACACACTGAAACCAAAAATAAGCCGATCCCAATCGTGAGACATGTAGGGGACGTGTAAGCAACATCGGCTGCTATAACATAATCATCTTCGGCGATTAGGGGTTAGCAACTTGGTATTTGATCGTGAGAACAGTTTGGTACCACGTCTATCACGGGGAGATGGACTTGTAAGTAAGAATAGGTTGTTAGAAGGGGTTCATAAGGGGCTAGAAACTTGTGCAAACTGGGGCACATTTTAGTTGCTCTCTATAAATCCGAGGGTAAGAAAATTAGTCGCCATGGTCTATCACCGTAACTTAGAATTAAGTCTCTGAGGGGTTGACAACTTTAGTGGTGGGTGTACGCTCAAACAAAGAATAGGCGGAACCCAATTGTGAGACATGTCGGGGACTAGTAAGTAACAATCGGCTGTTAGACCATAATAATCTTCGGCGGTGAGGGGTTTCCGACGAGAATCGGTTGCTAAGCATTGTAATTTTCATGAGATGCTACAATGGTCTATGGTGATGGTCTATCAATGCATCCTAGAATTAAGTGTTAACGCAACGGATACAAAGGATAACGTAAAACAACGACATAGTTTTGCAAGAATTGGCGGAGTGGCATCTATGGTATTTTGATCCTGAAAGTTACGGATAGCTTTATAAGACCAACTAGGTTATATAAGATAATCTTCCAAGTTTTCACCAGTCACGATGTTTACGACTGAAAAGCATAAAGTTCAACTGGCTGCAAAGTAAATTTGGTCCCTACTACCGACATTCTGTTTTTTGGGGTTTTTTTTTCTTCAACGCTGAGGGTAGCCACTACATATGATACTGGATTGTGTCATCAGTTCAGAAAAAAATTCTTCTTGGATTGGAACATGCCATTTTGAAAACCTCGATGGGTTGACAAATTCAGCATTTAACAGTTAGCGAAGAATCAAAACCAAAGTGTGGCTCTCGCTGCACTTTAGTCGGCGAAGCCGAACAAAGGTTGCTGCAACACTTTACGTTGCCCAGGCAACCTAGGTCTAGGTAGTACTTAAACCCGTAGACCCAAATCTCACATGTTACATTCTGAACCCGATAACGACACCACACTAATCATTGCACTTGCCGCGGTCCGGTAGTTTACATGCGCATTATTCTCCCAGCGAGTGTTCGCGTCTCATGCTATTAATGCGTAAGACCGGTGATCTGAATTTTGCCGGTATTTTGCTAGAAGTCAATAGGCCTGGGAAAAGCTTAAAGCAGCCAATGCCGTGCATAATTTGTTGGACACAGAACCGAGCTTTACAGTATTCAAATAGTTTTGAATACTGGAACATAAACAGTAAATAGTGAGAGGTGTGCTTTAAGCCCAAATATTCGAGCTGAATCATTGACGAAAACAAAACCAGAACGGTATCATGACTGACAGTATCGGGACCCGTCTATTCCTCTACCCTTCGATTCGCCCAATCGTCATTATGCACAAAAATACGTCACATCCCCCACTTTTTCTGACAGTTCGCCTACCGTCACAAGACCCAAAATATCCGTCGATTCGCCCAGACGCTGATTCGCCCAACCGCTGATTTACCCAGCCACTGATTCATCCACCCGTCGAATCATCTAACCGTCGATTCGCATACCGTCGAATCTTCTATCCGTCGATTCGCCCAACCCCGTTTTCCTGAAGCGTCGATTCACCCACTTTTAATATCCGTCGATTCGCCAAAACCGTCATAAGACCCCCAAAAACCGTCACAACCCCCACTTTTTACGACTGCTCGCTTACCCATCACAAGACCCAAAAAATTCGACGATTCGCCAAATTCTCAAAATCAACCTCTGATCTAGCGTGGCCTTTATCATTGATCGCGGTATCAGAAAGCGAGTGAGTCACGGGGGAGTAATTAAGAAAGTTACGATGCCGTCCCATGTAAATAAGGGTGAAAATTAGTCAACATATCTTGAGCCAGATTGATCAGAAGCATCAAAAAGAGGATGAAAGCAAGAGTAAAATATCAGAAAAAAGAGCTACCGTTTTTATGACACTTGCAGCCCCGCTCAAGTGCCATATACCGATAACTTTTCGGTCTGTCGGTCAGACCACTGTCCTCGAGTTAAGGTACTTCCAGACGTGCTAGGACGATGAAACTTGACCAAACCCGACCAAACTAACTTCAAAATAGCCATTTGCCCGATCCGGCCATCGTGGGGGGAGGGGAGACTTTTGACTTTTGAACTTTTAAACAGGTGATCGGATCTTAATGAAACTTGATATTTGGAAAGGCCTCTTGTCTCAGATGTCACACTTCAAGTCCAGAATGGATCCGGGGATTTGGGGGGGGGGGGACCGGAAATCGTGTGACAACTTCAGAGTGGACGGATCGGGTTGAAACTTGGTGGGAAGAACAAGCACAAGCCCTAGATACATATTTGACAAGATGGGACAGGATCCGAGCACTGTGGCGGGTGTTGGAGGGCGGGTTCCGAAATACGAGTGATCCCGACTCAAAATGCTTACACATGTGCTAAGACGATGAAACTTGGCAGGCATATTATATTAGGGACCCGACCAAACTAACTTGGAAATGGTCACTTCCCCGATCCGACCACCGTGGAGGGAGTGGAGGGAGGGGGAATTCGGACTATTGACGTATTTATAACTTTCGAACGGGGAATCGGATCTTAATGAAACTTGATATTTGGAAAGACCTCGTGTCATGTCACACTTCAAGAAATGGATTCGGTGACTTTGGGGGGAGATGGAGGGAGGGCTCCGGAATTCCGGTGGTCCCAACTTAAGATGCTTACGCATGTGCTAGGACGACGAAACTTGGCAGGCATCTTATGGATCCGACCAACTAACTTGGAAATAGTCGCTTCCCCGATCCGATCACAGTGGGGGCAGTGGAGGGAGGGGGAATCCGGAATATTGACGTATTTCTAACTTTTGAATGGGGAATCGGATCTTAATGAAGCTTTTATATTTGGAGAGACTTCGTGTATCAGATGTCACAGTTTTTCTCGATGACTTTGGGGGAGTTGGAGGGGGAACCGGAAATCGTCGGACGGATCGGGATGAAACTTGGTGGGAAGGACAAGCACAAGCCGTAGATACATAGTTAAAAAGACTGGACTTGATCCGAGCACTGTGGGGGAGTTAGAGGGAGGGTTCCGGAATTACCGTGATCCCGACTTAAGATGCTTACACAGTTGCTGGGACGATGAAACTTGGCAAGCTCAGCGACTCCCCAATTTTAACTTAAGAATAGTCGTTTCTCTGATATGACCACCGTGGGGGAGTGGAGGGAGGCGGAATCCAGAATCTTGAGATATGCCCAACTTTTGAACGGGTGATGGGATCTTAATGAAACTTGAAATTCGAAAAGAACTCATGTCTCAAAAGTCCCATTTCAAGTGCGGACAGGATCCGATCAATGTGGGGGAGTCGGGCGGGGGGGGGGGCGGAAATTTTGTGACACGCTTCGAATATAGCGATTAGGATAACACTTGGTGGAAAGAAATCAGTGACAGAACCGGACCGGATTCGGTCACTCTGGGGGAGTTGGAGGGGGATCCAGAATTCCGGTGGTCGCAATCTAATGTAGGCTAGTTCCAGATGTGCTGGGACGATGAAACTTGGCTTGAACATTAGCGACTTGACAAGATTGGCTTAGAAATTTTTCATCTTTGTCACTTCCTGGGTCCGACCATCCCTTAAAGTAGTTATCTTAATCGCAAAGTACACATAACACTTTTCAGCAAAACCTACATTTTCATGATCCCCATGAGCCCATGATCATTTTTGCCAAAATAGTTCTGCTTAGAAATGAATTTCAAACTTGCGCATGCAAACTTGCGCTTTGCTTGCGCAAAGTGCGCATCTTAACCGAAAAGTAAAAAAAGATACTTTTGACCAAACCATATATATTCATGATCCTAAAGGGCTTGCGCATTCAAACTTGCGCTTTGCTTGCGCAAAGTGCGCATCTTAACCGAAAAGTAAAAAAAGATACTTTTGACCAAACCATATATATTCATGATCCTAAAGGGACCACGACCATTTTTGTGTCAAGGGTTCTGATTGCAGAAGAATTTCTAGCGCCCTTAAAGTGCGCATCATCACAGCCAAGTGCCAAAAAAAAATAAAAAATTACCAACTGATACATTCTCGTGATTTCCGAGAGTTCATCGTCATTTTATCTTAAGGGTTTTGCTTACAAATGATCACAACAACCCCACAAATTGGCGAATTCATACTTTCATCCTTTTTCCAAGCCTTGCAAGTGCCATATGAGCTTCCAGCTCTTATTTAGGCACAAGTTTAACGAAAGAGGTCCCGTATGGAAATAATTCAAGTCGTAAACGATCGTTTTTTTCCAATTGTGTTATGGGACATTTTTCCAATCGTAAACAATTGGAAACGATCGTATTTTTACGATTGTAAACAGTTGTTTCCAATCGTTTGCGATTGTAAACGGTTGTTTCCAATCGTTTACGATTGTAAACAGATGTTAACGATCGTATTTTTAAGATCAAAACCAGTTGTTTCCAATCGTATTTTTGCGATCGGTAACAGTTGTTTACGATCGAAACCGATTGTTTCCAATCATTATTTTACGATTGAAAACAACTGTTTCCAATTGTAATTTTACGATCTAAAACAATTGTTTCGGATCGTATTTTTACGATGGAATTTCCGACAGCAGATTCTTTTTCAGCACACCCTCCACCCCCAGTCCTTTGCCCTAAACTGTAGATCGTCGATAACTGGAAGGTCTAGAGTTGGGCGATATTCAATATCGATAACGATATATCGATATATCGGACCAAATATCGATATCGAAACGTAAATATCGATAGCGAAAACGATATTTTTTCATTTTGTAATTATTTTCAGTAATTCAACATAAGTTACATTTATATGTCCGAAATTGGTGCAATGTGTTCTTCGTAATTAAGTTTTTATTCACTCGAAGTTTGAGTTGATGCAAGATGCTTTTTTATGACAGTTTTGCTCTTAAATTTTTTTGAAACGAGACCTATACTATAGCGAAACATGGTACCAAAATATCGATATATCGATTATCGAACATCGAAAGTGAAAATATCGATGTATCGATATATCGAAAAATCTGAATATCGCCCAACACTAGGAAGGTCTTCTACTTCTCTCCAACTGCAGGTGCTTAATTTTCTGTGTATCAGTTTAGTCGACAACATTGACAAGGAGCGATATTCTAATTATGCAAATATTTTTCTTCAAAATTACCGATTAAACGGCAGCACTCTAAAAAATTACCAGAATACGCTTTTGCAGTATAGAGGGGGCATCGACTGCGAAAGCTGCTTTTGAATTATTTTGCGCTTCAAAGAAAAGTTAAAATAGCAGAAACACGAATGACAGCTCTTAACTTAAAGCATTTCCACGTCTTTTAAACTTTTCGAAAAAAACAATCATAAACGATCGTAAAATTACGATCGGAAACAGTTGTTTCCAATCGTTTACGACTGGGAATTAAGATTCCCAGTTTCGCTTGAATTATTTTCATTGTGTAAAGCTAAAAAAAAATAACTTCCCTATGACCGTTGTTAAAATCAGGTCTGTATTTCATGATCTGAAAACAAAACCAAGTGTTTCCATCGAAACAACTGAAAACGATCGTTTTGAATCGGTACGAAAAACGCGATCGTAAAATTACGATCGGAAACAACTGTTTCCAATCGTTTACGATTGGGATTTCAGATTCACAGTTTCACTTGAACTATTTTCATTGTGTAAAACTAAAAAAAATAAACATCCCTAATAACGTTAGTCAGGTCTGTATTTCATGATTTGAAAACAAAACCAAGTGTTTTCGATCAAAACGATTTACGATTGGGATTTCACATTCACAGTTTCACTTGAACTTTATTAGCTGAACTTTTTAAGTCGACTACATAGATGAGGTTAGCTCAGCCGTTAGAGCGCCAGACTGCAGATTCACAGGTTCTTGGTTCGCCTCTCCATGACACCAGCTCTTTAGGTCTGCTATATAAGCGTCGATTTAAAATTCCGCATATTGGCAAAAGTACATGCTAAACCAGTATCTAAACTTTATTTAGGCATAGGGATATAAATAGAAATGCTGAATCCGTTTCTGAAGTTGATTTTCCTATCAGAGAAGTATCTGATAGAAGAAGAAGTATATATAAGTATATTTACGAGTGGGTTCCAAAAACGTTTTTTAAATATTATCAAAAATTTTTTTTAAGATGAGATGGTCGATTTAGGGGTAGGAAGTCCTGCTGAATCCATATATGAACATCATTTTCTCCTCGGACATAGTTCGCCCCCAATTTGCTAAGAGTAAAAGCCCTATCTGAAGTTGATTGGGAGGGTCGTTGTAGACGTAACGAGACATGCTGAATCGATATACTAATAAAATTTCTCGCAAGGCACATCGATCGCCCGGAATCCGCCAAAACCGGAAAACTTGGTAAAGGTCAAAGTTTTATCTCAAGTTAATTAGAGGTTCGACACAAGGGAAAGCAGACATACTGAATTTGTTTTTGAACTTTACCTTCTTGCCGGACAAGTAGGCTAGTTGTCCTGGAATCTGGCCGAAACCGGAAATTCGGTAAAAATTCTTAGCTCATTCTTAGGTTGACTACAGGTTCCAATCGGGTGTAAGAAGACGCGATTAATCCATTTCTGAAGTTCTTTTTACTTGTCCGACAACTAATTCTGCTGGAATTCATCAGAACCCGAAAGTTCTGTCCTTGATAAGCTGAACTTTTAAGTCGACTACTAATTTGTTTATTGGAATGTCGGTAATTCTCAACGAAACATCGATGAGGTTAGCTCAGCCACTAGAGCGCCAGACTGCAGATTGACAGGTCCTTGGTTCGCCTCTTGATGACACCAGCTCTTTAGATCTGCTATGTAGGTGGTAATAACACATGCTAAACCCATATCTAAACTTTATTTACGGATAGGGATAGGGATAAAGAGAAATGCTGAATCCGTTTTTGAAGTTGATTTTCCTATCGGAGAAGTATTTCACCCGTCATACAGACAAACAACGAATTTTGTCAAACTAAAAGACTTTTCCAAAGTCGATTAAATGAGATGCAGGGGTTAATCACCGGCTAAATGGACCAGATGTCGATTAAGTATATCAGATTACCAAACAACCATTCTATATTTTCATGATAAATGTGATACCAATATTTTCTAGATGTCCCTTGTATATCCTTTGCGTTACAACCACAAATATCAACCACTCTCATGGTTTCCCATCTATTTGCAAATTTATTTGATGTCTCAAGTGGTTCACTTCTATGACATCGACCAGACGGGGATGAAACACCTGAGACTTGCGGAAGTTTGTGGTCTGGCTTAACCCTCCGGATCCACAACGACGAAACTGGAAATCCGGAATCCATGTGGGGACGCCTGGGCTATCGATCAACTTGACAAAAAGTATATAATATTGGAGACTGTCTAATCGATGAGTTTCCATGTCCCCACTCGAAATGTGGGGATGCGTAGCTCATCTTCGGACTCGAACTTGAATATGCTCAAGATCGCAGACGAACGGATATTTGAAATGGCATTTGTTTCTCTGAGTTCGTCCTTCCTATTATGTAAGTGTGAGTGTATTAATGACGGAGAACCCCAAAGCAGCAACGCTATTAATAGCATGTACTTCCCGTGTTTTCGGAGCTTTGACCGGATAAGACGAAACAGCATTTCGGGGAATGGCGCGTTCCTTTCTGCAACATTATTGGTCACTTGTTATCTCTTCAAACTTGGTACTGCATCCGCACGAACCACATTTTGAAAAGGGGGTCCCGTCAGTACCGCAACACGTCAGTTGACACACACGTCAGTTCACCACAGAATTCCGTCAGTACGCCAACATTTTCTGACAGTTCGGCTACACGTCAGTTGACCCTCAAAAATCCGTCAGTTGACCAGCATGTCAATTCATCCACACATCAGTTGACCAACACGTCAGTTTACCAACTCGTCAGTTGACCAACCGTCAGTTCGCCTACCGTCAGTTGGCCCAAATGTCAGTAGACCTACACGTCACTTCACCTAATCCTAAAATCCCACATTTCGTTTAAACGTCAGTTCACTCACCGTCAGTTCGCATACCGTCACTTGACAGAAGCGTCAGTTGGAAAAATGTCAGTTGGTATAAACGTCAGTTCACCCACATTTTCCGACAGTTCGCCCACACATTGTTGTCGATGGGATAATCAAGGAAGCTCGCCCAGGGGATTAAGAAGAGAAGCCGGCATTTTCAGGGGTCTCTTTGTCAGATCTGACAGTTATGATTTGATATTACAAAAGAATGAAGACACAAGGGAAAATTTTCATTGTAATTAATGGTTTCGCCAAGTAGGGGTCAGGGAAGTTAATAAAGGCACTCGAAGCTGATAAATGCATTCTGACGATACAGCTTCAAGAGAAAAATACCAATTGTTAAACACAATTGCTAACACACAATGACTACACATTAAATTTTTTTTGATTATTATTAGTTAGGTACATTTTTTTTCTAAACTGATGAAGTAATCAGTAGCCGTAACTGTCCACTGTCCCTCAACGATGAACATACAAATCTTTAATTGAGGACTTTTCGCCATTGGGACGTTTCGATAGGGGACATTTAGCAACGGGGACATTTTGTCATGGGACGATTCGCCATGGAGAGGTTTTGTCATGGGAATGTTTTGCCAGGGGTTCTGAATGGGGACGTTCGCCGAGAACCCGGTACTAATTAGCAGAAAGACAAAAAGTTCTCTGCAAATCAAGCGCGGCCCGGCAGAGTGGGCAAGTTAGAGAGCCACGTCTCTGAAAGGCATCGGCACATTGCAACTTGCTCTCTAGCACACCACGTAGTCTATTCGTTTTCTTTGGCTTTTAAAATGCTAAACTTGCATTTCATTTGTGTGCAATAATACTCTAGAACCACTTCTTACACCTTCAACAAATCTTGGTTTGTTCATCGCTGAACTATTTTTACAAGACTAAGAAACTTATTCGATTCAAAGGTCGAATTTCTACATCAACTTGATCCATGCACTACATTTCAATCGGCTTTGAGGTATCACATTCGAAAAAGCCTTGCATTTTTACTATTTAATTTGCGACCACGTAAGCCACAACAGGTTTCTTTGTGCCATCCCGTGTGTATTGTGCTTACTACAGCTGAAGTCGATTGCCGCTAAGTTTGTTTTATCTGCTCCAGCTTCTGTCTTAATCACACAACTTGTTCTTTTTCTAATTATCTTGGATTTTCCACCCCCCTTCCCATCCTACCCCCGAACATCTAGGTTCTAGTAATGAACTAAAAAGTGTTCGACTGCGGCGCCTTTCTCTGTATTTTCTCTATGACGGAAAGTACTTCATTCAGGTGGGCTTTAGGCTTACGGGATTCGTTGAGATAAAAAGCTAAAATTTCCTTGTGATGTTGTAGGATTTTTCAAAAAAAGGAAATGAATATTTTGCCCTCAGTTCTCAAATTTATATTATGCGATGTTGCTTGTTATTTCTTGTCGTGATTTCGCTGCCTAGATAGCGGAATTTGACGTGACGGTCCTTCTTGCACGTCTGTTGCCGCAATATTGATCAGGTCCGTATCCAGGAATTTATTTCGGGGGGGGGGGGGGATAGCTCGCGGGCTAGACCAAGAAGTACAAAAAAGATATAGATCAGAGGTTAAAGTTTAACTGAAAAGCCAACTTATTTATGTGTCATTTAATTGAATACACTGAATTATTTGGATTCTTCAAAGGGATATTTTTATTTTCCACTATCTGCTCCAGTTATGACATTCAGAATATCTACGGCCGTCCCCACAACGAAAATTCTCGTCCCCACAACGAAAATTCTACTATGTCGCGGGAAATTTCAATCTCAACACAAACGCGGCGTTTCAGTGGGCAGTGGTGAGATTTCTCATAGGGAAGACAACAAAAAGACAAGCGCATAGAGATACCACAAATCACACGGAAGTTCCACTATTTGAAAATCGATTGTTCGTGAATAGCGGAACAACGAAGTAACGCATTTTTAGCGGGTCTTCAAGCCAATTTAAGCGAATAAGTGATGGGTGTAGCTCGATTGTCATATCCCAGCCCTGTTCGGTTAAACTTTAAAGACTTTAAAAAAGATCCTTTTTATGGGTTTCTGGGGGGTCGACCACCCCCACCCCCCCCCACCCGCTGTATACGGCCCTGATATTGATCAATCTTATACAACCTTATTAATTATTGTTGCTACTTTTGCGAGAAAAGACGAAAATTAGACATGATTTGGATGCGGTAATCAGATTTATTTTCTGTTTTGCACAACTGTTGTCGTTGGATCACTTCTTATTGCTAGCGGAAGCTGAAGCAGAGCTTACAAGGTTTTGAAAAATGTAGATTTTGAAATTCGTTCGTAGAGATGTTCGCCCATGATGCTATAAGTCTTTGCAAAATTTTTCTAATAGGTTCCAGCTTTCCAGGCATAAGCCAATTCTTGTCTCAAAGTCGTGGTTCAGCTTCCATCTCAGCCTCAATAGTCTAGTAATAAGTAACCTATTTGGGTACAATACTCTGCTTAACAGTCCAGGACGCAGCCGTTTTCAGCACTTATTTCATCATGTCAATTAGAGTGTTGCAATTATAAATACAATATCCGATGCCAAGAGAAAAGTAATTCGTCCGTCACTGTTTCCGGGGCTTACCGACGAAACGTCCCTATGACAAAATGTCCCCGTGGCGAAATGTCCCCGACGAAAGGTCCCCGTGGCAAAATTTCCCCGGCCAAACGTACCCGCGGCGAAATGACCCGTGACAAATTACAACATATAGTAACATATAACTTGCAATGCACTCATAACTGATCAGCTCTAGGTCATTTGAAGAAACATGTACAATCTAAGGAGCACCAATAGGCTATGCTCCTCAGAGAAAGGGGAAGCCCGCTATGGCTCAAAGAGAGTCAACAAGGAGAATGCGAAAATAGCACAATAAATCTAAATACACAGTAGGAAAGATCCTTTAATAAAATCACCAAATTAACGATCTAACAAAAGCGAGATGAACGAGTTATATTGCAGCGTAAACTAACACACAAATAAACCAATTAAATAAAGGATTAAACGAAAACTGACAAACTAATGAATCTTTGCGCTTTCTTTAAGAAATGGCTATAGCTGGGGGCAACACTTCGGCGAGAACTGAGAATTCGGATCAAAAACGCAACTAGTATATTGGTAAGGGCTTGTGATGATACCTTGGCGACGTCTTGTCCTAGGATTGAAAACAATTCGGTTATTGTAGATGAAAGTTGGAAGTCACTCAGAAAGGAGCAAAGCGTAAGCTCTAATTTCTTTAACAGCGAGAGAACTTTTAAAGTTTAAGACGCCCATCTGAGATCATTTTTCTTCCTCAATCCCAAGTGTAAGAAATGAAATGATAAACTCAGCTGAACTCACCAACTGAAGTGGGTATAAACAATAGATAGCAGCACTTTCGGACCCGTGGGAAAATGCCACTTCTTTGATTTTGTAAATTTTTCTATTTATCACTCAAAGAAGATATATTGGCTGTGCGAAGACCATCCTTGGTCTAATCCTGTTAGTTACGAGTTGGTAAACTGACGTGTTGGTCAACTGATGTGTGGGTGAATTGACATGCTGGTCAACTGACGGATTTTTGAGGGTCAACTGACGTGTAGCCGAACTGTCAGAAAATGTTGGCGTACTGACGGAATTCTGTGGTGAACTGACGTGTGTGTCAACTGACGTGTTGCGGTACTGACGGGACCCCCTTTTCAAAATGTGGTTCGTGCGGATGCAGTACCAAGGTTGAAGAGATAACAAGTGACGAATAATGTTGCAGAAAGGAACGCGCCATTCCACGAAATGCTGTTTCATCTTATCCGGTCAAAGCTCCGAAAACACGGGAAGTACATGCTATTAATAGCGTTGCTGCTTTGGGGTTCTCCGTCATTAATACACTCACACTTACATAATAGGAAGGACGAACTCAGAGAAACATATGCCATTTCAAATATCCGTTCGTCTGCGATCTTGAACATATTGAAGTTCGAGTCCGAAGATGAGCTACGCATCCCCACATTTCGAGTGGGGACATGGAAACTCATCGAATAGACAGTCTCCAATATTATATACTTTTTGTCAAGTTGATCGATAGCCCAGGCGTCCCCACATGGATTCCGGATTTCCAGTTTCGTCGTTGTGGATCCGGAGGGTTAAGCCAAACCACAAACTTCCGGAAGTCTGAGGTGTTTCATCCCCGTCTGGTCGATGTCATAGAAGTGAACCACTTGATTCACCAAATAAATATGCAAATAGATAGGAAAGCAGGAGAGTGGTTGATATTTGTGGTTGTAATGCAAAGGATATACATGGGACATCTAGAAAATATTGGTATCACCTTTATCATGAAAATGATAAAGGTGACGTCTGGTTGTTTGCTAATCTGACATACTGAATCGACATTTGGTCCATTTAGCCCACGATTTACCCCTGCATCTCATATAATCGCCTTTAGAAAAATATTTTACTTTGGCAAAATTCTTTTTTTTATCTGTATGACGGGTGAAATACTTCTCCGATAGGAATATCAACTTCAAAAACGGATTCAGCATTTCTCTTTATCCCTATCCCTATCCGTAAATAAAGTTTAAATATGGGTTTAGCATGTGTTTTTACTAATATGCCGAATTTTAAATCGACGCCTATATAGCAGATCTAAAGAGCTGGTGTCATCAAGAGGCGAACCAAGGACCTGTCAATCTGCAGTCTGGCGCTCTAGTGGCTGAGCTAACCTCATCTATGTTTCGTTGAGAATTACCGACATTCCAATAAGTAGTAAGTAGTCGACTTAAAAGTTCAGCTTATCAAGTCGACAGAACTTTCGGGTTCTGATGAATTCCAGCAGAATTAGTTGTCGGACAAGTAAAAAAAACTTCAGAAATGGATGAATCGCGTCTTCTTACACCCGATTGGAACCTGTCGTCAACCTAAGAATGAGCTTCTATTTTAACCGAATTTCCGGTTTCGGCCAGATTCCGGGACAACTAGCCTACTTGTCCGGCAAGAAGGTAAAGTTCAAAAACAAATTCAGTATGTCTGCTTTCCCTTGTGCCGAACCTCTAATTAACTTGAGATAAAACTTTGACCTTTACCAAGTTTTCCGGTTTTGCCGGATTCCGGGCGATCGATGTGCCTTGCGAGAAATTTTATTAGCATATCGATTCAGCATGTCTCGTTTCAGCGATTCAGCACCCTCCCAATCAACTTCAGATAGGGCTTTTACTCTTAACAAATTAGGGGCGGACCAGGGGCGAACTATGTCCGAGGAGAAAATGATGTTCATATATGGATTCAGCAGGACTTCCTACCCCTAAATCGACCATCTCATCTTAAAAAAAATTTTTGATAATATTTAAAAAACGTTTTTGGAACCCACTCGTAAATATACTTATATATACTTCTTCTTCTATCAGATACTTCTCCGATAGGATAATCAACTTAAAAAACGGATTCAGCATTTCTATTTATATCCCAATCCCTCAATAAAGTTTAGATACGGGTTTAGCATGTGTTTTTGCCAATATGCGGAATTTTAATCGACGCGTAGTCGCCAGCATGTGGGAGCATGTGTTTTTACCAATATGCCGAATTTCAAACCGACGCCTATATAGCAGACCTAAAGAGCTCGTGTCATGGAGAGGTTAACCAAGAACCTGTGAATCTGCAGTCTGGCGCTCTAACGGCTGAGCTAACCTCATCTATGAGACTTACCGACATTCGAATAAACAAATTAGTAGTCGACTTATAAACTTCAGCTTCTTAATTTCCGGGTTCTGATGAATTTCAGCAGAATGAGTTGTCGGACAAGTACAAAAAAGTTCAGAAATCGATTAATCCCGTGTTCTTACACCCGATTGGAACCTCTAGTCAACCTAAGAATTAGCTTTTATTTTTCCAAATTTCTGGTTTCGGCCAGATTCCGGGACAACTAGCCTACTCGTCCGGCAAGAAGGTTAAGTTCAAAAACAAATTCAGCATGTCTGCTTTCCCTTGAGTCGAACCTCTAATCAACTAGAGATAAAACTTAACCTTCAACAAGTTTTCCGGTTTGGGCCAGATTTCGGGCGATCTATGTGTCCGGCGAGAAATTCTATTCGTATATCGATTCAGCATGTCTCGTTACGTCTACATTGACCCTCCCAAGCAACTTCAGATACGACTTTTACTCTTAACAAATTCCGGGCGAACTACATGTCCGAGGAGAAAATAATGTTCATATATGGATTCAGCAGGACTCCCTACCCCTAAATCGACCATCTCATTAGATTTAAAAAAAAAATTTTGCTTTTGGAACCCACTCGTAAATACACGGCTACGGAGCCCATCTACAAACTCGACTTCCACTTCCGGCCATCCCCTTCGAGACTTATCGTGCTGACAGACGGACGGACAGGCGGACAACTTTTGCGATGTCAGGAGTATCACTCCACTTACGTTTTGGGATCCGAAAAACGGTTCAAACAACTAGTCAGGTAATATGCAGAATTTAAAGCACCTGGGAACAAAACGGATAAGGATTCAGAAACCATGCTATAAGGGGCTCCTAACAAACGAATTAAACAAATAAGCCCCCCCCCCACACACACACACGACTTGCCATATTAAATGAGAGTCCATCAGCAAAATAAAACTATCATCGGTAAGTCGTAGGCTAAATGGACCAGATGTCGACTCAGTATGTCAGATTAGCAATTAACCATTCTATATTTTTATGATAAAGGTGCATTGTTGCCACTGGCGGTAAAATTTTAATAGTAAAAAAAATAAAAACTAGTAAATATAGAGGATCTAGTAAAGTTCATTTTAATCTAGTAAAAATTTCGTCTGTTGACCAAACCAAGGATCGGACCTCTTTGACCATTGTGCTAGGTCTTTAGTCCCTGACGAGAACGAATGAACCCACTGTTTTCAGAAAACATCGACTGTTTTTAAAGGCGTTTTTTCCCTGCTCCCACAAGCAGTTGTTGGCCAGTTATGGCTTCTGTGGTCTTTTTTGCGGCCCATATGTGTGTTTCCGCGACCAACAAGATTTTTGCGGCTCGATTTGTAGCTCGGATTCGATAAACAACTGGTGATTGTCGATTTTGTGGCTCTTTTTTGGCGGGAACTTCAAGTTTCGCAGCAAAACAATGTCAAAACAATAAAATTAACTACTTTCTGAAACATTTAGACATAAAACTAAGCATCCTTTTTGCACAGAATAGTAAGGACGAAAGCCTTAAGTTTCATTTGTCGAGATTTTATTTAAATTTTATTCTTATTTTCAAAGATTTGACCCAAAATAGTCAAAACGGCGTTTTCTTGAGTTTCAACTTGTGGATCGAATGCGTGGCACACAATCGTGTTTCCGCGACAAATACCCAGAAGTATATATCCCACAATTGTGTCGCGGAAAACGCCTTAAGAGAATTTGACCGGTTGAAAGAAAAGTCGACTGTTTTAGAGAAATCGCGGCGCGAACGCGCCGATTCATATTTTTTGTTTACCGATAGGCCGACAATATTTAGAAGGGGCACGCCCCCGATCTGTGACGTCTCTGCTCTTAATGACCAAGTCCGAGGTTGGATGTATTTTCGCTGCTTTCTCTATGGATCAGAAGTGTGACTCAAAATACCTAAGTCAATGCACGTGTTGCGGCGACAGCCGCGAAAAAAGTTTCGAATTAGTAAATTTTATTAGAACCTAGTAAAAAAAATCTCCGGAGTCTATAAAAATGATTTTTGTCGGCTGGCAATACTGTAAAGGTGATACCAATATTGTCTAAATGTCCCTTTGTATATCCTTCGCATTACAACCACAAATGTCAATCACTCTCCTGCTTTCCAGTCTATTTGCATATTCATTTGATCTCTCAAGTGGGTTACTTCTATGACATCGACCAGACGGGGATGAAACACCTCCGACTTGCGGAAATTTGTGGTCCGGAATCAATATGGCGATGCCTGGTCTGTCGATCAACTTGACAAAAAGTATATAATATTGGAGATTGTATATTCGATGGGTTTCCATGTCCCAACTCCAAAATGTGCGGATGCGCAGCGAGATACGCAACTCATCTTTGGACTCGACCTTCAATACGTTCAAGATCGCAGACGGACGGATATTTCAAATGGGATATATTTATTTGAGTTCGTCCTTCCTATTATATAAGTGTGAGTTTATTAGTGACGGAGAACCCCAAGCAGCAACACTATTAATAGCATGTACTTCCCGTGTTTTTCGGAGCTTTGATCGGATAAGATGAAACAACATTTCGGGGAATGTCGCGTTCCTTTAAGCAAGATTGTTGGTCACTTGTTATCTCTTTAAACTTGGTACTGCATCCGCACAAACCACATTTTGGAGAAGTCTTCGGGATTAGACCAAGGATGGCGCTGTTCTAGCTCAGGAAGTTTTGTGATGGCAAGTTCACTTTGGCTAACCTTTTTAGGCTCCTTGTCTCACAGCAATACACTTTTAAACTGTCCTACCAGTCCGCGCCAGTCGTTCTGAAAATCATCTATGCATACTACAATAATTTTGCAACGAAGCAGCAACAAAAAAGGGGATCGACTAAAACCCGGGAGGGAAGGGAACGCGAGAAAAGCAGGAAGTCAGGAAGGGCATACTAAAACAAGGAAGGCTGTCGCCAGAATTTCGCCGCACCGTTCTCTTCCTCTATTTAGTATTCTTTGAGGGGTCGGCAACTTTCCAAATTCAAATTTACCATCCCTTCCTCGTTTTAGTATCCTGACATGGGTAGGCATTAAGTTCAGCCAGGGGTCGGCAACTACAAAAATGGTAATTCACCTTTTCATTTCTCGTTCTGACGATAGGCGACTAAAATCATCCGAGTCCAGCGAGGGGTCGGCAACTAACAATTCTTGTTCACTTTTTCATTTCTCGTACTGACCGTAGGCGACTAAATTCTTCCGAGTCCAGCGAGGGGTCGGCAACTAATATATTTCAAGTCCACTATCTCCTTCCTTGTTTTTGTATCTTGAAAGTACGAAAACGAGGAACGAAATTGGAAATTTTAAATTTGTTTTCTTTGAGGGGTCGGCAACTTTTTAAATTCAAAGTTCACCATCCCTTCCCTCGTTTTAGTATCCTGACATGGGTAGGCATTAAGTTCAGTGAGGGGTCGGCAACTATAAAAATTCTAATTCACCTTTTCAGTTCTCGTTCTTACGGTAGGCGATTAAATTCCTCCGAGTCCAGCGAGGGGTCGGCAACTAATATATTTCAAGTCCACCATTTCCTTCCTCGTTCAAGGTACTAAAAAGAGGAAGGAAATGGTGGACTTGAAATATCTTAGTTGCCGACACCTCGGTGGACTGGGAGGATTTTAATAGTGTACCGTCAGAAAGAGAAATGAAAAGGTGAATTACAAGTTGTATAGTTGTCGACCCTTCTGTGGACTCGGGAGGATTTTAGTTGCCGATAGTTGCAAAGAAGAATAATTTAAAATTTCCTTCCTCGTTTTAGTATTTTCAAGGTACTAAAAAGAGGAAGAAAATGAAGGACTTGAAATATCTTAGTTGCCGACCCCTCGCTGGACTCGGATGAATTTAGTCGCCCACCGTCAGAACGAGAAATGAAAAGATGAATTACAATTTTCATCGTTGCCGACCCCTCGCTGGACTCGGAGGATTTTAGTCGCCTACCGTAAGAACGAGAAATGAAAAGGTGAATAAGATCTTTTACAGTTGCCGACCCCTCACTGAACTTAATGCCTACCCATGTCAGGATACCAAAACGAGGAAGGGATGGTGAACTTTGAATTTAAAAAGTTGCCGACCCCTCAAAGAAGGCTAATTTAAAATTTCCAATTTCTTCCTCGTTTTAGTACTTTCGAGGTACTAAAACGAGGAAGGAAATAGTGAATTTGAAATATCTAAGATGGCTACCCCTCGCTGGACTCGGAGGAATTTAGTCGCCTACCTTCAGAACGAGAAATGAAAAGGTGAATTAAAATTTTTATAGTTGCCGACCCCTTGCTGAACTTAATGCCTACGCATGTTAGGATACTAAAACGAGGAAGGACGGTGAACTTAGAACTTGAAAAGTTGCCGACCCCTCAAAGAATACTAAATAGAGGAAGTGAACGGTGCGGCGAATTTTGGCGACAGCCTTCCTCGTTTTAGTATGCCCTTCCTGGTTTTAGTATGCCTTCCTGCTTTTCTCGCGTTCCCTTCCCTTCCTGGGTTTAGTCGATCCCGGTTGAAGGGATGGCCCGTAATTTAGGTGAGGTGTTAGGCCTAAGATTTCAGTCACCTTAAAAGCTAGAAATGCCAGAAAAAGGTCTGATTACAAAAAAATCGCCTGCGGCGCTGAGTTTCAATTTGTCTTTGGTACGTACGGTAAAAGCTGCTGCTCGGGATCTGAGTCCACGCTAAAGGCAAGATTTCGTGTGGGAAGTAGTCGAATACTGACGAATAAAGGCCGATTTAACACATTTTGCCTGCGGCCCTTTCATAGTCCTATCCTATTTCTATTTAGTTGAAGTGTGCATCATTTATGCGCGGTTTTAAGCATGAGATTTCTAAGCTACATTAAAAGATAGAAGTTGTAAAGGAGTAGTTGAATTTTGCTCGGATTGAAAAAATTTCGCCTTCGGCGCTCACTTTAGTTTGTCTTGAGTAGATATGTCAGCTGGTACCGAGGCTTGTCTTCTCTCCAGCGAAATTTGATATGAACGGCATCGTCTAATTCCTGTTAATTATTTGTTTATTACTTTATTACTACTATGGCATTTTCCGTAACGTTTTAGAACTATATATTTCTTGAGCCTGCTGGTGCTGTAGCCAGTCGTATATTTTGAAGTCCTCCCCCCCCATGCCCAAGCCCTTCGAACCGGCCCTGCTTAGTTTGTCTAAGCGTGTCGCAAGATTTCCGGTTCCCCCCGCCGACCCCCCCCCCATTTATCCGATCCGTTCCGGACTTGAAATAGGACATCTGGGACACGACGTCTTTCCAAATATCCAGTTTCATTAAGATCCGATCACCCGTTCCAAAGTTAGGCATACCTCAAGATTCCGTATTCCACTTCCATCTACTCACCCACGGTGGTCGGATCGGGGAACTGACTATTTCCAGTTAGTTTGGTCGGGTCTTGATATGCCTGCATAGTTTCATCGTCCTAGCACTTCTGGAAGTACCTAACTCGAGAACAGTGGACCGACCGAAAAGTGATCGGTTTATGGCACTTGACCGAAGCTGCAAGTGCCATAGCAAGAGCTAGAAGCCCATATGGCACTTGCGAGGCTGGGTCAGAGGATGAAAGTAGGAATTTCCAAATTCGCGGGTTATTCTGATCATTTGAAAGCAAAACTCATGAAATGAGAATGATCATGGGCCTTTGGAAATCACGAGAATAGTTTGGTACAAATTATTTTATTTTTGCACTAGGCTGTGAGGATGCGCACTTTAAGTGCGCTATAAATGATCATGGACCCTCGGGGATCATGAAAGTATAGTTTGGTCAAAAGTAATTTTTGGGATCCCAAAACGTAAGTTGAGGGATACCTATGACTTCGCAAAAGTTGTCCGTCTGTCCGTCCGTCCGTCCGTCTGTAAGCACGATAACTCTCGAAGGGAATGAGATATTTTGATGAAACTTGGTGTGAGGATTCGTTGGGTCGGCGGACCAGTCGAGTTCGTAAATAGGCTTTGTAGCCCTACATTTAAGGCTGAGGGAGGGGGTTCAAATTAAGGGGCAAACAAAATATTTTGAAACAGCTAATGTGATAGTCGATTATGGGGTAAGAAGACATGCTGAACACGATGGTGAAGACCATTTTGTAATCGGACAAGTAGTTCGCCCGGAATCCGGCCAAAACCGGAATTGTTAAAAGTAAAAGTTTTATTTGAAGTTGATTAGATGTTTGATTTAGAGGTAGGAAGACATGCTGAAGACGATGGTCAAAACCATTTTCTCGACGGACAAGCAGTTCGCCCGGAATCCGGCCCAAACCGGAAAGTTTGTTAAAAGTAAAAGTTTTATTTGAAGTTGATTAGATGTTTGATTTAGAGGTAGGAAGACACGCTGAAGACGATGGTCAAAATCATTTTCTCGACGGACAAGTAGTTCGCCCGGAATCCGGTCCAAACCGGAAAGTTTGTTAAAATTAAAAGGTTTATTTGGAGTTGATCAGATGTCCGATTTAGGGCAAGAAGACATGCTGAACTTTTATGTGAAAACAATTTTCTTCCCGGACATGTAGTTCGCCCGGAATCCGGCCCAAACCGGAAAATTGTTAGAAGTTAAAGTTTTATTTCTAGCTGATTAGATAACCGATTTAGGGGTAAGAAGAGACGCTGAATCCGTGTGTGACAATCATATTTTACCCGGACATATAGTTCGACCGGAACCCGGCTGGAGTCGGAAAATGTGCTATAAGTTAAATTTTTATTTGAAGTTGATTAGATGTTCATTATTGGGGAAAGAAGATACCCTGAGTTCGTTTTTGAGCTTTCTTTTTTCGCCGGACAAGTAGTTCTAGAGTTTGGCCGAAACCGGGAAATTGGCAGAAGTGGCAGGAACTTTTCGTCAAAACAGATATGACTTATACGGGTAAACACACATGCTGAATCCATATCTGAACTTGGTTTTCTCAGATGATTAGCTATTTGGCCTTAATCTGTTTCTGAATTTTAATTGTAAGAATGTTCAAGGATTCTGGCGATGACTGGATCTGGCTAAGACAAGACCCAGTTTTCTGGATCAGATATTGAATTTTTGGGATCCCATCGAAAAGTTTGGTCTTGTTCACTTTGCGGTCAAGGTGCGTACTTTAAGAGAGCTCGAAGTTCATATCTAAGCAAAACCGTCGAGGCAAAAATGATCGTAGGCTGATGGGGATCATGAAAATGTATATTTTACTTAAAAGGATTTTTTGTACTTTGTGGTTCAGACGAGGGCTTCAAGGGGTGGTCGGATCTGGGAAGTGACAATCTCTGAGCCAATCTTGTCGACTTTCCAATTTGCCAGTTTCATCAAAGTTGCGTCGTCCTAGCACATCTGGAAGTAGGCCTGCCTTAACTCGCGATCACCGGAATTCCGGACCCCCCTCCAACTCGCCCCGCAGTGCCAGAATCCGGTCCGGTTATGTCACTGGTTTACCTTGTTCTTGTTTTTCAAACCAAGTTTCTTCCCGATCGCTCAACTCTAAGCGTGTTACAAGATTTCCGGTCCTTCCCTCGACCACCACCACCCCCCACATTCATCGGATCCGGTCCGGACTTGACATAGGACATCTGAGACACGAGATTCTTCCAAATATTAAGTTTCATTAAGATCCGATCACCCGTTCGAAAATTTCAAGATTCTGGATTCCCTCTCCCTACACTCCCCCCCCCCCCCACGATGGTCGGACCGGGGAATTGATTATTTCCAATTTAATCTGGTCGGTTCTCTGATATGCCTGCCAAGTTTAATCGTCGTAGCCCACCTGGAAGTACCTCAAGTCCGGATCACCTGGATTCCGGGACCCACCTCAAACTTCCCCCCACTGCAGTGCTCAAATCCGGTCCAGTTCTGTCTATGATGCACCTACGGCTTGTGCTTGTTCTTCCCACCAAGTTTCATTCTGATCGCTCCACTCTAAGCGTGTGACAAGATTTCCGGCTCCCCCTCTACTCCCCCTCCCCAAAAAAAAAAATCATCGGATCCGGTCACCTATCCAAAGTTTTACATACCTCATGATTCCGGATTCGCCATCCCTGCACTCCCCCACGGTGGTCGGATTGGGGAAGTGACTATTGCCAAGCTAGTTTGGCTGGGTCCCTGATACCGAGGCACGACAAAAGCATGCAGAATTCGATTTCTTCAGTGTTTTGCCCGACAAATTTTTGCAGGATTTCTTTTCTTGCGTATAAAAACAACCTGATGTGCCGACGAGTCGACCGACGCCTGACAAAAGCATACAAAATTTTATTTCTTATAATAAATTCCTTACTTACTTATTGATATCCTTGCCAAGTTTCACCGTCCTAGCACATCTGGACCCAATCTACTTGAGCAAAGCAGCCACTGCCAAAGTATCGAACTGTAGCCTCCGGATGGCACCCCTGACTGGAATTAAGTTTATAAAAAAAAACTTTTGTTCTTTGAAAGTTGCCCTAAATTGTCGAAATGAGACTTTATATTTGTTCGCGGTAAACGAGTAAGCCAGCCAAGATACTCCAGGGATAGTTTGGCCCTTCCTAGCAAGGGTCCTCGTCAGGCTAACGAGGACCCTTGCCAATAAGGACATACGTATAGTTGGACCAAATCCTACGATTCGCATTCAGCTTGGGCTGAAGGAGTACTTATTCAGAAAACAAGACCGATAGTACACATCTGACCCAGCATAAGAACAAACTTTTTCATAATCGAATAATAACGTTTATTTCACCATTCAAACAACAAATAATACAACGAAGTAAATAAATGGAAGAAAACCGCAAGCGATATGGAATGACTGACTAGGTTCACAATAACAAGTGAAACGAATATTATAGCATTTGGGGAGGGTAACAACCGGGGAAGTATAGGAAACGTCTCTCTTTTTTTACTGTTCTCTTGTAAGCAGGAGCGATTTTACTAAAGACGCAATCGATCGCCACTATGATCAACAAATATAACAAAATATCCTAGCTATGTCTTCCACTACCGTTAAGTGACGTGACAGATTGAAGCCTTCTTCGCTTCATGCCAACTCGAAAGCGCCAATCAGCTAGGCCATAGAATAATGAACTCCTTCGTACAGTTGCGCGCATAACTTAAAATTTAACTAAAAAGCCAACTTATTTTTGGTCATTTAACTGAATTATGTGGATTGGGTAAGGGATTGTTGAATTTTTCGCTGTATGCTCCGATATGACGTTCAGAATATCTAGGGCCGTCCTCACAACGCGGAAAATTTTAATCTCAACCCAAAAGTGGTTTTTCATGGGTCAAAGTTGAGCTTGGTGTAGGTGACCTCAACGCGCGGACACTTGTTTTTTATAAATTGTTTTCGTCAAGCATACAACACAGGTACAACCGGTAGATTTCGATCCCTACTCACATGCGATGTGTTGTAGTTATCAGTTATCGGCTAAGTCTGGCTTCAGTTTTTAATAATTACTGTTTGATTTCCTGTATATGAACAAGAACCAAAAGCATTTATGTGTGAATGTGAAAGCTTGAGCGAAACTGGATTACAAATAGTTGGAGGAACTGGAAGGGCCCCGAATTAAAAGTAGATGTATAGTGACTAGTGCCATGGGGGAATGTTGTTTAGTTAATATAAAGCAGTGCCCGAGACTATCAGGGTGGCTGTAACCTACAGACAATTATGACGTCTCTGTTATTATTTTCTTATATACTTGCCCCGGACGTTGGCTCTTTTCGCATATACATCTTACCGTTCTTTATCTATCCAACAAATAATGTGAAAATTGTGCTTTTATAAAAAAAAAAGAAAAAAAAAAGAGCCGCTTCTATACGACTTAGTTCATTATTTTAGTAGCCAGGGCGCCATTCTTGCTCACGGCTTATGGGTAGGCTCCGAATCCGAACTTAACACTAAATGACGACGCTAAGGCCTCTACCCGCGAATTAATGTCGAATAAGCTCGCATCTAATCCACAATTGTCTTCCTCAGAAAAGCTTCCTTTCCTGACCGAGCCAGCGCCATTTGGCTCATTTGTATCCCAATCCAAACCACTCTCACTATTTTTCTCACATACCATCTTATCCGTTCTACCAATGCCCGTTCCACACGACGGGATACGGGAATTATCATTTGCGAATGTATGTATGGGCTCATCGCACGGACCCCCGAGGGGTTTGTACCTCGTTTCTAGATTCCGGATCTCAACTTGCTGGATCGAGCCACTAGGCGCATTTTCGATGCACGCAGAAGCTACAGAATCGGGCGAGAAGCCATTTCTACCGGATTTCGAGAAATTCTGGTCCGTGCAATTAAGTCCCAAGTTAGGAAGGTCACTTGAGTATGCTCTGTTGCTATCAGGTCTGGCCGAATCACAGTCTCCAGTTTTAGAAGTTTTACTGTTTTTTAGCTCTTCTCTTTCGAAGAAAGGGTTTCTAGCGTCAGCGGCAAGACTATCGGCTATCTTTTCGTATCCACCGACTTTCAGCACCGGATCTTTTTGATCGATTCTATTGCAGTGGTCGCGCTCTCCTTCCAAAACTTGATCGCTATTTCTAATGGCAAGATTTGCCCCCTTAATGTCACTCCCGTCCGCAAAGGTTCGGCAAGGTTCAGTCGCCAGAACGATCGAAGCTCCTGACTGTCTGCTTTGACTGTCACGTATCATTTCGCCTTCGTCCACAAATGGGTTACCACCAACAATAACAACATAACTGATTTCAACCCCTGATTGGTCGGAGGGCATTAATTCTGTCCCATTGTTTTGGGTATGGGAGAGATGCGGTCCCAGCCCTGACCTAAACAACCCAAAATCTTTATCAACATTAGCATTACTCAGACCGACTTCCAGTCCCTCACTAAGATTACCTTGTTCGCCATACACCAGTTCCACCTCGACAATTTCAGCCTTAAGTATGGGCTGGTGTTTACTAGTTGTATCACCATGCTCCAAACTGGCATGTCCAGAGCTGGTTTGTAGCCGCATAGTACCACAGTTTTCTGTAATATCTTCATCACAGTCAAAGGGGTTCAAGCTCGCCTGGGTCATTGTAGCTCCAACCTTGTTGCTTTCGCACTTCAGTCTTACTGGGATCAGGATACTTGTTTTCACTGAAGAGTGCAAACTGGCGGAACCCGCTTCAGTTAATGTTCGAGGGTCTTGCGGAATTCCTTCACTTCGGCTACTAACAACACACACGCTTTCTTTGTTGCATCCTGTCGTTCCAGGATTTGAGTCACCGAAAAGATTCTTGTTTCCATCGTGTCTTCCAGACAGCTTGTATATGTCACAGGGACAGTCTTTAGTGTAATCACTGTCTGCTATCATGTTTCCGGGTCCACATTCAGGGCCGTTTTCCGTCTTTCCGGGATTGGGTTGAAGAACAACTCCAGTGCTCCTTCCACAACAATCCTCTAGTGCATTCGCATTTCCAGGAGAATCGCTGCTTTCGATCTTCCTGCTCAACTCGGGCGAATTTCCTTCCCCGCTGCTAACTTTCTTTTTCGGATTTCTGGAAAAACCAGTATCCATCACAAGCGATTCCACCCCCACAACCAGATTACTTGGATCATTTCCGCTCAGGAACGGTTGCGGATTTCCGGTTATTCTGCTTGTTCCTTTCTCCAGATTCTGGTGGTGGGTAAAAATCATATCGCTCCCAGAACCTTCCACTAGCACATCCAAATCTCTGGGACTATTCCCGCTCACACAACTCGGCACCGGCGACCCCCTGTCCCCGGGGTCGGAGGAGGCCCTAGTCCCCCTGTGACTATCGAGGCTAAGTCTCGAAAGCGAGCCGGGACGGCCAATGTTACTTAGTAGAGAGGATTCACTCGCAGTGTGGTAGCGTCCCGAAGCAGAAAATACCCTGGGAACTGAATAGCCACAGATGCTCACGCTCTCTTGAGAGCTCGGACGACGTCCGGGCTCGTAGAAGAATCCAGGCGCATTGCTAGAAGTAAAACAAGATTACAGACCCAGGAGTTACTCCAGTTCCAGTGTCTAGTTTCCAACCACCAGCTTGCCTGCTCTGCTAACTTGAAGCGGAGCAACATGAAGGGGGTCCGGAATGTCGGGATGTCCTAACCTGGCTTGAAACTATATTGCGTACAAAAGGAAGCTCATGCGCAATAAAAACTCGAAAGTATACTCTATGTGACTAAGGCCAAAACACGCCAGTGATTCTCGGGAAGAACGAGAAAACGTCTCACTAACGACTTAAACTCAACAACTCAAATCCTGTGTCAACCAGTCACGGCGATCGTTGGGACAGCTGTGGTGCCGCTTCCGACTCTTCCGCTAGGTACGCGGCAATTTTGCATCGTCAAGGAGAGTTAGTCATCAAGAGTATTGCCTAGCCGCATGTTTGTCTCTCTCTCTCTCTCGTATGGCAACGCAGCTTTGCTCCGACTTCGCAATTCCAGACCCAAATTAGCGCTACGCCCACGGGAAGATCTCGGCATAAGGTATAAACAGAAAGAGGGAGTAGCTTCCTCGTTTCCTCGTCCTTATATCCATTCAGTGTTATACAGTCCTATACATTGTAGATGGTAAAGGAGCTGATGGTCGTTCGCCGGATTATGAGTCAGAGATAGGCGAATCCGAATCCAGATTCGGATCCAGGATTCTTCTTTTTGGTCGGATTCGAATCCGGATTAGAATCTTTTGCTTGCCAGGCTGGATTAGGATTCTGACTTGGATTCCAAACCCTCAATCTTACGAATCCGCTCAAATTTCTAGTCTACATCCTTCCAGTTTTCCAGTTTTCTGTTTTTCCCGATTTTACACAATGAGCTTAGGCAATACAACGTTTTGGTCTCCACCACCAACCATCCTCAGATCTATCATGTGATCTGATTCCCTTAAATATCAGTGTTTTTGTCATCTCTGATTTTTAAACTATAACCTATGTACATGATTTGATTTTGCTAGGGTCGGATTCGAATCCTCAGCATGAAATGGTGGATTCGGATTCACCTAGCCCTGGATTCGGATTCGAATCCTTTCATGATTCGGATTCGCCCATCTCTGCCGTGATTGCGGAGTTTTGCGCCGCGCTCGCTCAAGACGCCTGATTATAATCCTGATATTCATAGTTCATTGAAATCTGCTATGGAACTGCTTACTGACTGATCTTTTTCGCCCATAGAAGTGGGCAAAAAACAAAGTAAAGAGTAACATAAATAACAGAGAAAACTACAAAAGGCAACGTACACTAGTTAACCAACATCATGTTGGAAGAATGGCCGCACAGGGTCGTATCACAAAGTAAATTTAGAGTATTTTTACAAAGTTCAGCGCTTGAGGTGCAAACGCGAGAAGGCACATTAACAAACGGGCAACGATTCCTCTGTTTCGGTGCCATCTAGGGAGACCAGAAGGAATTTGAAATTTCCGAAGTATGCCACCCTCAACGTCTGGCGACCTCTTTTTTGCAAAACAGATGAGTCATGCAAGATAAAAAAATGAGTACAGGGGCGCAATATGCGTCGTAGATCTGGCAAAGAACATTACGGTAATAATGACTTTCATTCTGGAACATTTTGCCGAAAGCACGCGCAGAACTTTTACGTCTCGATTCAACTTGGATTGAAAGTTGGATCGAAAGAAAACCAAGCAAGCCAACCGAAGAAGAACAGGAATTAAGATTCAGACATAGACCGAAGGCGCATCCATTACCTCATTAACAAATAGAAACAGGGAGATCCATGGACAACAAGACTTCCTGAACAGGCCCTTTGAATAAAAGAGCGCTTGGATAAGCCCGGAGGGGTTGCCCACTCCCCTGCTCTGGCCTACACTATTTCCCGGCACTGGCCAGAACCAGCGGTGCCGGCGATAACGTAGGCGATATATCATTCAGTCCCTGGTAACCTGCTGACTTTCATGTTCTTACACATGGCAACCGCTGCTGGCTGGTCTAAATATATAGGGCACGCATGGCCGTATCCAGGGGGGGGGGGTGTCTGCCAGTTATTTAAATCTGTCGTTCCGTCTTACTTGCTTTTCCCAAAACTATTTTCAGCACACTGATGTTAACATGCGCACTTTAAGGGGTCAAGTTCTGTCCGTCGTAACAGAGTTTGAATGGCAAAAAATTAACGGGCCTTCCTCCCCTCCCAACTCATCCGGTAATGCCCGGATCCGATCCAGTGCTATAAATGATTGTCTAGAAGTTAGGTTTTTCCTTCCCGAAAATTCCGGTCCCGAGCACTCCATAATAGGCTAAGCATGTCATGGGATTTCTGGTGCTCGATCCCACATAGTTGCCGGATCCCAATCAGATCCCCCCCCCCCCCCGAAAAATACAAAAATTATCATATTTATAGGCTTTTCCCTCTGGTCTATGTGTTTTTTTCACAGATACGCCTACTTTACTTAGTAATCGTCATATAATAATATCATAAATAATCATATGTATAGGCTTTTCCCTCTGATCTATGTGTTTTTTGTACTTTTTTGTCCGACCAGCAGGCAACCCCCCCCCCTCCCCCCCCCGAAATAAATTCCTGGATACGGGCCTGAGGGCACGTATATGGGCTGTTAAAACGATGAACACAGACTTAACACATTCACAGATACGCCTATTTTACTTAGGGCACTGCACTGGTCAATGTTCTGAGGTTAGCCTGCAAGCCACGACGAGTCCGGCTAAGAAGCAGCAAACTGACGGTGTCGGTGAAATCACCGTAAAAAGAACTTAAAGCTTAACTGAAAAGCCAACTTATTTTTGTGTCATTTAATTAAATACACTTAATTATTTGGATTCTGCAAAGAGACTTTTTGATTTCTTTTGACTCTAGTTATGACGTTCAGAATATCTGCATCCGTCCCCACAACAAAAATTCTACTATGATGCGGGAAATTTTAATCTCAACATAAACGCGGCTTTTCAGTGGGCAGAAGTGAGATTGGTGAAGATTGCTTAGTGCCTGAATAAAAAAAGTCATAAATCCTTCTCGTAAGGCATACACAAAAAAATGCAAGTGCATAGAGGTACCACAAACCACACGGAAATTCCACTATTTGAAATCGATTATTCGTGAATAGCAGAACAACTAAGTCACGCATTTTCATCGGGTCTTCGAGCCTCTTTAAGTCAATAAGTGATGGGTAACTAGATTGTCCTATCCCAGCCCTTTTCGGTTAAACTTTAACACCAGGGAGAAGCAAGCAAGACGGAAAGATAAATTTAAATAACTGGAAGACAACGGGTTATAAGACTGGTGAGTAGTCTCCGGTGGATGCGAAAACGCCTTATAAGAATAACCGGAGACCACCGGTCGGACCCGTGACAAAGAACGCAGTGTGCTGAAAATAGTTTTGGGAGAAGCAAGCAAGACGGAACGACAGATTTGACAACACAGCCCTTGACGAACTCCCGTATTGACTTTTACCGGATCAGATGTTTGGTAATTCCGGGTCACTTGGATTTCAGAATTAGCGTGCGGACAAGAGAGCAACTGAACCACAGAAGAACGTTACGCGACCACATAGGAATCTATAAAGGACAAGCGATTGTGTTAGGCATGACTGAAATAAAATGTGTAGATGATTAAGCTGAGCAGGTCATTCATGTACAAAGAGTGTGTTCCATCCTACTTACCGCAGTTACTACGCATGACGTCACAAATTCTGCCCCTTTGTCGTCAAGGCTGGAACGATTTTTCTATTTTCCAGCGGAATATCATGCCACGGGTGAATCCGACCAATCACGTGACAGAGATTCGTGGTTACTATTTCGAGAAGGCTGGAACGGTCAGCGTAGTAACTTTTCGTGAGGTTGGAACGGATTTAGTAACTAATAGTTACTATTGGTACGAGGGTGGAACACGCTCAAAAGATCAGTCAGAAAGACCCTCACCATAAAGGTTATTGCAGCACTTCGCTTTTTATTAAAGCACGCCTCGTACTATTTACTATTTTTGCTCCAAGATTCAAAACTAATGAATACTTTGAAACTAGGCTCTGCTTTTAACAGCCAATCACGGCTTTGGCTGTTTTAAGCCTTTTCCCAGTCCCATTGACTTCTAGCAAAAACTGGGCAAAATTTAGCTAGTTGGTTTACGCAGCATGATACGCGAACACTCGTCGGGAGCGTAATGCGCATGGAAACTATTTACACGTGCAAAGATTAGTGAGGTGTCGTTAGCAGGTACAGTAGAGGTAGGCTTATGTGAACGTTTGTTGACATCGGATTTCGCCGAAGAAAACAATTAAACCAAACCAGGCAACTTTTTGGGCTTAATACTTATCAGAAATGTCAAATTTACATCTAGATTACCCAGATTTGATCACAAGTTTGAATCTTTTGGGCTTTGTTTTCCTCTGATTCTTCATACAATATCCAAGACCGTCCGAATAGCGGCGCCTAGCGTTCCGAAGTTGAGCGCATTTTTGCCAACAGGTGCGCTAGTCTAGAACAAGCAGACCGAACGAGAGCGAACGGCATGTGCCTCCCGCTACGTTCCCGTGACGTGAATGTGGTTTTCCTGTGATTGTGAACACGAGTTAGGAACCTTCAAAAAGTGGGCTGACAACGAAAAAACAACTAAAAACGGAGAAATTAGGAAGGGGACGTTTTCGCTTGGATGGCTTTAGAGCTGAACGGATGATCTCGGGCACGCGAAAATGAGAAAATGGATCTGGCCTTGAACGGCTGAGGAAGATGGGTTCCGCCCACGCAGAAATGCTTATTCATCTGGATGATGAGTGGAAATTCCACACGATATCCCTGTTCACCAGCTGTTCACCTCAACGCTGCCCTCGGCAGAGGCGTTACTAGCGAAAATGTTTGGGGGGGGGGGACGAGGCATTTACCGACTGGCTGGTACTTTTTTCCGACTGTTTTTGCAGAAAAAACGACAGTTTGGAAAAAACTACTGTTTTGACGAAAAAACGACTACTTTTCAGAAAAACCGACTGTTTTCATGAAGAAATCAACTGTTCCGAAGAAAAATCGCTGAGCTCGGTTAGTTTTTACAGACTGGCCGACAACATTGGGGAGGGGGGGGGGCATCCCCCCCCCCCCCCCCCCCAGTCGTGACGCCCCTGGCCCTCAGAGCGTGTTGAACGTGAGGCGTCCGTCGAGCTGGATGGCTCGTTCACCTGTTCACCCAATCATGGTGGGTTTACACACTGCGCAAAATCCGAGCGTATTTTGAAATCCGAGCGTATTTTGAAATCCGAGCGTATTTTGAAATCCGAGCGTATTTTACGCACACCCGAGCGTATTTTACGCACGTATTTAAGCTTGAAAATATTTCTAGCAGTAAAGACTAATTTAGATAGGATTGCTGAAACAGTTAGCTGTTTTGTGTTTATTATTATTTGTGTTTATAGTGTTTATACAAATTAACAATTTGTTTATTTGTGTTAAACAAACACAAGGTATGGAAAAATTTAGAGAGGTGTTCACATAAGCATACCTCTACTCTATAGAATGACATAGAATGTAACATATGATGTCTGGGTTAAGGGAGTTAAGAATTTATTAATGCAATTACGGAAGTTGCATCGGCATTATACGTACGACTGGTCCTTACGAACATCAGACGTAGAAACCTCGAGGACATGACTCTGCCGGAGACGGCATGGTAGTAATCGTTTAAGCATAGCTTATAGAAAAAATTCGAAGAGAACTATAAAATTTGATAAACACCGGCTTCAAATGATCCATGAAATTAGCTCAAGGCAAAATCTGGATCAACTGGGGAAAAGTTTTCCATCCTAGACCCTACTTCTCCATTTATCTTGTTTGTCCTAATATTTTTGCCCTTGTTCCGCCACTTACCGTTGTGATATATAGAAGGCTCATATATAATATAACTAAGTAATATTCACTTTCTCAGTTCACACTTTATTTGTTCATCCAGTAGCCTGGTTCCCGCAGTTTACCCGATGAAAAATTTCCGAAAATTAGTCGTATGGAGTTGTAGGAAAAAGGTACGAAACAGTAGCATGCAGCAGTAACTGTTGCCACTGCACTGGATGCTAGTACAGCAAGATTGGATGCCATCGGATACTACTACTTAAGATTAACCCAGTCGGAGGCTTGTTAAATCGAATTATTCGACACTACTATATATCAATATATGCAACTTTTTAGTACAATTACCATACAACTACACAGTCAAAGAATTTTTCATCGGGTAATGCCGTCTGAAGGCAAGATGCAACACCGCATCCCGTCAAAGTGTAAGTTAGAAAACTGCTGCTTACCCTAGCGTAGAAAAGCGCAGCATGAGCACTTCGTCCAGATTCGGCAAGATGGCACCCAAGTCGCTTGTCCGTAGTCCAGCAAAATGTCTCAGCTGTCCAATATCACGATTTAGAAGGTACACTCCGTACTGAAAGAGTTGCCGATCCCTGCTTTTCGTGTACAGAGGAAACCTGTAAAAGAAAAATGCTTTAATTAATATTTCATTCCACCAGATCTCATTTCCATTTTAACCTTCGCAAAACATCGCACTATTTCCCTCCGTAACTCAGTTCAACTAGATTTTCGCTAAAAAATGTGCTATTTCAATCCTCGATACAAATTCGAGTTTATTTCTCGCGGACAATGTCATTAATCCAGTACAGATTTCGCAACAAGCCTATTTTTTGCTAAAAACATGCCAAAACCAGAAAAAACCTCCCACTTACACTGAAGATGACCAATCCATAGTGCCTAAGAACTTCATATGACGTTACATTACAAACTGCAAGCAGACACGGTGGGCTCAGCCAAAGAATAGGCAGCTTGCTTACCCCTCTGATCGACGTGCAGACGAGGGTAACTTGGGTACCCCCCCCCCCCTCCACCACACACATTGTGATTGATATTAGTTGCGTTTTTGCAGATACCACGGTCTAAATTCGTTTTGGCAGTTACCGTGGTATCGGATACCACGATCAAAAGATGTTTTTGCACTTATCGCGTTATCTGATATTCAGATAGCACGACCCGACCGTGGTAATTGATCGTGGTATCTGGAAAGTCATCTCACTTTTGTCAAATTGGTGGGAAAGAAGTTTGACACTTAGTGATGTAACTGAATATCAGTTTTTCTTTTGGGATGACCTAGAAAAGTGAAATTTCGACAATAGTTGTTTTTGCAAAGTAGCAGTAGCTCAGATACCACGGTTACTGCAAAAACGACTAATTGCAGATCCAGTTAGAGTGGTATCAGATACCATGGTATCTGCAAAATCGCAACTATTGTATCCGGGCTTCTCCGGTAAAAGAACCTGATAAGCAGCGTGGAAGACTTGCGTTTCTCACAATTTTGGAACTTCCAGTTAGCTTGTTTCTCTTGCCACAATGATCTAGTATGATAAGCCGCATGATTCTATTCAAGTATTCAACACCCCAAGCTGACTGCAAATGAAACTCAGCTAACGAATCGGTTTAACGCAGTCACGCATGTTTCTTTTTTAGCTCGAATCTGTTTGAACGTCTGGTCAACCTCCATGACCGTCAAACCATTTAAGGGGCGATCAGATGGGCGACACACTAAGAGGACGAACCACCCAATATAAGCAAGTCCGATTCCGTTTCCGTGATATATCACAGGGATAGACGAAAGCATAAGTTGACGGCGTAAAAGTTATGCAGCCACCTAGTGCGTAGCGCAAGGGCACAAGAAAAGAATACAAAAGAATCCAACTTAAAGCACAAATCTTACTAGAAACGATCTTTTCACTATGAAACGGATCAGAAAAAATGTTTCGCGAAAATACCATTACTTTCCATCTGAATTTAGCGCTTGTCTTGTTAGCATTAGTCCATTCTATCCATCATTCCTGCTCTACGACGCGGCTGCTGGGCGCAAAACGTTTGAAAACTAAACCGGCCGTGGTTACAAATTAGGAAAATTAAGCAAATAAAAGAAGTAAAAAACAGAAGATTCTCATATCCTTGTGTGTGAAAGAGTTGTCAACGGAGGTTGAAGATTCTGGCAAACGTTGCGTTGCGTAACGGGCAAAACTCGGCACGGATGAAAAAGCCCTAAAAAGTCGTAGGAACAAAACGAAACAATGGAGAAAGGTGGGGATTTTAGAAGCTTATAACCCCATAAGGGAGCTAGGTATATTATGAAAGGCAGAAAAAGCAAAAGGAGTCCTTTAACGTGTTTATGATGCCACTTGGACTGAGCACCGCTCCCCTGACATGTTTATTCGAACGTAGCCCGAGAGAGATTTAAAGTTCTCAGTATCCAATCATCAAAACGAAATCTTCGTGTTATGTATGGTACAATAATTTTCAGAATCTACAACCATACCAGCCAAAGACCTTGAAGGCCCCCCCCCCCTCCCCCCGTACCATAAGAGTATTGGTGATTTACAAATTCAACAGTTCTTTTATTCAAATAATGGATACAACGGAGACGTCAGCTACGATGCTTCATCAGCGATATTTCGGCCCTTCTTGGCAAGGGTCCTCGTCAGGCTGTCAATCTTCCGGTCCAGCGTCAGGGAAGGAAACAAACCTGTAAACATTAGAGGTTTGTAAGATTACAGTTTTGCAACATTACAGGTTTGTAAGATTACAGGTTTGCAACATTACAGGTTTGTAAGATTACAGGTTTGCAACATTGCAGGTTTGTAAGATTACAGGTTTGTTCCCTTCCCCGACGCTGGACCTGAAGATTGACAGCCTAACGAGGATGAAGCATCGTAGCTGACGTATCAGTTGTATCCATTATTTGAATAAATGTTTCAAAGTCAGCTTGGGCTCAAGGAATATTTATCAACAATTCTACTTAAACTGAGAAACAAAACTGTCCCAACCCAACTTACTCTCTATCTTTCTCCTTGACAATTCCTTCCCTTAACTGGTCCAGCATTCTGCTCTTCGATCCCTCGTACTCGATGGGATGTCGAAGCGGGAGATTTAAAAAGTATGACGTCATAAACGTGACGTGGGCAACGTGACCTAAGGCGACAGCTAATTTTACTTCATCCAGCCCTGAGAGTGACTCTGCATGACGTAAGGGAAGGCCGCAAATATATGTAAACTTTTCCTGAAATAATAAGAAAACATTCTTTAAAGGTCTGAAGGACTTCTCTAGGCATTATTCTAGTGTGGGTGGGGAACTAAACTTGTTCCGATGCAGCATCGAAAGAAAATCTATTCCCGGTTCCACCCCTATACACTACCTCTCCCCACTGTGAAAGTAAGTCACAGTACTCAGTTAGTACAGGACAGGTGTACCGAACTAATCTCTAGCAAACTTCAAGCTGAGCGAAACAAGATATTTCGTCGTAAGCATTCCCTCGTTTCTGTATCGTTAAAGATGAGCTCTTTCTTCAGACGTTGTTTTATTAGTCATTAAATCTCTCCCTTTACATAGAGTTCATTTATGACTCAACGCACGCTTTCTCCAGAGGTTCTTTCCGTGGCAGTTCAATCCACTCTGCCTTTAGAAGTTCGTTCGTTAGAGGCTAGCTAGACCTCTCTCGAAGCGTTAAAGGTTTGCCCATTAATGGTTTTGTTAGAGGAACATCTGGAGGAAATCAGTATAATAATCAGGCATCGAGAAAGAGAGGGGGGTCAGTATTTTGTGGTCACTGAGTTGTAGTCAATCAATTGGATTATAAATGTTTATACTGTATGGAGAACTTCACCATTAAAAGTAAGTGTGTTTTGTAACACATGGTTTGCTGAATCTAAGAACCTAGGGCCAACCTAGGGCTCCACAGCTACGAACCAACCCTTCGAGGATACCGCTCTGGCTACCATTATAGTCGGCATACGTACCAACCGCTCGGGTACACGCTACACGACTGTAAGATATTTGGAAGTTGACTCACATGTCAACACAGAAGGTATAACGAGACTCATAATATAACACAGGTTAGGGTAAATACAGATAGTATAGTTATACAGTTTGTACAGTACAGTACTTTGTTATGAGCAACCCACGAGCGGTTGGTTTTGTACCGCATTTGTCTGATATTATTCTGGTTTTCAGGTGTTACTAGAGAGCGCGTGTGTTGTTTGCCCCTGTTTGTTTTGTACTTTCTTGTGGCTGTCTAATATAATGTCGAGTTGAAAACCTAAGCTCCGTCATTCACCGACACAGAAGTCAGAAAATTTCCCTACTCGGCACGATTTTAAGTGAATTCATGGTGGGAACGGACGAACTTCAGTACTTTCGCTGCTCAGTTGGAAAAATCTCCGCGTTTCCGTAACAATAGGCGAGGGTGCCGAAAATCCCGAAGGAATTCCAACCCAAGCAAGACCATCTGATTCCGATCGTCTCTCCGAAAATTTATCCAGGGGTGTCCCACTCTCGACTTTAGTATACAGCAAGCGCCCAGTGCCGCGGTGTTAGTCCGGTGGCGACACCGGCTTAGACCAGCCGACAGTGGTTGCCGCGTATAAGAACATGAAAGTCAGCAGGTTACCAGCGACTGACAGATATATCGCCTACGTTATGGCCGTCGCCACGGATTTTGGCCGGTGCCGGGAAAGAGTGTAGGCTAGAGCAGGTTCCTGGGAGTGGGTAACCCCTCCAGGCTTATGCAGGCGCTCTTTTTTTCAATGGGCCTGTTATGAGGAATTCTTACTGTCCATGGATATCCCTATTTCTATTTGTTTATGAGGTAATGGATCCGCCTTTGGTCTATGTCTGAATCTTAATCTGTAGGAGAAGCTTCAGCGCAACCACATTTCCTGTTAATAAGCAAATGTGCAATATCAATGTCACCCTGGAAGAATGTTTTGTTTAATAGGATGGGGAGAGGGGATATACTTACATCCTGAGTGATTGGGTAGACCTGGCAAAGGTCTGAGATTAGCTGCCTCCTACGAACGGCTAAGAAATGCTTTTCACTGGCTAGTTCTTCACCGATTCCATCACTTCGAACGAATAGGTCATCCAAGATCAAGCTCTCCTCTTCCAAAGTTGAAGCTTGCTTTCGCTGTGCGCTACCTATAACAGAAATGTCGAATGGAACTGAGACCTGACACTACTCCATTATTTTCCTTCTCATTACAAGTGCCATCACCACTCCACCTATTTTCAATTTTCCTTGCACAGTTAATTTCATAATTTTGCTCTCTAGCCAAATCTAATCTTCTCGTGGAAGTCTTTTTTCCCAACTAAGCCCCGCCTATCGTGTCATCTGTGATTGGTTCAATCGGATGTGGATGTACAAATCAATCAGAGATAGCGTTTGTTGACAATGTTAACCAAGACTATGCGTAATAGGAGATGTGCTTTCACTATGTGGTGACATTGCGAGAGTTAATGCACAAGGAGCTGATATGTTTCTTCTTCCGGGAAATTTAAGCCGGAATGAAGCTCGTGGGAAACTGGAATAACGAGTTCTTTATTGAATCTGAAACGTTTTCTGTGGAGACTTTCGTTATGACTGAGTGAGTTTAATCAGTTAGACAGGGAGTCGTCCCCCGATCACTGGATATGTCAGTATGTGTAAACGCCAGAACTTTGAACAGACAAAGCACAACTTAAGTGACTGTTTCAACTGAATGTCCTAGCCGTGTTATGGCAGGAACTTGGCCCCAGAGCTTCCTTTTAAATACTGCCATTTCTTCTCAGTCAGAGTGAACCTGACCCCAAAAGGATAAAAGCAAACGGAACTTACGCATTTTCTCAACTGTTATCTTTTCTTCTACCACATCTTTTAGAAGTTGCCCCACCTCAGCCTCCAGTTTCCTCTTTTCATCTCGGAGATGGTCCAGTTTTAACTTCAGCGCTTCTTTTCTTGCCAGAGCTGCCTTTCTGCGCCTTCTCTCATCCGTGTAGTTTCTTGGGTTGGCCTCAACAAGTCCAAGGAAATGACGGCCAGTTCTGTACATAAGCTGGTCGCGGGGAGGAGGCCTCAGGTCCCAATTTTCAATCTGTGATCGAAGTTGGTCATTGGCAGCACCTTGCTTGACGATAGTTCGCTGCAGCGACCACATTCTTAAAAAAAAAATTAAGTTAGAAACAATCGATTCCAATTTCGAGAGTTCAGAACCACTCAGCTTTTTCGGGATCCCAAAACGTAAGAGACGGGATCGTAAAGTTGCCCGCCGTCCGTTGGTCTTGTCTGTTGGCACACGATAACTCTTTAAGGGATTGAGATATTTGGTCCAAACTTGGTCTGAGGATCCTTTGGGTCAAAGTACAGGTCAAGTTCGTAGATGGGCCCTATAGCTGTATATTTAGGGGTGGAAGAGGGGTTTCAAATTAAGGGGCGAAAAATTATTTTTTAAAAGCTAATGAAATAGTCGATTTAGGGGTAAGGAGACACGCTGAATCCGAATATGAAAATTATTTTTTTCTCGCCGGAGGGATTCACCCGGAATCCTGCAAAAACCGGAAAATTTCTGAAAAGTGGAAGTTTAATCTGAAGTTGATTAGAGGTTCGATTTAGGGGGCAAGGAGACAGGCTGAATCCTGATATAAACATGCTTCTCTTGCCGGACAAGTAGTTCGTCCGGAATCCAGCCAAAACCGGAATATTTTTTAAAAGCAAAAGTTTTATCTGAATGGATGAAGGGGTAAGGAGACATGCTGTCATGCTGAACAAGTAGTTCGACGGGAATCCGGCCGAAAGTCGAAATCGGATATTTGGCAGAAGTAAGGAAGGGAGTTTTGATCAATTTCGTCAAAGTAGATATGTAGACGCAGTATGCTGAATCCATATGTGAACTTGGTCTTCTCAAATGAACACCATTGGCCTTAATCTGCTTCTAAATTTTAATTTAACAAGTGCGCAAGCGCTCAACATGGAGTGTGAAAGTAAAATATTTATCACATCTTATTTACAAACAGCGGTAGATCCAAGACATTTCCCATCCTCCATAACCAGACAATGAAATAACCTAATTTGAAACTATCCCACTCAAAAGCTTTTTTAACGTAAGCAAACCGCATGTAGAAGTCCAAAGAGATCTTAAAGATCTTGCAATAACGATTTCAATTTCAATGCTGAATTTGTTGCCAGCCAGTCCGAACCGTTAAACCTCTTTTCAATTAGCAAGGTAATAAAAAGTGCAATAAACCGAATCATAGCAGTCTAATACCCCCTTCGTCACAACTTCATTAAGAACGACGGCATATCATCGATCATATGACAAAACCATCCAGTTTCAAACTTTCAATTAAAGTTGGACCGAATAGGGCTGATATCCGAAAGGTCTAGTTACACTTCATATATTTATTTAAAGGACCCCTCTTGCTTATTCTGCCCTTTATAATATAAACAGCTTCCTTACTGAATTATAAACTTCTATAATCCCCACCTTTCTCCATTGTTTCGTTTTGTCCCTAGGAATTTTTAGCGCTATTTTGGCCGTGCCGACTTTTGCCCACAAAGTTTGCCGAAATCTTCAACGAACTCTTTCACACATAAGGACATGAAAATTTTCTGTTTTGTCTTCTTTTATTCGCTTATTTTTCCCACTTTTTAACCACGGCCTGTTCAGTTTTCAAATATTTTGCGCCCAGCCGCCGCGTCGGAGAGCAGGAAGGCTGGATAGGGTCGACAAGCGCTAACAAGAAAATCGCTAGATTCAGATGGAAAGTAATGTTATTTTCGAAAAACCTTTTATCTGGTCCATTTCACTGTGAAAAGATAATTTCTAGTAAGAGTTGTGCTTTAAATAAGCATGACAACCCGATAAAATGCATTACTTGGTTTGTCCGCTATCCACAGATAATCGATTTGATCGTATGAACTTATTCTTTCGAATTTCTTGTACCTCTAGCCGCTTGTCCCTCTATGCTTGAAATATTCAGGAACTACAAAGGTAACCCATTGCCGAAAAATAACAAATATAACAAAAAGACATATCTTATCATCACTCTCCTACACCCCTTAGGGGAGTTGCTACGAGCATAGCGTCCGTCACACATGGAAATGCAGGCTTCTGTTAAAATTCAAATTCTCCGCCTCTGGATGAATTTTGAGTTGTCGTGCAAGCAGCGCACATTCTGAACGTTATTAATGCAGCCCCGGGTGAAAAAATACAAAATCCCTTAGACGAGTCAAAATAATTCAGTGTATCCGAACATCAGATGTAAAAATAAGCTACCTTTTCAGCTAAACTTTTAAGGATTGAAGTACGTCGCGTGGCATTATTGTTGCTGTTTCACCAAAATCCACATCTACAGTATAAAAGAGGTGAACTTGAGACCTGTCATAGAACCCATGGGGAAGAATGGGAGTGTAGGTGGGTGGTCGGGACCCAACAAAATGCTTATCTAGACCTGTATATCCTCAAGTTTACCAACTTAGAGTTTGATTCCAGTAACGGGTCAAAAACTTAACTCATGGGCAATTTTGGCCCACTTGCCCATGAACGTGGAGGGTGGTTCAACTCCACATATATATTCCCAACCCTAACACTTAAAAGCACAAGGAATTTCATCGTCCCATCCCCGGTTATTGTCAACTTAAAAGCATTAAAAAATGGGCAATCTGGGCCCAATTGCCCCTGAGTCATGTGCCACCAAGTGGGAGTGGGGTTTGGGACCACAAAAAAGCAAATAGAGACCCCAATGCTCACAAGCCTACCAAGTTTCAACTTGATACCTGTTGATTCCTGTCACGGGTTGGATCTCTCAAATTTTCTGGATTCGTCGTGAACAAAAGACAGACGGGCAGATCCGAGCTAAATAGCCCCTACTTTCATTTGGGGTCCGAAAAGACGTTCTGATCATACCAGATACCATACAATTTGTCTGCGGCGCCTTTCGTAGTAGGCTCAGTTTACTGGAAGGTCGCGTCATTTCATCCGGGTTTTAGGCTAGGAATTTCGGGGCTTGGGCGACATTAAAAGCTAGATTTTGTTGGGCGGATGTAGTGTTTTGCCCGAAAAAACAAAAAATCATTCATTCACAGTCACTAGAAACTGCGCGGGTCGGGCTATTGCGGAAGCGAATTCCTCTTATTACAAATAACGTCCACCTTAACCTTACGAATCTAGGTTTAGTGTCTCTTTATATTCGTACAGTTTCCCGCATGTGGAGCTGTGTTTCTTGGCTATTGTTTATAAGTGGTATGACTCTTGAGCCTTGCCGGACATCTGCCAGTCGTGTATTCTGATTTAGTCACCCCCACGCCCAAGCCCTTCAAACGGCCCCGGGGCCGGGAGTTTAGAAACTGCGCGGGTCGGGCTATTGCGGAAGCGAATACCTCTTATTACGAATAACGTTCATCTTAACCTTACGAATACTAGCTTTAATGTTTCTTTATATTCGTAAAGTTTCCCGCATGTGGTACTGTGTTTCTTGGCTATTCTTTATGGTATGAGTCTTGAGCCTTGCCGGACATCTGCAACTCGTGTATTGCGAGGTAGTCACCTCCCACGCCCAAACCCTTCAAACGGCCCCTGAGCTCGGATATATGACTAGGCTTCTTCAGTCTTCAACGCTTGCAGTTATCAAGAGTTTTAATATTCCATATGCAACGAAAAGCTGAAATGGGTGGCAGGGCGGGGGCAGGCGCCCTGCCACCCCCACCCCCCTCGGGTTTTGGCTAGCGACGCCTATCGCACTGAATGAATATCCTGACTGCCCGCGTATACCGGAGTAAATTAAAGGAATACTAACTAAATGAAAGGACTGAATTACCAAAACCCAATATGATTATTTGGCACTTCAATTCATTATAATCCTGCGCATCGTACATAAATATTACAAATTAACGAACAACAAAGGTCAGAGATAGCGGTATACGAGCTTTTTCTCACCGTAAAATGTTATATTTGGAGTAGCTGATGGCACTTGGATCCTCGGTAACGATTGGCTTAACCTCCTCTACTGAAGTGGAATCGCTGGCAGTATACAGGCTCCCGTTCAGCCCAAAAACAACAGTATTCGCAGAAAAATAATGATGATGACCAATTTTTCTTCCAATGCACGCCAGAGATGAAAAATAAACTCCCCACGTAAATAACAGCTTGTCAGGAGGTTTTGGTTCAACTTGCCATATTCGGATGATGATTCCTGAAAGATGATTTACCACAAACTTTAAAATTAAGGATGAAAAACTAAAAACGAGGCAAGAAGTAATTAAAAATACGACTGGTCAGTGAGCTTCTCCTTTATTTTTAAACCATACTTTCCTACGAAATTCAAACTCTTGGAAGAATCTGCAACTGTTTTTGGCTCCTTGAGCTCTAAACTTTAATTTTTTGTAAATTTATTCAACCTCTAATGCCCATCCTTTGATATAGCAGTTTTCTTCCTGTTTCTTTAGGCTAAGCTTTTTTTCAACTGTATGGTAGTGCGCTGGGTAGATTTTCTCGTCAGATACTTCATGAAGAACTCCATTCATGGAAGCCTGTTTTGTCGATAAAAACAAGACCAAAGTTTTCGATGGGATCCCAAAAATTCAATATCTGGTCCAGACAACTGGGTCTTGTCTTAGCCAGATCCAGTCATCGCCAGAATCCTTGAACATTCTTACAATTAAAATTCAAAAACAGATTAAGGCCAAATAGCAAATCATCTGAGAAAACCAAGTTCAGATATGGATTCTGCATGTGTATTTACCCGTATAAGTCATATCTGTTTTGACGAAAAGTTGCTGCCGCTTCTGCCAATTTCCCGGTTTCGGCCGAACTCTAGAACTACTTGTCCGGCGAAAAAAGAAAGCTCAAAAACCAATTCAGCATATCGCCTTACCCCTATACCCAACATCTAATCAACTTCAAATAAAAATTTAACTTATAACAAATTTTCCGACTCCAGCCGGATTCCGGTCGAACTATATGTCCGGGTAAAATATGATTGTCACACACGGATTCAGCGTCTCTTCTTACCCCTAAATCGATTATCTAATCAGCTAGAAATAAAACTTTAACTTCTAACAATTTTCCGGTTTTGGCCGGATTCCGAGCGAACTACATGTCCGGGTAGAAAATTGTTTTCACATAAAAGTTCAGCATGTCTTCCTACCTCTAAATCGAACATCTAATCAACTTCAAATAAAACTTTTACTTTTAACAAACTTTCCGTTTTTTGCCGGATTCCGGGCGAACCACTTGTCCGATTACAAAATGGTTCTCACCATCGTGTTCAGCATGTCTTCTTACCCCATAATCGACTATCACATTAGCTGTTTCAAAATATTTTGTTTGCCCCTTAATTTGAACCCCCTCCCCCACCCCTAAATGTAGGGCTACAAAGCCCATTTACGAACTCGACTAGTCCGCCGACCCAACGAATCTTCACACCAAGTTTCATCAAAATATCTCATTCCCTTCGAGAGTTATCGTGCTTACAGACGGACGGACGGACAGACGGACAACTTTTGCGATGTCATAGGTATCCCTCCACTTACGTTTTGGGATCCCAAAAACGTAGTAAAGAGCGCAGACCACCATCTAATTTGTGTGGTGGCTGAGCACCATCTAACGGAAATCGATGGAACTTCTAAGAAGGGAACAGAATTGCCAGTGTCGCATGCTAGTAGAATGCTCTTGCGAGTACAAGATGAACAACATGTTACAAGGCCCTTCTGGAAGTTAGCTAACATCGAACACAACCATTAAACTATCTTCATAGAGACTAGCTAGCTCACTGACCAGAGCTATTGCAAAACACGTCAGGTATCTCCTAGGAGGTAGTTAGCTTTGATAGGTTCGAATTCATTCAAAAGAATCTCACACTGATCTCATTCCACTACCCACCACCTTATCATGTGTGGTTACTTTCGGGGGGCAAGAGCAAATTTAGATGGGCTCATTCTACCTAGGTAGGAAGTGGAGGCGGTAGGGGTAGAGATCCAGTTTGGATAGGTAGCTTCACAATTGACCTAGTAATAAAACATATTGTTACCCACAAGGAAGTTCACTTACCTGGTGCAAGCCTCAGACAAGGAGGCAGGGTGCTAACAGATGAAAGAAGGTTGTCCCAAACTAATGGTTTTCTTCCTGCTTCTGTGTCACAACTCCGTATTAGTGGAGAAGACATGGTTGTGGAATGAAGGGTAAAATAGACTTTGCTTGAAACATTTGCACTAAGTGGATGGATGTCAGAATTCACCAGAACAATCTTGTCCAAGTGCATGAGCTTCAAAACCATTTTAAGTGTTTTATGGTGCTTGCTAATGTGATAGTTCTGATGCCCAAATGTACTTTGCTTGGCTGAAGCCTCATTCAGTTTGAGTCTTTTCTCTCACTGCTGATTGTTTGGTCTTGTAGGCTGAAATAAATAGTCTGATTTATAAACTGAATGCACTTTAGAAAAGCACAAAAGGAAATAAAGAGCATCCTTTCTAATCATTCTAACTTTATACATTAACAAACGATCTTTGCTCATTTGTCTCTTCCTTTGTCCACCTCTAATGCTGGAAAGTATATTCTTCCAACAGAATCAGGCTATCAACTGGGATAGTCAAAACAGTAAGGCTGAGGTAAGGAGACATGCTGAACCCAGATCTGAACTTCATTTTCTCACAGGACAAGTAGTTTGATCCAGCAAAATAAGGAAAGTTGGTAGAAGTAAAAGTTCGTTTTCTGAAGTCAATGAGAACATTTATATAGAGCCAGAGGGTTACTTACAGAACATCAGGGTTACATTTTTGGCTGAAATATATGGAGACAAAAAAAAGGAGTCAAAGTTACAGCAGATAAGACTGAGATTTTGCTATTCCGTTAACTGGGAGTGTTCAATTCATCTCCAATGACTGTGCAGTTGACGTTAAGTTCAGTAGCCTAATAAAATCCAAGAACGTTTGTCATTTATCCCATCCTTGGCACAAGAAAATCAAAGTTCGAAGACAAAATGAAATGATACTAGGGAGACTATTTAACTCCATGGTTGACATGGTAACTTGAAAGTGGATCTGTAGAAGTCAAACACAAATCCTCAAATTGTGGGCTGGGTCCCCAACGTATGTGCACCCTTCCTAGTCCCCGAAGCCGCGCTGAATCTAAATTCGGCGGCGGCGGAGAAAATTTGGGTCGGCGGCAGCGCGCCGCCGGAAATTTAGCGGTGGCGAGCCGCTGGTTTATCGGCGTTTGCTCTAATTTCAGCATTTTGGGGGTTATTTTTTAATTTTCCAACTGCCATATAGCAATTATAATGGTGATCCATCTGTCTCACTTTTCGGTATATCCACTCCACATAAGCTAAGGCGATGACAATTGACATGCTTATGAATGCTCAGCGAAACCATGTTTTCTCGGATACATCCAGTCATTTTTGTGGCAGTCGAGGGAGGGGGAATACGGAAACTTGTGACCCGCGCAACACGATTCACAGAAGCAGAGCGATATTCCGTTTATAAGGCCCAATCGCATCCGACCACGCGGGCGAGCGGGGACTCCGGGAATTTTGGAATATTGCGATGGAATATAAGGATTCCATATTTGGAACATGCCAACAATTTAGGAACATTCGTTGCAGAGGAATATAGGGATTGGGATGAAACTGGGACGGTGCAAAGTTATGGGCGTCAGATGTGCGATTTTCAAGTCCAGACCGAATATGTCCTTGGTGCGGGGAGCTGGAAGGGGCGTACTTCGATTCAGGAAAATCTTGGTGGTTGCTCCAGATCACATCTGACTTCAGGGGGGGGGGGGGGATTGAGGACCGGAAATCATTTAACATACGTAGCGCCCAAAGGTCAAGGAACCTAGATATATTATTTTGAGGTCCAGATCGGATCTTGTCTTGTCGGGGGGAGTTGGGTGTCACCGAAAATTTTCAGGATGTTCTCGAACTCAAGGGCGAATTGTAAATGCCAATTTGCGTGTCCGAAGCGCATCCGTCTACGGTGGTGGGATGGATGGAGAGGCTCGGTAACAGAAGTACGGTAGGAGCAATACGGACGGAGGGATTCAGATGAAGCTTGGATTGAGCAAAGGTAACGGGTCCAAGATACAGAAGGGCTTCCATTCAAGTGACCCAGTGGGTGATAGGAGCAAATTACCTAGATCTGATATTTACATGTCCGAATCGCATGTGGACAAGGTGGTGGTTGAAGGAGGTTCCGGAAATTTTCTCATGCGCATACAGACCAAAAGAAAAGAGTGAGAAACTTCGAATATGCCCCATGGACCCGGCTGGGACCCGGATATGCCATTTGAGGTCTGGAGTCTGGACCGGATACGACCTGATACTATTTAGGTGGAATACTACTCGAGTGACTTTACAGTGACAAATCAGCTGGTTTATTTGTCACAGGACAAGTCTCTCATGTAAAATTCCATCTACTTTGACGTTCAGTGAAATATTGTCCAGAAGGAATGACAAGTTTCCCCATCCTAGCTGGTCTGGGAGTGTCTGAACTAGCCAATCCCAAAGTCTATACACTTGATATGAGTTTTTACTTAAATTTGAACATTGCTGTTTAGAGCTAAATGTACAGAATCAAGTACAACGAAGAACGAAGATCCAAAATACCTATTCTGGTGTTTTCAGAGCTGTTTAAGATGCCCTTCATCAGCCCATAATTAACTTTGGCTACCTGGTAGATAACTTTAGTCACACACAGCCTGAACCATGAAAATGGCAAAGTTTGAAGTCAGCAAATGTTCAAGTAAGCATACCTCTACTGTAGTTAATTTGTGCATTTACCTCTCTATATGGGAATGGATGAATTACCTCTCTATATGGGAATGGATGAAGTACAGTAGTAGAGGTATGCTTATTTGAACATTTGTTGACACCACATACAACATCAACACATACATATACAAATAAACAACACAAATACAACTCTATAAACCTAAGCAAAGCCTGAAAGCTTACGGCGTCAACTTAAAAATTGGCTTGGTTTTGTATCTGCCGTCATCCACTCTATGGTCGTATTGGTCGTGGCATTTTGTTCAAGTCTCTTCCAACGCGGCCTTACTCATCACTCTGTAACATACATATTGTAATAAAAGTGCGTCCCCTCCTCTCAAGAGCAGAAACAGACTGGATTCCTGAAGGCCCTTTCCATAATGGAAGATTTTATATCAGCTGAAGAAATTAAGGTAGGCTACTTAGCAGCGGTCAGTTCGAAAAGGCTGGTAATGTTGTTTTTTTTAACAACAAGTTTAGCAGAGGTAAGCTTATGTGAACACCTGCTAACAGTGACTGATTGCCAAAGAAAGGTACAAAACCCATACCATGAACATCCTTGCCAAAAACATTTAATTCACACTGATTTTCTATGTTCATTGTATTCTGAAAATTTTGCTGTCTGTTTAGCCAACTGTCTGTTAATTTCTACCTGATCTTTCTCCACAATTCAGATCTGGCCCTACTTTCAGTTTAGAGACTTTGGGATCTGCTGACCCTCTTAAACTTCTTCTGTCTCCAGCTATTCAAAATCTATACTGTATCTATACCACTGTTTCAATCTCCTACCTTGGAGGTTTCTCCTGATCCAGCCACTGTTGTAGTCTCCTGCCTGGGAGGTTTCCTCTGATCTGGCTGTCAAGTAATCTCCTGGATCCAGCCTGAATCTGAGGGGTTTCTGCCAATTTGGCTGCCCTGGTGTTCTCCTGAAAAGGAGGTTTGCCTCAATTTTGCAGTTTTCTGGTCAGTCTTATATGATATTAAAAATATGAGTGTTGTGTGTATATGTGTAATTAGGGTAGCATGCGGCGTGTTTGTGTGTAGCAGGTGAGCATGGTAATATTAGCAACTGGTTTGTGGTGCGAATACACCGTATGCACCGAGTCTTTTGAACATGTATATGCCATGGTTACGTGCAATTACACCAAGTCTTCTTGAATACACCGAGTTTCTTCGAAGGCGATAGTGGAGCCCGGGGTTGACCCGGACGATGTTTTTCTTTTTCGAAAATCTCGTTAACTAACAGACATATCTGGGCGTTTCAAGCACCCCAATGTGTGTCTAGAAACTCCCCACCTACGAGAATTTTTCCCGATTTTTATCTTCGCAGGTTTTTTCAGAAACGATTTAAAAAAAAAAAAAATCGTCCGAAACAACCCCAGAGTACGGTGTTGTTTCGGACATGCCACGGGTTGCTTCGGACACCTTGTAATATAGTTATAAAACTGTCAATTATTATTAAACAGCTTAATACAAAACTTCTTTAGCGAACATTAAACTTGGAAAAATAGAAGTTGAAGCTGAGAGCTTTCGCAGCTCTCTTTGTACCACCTGTCGAAACTGGGCAAGGAAGCTTCAAGATAATATCATCTTTTGAAACTGAAGCCTGGTCAACGGGATCAGGAAAGACGAACTTTGTCCCATTTTTTTTCAGAAACATCACCTCCACATCATCATCACCAATTTCTGCTACACGTTCAACATAAAAAAGGTTTCCTTTTCTGACGACGAATTTCATGAGCACAAAGTCATCAGCGGCTAGGACATTTACATCAAACAGATCTTCCGGTTCCGTTTCTCCGATATGTAGAGATTCATTAGAACTGTCATCCCTGAATAGACATTCTTGTAAGTCATCCTCACTATCTTCACCCCGGTTAGCCGCCCTCGGTTTTCTTGCTTTCTTTGGAAGGGTGGCGACAACTTTCTTCAGAGATCTTTTTCTATTTTCTACCATTCGCTATTAATTCTTCCTTTTCCGGTGTTTCTGTAAGTATTCTAGTTTTCCCTCTTTGTTTTACTCCTCTACCCTCGGTAGTTGTAGGTGGCACACGGGGAAATGGTCTTAGTTGCTCGGGAGTTACGGAAAAGACTACAGAAGGCTCTTGAGTTTCGTCAGTACCTTGGTCTGGCCCATGTGGATCTGGCACAGCAGGCTGAGAATGGCTGTCCAGCAATTGACGATCTGTAACCGAAGCAGCAGAAAAGTCGGCACGGCAGAAAGTGTTGCGGTCGAATGGCCACAGTCCGGGCTTTCTGAAGCCAGCCACAATGTTACTCATGCTGAACTTCTCGAGGTATGGAACACGGCTGAGCTCTGCTACCTCATATATAGAGATACGTTGGCCTGGATTAAGGTTCAACCACTCATTAAAGCTGCTTCTCAACGCTGCTTTGAATGGTCCATATACCGAAACATCTAAAGGTTGCAAGCGATGCGAGCAGTGAGGTGGGAAGGTAAGTAAGATTACCCCATTTTCTTTGCAGTAGTTGACTACTTTGATGTCCAGGTGACTGTCATGATTGTCCAGTAACAGTAAAGTTTTGGTTTCTTTTGATGATCTGGTATGCTTCACAAAATGTTTCATTGTCTCCAGGAAGGTGTCAGAATTAATCCAACCACTTGAATGAGCTAGTCCCAAAGCACCAGGGGGCCCATCTTTCAGCATCCGTGGTTGGAAATTAACCCTTGGAAAGACAAAAACCGGAGGTACGTGGTTACCTGTCGCACTAACAAAACAGACCATCGTTACATTTTGACCACGTTTTGCTGATGTCGTCTGGGCCACTTGCTTCTGGCCCTTCTTGGCAAGCACTCTAGGAGGCGGTAATACAGTTGGGACACCTGTTTCATCGGTGTTCCAAATACGGTCCGGAGGGATTTGGTATTTAGCATAGACTAAGGCAAGGTTATCGAAGAATCTCCCTACAACCACTTCGTTGAAACCACTTGCTCTAGCTTGACTTGTTGCCTCGGGGGATCTGATAGAAATCTCACTGTTCCGCTTGAGGAATGCAGTCATCCAGTCTGCCGAAGCTTGTGCCTTGATTTCCCAGGATGAAGGGTATCTGATTTATTAGCTTGAGCAAAACGATAAGCGAGCTTGCGAGCTTCAGTGGTGGTTAAGCCGTGATTCATTGCTGAAGCTGTTTGAAAGTAGTCTGAAAGCGCCTTCTCCTCGTTGGGCTTGAAGACTTGCCTGTTATGAACTATCTTCTCTGAAAAGGTGAAGTCGAGATCTGGTGCCCTCTCTGTGGCTGGGGCTTGTGGAGGCTCTGGGGCTTGAGACTCTGCTGCTGCGGGAGTCCCTACTTGGTCTTCTAATGCTGTTTCAGCTGTAGCGTTTGACAAATTCTTTGAACGTTTAACATAATCCAGTAATGTGGATCTCTTAACGCCAAACTCCTCGGCAGCTTTTCGGATTGAAACATTGTCGAGGATAACTGCTGCTGTAGCCCTTTTCATATCCCCCATATTCGGTGGTGGATGGTCGCGCTTCCGTTGAAAATTTCTTGGCATCTGAAAAGATAATAGGCTACTACAATTGCAAAGCCGTAGCCTATATCGTTGCGCTAAACACAAATGCAATGTATCGGATGCTATAAATAGCATTTTTACCTCTCTTTGCGCTTGTCTCTCCTCTCCTGGGGTTAGTTTGACAAAACGGGGTTGTTTCGGACACTTTCAAAAAGTCGTCCGAACCAACCCGACTATGGTGTCCGAATCAACCCCAGACAGACCATTTCTAAAAAATGGCTTCTAGAAAAAAAAATAGTTAAGCTGAGTCCAATTTGTGAGTAGCTGTAGTTAGCGACATGATAAGGCTGAGTACCTGCCAACACTCAACTATGGACTCATGTAAATAACACAGCTACAAAGCTTAGCGCATGTTAGTGGAAATAAAAAGAATACCTTAAAAAGTGGTTCACCGGGAATATCTTCGAACCGCGTGTGCGGAAACTTTTGCGCAAAGTCGGCCACTCTTCAATACTCAATCCTGATTTTTGGCAGATTTTTCCGTGCAACACTGGATTTTATAATGGCAGTGTCCGAACCAACCCGTGTCCGAAACAACCCCGGTCTCCCCTACTCAGTTCGTAGGTCAATAACTAACCAGTGGTTTTATTCACTTACATCGAATCAGGATACAGCACTGCACTAGAAGGTTAAATGAACTGAGGCTATGCCCCAACTTGAACTCGAACTGGTTTGCTAACTGGGAAGCTGGCTCTTTTTACTCAGTTTTCCGGTCGCTTGCAGGGAGCATGCCTGAACTTGTTTGTACTGTCCCATTGGAGAAAGGGTACTTTACAGAGTGTTTTCTACTGTCCATTGGAGGAAGGATACTTTTCCAGGATGGTTATAAGTTAGTCAGGATACAGAGGAAAGGAAAGCCACAATTGCATCTAGTATTCTTTTTGTGTTTCTCATTGTATATCCCTATCTGCTAGGTTAAAAGACTTCATCCTAGTCTAACTTGTCCTCTCTCTTAGATTTATTGCTTTCTATCTCTATCCATTTAATTACTAAGACCGAGAGACAAAGAGAATTTCCCGTCTGAAGGAGACAGGGGAAAAGGTTGTTGGAATTAAGAGAGTGTGTTAAAAAGTTAGTGGATCTTATTTGATGATAACTGTATCCTCACACTTATGATCTCCTAGGACTGCCAAACTTCTATTCTGGGAGTTTTGGCAAAGCTAGGAGATCATATCACTGCAAAATTGAGGCAAACCTCCTGCTCAGGAGAGCACCAAAGCAGCCAGATTGGCAGAAACCCCACAGATAGCAAGTTATGTAGACACTGGGACAAACCTCAGGTTGAGAATATTGCTTGAGAGCCAAATCAGAGGAAACCTCCTAGGTAGTAAACTACAGCAGGAGAAACCTCCAAGGTGTGAAACTGCAACAGTGGAATAGTCTGTCTGATGCTGGGTGGCTATCAATGTCTTCTAGGCTCAAGAAGAGTCTGTCTGCCTAGAGAAACAGTTCTGTTTTGTGGCACATCTAACTGTGACATCCAACGTTGCTAGCAGGTTGATAATTGCCTTGAAAATTGTAGTTTCCTCTCCTTTCTGCAGCTTGTGATTGTGAGATGGAGTTTGTACTTCTAGCTTCAAGTAAAAGTGTCTGAAGGTTGAGACATCCTCTTTCTCTTCTCTTTTAGCAGTCTGCACTCAAACAAAAGATGTTGGAGAGAGAGAGACTTTAGTTTCAAAAACAGCTTTCACAGCGAATGGCACCGACTTTGCCTTCAACAGAGAAGATGGCGGTTCAAATTTAGAGATTCCTCAGATAGAAGAACGACCGCACTTGTAAATTCTAAATACAATAGTTGCGTTTTTGCTGATACCATGGTATCTGTTACCACGGTCTAAAGTCGTTTTTGCAGTTATCATGGTATCTGATACAACGGTCAAAAGGCGTTTTTGCAGTTATCGTGGTATCTGGCCAGTTATCGTGGTATCAGATATTCAGATACTACGGTCCGACCGTGGTAACTGGTCGTGGTATCTGAAAAGTCATCTCACTTTCATCAAATTTTGCCAGATTGGTGAGAAAGTAGTTTAGCACTTAGTGATGTAACTGGATATCTGTTTTTCTTTTGGGATGACTTCGAAACGTGCAATTTCGGCAATAGTCGTTTTTGCAGAGCACTGTGTATCAGATACCACGATAACCGCAAAAACGACTAATTGCAGATCCAGTTACCGTGGTAACAGATACCATGGTATCAGCGAAAACGCAACTATTCATTTCTCTTAACTTCAAACTTAAAGCTTGAGCCAAGAGAACACTAAAATAGTTGGCTATTAGCTGGTATAAAGTTTGTTATTTTGTCTTGCCATTTGAATATTTTTAAGCAAGTGACAAAACCAGGGTATTGAAACAGTTAGAGAAATGTTCAAATAAGCATATCTCTACTGTATTGGACCTACTCTTAGAGGTACTTTGGGGAGAAAGTGCATAGTTGTTATTATTATTATTCTGTGGGAAATCCGTAGTTCTATATGCTGTCAGTAAGGATGTCGATAAACTTTATTTTGTCTATTGTTGATCTACAGGCATCATTATTTTGGGATTAGCTGCCCCCCCTTGGCCTTCCAAGGGGGCCCAGAGCTACCCAAGAAAAGCACAAATAATTAGTTTCTCATCAGAAGTTTGGACACCTGGTTGTGCCATATCAGTTGAACAAGGTCACTGATGAAAATTGAACTCTTTTTAATCCGATATAATGACCCATTGTCCTTCCTTCCTTCCTTCCAACGTATAGTCGTCGGGATCCACGAACCCTTTCCGACTTCTTCTTCTTCCGAAACTATGGGTTTCGAATGCACTTCGTTCTTGTGGTTGGGGAGCACTTTGCATCCACTTCACTGAATTAAATCTAAACGTCTGATTCTGCAAGGAAGTCGAGGACTTCCTTAAAGACTGCTGACTCCTTGGCTTTCTCCAGTTTCGTCGTGTATTTTAGAGTCTGGACTTTCAGATCGAGGCCGTATAATCTGAAAGTTGAAATCACTTTCTTCCTCTTGGTTGATAGTTCTCTGCATTCAAAGAGGACATGCTGGAGAGATTCTTCCCATGTGTGACATAATCTACATAATGATGATGATGACTGCTTCCATCTGAATAGTTCCTTATTCAGAGATACCACTTGGCTTTTTAGGCGGAAGAACCTAGTACTTGCTTTGCGTGATCTGAAGGGAGATTCCAGCTTTTTGGGGATCGAATGTCATCAAAGCGCGTTTGAGCCTGGGTCAGTTGTGTTTTCTCCTGCATAGATGAGGATCCCTTTGGAAATTCAAGTAGGGGCAGCAATGGCACCACACCCAGGAGCACAAAATAAAAGCATAGGAATGGGAGAGGGTCAGCAAACAGTGCCTTTTCCACTTGACCCCAGCTTGTTTATTTGTAAAACGGTAAGAAATGTTTGAAATCTGTGTTTAATGTTGGTTGCAGCAAAGGCTAGGCTACTATGTTTCATTTTTGTTTCAGGTGGTCGTTATATTTGGATAGGGTCGACCTGAAGCACCGTCATGTATCAGTTTTCAGTTAAATGTTTCACACTGTCTGAAACGTATCGAGACCAAACACTATGAGCTAATCTACGGTAGGGGGCCCTTGCTTTCATTTGTTATCCAAAAAGGCATTCCGATCATAAAGAATTCCAAAATTTTCGTCTGCACCGCCTTTTGTAGTACGCTCTGTTTACTGTAAGACTGCGTCATTTGTTTGGGTTGGGGCTCACAATTTCGGGAATGTGCCGTTTAAAACCTAAAATTAGTTCGGGAAGTTCCAAAATCACCCCACCCCCCCCCACGGGGCCCCGAAGGGGGTTTGTTTTGAAGTGCTTGATGCCCCGTGACGACTCCGCTGCGCTCCCCTTACGTTTCAGCGAAATGACGCCTCTTTTTTTATATTTATTTTTATATTGTTCTAGCTTAACTGACAATTTTTAGCATTGCCATGGGCGGGCTAGCTGACTCCAGATCCATTCTTTCAGAAATTTGAAAGAATCTACATTCAAGAACTTCAAAATGGAAGAGTTTCGTACACCTCTAAGTTCAACTTTGCTTGGTGCCTGGTCAAGAGCAGATACTCGAAAGACATTCAGAATGGAATATTGTTATTGGAGGAACTTTGCGTTGAAGGAGAAACAGAGGGAAAGAGGGACTACCTGTTCTATCTTGCCTTTGCTCATGCGCAGTTGAAGGTTAGTTTTACTTATCATACTTGTATTAGCTTAGTAGTTCATGTATTTATTAATACACATGTAATACATGTAGTCTTCCGCCCTAAAACAGTATTTCAGTCTATATTTAGCTATTTGTGTTGCTAGAGTAACACTTTGGTTGTGTCCATTTTTTTGTTTCATTTATCTTTTTTTTTGTTCCTAGTACCCCGATTTCAGCTTATTACTAGAAAGTGGTAAGGGTCTAACCTGTGCGGTTTTTACGGAAAGTGCGGACCTTAGGCCGGATTAATGAAAATGACCTTACATTTTGGAAAGCTCCGTAGAGCTCTTGCCTGGGGCCAAAAAGGATGGTTTTTACTTGTCCTCGAGACAAGAGAGATGTGAAGTGAAGCGGAGTAGTATAGCCTATGTCAGAGAGCACTAACTGAAGTTGTGCAGCCAAGCTTTCGTTTCATCAAACCATGTTTCTGCTTTCGAGTGGAAAGCTCCGTTCTATCAGGCAAGCAGGCAGGCACCAGTTTCATATTGAAGATGGACTGAAATCGAAAAGTGCTAAATATGTTAGGCAGTTGGCCGCTCCCCACAGCCAATATATCTTCTTTGAGTGATAAATAGAAAAATTTAAAGAAACAAAAAAATTTCATTTTCCCATGGGTCCGAAAGTGCTGCCATCTATTGTTTCTACCCATTTCTGTTCGTGATTTCAGCTAAGTTCATCATTCCATTTTTGCACTTGGGATTGCGGTAGAGAAATGGTATCAGACATGACTCTTAGACTTCAAAAGTTCTCTTATTGCTAAAGAAATTAGAGCTTCACCTTTGCTCCTTTCTAAGCGGTGATATTAGACAGTTGGCCTACGGCAAAAAAAGGCAACTTTTGAACTAAAACAGCTAGAATTTTTTTTTCAACGGCACTGGATAGATCTTGATGAGCTGAGTAAAGTATATGTCATCCGTTTTTTGGTGCAAAAATCCTTAACGAGATACAACAGTTTGAAAGTTTAGAGTGGTTTAAATAGGCAGATCCCAATTATGAGACATGTAGGGAACTTGTAAGCAACAATCGGCTGTTAGACCATAATCATCTTCGGTGATGAGGGGTTTGCAGCTTTTGCTAGTTGGTGTACCTGTTATTTATTTACGTTGTATTTGATGGTAAGAACAATTTGGTACCATGTCTGTCACGGGGAGATGGCCTTTTAAGTAAGAATCGGTTGCTAGAAGGGCTAGAAACTTGCGCAAATTAGTGCATATTTTATTTGATCTCTATAAACATGAGGTTAAGGAAATTAGTTTCCATGTTCTATCACTGTAATTTTAGAATTAAGTCTTTGAGGGGTTGACAACTTTATTGCTAGGGTACACAGTCAAACAAAGAATAGGCGGAACCCAACTGTAAGACATGTTAGGGACTTGGACGTACGGCTGTTATACCATAATCATCTTCGGCGGTGAGAGGTTTCCAACTTTTCCTAGTTTGTGTAGCCTACCTATTTTGCTTCCGGTGTTTTTGATGATCAGAAAAGTTTGGTTCATGTTATCACGGGGAGAGGGACTTGGAAGCAAGAATCGGTTGCTAAAGGATTGTCATTTTCATAAGATGCTAGAATGGTCTATCACTGTAACCTAGAATTAAGTTTTAATGCAAATGTAAAACAATGAGATAGTTTCGCAACAATTAGTAGATTGGCGTCTGTGGTATTTTGATCCTGAAAAGTTACGGATAGCTTTATATATATATATCGTTTATTCACCAAAATAGCAAAGATAGCTAGCAAAGGTAAGTCAAGATAGCACTTTCAACGGGATATAAAATGGCCAATGGCAAATGACAAATAATACAAGATAAAGACGCCTAGGAACTATTAAACGAACGAACAAAGTACGGCACAAACGAGTTAACATATCTTTCAGTTGCATCCGCTGGATAATTTGTTAATTTAGTTTTGTTTGAGTGGGTTTGAGTACGCGTGTTGGGCCTGTTTTTATTTTGTTCTACATACTCAGGCAACATTGATCTGTGAAGTTCAGAATTTAGACATTTGTGGCCAAAACTTATTGTTAAATGGTGCCTACGTTGCTCAAGGGAAGGGAGACCGAGACTTGAAAGGCTCTCTTCATAACTAACGTACACTGGGCCCAGGATAATCTTAATTGCTCTTTTCTGGATTAGCTCCAGTCTACTGGATTGCTCCTTAGTCAAACCGGGATGCCATACCTGGCAGCAATATTCAAGACAAGGTCTGACATAGCAACAATAAATTAAGACCCTGTTGCACGGGAATCTTAAATCTCTTCAGGACCGAGAAGGATTTCAGCAGATGCGACCCATTTAACTAGGTTGAATAAGATAATGTTCTAAGCTTTGACCAGTCACGATGTCTACACTTGAAAAGGATAACTGGCTGCAAAGTCAATTCAGTCCCTACTTCTGATGTTCTGTTGTTGTTTTTGGGATCCCAAAACGTAATTGGAGGGATACCTATGACATCGCAAAAATGTCCGTCTGTCTGTCTGTCTGTGAGTACGATAACTCTCGAAGGGAATGAGATATGTTGATGAAGCTTGGTGTGAGGATTCATTGAGTCAAGGGTAAGGTCAAGTTCGTGCATGGGCTATGTAGCTCTACATTTAGGGGTGGGGGAGGGGGTGCAAATTTAGGGACAAACAAAATATTTTTAAACAGATAATGTGATAGTCGATTATGGGGTAAGAAGGCATGCTGAGCACGATAGCGAAAATCATTTTCTCGCTGGACAAGTAGTTCGTCCGGAATCCGGAAAAAACCGGAAAGTTGGTTAGAAGTAAAAGTTTTATTTGAAGTTGATTAAATGGTCGATTTAGGAGTAAGAAGACATGCTGAACACGATGGTGAAAACCATTTTTTCGCCGAACAAGTAGTTCGTCCGGAATCCGGTGAAACCCGGAAAGTTGGTTAAAAGTAAAAGTTTCATTTGAAGTTGATTAAATGTTCGATTTGGGGGTAAAAAGACGATGGATACGAGGGTGAAAACCATTTTCTCGTCGGGCAACTAGTTCGCCCGGAATCCAGCCAAAACCGGAAAATTTGTTAAAAGCGGAAGTTCGATTTGATGACAGATTAAAAGAAGAGAGGCTGAGTCTGTATATGGATGTCCGGCAATGAGATATTTTGGTATCTTGGATTCATTGGGTCAAGGGTAAGGTCAAGTTCGTAGATGGGCTTTGTAGCTTTACATTTAGGGGTGGGGGAGGTGGTTTAAAATTAAGGGACAAATAAAAATATTTTTAAAAGGTAATGAGATAGTTAATTTAGGGGTAAAGAGACATGCTGAATCCGAATATGAAAATTATTTTCTACCCGGACAAGTAGTTCGCCCGTAATCCGGCGAAAACCGGAAACAAAATTTGTCGACCAATTTTTGGCTATAAAATGTTTGGGATCCCATCGAAACCTTAGGTCTTGTTTTCAACGCTAAGGGATAGACATGTGATTAATCATCGTGTCATCAGTTCAGAAAAAAATTCTTGTTGGGGCCATTTTGAAAATCTCGATGGGTTGACAAATTCAGAATTTAATTGTTAGAGAAGAAACAAAAGGAAAGTGTTGCTTTCGCAAACACTTTAGTCGGCGAAGCCGAGCAAAGGTTGCTGCAACACTTCACGTTGTCAAGGGAACGTACGCCTAGTTCATACAGTTTTTGTCACCGTTCAGTAGGGGAACATGATGTGTTATTAATGCTTAGTTGTTTTAGGAATACCCGAAGGCTTTGGAATACGCAAATGTAGTACTTAGCATGGAACCGACGAATCGACAAGTCATTGAACTGAAGAAAACAATCAAAGGAAAGATGGAAACAGGTAAGTGTAAAATTTGGATTTCAAGCGCCCTTTTTTCTGCGTTATGTGACTACTGGTTACTAGCCTATGTGTTGCATTCTAAGTAAAAGTTGCCAACGTTAATGTTTTGTAGATGAATGGAACGGTTTCTGTTGTAACTGTGTCGCAGGTTGAATTGACAATTTGTAGCTTTTAATGGGTCTAGGTGACAACCCCCCTCTCCCACGTAAATAATCGCTGAACGACATACCCAAAATTCACCAAAATCACTCGATGGCTAAAGTTACTCGGGCTGCTTGAAAGGGTGGAGGGGGGCGAAGAACAGTTTTGTATAGGGTGATATGGCAGTCGCTTCAGGGGTCTATATCTTGTATTTTTTCATCCGACATGTAGTTCATTCAGATTTTCATCGGATTGAATGACGAAAAAGAAACTAGCCCCCCAAAAGTCTTCTTCACGTCAAGCCGTGCAAGACCAAGCAGGTTGTTATTTGTGACACTATCAGATGCAGCGGCCATAGCTACCAACGAGCCCCCTACATACATTGGGCCCAACATCTCTTTCAACCAGTGCACCACCAAATCGAGCTAGCAGACTCCTGTGGATAACTTGGCCCCGCCGTCGAACACAGGTGGTGGCTGCAACGACGAGATCGCACACGGATCTCTTGGGCAAACTGTGTCTTCGCTCGGATGAGAAAAAGCACGTGGAACCGTCGAAATGTCACACTGGGCACCAAAATCCGTATCTATACAGGTTCGCTCCTGTTTTTACTGGTCCTAGATACGAACCATAAAGGCAGTCGATACTCAATCGCTCAACGTTTTCGAGCACGGTCGTCTTCGAACGCTCTCAGCGACAGGACCCGGAATGAAGAAATCCGAATACGGTGCTTCCAGCCTTAAGACGCCACATCGTTGGTCAAGAAGCACCGACTGACCTAATTCTGAAGCATGAGCCGTATATCCCGATGAAAATTTTTGAGAATTAATCGTATGCAGTTGTATGAAAAAGTAGCATGCAATAGTAACTGTTGCCACTGCATGCTACACTAGCAAACTGGATGCTACTACAGCAAGATTGGATGCTATCGGATACCACTACTTAAGATTAACCCAGTCGGAGGCATTTTAAATAAAGGTATTCCATACTACTACATATCAATACATGCAACTTTTTCGTTCAACTACCATACAACTACACAGTCAAAGAATTTTTCATCGGGATGTGACGGCTCCTGATGAAGAAGGCGGCCTTGTCCCCACGCCTGTCTGGAAAAAGTAAAGTAGAGGCCAACGAAGATATGGCTGAATACTATGAAACTAATCGGACCGCAAATCCATCGGAAATTTCCGCTGCCACGGGAGGTGGCGAAATCTATCGTGGATGCCGATCGCTATGTTCTTCATGAAAGAACGGGATTCATGGTACAGTTTCGTCTGCCAAATTTCATAGGCAGGGTAAGCAGAAGAGTTTGCGTCCTTAACCAAGAAAGCTAAGCTAGTAATTACTGCAATAATGGTATACCCAGCGTGTTTGATTGCGGAGAGTGCATGGGAAAGGTTGCACTGGCTCCTTCTAAACTCCATACTGACGGTCTAGTTGACCTTTACTTTTACTTCTATCGAATTTCTGTTTTTTGCCGGATCGGGCGCATTACTGTCTACGTATCCCTCGAGAAAATAAAGTTCATGGATTGTGTGGATTCTGCATGTATTCTTACCGCTATGCTGAGACTGTAATCGACGTTAAATTAACTTTTACTTCTACGGAATTTCCGGTTTTGGCCGGATTCCGGAAAAACTATTTGCCAGGGAAAAACAATAAAGTTCAGATATGAACAAGATGTCTTTTTTCCTAAATCGTCATATAAGCCGAAACAGATATTTTGTAAGAATAAAATTTTACTTCTACCTGATCTCCGGTTTTCACCAGATTCCGGGCCAAGTAAGTGTCGGGCGAGAAAATAAAGTTCAGAAATGGAATCAGCATGTCTCCTTACCCCTAAAACGACTGTAATTATCCTGAACAAATATTTGTCTCCCCTTAATTTTCCACCCCCTCCGCCCTTTCGAGTAGCCATAGAAAGTTTAGCCACCAGGCGATTTTGGTGGATTTTAGATATTTTGTTGAGCGATTTTTTTCTAAGCATTTGTAACCACATTTGCTAAGATATTTGTGTTGCAATTTTGTCCGGGTCAAATCGTACTTTACCTAGACTTTTAATGAACTAATTATACCAGGACCCTCATGGCAAGGCGGGGCCTCGCCTCGCCCCTCGCCTCGAAAACCGAACATAAAATTTTAATGATGAAGACGCCCTTAAGAGAATGAAACATTTTATAATCAGTGAACTAAAAGAAAAAAATGCCCCTGCCGGGATTTGAACCCAGGACCCTCTGCTTACAATGCAGACGCTCTACCATCTGAGCTACCGAGCGTCTTGTGTAAAAACACTTAAGGAGTATTTTTAAAACTCTTGGATCTTATTTGGATGCTGTTTTTATGGCACTTGCAGCCTCTGGCTCAAGTGCCATATACCGATCACAATTCCGTCTGTCGGTCGGTCCGAGTTTTTTGTCCCACATATCCGAGTTCGGGTACTTCCAGATTTGCTAGGACAATGAAGCTTGGCAGGAATATCAGGGACCCGACCAAACGAACCTGGAAATAATAAGTTTCCCGATCCGACCATATGCGGGGGAGTGGGGGCACTCAAAACTTGAAAATTTAGGGCATTTTGTCACACTTTTTCGAGTTAGGGTACTTCCAGATGAGCTAGGACAATGAAACTTGGCAGGAATATCAGGGACCTGACCAAAGTAACCTGGAAATAATAAATTTCCCGATCCGACCATATGCGGGGGAGTTGGGGCGCTGGAAACTTGAAAATTTAGGGCATTTTGTCACACTTTTTCGAGTGAGGGTACTTCCAGATGAGCTAGGACAATGAAACTTGGCAGGAATATCAGGGCCCCAACCAAACTAACCTGGAAATAATCAGTTTCCGATCCGACCATATGCGGGGAAGTGGGGGCGCTGGAAACATGAAAATTTAGGGCATTTTGTCACACTTTTTCGAGTTAGGGTACTTCCAGTTGTGCTAGGACCATGAAACTTGGCAGGCATATCAGAGACCCGACCAAACAAACTTAGAAATAATCAGTTTTCTGATCCGACCATTTTGGGGGGGGGGGGAGTGGAGGGCAGGGGAATCCGGGAAATTGAGAAGTGTGTAACATTCGAACGGATGATCGGATTGTAATGAAACTTCATAACTGGCCAGGGGGGAGTTAGGGGAGGTGAGACCGGAAATTTCAAGAAACGGTTAGAATGGAGGGATCGGAGTGAAACTTGCTGGGAAGAACAAGCATCTGCTCTAGATAAGTACTTTAGACCATTGTACTGGATCCGGACACTTATGGGGGGTCCCGGAATTCCGGTGATGGTGGTTTTGGGGATTTTCACGATGAAACTTGGCAGGCATATCAGGGACCCAATCAAACTGACTTCAAAATAAAAATTTTGTCGATCAGATAATGGTGGGGGGAGTTGAGGTAGGGGAATCCGAAATTTTCAGTCATGCGTAATTTTGGAATGGGTGATCGGATTCGAGTGAAATTTAAGAATTGAACAGAGGACATTTCTCCGATGATTTTTTTCATATCCGGACCGGATCCGGCAACTATTGGGGGGGGGGGGGGGAATAGGTGACCCATTTAGAATGGAGGGATCGGGATAGAACTTTGTGGGAAGAACAAACAGATGCTCTAGGTTAGTCATTTACTGAATCGGATTGGCTACGGGCACCGTGGGGGAGCTGGGGGGGGGGGGGTGGACCGGAAATCTCGAGAAACGGTTAGAATGATGGTATCGGAGTGAAACTTGCTGGGAAGAACAAACATTTGATCCATGTAAATCTTTTATATAATTTGACTGGATCCGGACACTTGAGGGGGGGGGGAGGGAGTTTCCCGGAATTCCGTTTTTTGTGGATTTTCACGACGAAACTTGGAAGGCATATCAGGGACCCGGTCAAACTGACTTGGAATAAAAAAAAATCCTCGATATGATAATCTTGGGGGGGGGGTTGAGGGAGGGGAATCCGGAATATTGAGTCATGCGTAACTTTGGAACGGGTGATCGGATTCGAGTGAAATTTAATAATTAAACAGAGGACATTTTTCTCTGGTGATCTTTTTCATTTCCGGACCGAATGCGGCAATTATTGGGGGGAGAGCGGAAAATACTTGACCGCTAAGACTGGTGTGATCTGGATCGAACTTCGTGGGAATGACAAAAAGATGCTCTGGATTAATCATTTACAGAATCGGATTGGCTCCGGGTATTGTGGGTGGAGTCGGGGGAGGGGGGGGTCTGGGATTCCGGTGATCGCGCGTTAAGGTACTTCCAGATGTGCTAGGACGATGCAACTTCGCTGGAATATTGGAGACTCAACAACATTTGCTTAGAAATTGCTACTTCTCAAATCCGATTATTCCTTAAAGTACCAATCTTGACCGCAAAGTAAAAAAAATACTTTTAAGCAATTTATGCATTTTCATGATGCCCATCAGCCCACTAGCATTTTTGCCTCAAGGATTTTGCTTACAAATGAAGTTCCAGCTCCCTGAGAGTGCGCATCTCAACCGCAAAGTCGAAACTTACTTTTGATCAATCAAATCATCTTAACACATGCAAGTGCCATATGAGCTTACAGCTCTTGTTTTTGTACCCGGTGGCTCGGGGTTTGGTCGATGGGGTTTTGGTACAGGAGGGTTTCGCCGGGGGGGGGGGGGGGGGCGCCAGGGCGGTTTCGCCGGAACCCCATTTTAAAATCTATCTGTGTTTAAAAGCTATATGAAGGGTTATTGAAAAGAAAATGCGCCATGTCTCGTACAGGATTATCGATCCTGGCAAGAAAAGATAGAACCTAGTAGGAGAAACAGCTCGCATTGCATCAACGTCACCGTTATTTGCAGGATAATAAAAATTCTGAAAGAAGGAGAAGGCGTTCTCTGTGAAATTAGCATAAATATCTTGCCGTTATCGTTTTTTAGCCATGCATGGCGAATCAAATGAGGATACAGTATTTCCAGAAAACTGCGAATCACTTCCCGATGAAAAATTCTTTGACTATGTAGTTGTATGGTAGTTGTACGAAAAGTTGCATGTATTAATACGTAGTAGTATGGAATACTTTGATTTAACATGCCTCCGACTGGGTTAATCTTAAGTAGTAGTATCCGATAGCATCCAGTTTCCTAGTAGTAGCATGCAGTGGCAACAGTTACTACTGCATGCTACTATTTCGTACAACTACGTACGACTAATTCTCGAAAAATTTCATCGGGTTGTAATGTCAGAAAGCTATGGTCTCCGACGCCTACAGGGATTTTTTTTTTTTTTTTTTTGCTTTATACCAGCCCTTAGGTTTAGACGACGTAATTTGAATCATTTTCTTTTCAGAGGGTCTGAAAGGTATGGCAATAGCCGGCGGCGCCCTGGTTGGTCTTGGAGCTATCATTGGACTTGGAGTGGCTCTTGCAAAGCGTTGAAATGTATCCCGTTACGTGATGTTCTTTTCGCTGGCACTAGTCTGTTATTATCCTCACGCTATATTTTATTTGCTGGCGAAGTTTTCGATTAAACGACATTCCTTTCTACTAAAAGAAAGTGCTTCGAGTTTTCGTTTTCCAACAGTGAACTAATCACTTCATCATTTTGCAACGAAGAGTGCATGCTGAGGGAATGATGTTCCTTCGTTGGAGTATTTGGAAACAATCATACGAATGCACATGCACTGTAAAAAAAAATCTTGCAGTATTTGCTACTGGGATTAATCTTATCTTTCTTGAGGTAAGATTACCCCTAATTCGGATTAATCTTATCCCAATAGAGATAAGATTAATCCCAGTAGCAAATACTGCATCCTTATTCGGAGAAACTTTTTAAAGTGTGCTCTCGAACCTTGTTTCAGGGACTGCGGATATACATCCACGAAGGACCGAATTTCCACCCTACTTACTGTAGTTACTACGCATGCCGTTACGGGTTCTTTCTTCTAGGCGTCAAGGCTAGAGCGAATTTTTCTGTTTTCGGCAAAATTTCATGCTGCGGGCTAATCGGACCAATCACGGGACAGAGATCGTAGTGACCACGCTAACTACGCTCCCGAGCGTGGTAAGTAAATAGTTACTATTAGTTACGATTTCGAGAAGGCTGGAACGGTCAGCGTAGTAACTTTTCGCGAGGTTGGAATGGAAATAGTAACTAGTGGAACACAGTAAAGGGTGGAACACACTCATAGATTTGTAAGACTTGCCCTTACCGTACCCGTGCAAGTGCAATAGAAGCTTCCAACTATAGTTATTTAATGGTGCGGGATTGCTAAGATTACCTGTTTGTTATTTGCACTTTTGGATTATGTCTAGAAAGCCTCTTGATAATATTTGAACAGGAGATAACCTTTAAGTGACGCGTAGTTCTTTGAATTGAGGAAATAGTACTCTGTTTACATTAACTATGTTCGAATTGAAACCAGCTTTGTTGTGTGTCGCCTGAAAACAAAAATAGAATAGCTTTTTGCATTTCCTTGTTTCCCAGCTTAGGTACAAAGAAACCGAGCTGTAATGCGCTGATGGAGAACTGGGATGTCGAAAACCATCTTATATGTGGATGTTTTCCAATATAAGGAAAACTAACAGTTTTGATCGAGAGGTAATAGATGATTCGTTAACGGATTGTTTGACGAGACCAGAGGTGCACGTTACTAGCCAAAATGTTTGGGGGGGGGAGGTATCTACCGACTGGCTGTTCATTTTTACCGACTGTTTTTTGCAGAAAAAACAACTGTTTTGCAGAAAAAAACGACTGTTTTGACGAAAAATCGATTAATTTTCAGAAAACTTACTGTTTGTAAGAAAAATCTACTACTTTTACGAAAATCGACTGTTTTTAAGCAAACCACTGTTTTTAAGAAAATCGACTGTTTCCAAGAAAAAAACGGCTGTTCTTACGAAAAATTGTGGTGCTTCGCGCCGACTCGGTTATTTCTCACCGACTGGTTGGCAATTTTTTTTTGGGGGGGCGCCCCCCCCCCTCCCCCTCCATACGTGACGCCCCTGGCGAGACACTGTCACACGGATGATTAATCATCATTTTCACGGTGTCCGGAAGAGTGAGCTTGACTGTGCGGAAGTTGCAAAAATCTGGTAATCTGGAAGCTGAAGATTTGCGTTAATTTGCATATGGGCATGGCTTTGAGTCAGATAGTACCAATGTGGTAACCTTTACAATGGAGGTTACGAATTCTCCACCTGTCTTGTCCTCTTTAAAGTTTAACTGAAAAGTCAGCTTATTTTTGCATCTGATACAGTTCAGTTCAGTTTTCAATTCAATCAAACCATTCACGGACTAGCCGAATTTTCTTTTTTTTTCAACAAAAATAACTGTATCAAGATAAAATGACGCCAAACGCAAAGTGGATAAATGTAACAGCAACAACAAAACAAGATACTTGGATACACTGAATTATTTGGACTCATTAGAGATTTTGTATTTCTTCAACCGGGTTTGTTGACCGAAATCTAATGAAGTCCATGGAGGCCTGCGATTGGCTGCTGGATTCGAGTTGGCTTTACTTTACTTAAGTTAAACTTTAAGAAATCGTTTGCATATACGAAGTTCTGGAAAGGTATTTTTTAAAATAGTTCCCCACAACGAAGTCTTGTTATACGGTATTCCTGACTTAATTGTTAGGCTACTATTATTGAATGCTTTTTTAGGGCGTGTTTTTTATGGCACTTGCAGCCTCTGGCTCAAGTGCCATATACCGATCACAATTCCGTCTGTCGGTCGGTCCGAGTTTTTTGTCCCACATATCCGAGTTAGGGTACTTCCAGATGTGCTAGGACAATGAAACTTGGCAGGCATATCAGGGACCCGACCAAACTAACCTAGAAATAATCAGTTTCCCGATCCGACCATATGGGGGGGGGAGTGCGGGGCGCTGGAAACTTGAAGATTTAGGGCATTTTGTCACTTTTTTTCCGAGTTAGGGTACTTCTAGATGAGCTAGGACAATGAAACTTGGCAGGAATATCAGGGACCCGACCAAAAGAACCTGGAAATAATCAGTTTCCCGATCCGACCATATGCGGGGGAGTGGGGGCGCTCGAAACTTGAAAATTTAGGGCATTTTGTCACACTTTTTCGAGTTAGGGTACTTCCAGATGAGCTAGGACAGTGAAACTTGGCAGGAATATCAGGGACCTGACCAAAGTGACCTGGAAATAATAAGTTTCCCGATCCGACCATATGCGGGGGAGTTGGGGCACTGGAAACTTGAAAATTTAGGGCATTTTGTCACACTTTTTCGAGTGAGGGTACTTCCAGATGAGCTAGGACAATGAAACTTGGCAGGAATATCAGGGACCCGACCAAACTAACCTGGAAATAATCAGTTTCCCGATCCGACCATATGCGGGGAAGTGGGGGCGCTGGAAACTTGAAAATTTAGGGCATTTTGTCACACTTTTTCGAGTTAGGGTACTTCCAGTTGTGCTAGGACCATGAAACTTGGCAGGCATATCAGAGACCCGACCAAACAAACTTAGAAATAATCAGTTTTCTGATCCGACCATTTTGGGGGGGGGGGGGTGGAGGGCAGGGGAATCCGGGAAATTGAGAAGTGTGTAACTTTCGAACGGATGATCGGATTGTAATGAAACTTCATAACTGAATAGAATATATATCTGTAATGTCCCGTTTAAAGTCTTGACCGGATTCGGTGGCCAGGGGGGAGTTGGGGGGGGGGAGACCGGAAATTTCAAGAAACGGTTAGAATGGAGGGATCGGAGTGAAACTTGCTGGGAAGAACAAGCATCTGCTCTAGATAAGTCCTTTAGACCATTGTACTGGATCCGGACACTTATGGGGGGGGGGGGTCCCGGAATTCCGGTGATTGTGGTTTTGGGGATTTTCACGATGAAACTTGGCAGGCATATCAGGGACCCAATCAAACTGACTTCAAAATAAAAATTTTGTCGATCAGATAATGGTGGGGGGAGTGGAGGGAGGGAAATCCGAAATTTTCAGTCATGCGTAATTTTGGAATGGGTGATCGGATTCGAGTGAAATTTAAGAATTGAACAGACGACATTTCTCCGATGATTTTTTTCATATCCGGACCGGATCCGGCAACTACTGGGGGGGGGGGGGGCGGACAATACGTGACCCGTTTAGAATGGAGGGATGGGGATGGAACTTTGTGGGAAGAACAAACAGATGCTCTAGGTAAGTCATTTGCTGAATCGGATTGGCTACGTGCATCGCGGGGGAGCTGGGGGGGGGGGGGGGGGGGTGGACCGGAAATCTCGAGAAACGGTTAGAATGATGGTATCGGAGTGAAACTTGCTGGGAAGAACAAACATCTGGTCCATTTAAATCTTTTACATAATTTGACTGGATCCGGACACTTGAGGGGGGGGGGTCCCGGAACTCCGTTTTTAGAGGGATTTTCACGACGAAACTTGGAAGGCATATCAGGGACCCGGTCAAACTGACTTCGAATAAAAAAAAAATCCTCGATATGATAATCTTGGGGGGGGGGGAGTTGAGGGAGGGGAATCCGGAATATTGAGTCATGCGTAACTTTGGAACGGGTGATCGGATTCGAGCGAAATTTAATAATTAAACAGAGGACATTTTTCTCTGGTGACCTTTTTCATTTCCGGACCGAATCCGGCAATTATTGGGGGGAGGGCGGAAAATACTTGACCCGCTTAGACTGGTGTGATCTGGATCGAACTTCGTGGGAATGACAAACAGATGCTCTGGATCAATCATTTACAGAACCGGATTGGCTCCAGTTATTGTGGGTGGAGTTGGAGGAGGGGGGGGGGTCTGGGATTCCGGTGATCGCGCGTTAAGGTACTTCCAGATGTGCTAGGACGATGAAACTTCGCTGGAATTGGAGATTCAACAACATTTGCTTAGAAATTTCTACTTCCGAAATCCGATTATTCCTTAAAGTACCAATCTTGACCGCAAAGTAAAAAAAAATACCTTTAAGCAATATATGCATTTTCGTGATGCCCATCAGCCCATTAGCAGTTTTGCCTCAAGGGTTTTGCTTACAAATGAAGTTCCAGCTCCCTTAGAGTGCGCATCTCAACCGCAAAGTCGAAACTTATTTTGATCAATCAAACCATCTTGACCCATGCAAGTGCCATATGAGCTTACAGCTCTTGTCTTTGGGGTGAAGCGCTCACTGTGTATCATTTCTAATAGACCTAGGCAATGTGATTGCACAGTCGGCAAAGCAGGGGTTGTAGTTAAGGTTGAATGGATCAATACTCTTGATGACTAACTCTCCTTGCCGATGTAAAATCGCCGGGTACCTAGCGGAAGAGTCAGAAGCGGTATCACCTCGGGTATCACAGCTGCTCCCGAAGATCGCCGTGATTATTTGACACAGGATTTGAGTTGTTGAGTTTGAGTCGTTACGGAGACGTTTACTCCTTCTTCCTGAGGAGCATTGGCATGTTTTGGACTTAATCATATAGAGCAGTGGTTCCCAACCTTTTCCGTACCGCGTACCCTTAATTAAAGTTCAAAAAATGGTTGCGTACCCCATTTTTGACGAATTAATATTTTACTGTATTTACCCACGAGATGAAAGTTAAAAATACGATATTTAGTGTCCTCAACGACAAGGCATGTATGCGTATCTGAAATTGCCTACGATGTGGTACCTGAGCTTTTGGACAATATTGAAACTAAGTCAGAAAACTCGAAAATGTTTCATGCGTGATATCAAAGCTACAGACTACCTTGATTTTGAGGACCTTCGCGTGCCCCTTTGGGTACGCGTACCACCGGTTGGGAACCACTGATATAGAGTATTCGCTTTGTTTTTATCCCTGCCTGGTCAGTACTTTGGCTGGAATGTTACTGGAACCTACTACTTATATCTGTAGATTAGGTGGTCTTACTCTTAGCAGAAAGAACTACATATTTTACAGATGTTAAAGAACGTTTTGTCGAAAAAATGTCTGTCAGTCACATTTTGTGAGACGGGTCTTATACAATAAATACCAAGAAAAGTTTTTACTTTAAGCAAACATTTGATTTTCACTCGAGTTTAAACAACTGATAAGGAGAAAATATAAAGCTGATCTCTGCATCTTGAGATTTGTGAGTGACTAGTCGCGGTTCCGTGATGAAGTGTTTCATTGTAGCCTTGTTAGGCCTAGCAGCTGGGTCTCTAGCGCAGTACAACTATAATGAAGCAATAAGCGCATCGCTTCTTTTCTACGAGGCTCAGAGATCTGGACGCCTTCCAGCTGACAACCGGATTAGTTACAGAGGCGATTGCTTTGTCGATGATGGCCAGAGTGTCGGTGTTGACCTGAGTGGTGGATATCATGACGGTAAGTACACTTTTGTTTATGAAACAAATATGCTACTTGCCATTTTTTGGGCCTTTGGGATTGTCAATCAACCAATCTGTCTTTATTATTTAAAATATTTTCCACTGTATTACCAAAAAAACGAATATTTGTTCTCTCGTCAAACAGAATTATATGCAATTACGCTTTTACGGTCCAAAGCTATGCGGAAAAGATGAAGGGCGAATTCCAGCGATCCTGGTTAGGCAAACGCAAGCTGTTTGGAAGCGTGCAGCCCGAATTTCGTCACGATGCCTCTCCCTTGGTTCACACTGCTGCTTCGTGTGCGACACGATTTTTTCTTTGATGTTCCGACGTGCGACAGAATCACATGGACGTTCCCACTACCCCGCAGACGCAAATGGAAAACGAAATTCTTCGACGAGATTATTCTGCAAAAGGACAAAGAAACCCTTGGGGAAACAGAGTCTGAAGATGCTGGGAGATTACCCATCTGAGTACCACCCATCGTTAGGAAATTTTCAGTCAAACCCCATATGTCATCTTGTTCAAAACAGGTTAATACAAGTTTATTCAGAAGATATTTTGCATTCTGCCATCCTAGGGTTACAGTCAGACCAAGGTAGAGCAATTTTTAGTCTTGAAAATTAACTAGTCTTTGTTTTTTCTCTTCTTTCCCTCAAAAATCGCATGCGCTATGTCGGATCAGTTGAAATATTTCAACGCATCCGACACTGCGACACAACGCAAAGTTCTGCGTTGCTTGTCGCATGATTTGTGTCGTATGTCGCATGACGCAGAATTTTGCGCGAAATCGCAGCAGTGTGAACCATGGGTCTGTGTTCAGTGAAGTTTCTGTTTCAGTCCCCTCTACCGGACCAGTTTGGGGGAGGGTTGCTCTTCCCTGGTATATTCAGATCGACTAAAGACAACGCTATTAAAGAGGTGGTAGAATATGTGAGTGGGAATTTAAATAGGAGACTGTTTATGTGTAGTAGGATCATTAGTTTTCAATACATTAATATATCTGTATGTCGTGTTTATAAAAATCTGTGTATGGCCCATTCGAGGCTAATACTATTCTATTCTATTCTATCCTCATAGCCCTTCTTTATTTCAGCTGGCGACTTTGTCAAATTCAACTTCCCAATGGCCTACACTACCACTGTCTTGGCATGGAGCGTAGTTGACAACGAACAGGCCTATGCCAGCGCTGGTCAGCTTTCGATCATGCGCAATACTATCCGTTGGGCTACGGATTACTTCATGAAGTGCCATACCTCCGACAACGAACTCTGGGGTCAAGTTGGTGACGGTAATGTTGATCATTCTTACTGGGGACGCTGTGAAGATTGGAACCAGGGAGCCAGACCAGCATGGAAGATCACAACCAGCGCTCCAGGTAACGTACCCGATGAAAAATTTATCTCAAAATAGTACTATGAAGTAGTACGAAAAAGTAGCATGCAGTACTAATGATGCTACTACATGCTTCTACTTCAAAGCTACCGTGTTACTGCATACTACTATATGCTACTATTAGCAAGACTGGATGCTCCTATGGCAAGACAGGATGCTACTACATACTACTACATAAGATTGGACCAGTCTGAGGCACATTAAATGATAGTATTCTTTGCTATTACGTAGTATTACATGCAACTTTTTCGTACTACTACCATACTACTACGCAGGCTACAAATTTTTCATCGGGAAACTGCGATAGGTTTAATTCGACTTATTTTCCATCCGCGTGGTGGCATCCCCTCAAGTGGTCGCTAGCCTGTATAGCTGTTGTCCTATTTTGAGAAGACTACATGGAAATTTTGTTATTTTATTTATTTCTTTGTGGCCCTCTTTTTGGATAACAGCGGAGTATGAGTAAAATACAAATATTAAAACACTAAGTGCCTGGTCACACTGGGCTCAAAAAGCTGCCTATTCGACAAACAACTGAAAATCCCTAGGGAACGTGAGATTGATGGGCGTTGTGGCAGCTTGGGGATAATGAGCAGACTGCAATTAGGGGTCAATTAGCGTTCCTGCAATATAATTATACACGCTGTTTTGCTCTAATTGATCTCCTGAATCTAAAATGACAACATTCAGAATTAGTTGTATTTTGTTATTTTTATTTTTTCAAATGTTGCAACCCAAAAAGCCAGGAAATGAGCCAAGTGTGACCAAGCTCTAAACAAAAGAATGTAAACATGACAACATTCCAGATGAAAAATGACTGAAATGACGGGCGGAGTTCTATATTTATACTTGGAAAGATAATTTGAGGAGCCAGAGATTCTGTTAGAACAGCAAACTTCGTACATAGAGGACTGCGTTAATTTTCAGTTCTTTGAAGCCAGGATTATGCCTCGCACCCCTTGGCCCCTCCCCTATCTTGTATTTCTATGATGTTACATTCAAGAGCTGGATATGATCAACATTGCCGGTAGTTGAAATCAAATCATTAGCCATTGCAGATACCATGGTCTGTTACCACGGTAACTGGATTTGCAATTCGTCGTTTTTGCAGTTACCGTGGTATCTGATATACGGTTGCTCAGCAAAAACGACAATTGCCGAAATTGCGCTTTTCGAAGATCCCAAAAGAAAAACTGATATTCAGTCGCATCACTAAGTGCCAAACTTCTTTCCCACCAATTTGACAGAAATTGATGAAAGTGAAATTCAATTCAGTTCAATTCATTTATTCCCAAAATTCTGATAAAACGAAATGCACGGGATTGTCAAATTGACTTTTTCAGATAGAACGATCGGCTCACACGGTCGAACCGTGGTATCTGAATATTAGATACCACGATAACTGGCCAGATACCACGATAACTGCAAAAACGGCTTTAGACCGTGGTATCAGATACCATGGTATCTGCAAAAACGCAACTATTGTCTTCCGAAAGAAAGGGATTAAGTAAGATTGGCTCTCGCTAGGGAATTTTCAGTCTACAACAACACCAACATGTATGGATTCCCTATCCGAGGAAGCGCTTTGAGAGCCAGACAGGTTCAACCGTCGGAAAGCCAGACACCTCCTGGAGTTTCAGTCCTCCATCCTTGATTCCATCCGAGTTGCTATCTGTACGAAGAGGGATGGAATTGAGTATAAATTGGTTCGTCAATCGGTGTTACTGTAACCCATATTTGTCCTATATATCGGTATCAATATAGTTAGATTTTGTAGCGGGATACCTGGGAAATAATTGTCCCTGATTCTAATGGAATTCCGATGATTATTTGATAGTGCAAAACGGATACGTCAGGGGAATTTTAATTAGAGGTATATTTCGGCCCTTCTTGGCAAGGGTCCTCTTCAGGCTCAAAGCCGCTCAAGTTGGATACACGAACTTGTGGGAAAGTTATTTCCCAGGTATCCCGCTACAACATCTAACTATATTCATACCGATATATTTTCCCACAAGTTCGCATTTCCAACTTACAATTCCAATTTTACAATTCGGTTTATTTATCCATAGATATCTTTTACAGACAAAAAATAGTGCTGGACATGTCATTACAAATAAAAATATCAACCTTGAGCGGCTTTGAGCCTGAAGAGGACCCTTACCAAGAAGGGCCGAAATATAGCTCTAATTAAAATTCAGCTGACGTATCCGTTTTGCACTATCAAGTATGATTCGCAGGCAGCTTGGGGTGAAGGAATATTTATCTTCCTAAGAGTAACTTCCTAGAATTTTCCTGATCGGTTGGGCATACGGTAGGCTACGGACCGCTTTTGGCTTGCACCCTGGCTCACTGGTATTGTGCTGACACTTAATTTCGTAGGCTCTGATCTCGCCGGTGAGACCGCCGCTGCACTTGCTGCTGCTTCCATTGCCTTCCGCTCTTCCGACTCCGCCTATGCCGATAGGTGCTTGGATCACGCCCGTCGTCTTTTCAACTTCGCCAACAGCTACCGTGGAAAGTACAGCGACTCCATCAGCAATGCCGGGCAGTTCTACAAGTAAGTATTGACAGAATCTGAAAGCCAGTGGTGACCTAAAAGAATAAGAATTCGAGGGATTGCAGATGGTGGCTGATGACTGTTATTTCGGTAAAAATTGAAAGCGCCTCTGCATTCATTGTTGAACTTCCAAGAGATGAGAGAAAGGGAGGGGATCCTAGTGCCGTCTTATAAAGATGAATCAAATTCGTTATGCCATTTGTCATCTTCGACTGGGCAAAGGCACACCTCGCACTGTTTACTCTGTATGTGCTAATAGTCTAACTCTACAATAGTTGAATACCCCAAAACTCCGTTCTGTTTGTAACAAACTACTCGAAGGCTTTGGCTATTTTATGCCTTTCTCCAGGCCCGTTGAATTCTAGTAAAAACACGGAAAAATTTGGGTAACCGATTTTCTGACGATTAAGCTTCTCGCAAACAGTCCTCGCGAGCATTGTACGAATCGAAAATAGTAAAGCACCATGTGAAAATCAGTTAGATGCCGTTGCACCTTAGACAGTCAATCAGGGTCGGATGCTGGCGAGCTGGAATTCCTTCCAGGATTTTCGGCACGGTTCCATACGAACAAGACCAAAGGTTTCGATGGGATCCCAAAAATTTAGTTTCTGATCCAGACAATTTGGTATTGTAGATGTGCGGTCTTAACCAGACTCCTTAAAGCTTTGACTATTAAGATTTCTAAACAGATAAAGGCCTGCAATGGCTAATCATCTAAGAAAACCAAGTTCGGATATTGATACAGTATGCGTGTTTACCCTTACACGCCATATCTGCTTTGACGAAATTGATCAAAACATTCTGCCTTATTTCCACCGAATTTCCGGTTTCAGCCGGATTCCGGGCAAAGTATTTGTCCGGCAAAAAGCTAAAGCTCAAAAACGAATTCAGCGTGTCTCCTTACCCCTATGTACAACCCCTAAAATCAACTTCAGATAAGACTTTTGCTTTTAAAAAATTTCAAGTTTTGGCCGGATTCCGGGCGAACCATATGTCCGAGTAGAAAACAATTGTCATGTAAGGAATCTGATCGACTTCAAATAAAATTCTTTACTTTCAACAAATTTTACGGTTTTGACCGGATTCCGGGCGAACTGTTTGTCCGAGAGAAAATCAAGTTCAGTTCTGTATTCATCATGTCTCTTTACCCCTAAATCGACTCTCGCAACAGCTTGAACAAATATTTTCTTCGTCCCTTAATTCAAAAACCCCTCCCCCACCCCTAAATATTGGGCTACAGGGTCCATCTACGAACTTGACCTGTACTTCGACCCTTCCTTCATTCAAATGACTGGCACTCGAGTTCCACTCTGGATCCATTTCGGCCTCCAACGGATCCTCACACCAAGTTTGAGCAAAATACCTCACCCCTTCGAGAGTTATCGTGCTAGCAGACGGTCAGACAGACAGACGGACAACTGCTACGAAGTTATAAATATCCCTCCCCTTACGTTTCGGGATCCCAAAAAGCTGAGATTCTTTCAGCTTGATGGCGAAAGTGCAGGAATTCCGGTCGAGAAATCTTGATCTTGTGTCCACACGACTGACTGATCCTTTATACCGTCTAATCAAGCTGAATATTCCAGTTCGTGGAGTGGATACCAGGATGAGCTTACATGGGCTGCTGTCTGGTTGTACCGAGCCACGAACGACCAGAGCTACTTGAACACCGCTGAGAACTTGTACAATGAGTTCGGTCAACAAAGAGTGGGACAGCAATTTTCCTGGGACGACAAATTACCCGGCGTTCAGGTAATTGGCTACCATTGTTTTGTGGGTGATATTGATGAAAATGAAGAGATTCCAGGCCCCGGGCACTACAGTTGTCTCTTTTCCTGCGGTGTACTAAGAATCAGTGCATGGAAGTCTTGGCTAACGGGAAATTCGCTAGGTTATGCCAGTTCATATGAAACAAAAAGATATAGGTATTTTCTTCTTCTAATATTTTCCTCTTCTTAAGTGCGTAAATAAAATTTCATCATCATCATTATAGGCATTTTTACAAATGCCCTGCACCTGTGGGATTCGGTGACAATAGGGATTAAGACCTGATTCAAACGTTTTCGGGCGAAAAAATAAAATAATCGGCCAGTGGCGTGAACAGCTTACCTATAGTGTAAACGTACGTTCACCTTATTGTAGAGCTGGCGTAGCTTCTCCGTGCATAAGCTGCGTTCGTTGTACTCCGGGTTGTCTCTGGTGTTTTGTCACCGGTTTCCGGTTCTTCTCTTGTAACGCGTTTTTTGGTTCACCGGTGGATAGTCACCGGTGAGTGCAAAAACGGTCTAAATTCTGGGTTTTGCGCGAAACCCCGTCAATTGACAACAAGTTGCTAACCTCTCGGTAAAGCCGGGCTCCCGAGCCGGTTCTGGTTAGTCCGCACCGGTGAGATAAAACCGGACACCGGTTAGTTCAAAATGGGTTATAGGACCGGTGAATATTCACCGGTGGATGCAAAAACGCCATATAAGAATAACCGGAGACCACCGGTGAGAACTCCCGTGACAAAGAACGCAGCTATATTTATGCTAATACGAACCAGCCTTATCAGCGTATGAACGATTCGATCATTTGCAGGTTCTCCTAGCTAAAGTGACCGGCAAGCAGCAATACAAGGACATCGTACAGAGCTACGTCAACTGGCTCTTCAACAGCGCTCGTTACACACCAAAGGGTCTTATCTACCTTGATCAGTGGGGAACTCTTCGTCACGCTGCAGGTGTTTCTTGGATTTGCCTCCAAGCGGCCGAAATTGGTATCTCGACTCAGCAATGTCGTGAGTTTGCCAAAAGACAGATCCACTACGCTCTAGGTGATGGAGGACACAGCTTCGTTTGTGGCTTTGGAAGTAACCCACCACAGCGTCCTCACCACAGGCCATCGTAAGTCTGTGCGATTTTCCTTTAAAGGGCAGAACTGAAGTCCTGCGTCCTGCCTACATTAGTTGCGTTTTTGCAGATACCATGGTATCTGTTACCACGGTAAATCTGCAATTAGTCGTTTTGCAGTTACCGTGGTATCCGATATACGGTTGCTCTGCAGAAATGACAATTGCCGAAATTGCGCATTTCGAAGTCATCCGAAAAGAAAAACTGATATTCAGTCACATCACTAAGTGCCAAACTTCTTTCCCACCAATTTGACAGAAATTGATGAAAGTGAGATGACTTTTTCAGATACGACGATCAGTTACCACGATAACTGGTGAGATACCACGGCGAGTGCAAAAACGGCTTTTGACCGTTGTATCAGATGCCACGATTATTGCAAAAACGACTTTAGACCGTGGTATCTGCAGAAACGCAACTATTGTTTCATTAGTTATTTCTGTGTTACTAGCGCCGTCAACAACCCGCAATTTTCTCCTTTTTCCTTTCACCGTCACTGTTCTAGGTTCGACATTACTGTTCAATCAATCAATCAAGTTTATTTTCCATATAGCGTAAAGGACCTGTCTTACCTACAATACTAATGCAACCTACTTCCATAATCACTCCATATAATTCTAAACCCGGAAACCCCAATTCCGTGCGGTACATTCTAACCCCTCTAACAAAGCCACGCTGTTTTTCTCTCTTGTCGTGTTTTGCTACCTTCGATGTGTATCACGTTGTCGACGGTGTCTGCGAGAAGTTTTTCCATCAGAAAAATCAGTTATGTAGACTGTTTCCCTGTTTTCGCAACAAGTCAACGGGTCTCGGAAAAGGCTTAATACAGCCAAAACCGTGGGTTATTTGTTGAAAGCACAGCATAGTTTAAAGTATTCAAATATTCAAAAATACTGTAAGATGAAGAGTAAATAATGCGAGGGGTCCTTTAAAGCTAGAAGAGGAATAAAATATTCACGAAATACATAGACACGAAACAAACTAACTTACAAGAAATAAATGATGGGATAAAACTACGTAAGAAAGAATTGGAAGGATATGGAGAAAAGTTAGAGTGTCTGAAGATAGAAAATTTTTAAAAGGACTCTCAAAAAGTATATTTTATCTAGCAATTATATTTCTTCTGTCTGATTTTTTCTGATTAATTGTTGTTTGGGATTGGAGGAAGATAAGACTACTGCCGTAAGCTTTTTTCTTTCGTTGTATGTCTGTTGTCCTAGAATTCTCGTGTTGGTACTTGTATTTGTGTTTGTTTTATTTGTTAATTTCTAGTCCTAAAATTCTCGTGCTGATGTTGTTAGTTGTTAGGCCAGGTTTTTATTAATTTCTTTTTTACAAACCTATCAGAATTAACGAAGCGTAATTTTTTGTTATGCCACTGGCACGTCTGTCGCTTTTATGCAACTTGAGTTTTTTTTCACAGTTGTCTATAATTGTACCTTCCCTTCGCTATTTGACTAGCCTAAAAGTTAGATGGAGGAATTATGCTCATTTTATAGTAAAGTGAAAACATAGCACAGTAGATAGAACATAGCACAATATGTAACGACAACAGACAATTGCGTGGTCATGCGAAAAAATGCGTGATCCAAGGCGTTCTCTGGCTTCGCCGCGATCCCTCTGCTAAGTTTACCCGAAATTAGATTATGTATAAATCAGAAATTAGGTTTTTGACCGTATAATATCAAGATTAGGCCCAAAAATAAAAGACGCAAAAGCAATCATGGACTTTCAGATCAACTACAGTGTAAACAAAAATCTTGCAGTATTTGCTACTGGGATTAATCTTGTCTTCAAAGATAATCTTAGCTCTAATTCGGATTAATCTTAGTAGAGATAAGATTATTCCCAGTAGCACATACTGCAGTTAACTTTAATCCTCACTCTTTTTATAGTGTATCCCTGTACTCTGTCGCATTCTAAGGCGAAGGCACGAGCAGATGTGAGCTTTCGTCATTTTTTTTACTAATAGAAACTTTTTTTGCCAATGCTGTTTTTTTTTTCAGATCCTGCCCGAACCGCCCGTCTGATTGTAGCTGGAATGAATACAACAGCCCCAACGCCAACCCTCAAGTCCTGACAGGAGCCCTCGTTGGAGGTCCCAATGATCAGGACGTCTGGAATGACAGCCGCAGTGATTACGTCTCCAACGAGGTCACTACAGATTACAATGCTGGTTTCACCGCAGCCCTCGCTGGATTGAAGAAACTCGAGACCGAAGGAACTTTGCCATAAACTCCTATTTTTTTGTTGATTTCTTTTGAAGTACTTGTATACAGCAAATATAAAAAGTATTACACAAATGGAGCTGTACTTGAATATGGGTTTGATGAAGGCATTGTGAAATCATGTTCTTCACGTTCCATCGTTTTCCTTCCGGATTGTAGACTTGAGTTTTTGAATTCGTCGAGCATGGATCCGGTAGGTTGAGCTTTTGCCAGAGCTATCCACAACTCAGGAAATGCCATTGTCAATTATCCGTTTATGATTAATTGTGTCAGGAATTTATGTGACAGGAATACTCTGTATGACCGAAACACGCCAGCGAACCTCGGGAAGAACAAGAAACGTCATCCAAATGAACCCTAAAAGTTGATTCAAATACTGTGTAAACCAATCAACAACGTTCGTTGTCGTGACGTTTCTGGCTCTTCTCTGGGCACACGACGATTCTTCGTCGGCCCGAAGAGTTAGACCGTTTTCCACCCTTCTAACAATAGCAACTACTAGTTACTATTTTCGTTCCAGCCTCGTGAAAAGTTACGACGTTGACCGTTCCAAGCTTCTCAAAATAGTAACTTATAGTAACTATTTTAACACGCTCGAGAGCGTTTTAGCGTTGTAACTACAATCTCTGTGGCGTGATTGGCCCGATGAGCCCGTGGCACGATATTTGGCGAGAGACATGATTAAATTGTGCCCTTCTTGGGAGCGTTCTGTTTGTTGTTTTGTTGAAATTGAAATGAATTGAACCGCTAAAAAAGGTATTGTGTACCAACATCTTTCGATTCAAGTAAAAATCAAGCTGATGTTGCTTGTGGCGTACATTTTTAAGAATTTGTTAGTTTCATGCAAAGATTCTTTGTATTTTAACAGAAAAGAATCTGATTTATAAAAATTTCCCTCCGGTGCGACGTTTAAAAATAAATTGGCTTCGCGAGCAATGAGAAAAGATGTAACGACAGGCCTGTTTATTCAACACGTTATTAGATTTTTATTTTGTTCCTTAACTGTAAATTCAGAACAAGTCTGCTCTGTTTCAATTTTTTTTTCTGGATTATCAGTCACATTTTCTAGATTCATTGCGAACTAAGACAGACTGGCAGATCCGTGCTAAGTGACCCTTTCATTTGGGATCCAAAAAGTCGTTCTGAACATACAGATTCCACAAAATTTGCCTGCGGCGCCTTTCGTAGTAGAGTCTGTTTACTGGAAAGGTAGCGTCATTTCATTCGGGTTTTAGGCCTAGACTTTCGGTGCTTGGGTCACATTAAAAGCTAGAGTTTGTTGGGGGAAGTAGTGTTTTGCCCGAAAAAAGTAATCGCCTACTTAAAAAATTTCACCTGTGGCGCTCATTTTGATTCTGTCGGATATAGTCATTAGAAACTGCTGCGGGTCGGACAGTTGCTGAAGCGAATTCCTGTTATATGAATGTCGTTCATCTTAAGTTTCTTTAGATTCGTACAGTTTCCCGCATGTGGTGTTGAGTTTCTTGGCTAGCCTATGTTTCTAACTGGTATGACTCGTAAGCCTTGCCGGACGTCTGCTAGTCGTATATCTTCAATTTCGCGAACTTTTTACCCGGGTATTTGTTTGTCGAACGGTATTCTTCGACGTCAGCAACAATAAAATTGGATTTTTGAGGAATAATTTTGATTTTGCCCATGGAAAAAGTGGTCCAAATGAACACATGTTGGTATCCATTGCAGAGAGATATCCTGAGCCTTAAACCTTGTAATTTATTGTCACGGACAGTACTCTCCCTTGAAAAATACCCGAGTATCGTGTGAACACTTTCCCTTTTCGTCTCCGGGGAAAAATACCTGCCGTGTAAATGATCCTTTAAGGTAGTCACTTCCCACGCACAAGACCTTCGAACCGCCCCTGAGCTTGGAGATACGACTTCAACGCTTGCAGGTATCGCGAGTTGTATGAATGAACATATGTGATGAAAAGCTGAAACGGGCGGCAGGGTGCCGCCCCCCCCCCCCCTCCCCCCCCCTCAAATTTCGGCTAGCGACGCCACTGGACATATTACCTCTCCTTAGCATAACTTCAACCTGTCTATCCCACTTCAGATAGTTGGCAGAGTAGCAGAATTCTATTAAACAACACAGAAAACAAGAAAATAAATTTGTTTGCTTTTTCAGAGCCACAGTGGCTGCGAAGTGCCAAGCCAATAGCAGAGATAAGTACATGTGTGGAAAGCCCAAGCTTCACTCTACCTGTCATGCTATCACAAACGTGTAATTCAAGGGACTGACATAGAAAAACAAAGAAAACACTTTTTTTCCCCAAAAATTGGAAATTAGATGAGACTGTTGGTCTCGATTTGTGACTGTTGGTCTCGTTTCTGAGACTTTTGGTTCCGGCGCAATTATTATGAGACTTTTGGTTCAAAACAGTGAGACTGGTGTGTTCCACGAAAGAAACTGGTGGACCACAGTCCCCACCCTGAGATAAATGAACTCCCAAAAGTTTAAGTTCCTTAACGTGATGAGAGTGAGAAGTTTAAGGAAAAAAACAGGGTTACTTTTTGGGATCCCAAAACGTAAGTGGAAGGATACCTATGACTGCGTAAAAGTTGTCTGTCCGTCCGTCCGTCTGTGAGCACGATAACTGTCGAAGGGAATAAGGTATTTTGATGAAACTTGGTGTGAGGACTGTTTGGGTCAAGGGACAGGTCGAGTTCGTAGATGGGCTCTGTAGCCTTACATTTAGGGGTGAGGTCAAATTAAGGGGCGAACAAAATATTTTCTAACAGCTAATGAAATACTGGATTTAGGGGTAAGAGGACATGCTGAACACGAATTATTTTCTCGCCGGACAAGTAGTTCGCCAGGAATCTGGCAAAAACCGGAAAGTTTGTTGAGAATAAAAGTTGTATTTAAAGTTGAAGAGATGTTCGATTTGGCGGTGAGAAGACATGCTGAAAATTTATATGAAACTCATTTCCTCGTCGAACAAGTAGTTCGCCCGGAATCCGACCGAAACCGGAAAATTTGTTAAAAGTAAAAGTTTTATCTTAAGTTGATTTGATGTTCGACTTAGGGGTAAGAAAACATGCTGAATCCGCATTTGACAATCATTTTCTACCCAGACATGTAGTTCGCCCGGAATCCGGTTGAAACTGGAAAATTTGTTATTAATTAAAGTTTTATCTGAAGTTGATTAAAGGCTCGATTTTGTGGTAAGGAGGCATGCTGAGTCAGTATATGAAAATCATTTTCTCGTCCGACAAATAGTTCACCCGGAATCCGGCCAAAACCGGAAAGTTTGTTAAAAGTCAGAGTTTTATTTAATGTTGATTAGGTGTTCGATTTAGGGGTAAGAACACATGCTGAACACTAATATGAAAATTATTTTCTCGTCGGACAAGTAGTCCTCAGGGAATCCGTCCGAAATCGGAAAATTTGTTAAAAGTAAAAGGTTATCTGATGTCGATTAGATGCCCGATCTGGGGGTAAGGAGACATGCTGAATCCACTTATGACAATCGTTTTATACCCAGGCATATAGTTCGCCGGGAATCCGGCTAAAACCGGAAAATTTGTTATAAGTTAAAGTTTCATCTGAAGTTGATTAGATGTTCGATATAAGGGTAAGGAGATGCATAATTCGTTTTTGAGCTTTTGTTTTTGCCGGACAAGTAGTTCGCCCGGAATCCGGTCAAAACCGGAGATTTGGCAGAAACAAGGCAGGAAATTTTGATCGGTTTCGGAAATTACATATGACGTATAGCCTAGGGTAAATACACACATGCTGACCCCATATCTGAACTTGGCGAAGACCGGATGTCTACAAGACCAAATTGTCTGGATCACATATTAAAATTTTTGGGATCCCAGCGAAACCTTTGGTCTTGTTAAAAAGGACGTTGTTAAACCACTGACTTCTCCGTGTTAACAACCATTTGCTAAGCAGCGGGTTCTACACAAATATTATCTAAAAATAGTTGGACACTACTTGTCATATCGTACGACATATTACAAGTCGTCTGCTTACTTCCATCGTATTTCCACGGGAATCGCAAATCTCCTCATGACCGAGAAAGATTTCAGAAAATGAGACCCACTTCTGACAAGAACATCAATGTGAGTATTTCAGTGAGTATTTCAGTCACTCTGGATATGCGCACCAAGTAATTTAACAGTTTTGTTTACTCAAACAAACGTCTTCAGTAATCGGAACATCTTCTTGAGGAATGAAAATCTCATTACGGCTTACTGTTAATTTTGACTTTATTCGACTTTATTGACTTTATTCAGGCTGGAGATTCTCATAAACTATCACTGAGCGTGGTTGTACAATTATTACGATTTGACAGCTTTTTCAATGAGAGCACCGATAGGTCATCAGCAAATTTAAGACGGTCACGAATTTAAGCTAAAACACGGTTAACAATCAAAAAGACAATGGACCTAGCTTAGTACCCTGCGGCGATCCACAGCATCTGTCCAAGAATTCGGAAATATCACCGTTTGGCGGCGTTTGGTAGCTGCACTGCTGCACAGACTGTTCTCTACGAGAGAAAAAACAGCTAACATACGTAATACGAACTTAGTAGCCCCCATATCACAAGCCTCATGAATAGCCACATGGTGGTCTAAACTGTCAAATGCCTCTACAATGTCGGCGAAGAGAGCGTCTACAAACGCACGTTCCGTTTCGAGGTGCCGTAAAACATCATCCAGCATCCGAACCAAATAATGCGCTGTACTACGTCATGCGACTCATTCGTGGTAACTACGATAAGCAGGGTGGAACACGCTCTTAAGGCGTATTCTCGTCGTTCCCCGAGGACTCGACTTGAGGAGTCCCGGCGTTTTTGTTTGTTCCGGGGATTCACTTCCCGTATTCTCCGTATCCCACGGACGGGAAATGCTCCCAATATCACCACCACCATCAAAATGGACTCCCTTTCAGATTCGGAAGGGAATCAATTTTTGCTGGTGTTGGTGCAATGAAAAATTATTAAAAAAAATCAGAATAAACAAAACAAAAAATAAAGTGGATCCAGACTAATTTCGTCAACTGCATATTTCTTTTTCGAACAAAATCCAATTTGGAAGCATTTCCCGTGTTCTCGCTGTTTCTGTACGCGGAGTCCGCGTGGAGTGACTCCCTCAATTCTCGCCGTTCCCTTCGATTCCCCGACGAGTCCTCGGGGAACGGCGAAAATACGCATTTTGACAATCACGCGGAATACGCGGAAAGCAGAGGATTTAGTGATTCTAGAACGTTAGTGAAGTTTAATCTTTGTTCAGTTGTCTCATTGTTTATGACACTTTTGTGGAAGAAAAGTTTGCACGTATCGGGAGATAAACAAAAAATTGTGATTCCAGATTTCCAGCAGAAACAGCGTTCAGATACTCGGAATCTGGGGTTTCCAACACCCCGGACTTCCAGACGGTTTTTGGCCTGGTTGCTTCACCTTTCAGATCAGTCTCGATGAACACGGCTGTCAAATGTGGAAGAAAAGTCTGGAAGGTAAAGCTTGGCTTTTGCCTTTTGGTGCAGCACAAACTAGCGGCCTTTGGGCAGGTAGTTTCTGATAGGGAGGATCAAAGACAGTAAAAGTGGGAAAGACCGGAAGCTCCCGTAAGCCCCGATGCGTCAAAACTATCAGCGCCGTTTAGCGGATGTTCTTTCGTTAAAAAATCGCTCTGTTGACATTTTCTTCCATCGCTCTCCGCAGAATCATCACCAGAGCACGTTTTGTTGATTTTTTTTCGTATCGTTTATGATGAGCATCCTCTCTCCACTCAGATTTTCCCTTTAATTGGAATAAAAAACAAGTAGGAAAAGAATAAATAGCTTTTTCCATGGAAACAAATGCTGAATTCACGATTTCGAATCAATTAATGTTGACAGACTCACTACTCACGCCCTCTTGCTTTGATTATATTAATTATCTAAGGCTCAAAACTGGACAAAGTCCAACCGGTAGGTGGCGTTCCGATCGATTAACTTACGCCATCTATAAATGCTGAGCATGCGCTACCTGGGTTTATTTTGCCGCCTGTGTTGTTTGTTTGTCGCCGTTTATCACGACTTTTACCAGCGAAGAAAAGATACCAAAAGTCAAAACAAAACAAGTCAATTGGTAGAGTTACTAGAGCCAGACTGGAGCTGAGCAGTTGAAGAAATTGTGTTTGATTGTTGAATGAGAATGGGCTGTTGGAGAACAATAGTAGTATGGTGATTGGACCTGCAGTTCCTACTTATTTTCTGACAGTTACTAGTGCCAAGTTCGAAAAAAATTGGGTCCAGAAGAAAGGAGAGTGTATATTTTTTTAACACTAGGCTGCTGTGACTGACCCTTCTCTGATTGGGTCTGAGGTGAAAATGGTAAGATTATACTTTTTGGGAGCTCAGGACTAATAATGGGGACTCAGGACTAATGACTAAAGCTAGGGTCACAGCACCAGTTATCGGACACAGATCGGACACATTTTATTTTCGGACAAGCCTACTTTTAACACATTTTTCAGTCACTACTCCTGAACCAGATGAGTTAGAAAAATGGAACAGACGCCATTAGATTCGTCTTCTTCTTCCGATTCCGCTGGTGTGCCAAAATCTTCACTTTTACTGCCACAGAATGATGCAAGTGCGGAAACATTTATTTTATGCTTTAGAATCTCCAATTCCCGACAAGTTTAGCAAATTTTCAGACAAGTGTGCAAGTCCGAAGTCTTGGCGATTGTCATATTTTCGGAGTATCCGTAGCATAGTTGTTAGCGTAGTTGGATTGGTTGGATATGCGTGGCTTCAAAGAGTCTAAGGACTCGGTATAGCTGGCGGACCGTTCCAAACTTCAGGGTCTTCCTGGGGTCTTCATTTAAGGACTCAGAATAAATTTACCTTATAAGATCAGAGACGATATATCTGTGTTTGGCTGCAAGGCACTTGATGATGCTATGTCTTTTGGACTGGATCCTAAAAGGCATAATATGAAGCTTCATGTCTCTGAAATTCATCCTATTAATTTCAAAGATATCTGGAAGGGCATCAAAACATAACTGTCTTGTACATGCCTCCTGTCGCTTCAATCGTGTCTAAAATGTGAAAAAACCACACAGTTTCGGACAATTGATGGAGATTCTCAGTCCAAAGATTTGCTCGAATGTCCGAACCGAAAGTTTGCTTAAAACATTGTGTCCGAAGTGATGGCAGATAGTCACCCTAACAGTCCAAAGGATTTTGAAACTTCTTTTCCTCGGATTTTTTCTTTGGCAAAAAATTCAAAAGCCAAAAATGTGTGATTTCTAACGGTGTAAATTTTGGAGTTCGTAAGTTGAAAATTGCGAGTTCTGGGGTATTTTAAGTCGGAAAAATAGGAAATTTGTCCGATAACTGGTCCTGTGACCCTATACTAAAAGCATTTTTCTTTGACAATCCAGATTGATGATTCACCACAGTCCATATTCTCCAAAATGGGTTTTCTCTAACAATCCAGATTATGAAAAACCATTTTCTCCGACAATCCGGATTTGTTCTTGGATTCTATTCTCCGGATTCTGGGTCCTTGGATTGTCATTTTGTAATCTGATATAGTCAATTCGCTGTTTTCTCTGAGGAATCAGCTATAGCATGTTTGTCATATTTGTTGGTTTCTTTTTAAGCCAGATAGATTATTCTGAAGGAAAGACTTCTCTGGAAATTTGAAATCTTGTCTGAGGTTGGATACCCCTCAGTCAGCCACAAACCCTTGATTTTTGGATACCCTATGCCAAACATTGGATAGCTGTTGTTACTCTAAACCTGACCTACCCCACTATAGATGAATTCTGATTGGTTGATTTCTGAGCTTCACTCAAATCATCAATATTTTATTGGGATCAAGTATGCAGCATTTGGCATAGTGTATCCAGTGTCAGGCATAGGGTATACCAAATGCTAGGTATACCCAGCGTTTGGTATAGGCTTTCCCAAAATCAGGGGTTTGTGGTAGACTGATACCCCTCCTGTATATTACCTCAAAAGGAAAAATTCTACTTAATTTTTATCTGTGAATATATATTTGAGTATATATATATATAGAGCCGAGCATCGAGCAAGGCGCCGGTCATGTTTACATTTGTAAAACGACCCAGGGACAATCAAATCCTATGTTGGGTCCTCAGTCAGGTGAGGTTACTATGTGTAGTCACAACTGTTTGGAATTCCGATACAACTTTGTCAACACCTCCATGATGGTTAGGTCACTTTTTATTGGATGTATTATTGTAGTTTCAGTTGATTTTCAGTTTCACTCTTGTTTTCTTGGTTGGTCCAAAAGTTTGGCTTCATACTGGCTTCGTATCCTTTTGTTTGTCCATCCCAGATACTGTAGTTTCATAACTAAAATGTAGTACATCGAACTACAGTGAAACCACACCAAAACTACACCTGAAAAAGTGCAACTTTAGTTTTGGTTAGTTTTAGTCATTAGCAAGTGGATGAAAATTGAACTGTTCAGAGTTAATTAACATTCAAATAAGCCTAACTCTATGCTCTACTGTAAGATAATGAAGCTTTATTGCTTCTGTAGCCATTAAATTGGACTCCAACAATAAACATCATTTCTTTTCTCGCTACATTATTTCCCATCTCCCGTGACAAAAGTTGTCACATTTGGTCACCAAATCTTTTTTGTCATTTTTTGTCACCAAATGTGACAACTTTTGTCACGGGAGATGGGAAATAATGTAGCGAGAAAAGAAATGATGTTTATTTTGTTATTCTCTGAGGTACAGAGGTGGTCTTACACATATAGGCTATGTGCTGATTTTTACCTTAGTTTGCACTTGTTGGGAATAAAGTCCATGGTGGATCTGTTGTGCTGTGTTTTTGTTATTGGTTTTCTTGGTGGATGGTCTCCTATTATCTTTTTAACTTTGACTGTTTATTTGAAGAGTAATTCAACAGGTTTAAAATCCTGTTTGCATTTGAATAGGCTTTTTTCCCATGTCTTGTCCTGACAAGGCTTGAATGTTGCCATGGATTGAGATCAGCAGTTTTCACTATTACCTGGTTCTGGTCACCCACTACCCCTTGAACTATTTTACATAATTATGCTCACTCGTGTTGATTCTTCAGTCTTCTGGAATGTCCTCTTGTTTTATGTTTGTGAGAGGACATTCACAAAAGCTTAAAGGACATGTTATACTTACGATAGTAATTCATTCTACTTCAATAGTATTCATATCTGTTGTCGTTCCCAAGATCATACACTTCATAAGTGTATTCTATCTCCTCTCTTGTCATTACATTGATTATTACATTCAGGGGCGTCCGGGGGGGGGGGAGGTGGAAATTCCGGTCTAAGTTGGTTCCCTCTGTTTATTGGTTCCCATTCTTTATCAAATTTGGTAATTCATCCAACTCATGTTCAGCCCGGATCAATTTCACCGCATCCAGTGCACTCCTTTGTAAGTTCTGTGATTTAACATGTTTATTTGGTCTCATTCATTACCGAATTCGGAATTCGTTACCAGTCCGGATCTGTTCCTTATTTTTTTGGTTAGTTTTTCGATAGTACAAAATAATTATTTGGTTCAACCCAATTACTGAGCTTGGTAATTCGATTTGCATTTATTTAGCTCTTCTTCTTTACCATTTAATAGTAGCTTCAGCATTCCTTACATAACTAATGCTTCTAATGGTTGTAGTACTTAATAAGCATGTGTCTTGACGTGAAAACTACCCTATTTTTGTTTGCTGTAAATTCAGAATAAATGTACTTTGTATCTAGTTTACCCTGGATGGCCCCTTTTGTTCGCCAGACAGCTCTGTGGTTTAATAGATAATTTTGGGATCGCAAAAAGGCACTTTGATCATAGCTTTGATCATAGCAAGCATAGCTAAGTTTTAAAGTAGTCAACTATCTCGGAATATCTTAGCAGTAACATTATGTAGTGTGCCGTGTCCTTGAAAAGTATTGGGCCACTGATATAGATAAATTAGTCGTCAGTCGTCACCCTACATCACATAAGCATCATTTAATTTTGATGGGCTTGGTTGCTTGTCTTTGCACTTCTTTAACTTTAACCATCTTAATATTCTCTTTGTACATGTGGTCTGACTATAGCTTTCTTGGCATGATGGCTGGTGATATATCTCTTTTTGGTTACAAAATCAACTACTTGCTCATTATGATTTGGTAGCTTTCTGCAGATGACATCCACTTTGACCAGTACATAGGTTATTTATTTGCATTTCCTTGAAACATACACCATGCGGAACTTGAAGAAAATTGGGTTGATATTCAAAATTTTGTGGGTTAGTTACTTGCGGTGAAGACCAGTTCAGTAGAATAATGAATTGACTGTTTTCGTGATGCCATAAGTTTGGGGTGATACCTCAGGCTACAATTGAAGCACGGCACTGCAGTCATTTTTGCAGTAGCCTAGGCATGGTATTTATTTGATTTACTGTTTTTCAGCGTAAATTCTAATGCTACCTGGGGCTAAATCTGTTGTGTTCTATTGAAGATAATGTATGGCATCTTCAATGAATTCTTATCTCGAACAACATTTTTATTTTTTCTCTCAAAACCCGTATGGAAATAATTCAAGTCATTGTATTATGGGACATTTTTCCGATCGTAAACAGTTGAAAACAATTGGAAACGATCATAAACAATATTTTTTTACGATTAGAAACAGTTGTTTATGATTGGAAACAACTGTTTACGTAAACAACTGTTTCCATTCGTAAAAAAACAATTGTATATGAATTGTTTCCAATTGTTTTCAATCGGTTATAGGAAAAATGTCCCATAATACAATTACTTGAATTATTTCCATATGGGAACCCACATACACAGAACTTAACTTTTCAGATAACTTGCTATACTCTAGGCCCACCTAATCGAGTTCAGCGAATTTTGAAACACGCAAAGAACTGCATATTACTGTATTCTGTAATTTTCTTCTTGGTCTCACTATTGCTACTACCAACTCTTCCCTAACAATAATGTTAAAGTTGAGAATCCCTTGGAAACTGAAATAGTAAGATGGGCTCGAGGTCTTCCTTGAGGGTGCTCAGCGACGTTTTACGCTGACCTCCATGGGGTTTCTTCCAACCGGGCATGGGGATGGCGAGCAGAGCTTTCTTCGCCAGGGTGGAGTCTTCTCTTCTGCTCACGTGGCCGAACCAGGACAATCGGCGTTTGTTCGCTAAAGATGCTGCATCGTATTTTTGGGAGGACCGTCTCCTTTTTTCGTTGTTACTGAGACGGTCTCGGAGTGTCACTCCTAGGATTTTTCGGAGGAATCCATAGTCGAACACATTGAGGGATTGGGCCTCGGCAGCTTTTATTGGCCATGTTTCCGACCCGTAAAGAAGGGTGGATCCCATACAGGCTACACCACAACATATTCCCCTTCTTAAATTTTTTTTTCTCTTTTTTATATGTTTGCCTCTAATATTTCTGCAGTATTGGTTTGTTATTTTATGTTTTCGGTTAGCCTGACATAGATGGATTACGAGATAATTAATTTATTTTCTTGCCTTACTTGTCTACCAGTTTTGAAGGAGTAGCCTATAAATAATAATAGTAATAATAATAATATTGTTAAGATTCATTTTTATGTGTTATTTTTTAATCAAGCTGATACCACTTTTATTAGTAAATTATCTTGTTTTGCCTGAGTAAAGGGTGAGAGCTAGCTCAATAACTAAGCTACCAGCCTTTCATTGCCACTCGGGTTTTTACAAATACCCCTAAACAGTAGCCTAGTTAACTTTTTTCAGTATTTGCAGTGCTTAAAGTTTAACTGAAAGCCAACTTATTTTTGTGTCATTTAGTTAAGTACACTGAATTGTTTGGATTCTGCAAAGGGAGTTTTGATTTTCCACTATCTACTCTAGTTATGACGTGCAGAATATCTGCGGCCGTCCCCACAAAAAAATTCTACCGTGACGCGAGAAATTCTAATTTCAACACAATCGCGGCTTTTCAGTGTGCAGTGGTGAGATTGGTGAAGATTGCTTAGTGCTGAACAAAACAGTTTCATAATTCTTTCTCGTAAGGCACACAACAAAGATACAAGCGCATAGAATAGAGGTACCACAAATCACACGGAAATTCCACTATTAAGGCGTATTCTCGCCGTTCCCTGAGGACTCCACTTGAGGAGTCCCCGCGTTTTTTTTTGTCCCGGGGACTCACTCCCCGTATTCTCGCGAGTCCCCACGGACGGGGAATGCTCCGATTATCCTCACCATCATCAAAAAGGACTCCTTTTCAGATTCGGAGGGGAATCAGTTTTTGCTGGTGTTGGTGCAATATCAAATTAATTAAAAACAATCAGAATAAACAAAACCAAAATTAAAGTGGATCCAGACTAATTTGTCAACTGCATATTTGTTTTTTTCGAACAAATCCATTTTGGAAGCATTCCCCGTGTTCTCGCTGTTTCTGTAAGCGGAGTCCGCGTGGAGTGACTCCCTCTATTTCGCCGTTCCCTTCGATTCCCCGAGGAGTCCTCGGGGAACGGCGAGTTTAGAAGATCGATTGTTCGTGAATAGCGGAATAACGAAGTAACGCATTTTCAGCGGGTCTTCAAGCCAATTTTAGTGAATAAGTGATGGGTAACTAGAATGTCCTATCCCAGCCCTTTTCGGTTACACTTTAAATGCTATACTCTTTTCAGGACTACGTCGACGAGATTGTGCATGATGTTTGTGAAAGGTTCTCTGTTCGAGATGACTTTAGAAATTTGTCAGCTAGTCAGAAGCTTGAGAAGCTTCGAAAAGTCTTACGAGAGGAGTACAACAAAGAGCTCAGACTCAAAGAGGGAGCAGAAAAAATGAAAAGAGCCCATGGCGGGAAGAAAACGTCAGATGTGAATTCTGTGGTGAAGGAGGCAAATAACAAGTTGTTAGAGCTGGCCAGCGAGCTGCAGCACATTGAATCCCAGTTAATACTGATTCAGGCTCAAGCTCCTGTGAAGAGTGACCATGTGTATTTTGTTAATCAGACTTACAACACAAATCCTGAGCATGAAATGAATAGCCGGCCAAGCTCAATTGGCAGTGATAGAGGTAAATAATCCTTTTTTATTATCCGTTTTTGCTGCATATGCCTTCTTCGTGTAGCCTACTTGGGTCTAATGATTGCTGGAAAATTTGACAATGCAAAACGGATACGTCAGCCACAATTTATTAGAGCTATATGTCGGCCCTTCTTGGCAAGGGTCCTCTTCAGGCCTAAGCCGCTCAAGCTGGAAAATGAACTTGTGGAAAAACAATTAAAGATTTCTTCCTTGAAAATTGCTTGAAGTTATTTTTCCAGCCAAAGTTTTATTTTTAGAAGACACGTCTCACGTATGATACTAATTCATTCCATTTCAGTGGTATCTCATCCTTTCTCGTCCCAGATTCTACACTTCATAAGTGTATCCTATATCCTCTATTGGCTTTACACTAATTATCTCGCTTGTCACGTTTATTCTCTTTGCGTGACGTATCCGGCTCGAGAAGATTATCGGTCAGAAAACCCGTTATGCAAATTTCGCCATGATTATCATCCAAGGCAAAGGTCATGGAAAGAGGCTAAAAACAGCCGAAGCCTTGTGTAATTTGCTGTAAGCTTAGCTAAGTTTTTAAAGGAGTTGCATCGTAAGCATTCGAGCAGTTGCAGCGTCTAGCCCCCCCCCCCCCACTCCACACCTAAGACTCAAGGTGAAGCCACGACTCGATCTGACGACTGGGTCATCTAGTGGCGCAGTTCACAAGCACCCGACATGGGGAGGCTGGGGTCATATTTGACGGTGCAAAACGGTTAAGTCAGCTACATTTTATTAGAGCTATATTTCGGCCCTTCTTGGCAAGGGTCCTCTTCAGGCTCAAGCCGCTCAAGCTAGAAAATTAACTTGTGGAAAAACAATTAAAGATTCTTCCTTAAATATCTGATTTTGTGAACTTCTTCTCTGAAAATTGGTTGGAGTTCAAGCCCTTGCTGTGATTTCATTCTGGACACGGCTACTGTTTTTGTTGTTCGATTGGGTCGTTGAAAGGGTAGAGATTCTTCTGCATTTCGGTTTAGAGTCACCCTTACAATGCAACTCCTTTAAAGTTTAACTGAAAAGCAAACTTATCTTTGTATCATTTAGTTGAACGCACTGAGTTACTTTGGTTCTGCTAAGAGATTTTTTGATTTTCCACTATCTGCTCTCGTAGTGAGGTTCAGAATATCTACGACTGTCCCCACAGCGCAAATTCTACTATGACGCGGAATATTTGAATCTGAACACAAACGCGGCTTTTTAGTGGGCGGTGATAAGCTTGGTGAACACTGCTTAGTGCCTGAACAGAGAAAATCATAAGTCTTTTTCGTCAAGCATGCGACACAAGTAGTACCACAAAGCTCACAGGGAAATTCCACTATTTGAAAACTGATTATTCGTGAACAGCGGAGCAACGACGTAACGCATTTTCATCGGGCCTTCAAGCCTCTTTGAGTGAATAAGTGAGAGGTAGCAAGACTGTCCGACCTCTGCCCTTTTCAGTTAAACTTTAAAAACATAGCTAAGCTTACAGCAAATTACACAAAGCTTAGGCTGTTTTTAGCCTCTTTCCATGGCCTTTGCCTTGGATGATAATCATTGCAAAATTTGCATAACGGGTCTTCTGAAGTGGACCCTTGCCAAGAAGGGCCGAAATATAGCTCTAATAAAATGTAGCTGACTTATCCGTTTTGCACCGTCAAATATGATCCCAGCCTCCCCACCTCGGGTGCTTGGGAACTGCGCCAGTAGATGAACCAGCTCTAATAAAATGTAGCTGACTTATCGGTTTTGCACCGTCAAACATAATTCGCAGTCAGCTTGGGCTGAAGGAACATCTGGGATCAGACTTTGACTAGGAATCTAACAAAAGTTTTTTTTGTAGTAGGTATATGGTAAATGGGTAGAATAATCAAACTAATTACTAGCTTTATCGATTTCTTTTAGTATTTTGTTTTCTGGTTTTTCTTGTTAATTCACGCATGTCCAAAGAAGAAAGGATGTACACTGGTTCACAATAAACAAACGCCGTAAATTTGACGGTGCAAAACGGATAAGTCAGCTACATTTTATTCGAGCAATATTTCGGCCCTTCTTGGCAAGGGTCCTCTTCAGGCTCAAACCGCTCAAGCTGGAAAATAAACTTAACTAAATAAACAAGTTTAAAATAAACAAGTTTAAAATAAACAAGTTAAAATAAACAAGTTTATTTTCCAGCTTGAGCGGCTTGAGCCTGAAGAGGACCCTTGCCAAGAAGGGCCGAAATATTGCTCGAATAAAATGTAGCTGACTTATCCGTTTTGCACCGTCAAATATGATTCGCAGTCAGCTTGGGCCGTAGGAACATCTATCGCCGTAAATTATACTAAATTCGTTATAGTAATTTCTGAACAGTCTGAGATTTAGCTAAATACTATTCAGCTTCCGAAAAATCGTCAGACTGGCCTATGATTTCCTCTTCTGACATATTTACACGTTCATGTGGTGATATATTTAGTGTATTAATCCTTTACTCGCCAAACGATCTTCTGGAAGGTTTAGTACACGTTTTAACCTCTGGCGGAAGATCACAGAATAATTAATGAGCAATGGCCACCTTGCTTTGAAGAGTGGATTGTGTTCAAGTGATTTGTGGATGACGGGGGCTACCGCGAGGATTTTGAAGAAAACAGAGACAACAATGTGTTCGGAAAAATCTGACCCATCGACAGATCCCGGTGAGAAATTATCTCACAATAGTAGTATGAAGTTGTACGAAAAAGTAGCATGCAGTACCAACTGATGCTACCATAGCAAGACTGGATGCTACTGGAGCAAGGCGGGATGCTACTGAATAGTACTGCTTAAAGTCTTCGATTCATGTGGGCAGAGAAGGTGGGAGACACCATCATTTTTCGATGGGTCGGATTTTTACGAACACACTGTTACCTTTGTTTTCCCCCAAATCCTCACGGTAGCCAACGTTATCCACAAAGTACTTGAACACATTTCACTCCCGAAATCATGTCCGCCATTGCTAATATACTATTCATTGATCTCCCGGCGCTGGTCAAAAGATTACTAAAATCTTCGAGAAGATCAAGTGGCGTGTAAAAGGATTAAAATATCACCACGTAGACGTTTAGATATGTCGGAAGAAGAAATCATCGGCCAGTTTGACATTTTTTGGTCTTGGAAGCTGAATATTATTTAGCTCAGTTTCAGAATCTTACAAGAAATCACTATAACGAGTTTAGGATAAATTACGGCGTTTGTTTATTGTGATCTAGTTTACATCCTTAAAAACAGAAAACAAAATATTTAAAGAAATCGAAAATGCAAACAGAGGCGTTACTAGCCAATTGTTTTTTTTTTTTTGGGGGGGGGGGCAAGGCATTTTTCGACTGGCTGGTAATTTTTACCGACTGTTTTCAAGAAAAAAACGACATTTAAAAAAAATCTACTGATTTTGAGAAAAAACGACTGTTTTGACCTAAAATCAACCGATTTTCAGAATAAACAACGGTTTTTATTAAAAAAAAATCAACTGTTTTGACGAAAAATCGCGGTGATTCGCGCCGACTCGGTTATTTTTTACCGACTGGCCGACCACATTGGTGAGGGGGGCGTCCCCCCCCCCCCCCCCCAGTCGTGACGCCCCTGAATGCAAATAATTAGTTTCATTTTTCTACACATTTTCCATATGCCTGCTACCATAAAAACACTTTGTTAGATCCATAGTCAATCTATGATCCCAGCCTCCCCATGTCTGGCCCTTCCGACCCGCGCCGCTAGATGACACAGCGACCGGATCGAGTCGTGGCTTTATCTTGGGTCTTGGGTGGGGGAGTTCTGGACGTTGCAAGTGCTAGAATGCTTATGATATTACTCTTTTAAGATTAGCCCAGTGTGATGCACATTAAATTAAAGTATTATGTACTACTGCATATCAATACATGCTACTTTTCCTTACAACTACCATACAGGCTACAAATTTTTCATTGGGATAATGGTATCTCCCACCTCCTCCCCCCACATGAATCAAATTCTTAAGTATCCAACTATCTCAGAACATCTTAGCAGAAACACCACATAGTGCGAGGTGTCCTTTAAAGATCTCGTCGAAGTCGTATTCGAGATTTGAAGTCTCCTGGAGATATCGTGATCTAAGCTCTCAGGTTCCTAACCTACCTCATCTTTAGAATTGAGAGAGGGGGGGGGGGGGGGTAATTTTTTCACCCGCTGTTGTACCTAGCTTTCCTTGTCTGAACTTTTGAAACTTATGACCTTATAAGAGATATCGACAAAGAAGAACTCTCAGTGGATACACAGCTGAAGATCTCAGCTGTTAAGGTAAAGAAAAAATGGTAAAAGAAAGACAACAAAATATTGACAAACTAATAGTTTCCAAGGGAGGAGTTATTCCACTTTAAAAGTCTGCAGTTCCTCTTCATTTTGAGTGGTTCGAGTCAGTATAGTCTGAGGTTTAACAACATTCACACAAGCTTGGTCACTCAAAGTAGATTGTAATACATAGTCTACCTCTTGACACTTGTAGCATCCCTTCAGGGCAAAATTTTTGGAAACCCTGATCTTTGGGCACTTCTTTGCATGGGTAGTAAATTCATAGAATCCTCTAAAGCCTATTGATCTGTAAGAGATGTCGGTTCTGCTTACTCTGCCATTTCAAACTTTTTCTGTCAGTATCAGTTTTTCGTACTGGTTTACATTATTCTTCCTGTGTTTTCTGAGAGGGGGTTTCCTTAGCCTGGCATTGTTTTGAGTTGATCAGCATCTCCACAAACTGAAAATTACCGGTATCTGAAAAGTCAGTCTTGGAAGCAATAAATGAATCAGTCGATAATTTGCTTTGAAACCGAAGCGGGGCACATTCCAGATGTGGTGTGGTCAAGCAGTAAATACACAGTTAACAATTTATGTGAAACTTATATGAAACTTCAACAGACAATCAGTACTACGGGTATAATAGCGTCAACTACCGGTATTATGACAAAGCTCTTCCCCGACCGTTTCATGAGAAGCTCCCGGCGTTTCTTGCCAGCAGCCTAGCTTAGCCGTAAGTTAATACTCTATATGACTAAGTCCAAAACACGCGAGTGATCCTCGGGAAGAAGGAGAAAACGTAGCACTAACGACTCAAACTCATCAACTCAATCTTGTGTTAACCAATTACAGCGATGTTTGGGAGCAGCTGTGATACCGCTTCCGGCTCTTCCGCTAGGTAGAGGCCGATTTTGCATAGGCAAGAAGAGTTAGTCATCACGAGCAGAGGCGTTACTAGCCAAAATGTTTGGGGGGAGGGGGTCAAGGAATTTACCGACTCGCTTGTAATTTTTACCGACTGTTTTTGCAGAAAAAACGGCCGTTTTCAAGCAAAAAACGACAGTTTCAAAAAAATCGACTGTTTGGTGGAAAATCGACTGATTTCCAGAAAAATCGACTGTTTTAATGGAAAAAAAAATCAACTACTTTGGCAAAAAATCGCGGTGCTTCGCGCCGACTCGGTTATTTTTACCGACTGGCCGACAACATTGGGTGGGGGGGGGGGGGCGTCCCCCCCCCTGGTCGTGACGCCCCTGATCAAGAGTATCGGAGCATGGTTTCCTAACTTAATTTCACGTCAAATGGTTTGTATCAGTTGGCATTTTCACAAGTCTGTCTTTGTCTGTATTTTCACAAGTTTTCACAAGTCTGTCCCTGGTACACATACACAAATCCTAAATATTGGGGCATTGTGCTCCAGTGTTAGGGTATTCTCCAACGAGACAACGTAAAATCTGTAATCCCCATAAACTGGTTTTCATGGGGGTACTGTCCCCTCTCTCCAATGTGTGCTTGGACGTTGGGGTGTACCCCCTACGTTGCGGCGGTGTCCGAAAATAGAGTATTTAGTTATGATTGGTCCGCAGGAGTTGTGAAACGCGAATTGAACGAACATAGCAGATCCGAAAATTTACCTTTTTGAGAATATTTTAGTCGGTGAAAGATATTTAATTTTACAGACTGAAATCGAAGCCCCATTGCCCATTTTGGTTCATTGAGTGAGAGTGCCTGTATACCGTATATTTATGGACTTTTATTTACAGATTCACTTGGCAGTTACCCTGGTACACAATCAGTGCAAGACTCCACCCTTAGTACACTAGAAAAACAGTTAGAACGGGAATTAAAGGTAAGGGACACTTGATAATGGGAATGTGTTTTGAGACGGTTTCGATGTTTCAAGTTGCCCCAGTCTTGTTTGTCAAACACGAAGTTCAAGTTGATGTCTTTAATTATTTCTTTAGAAAATTTTTCCTAGGACTTAGAAATGTTTCTTTTCAATCAATCAATCATTTATTAATACCAAATATCCATTGGATAGCGTAGGCTGACGACAAATTAATCGTACACTACACGACAAAAGAGACAATTAGAATATTTATATACAATTGGTTTGTTAAATTAATTAAAATACAACACTAGATATACGGTAAAACACTAAAATACATTGTCGAATTTTAATAATATTGTCTGTAGGCCCATCGGTTATTTCTTTATGTTTTTGTAGCGTCGTCATAGTGTTGAATAAAATAAGGTACAAACGAGTACCGGTAGAGATATCTTGTTGATGCCTAGACGGGTTGTTGTTTTAACTTTCGCTTCCCAGCTTCTAGATTTGAGCGTGTCCTCGGACGATTCTCGGTGGTTTCTCGTATTCTGGGAGAATATGTCGATGCATTTCAGAATTTGGAGTATGTATTGAGTTCCAAAAATCGGAGATTGGTTTTGGAGTTCCAGGACTCGAAGATCGATTTTCTATAGGACAAATGATACAACATATGATGAAGAAGATCAAAGCCGCCCTTTGTTTGTCAGTTCGCCATTACTTGTTTTGTTTAGCTTTAATCGTGCCACTCGTGCTTTTCCCTCTGCCGGGAATATTTGATAATTTATGTGTATACAATTAGTGAAAATAAGAAATGAACCTGAACCTAATCCCATTTTTCAGCCTTGGTCGTAATATCAGTTGCTTAAGGCAGGGGCGTCCCGAGCCTTTCTTCATTGGGGGGGGGGGGGGGGGGGGGCGAGCCTGGTAAAATTGACCGAATCGTTACCTAATTTTTACTGAAAAAAAAATCTAAAAACACAGCGAGTTGCCTTCATGAAGCAACAACTTAAAAAGTTGCAGAGTACATATAAACAAGTCTAAAGAGAAAAATTGGTGCGTTTTCCCGCTTTTTCGCTTCTGTTTTTTTTTCATGGATACGCCGCATGGATACTTTTACCTTTGGAAGACCTTTCCAGATTTGCCAACAGGACTTGAAATAATCGCAAGAAACGATGTTGCTGCATAGCCACAACGTCGCTAACGGCGGTACCCAGGATCAATTAAGGCGCCGCAGGCGAAATTTTTTGAATCTAGCAACATTTAACTACTTCCCATCCTATGCAAATTCTTGCTTTTAACATGGTTCAAGCCCCCCAAAACCCCAAGCCTCAAACGCCAACTAAATGACGCACCTTTTGTCTAACTAGTGAAGATTGCGAAATGCGCCGCATTCGAAATTTTGTGGAAACACTGATGGTAGAAATGCCTTTTTGCGATCGCAAGATTACCTATTAAACCCAGAGCTTTCTGGCGAAACGAAAGGGGCGATCCATGGTAAAGTAGATACAAAGTACATTTGTTCGGAATTTACAGCAAACCAAGTAGGCTAGTTTTCACGTCAAGAGACCTGCTTATTCCTGAAGTACTACAGTCGTAAGAAGTAAAAAAATGAACAGTAACCAGCTGAAGCTACCGTTTAATCGTAAAGAACGAGAGCTAAATATATGCCACTTAACTTACCGAACTCAATAACTGGGTTGAAGCAAATAATGAATTCGTACTGTACCGAAAAACGAACTAAAAAAATAAGGAACAGATCGAGAGCGGAATAACAACCGAATTTCATAATCGAATAAAACTCTTTTTACAACTACCTAAAACAACCGAATTCGGCAAGTCTAGTGTAGAATCGGACTAAAGAAAAATCCGGTGAATTACCGTATTCGGTGACGATTCAGAACCAAATAAGTCTCACCGAATTTAATTATGAAATGGACTGACCGAATGCGGCCGAACTACCAAATTCGGTAAAGAATGAGACCAAATAAACAGGTTAGATTTATTCAAACAATGTTTACAACGGGTACGTCAGCTACGATTCTTCATCAGCGATATTTCGGCCCTTTTTGGCAAGGGTCCTCGTCAGGCTGTCAATGCTCTGGTTCAACTTCGGGGAAGGAAACAAACCTGTAATCAGATAATCAGATAATCAGATTACAGGTTTGTTTCCTTCCCCGAAGTTGAAGAATGAAGAATCGTAGCTGACGTACCCGTTGTAAACATTGTTTGAATAAATGTTTCAAAGTCAGCTTGGGCTCAAAGAATATTTAAACAGGTTAGATCACCGAATTTACGAAGGAACGAATCGAATGCGCCGAAATCGATGCGGACTGAAACAAAAGTTGGATGAATTATCGAATTCGGTCACGAATCAGAACCAAATGAATCTGATTAATGACCGAATTAATGAATGGACTGACCGAATGCGATAGAACAGATATGAACTTCAGAAAAATCCGACGAATTACCGAATTAGCTAACGAACGAGACCAAATAAACAGGTTAAATCACCGAATTTACGAAGGGACGGACCGAATGCGGTGAAATCGATGCGGAGTGAACAAAAGTTGGATGAATCAGCAAATTCGGTAAAGAAAGGGGAGCCAATAAACACGTTAAATCATCCAATTTGGAAATACCGGGACAAACGGCTGACCCCCCCCCCCCCCCCTTCCTCGGGGAGCACGATAACTCTCGAAGGGAACGAGATATTTTGATGAAGCTTGGTGGGAGGATCCTTCGAGGCAAGGGAAAGGTCGAGTTCGTAGATGGGCTCTCTAGCCCTACATTTAGGGGTGGGGGAGGGGTTCAGTTTAAGGGGCGAACAAATGTTTTTAAACATATAATGAGATAGTCGATTTAGAGGTAGGAAGACATGTTAAACACGAATATGAAAACCGTTTTCTCGCCGGACAAGTAGTTCGCCCGAAATCCGGCCAAAACTGGAAAGTTTGTTAAAAGTCAGGGTTTTATCTGACGTTGATTAGATGCCCGATTTAGGGGGCAAGGAGACATGTTGAATCCACTTATGGCAATCATTTTCTACCCGGGCATATAGTTCGCACGGATTCCGGCTGAAACCGGAAAATATATTAGAAGTAAAAGTTTTATCTGAAGTTGATTAGATGTTCGATATACGGGTAAGGAGATACGCTGAATTTGTGTTTGAGCTTTAGCTTTTGCAAGACAAGTAGTTCGCCCGGAATCCAGTCGAAACCGGAGATTTTCCAGAAGTAATGAAGGAAGATTTCAATTTTGTCAAAGTAGATATGACGTATAGCCTATACACGCATGCTGAATCCATATCTGAACTTGGTTTTCTCGATGATTAGCCATTGGCCTTCTTCTATTTCTAAATCTTAAAGCACAACTCTTACTGGAGATGATCTTTTCCCCATGAAACGGATCAAAAAAATGTTTTCCGAAAAGATCATTACTTTCCATCTGAAGTTAGCGATTCTCTTGTTAGAGCTTGTCGACTCTATCCTCCCCTCCTGCTCTCCGACGCGGCGGCTGGGCGCAAAACGTTTGAAAACTGAGCGCACCGTGGTTAAAAAGTTGGAAAACTAAGCAAATAAAAGAAGTCAAAACAGAAGATTTTCATATCCTTATATGTGAACGAGTCGTCAGCGGACACTGAAGATTCTGGCAAACTTTGCGTTGTGTGCCGGGCAAAACTCGGCACATCCAAAAAAGCGCTAAAGGTTCGTAGGCACAAAATGAAACAATGGAGAAAGGTGGGGATTTCAGAAGCTTATGATTGTACAAGGGAGCTAGGTATGTAATAAAAGGTAGAATAAGCAAGAGGGGTCCTTTAATAGTAAACATGTTCAAAGAGTTTGCCGAAGATAGGATATCTACAAGACCCATTTGTCTGGATCAAATATTAAATTTTTGGTATCCAGTCGAACCCTTTGGTCTTGTTCTCTTTCTTCAAAGCGTTGCCCAAAAAAACAGGCACTGCGTGGGGCAATGCCGCTTACGGACGCTGTGCCGGAAAAGGGGGTTTGCGATAAAAAGGCACTTTGCGTGAGTCCCTTGAATCACCCAACTATTCAAGGGGCTTTCGCGGGTTTAGGTATCTGTTCGAGGGGGAAATCGCAGTGATCTTGGGGAGTGCATAGGTTCCTGTCACTAGATACATAACAGGAAAAAAGACAAAGCAATGAATCACTGGTGGTTCAGTTGACTAGCGGAAGATTATATTCTCCTTAATCGATAGTTCTTGCATTAAATTAGTATCGTCGGTACGACGGGCCCTTTTTCAAACGGGACTTCGCTCTCCAGTAAAATTTCCTATTTCGACAGAATAGTTTGTAAACGGACCACTTTGTTACAGGACGACTTGCGCTGTTTACTGTTTGGGTTCCAGTATTTTAAAATAGTCGAATACTTTACAACTAGGCCGTGCTTTCAACAAGCAACCCACGGCTTTGGCTGTTAAAGCCTTTTGCCAGGCCCGTTGACTACTAGCAAAAACAGGGTAAAATTTACACAACCGTTTTTTTCTGATAGGTAACCTTTCACGCCCGTCTTGAAACGAAGTAAAACATACGTGAAACAGTAAAACAAACAGAATAAAATTAGATTTTTTAATTAATTTATCTTTTTGATGTAGATGAAACAAGGAGCTGAGAACATGATCCAGCAATACCAACAAACGAAAGACAAAGAATCCCTGGAGAGAGCTAAGAAAGTCTTCACCGACTCGAAAGCAAAGGTGGACTACCTGAAGATGAGCATAGCGAAATTGCATGACGAGGAAACAAATGGGGTCAATAAATCCAAAAAAGGTAAATATCATCACAAGTGAAAGTCAGGTAGTGGACCTTGGAATCATCTTCCTGAAATCGGTTTGTACCCAAAAGCACAAATCAGTCTACTGTTTACTGCATGTACATTGTATTATTAGCCTATCATATTTCGTTCTCGTTAGAAGATGACACTGTTCGATATTTAATTTGACCTCTTTCCTGCCTCCGCCTCCGGGTATCGATACTATTATTTACTATTATTATTGTCGGGTTGTGAGTTTGGACGAGTACTATTTTTTTTCTTATCTTTAGTTTTCAATTTATCTCGTTCCTTTGCCATTCATGCTTCGCTCTCTGCCGGGAGTATATGATTATTCATGTGTGTAAGTACTAAGTACTGACAAGAATAAAAGAACCTTGCCTAAATCACCGTAGATATTGGGGGGATTTATGGCGATTTCTTTTACATTTTATTATGTTGCTGGCCAAGTTGACTGTGCTGTATCTCTGTTTATACTTCCCTTAAAGCTCCCGCGACCGTACACTGTAAAAAGATTCTCCGAGTAAGGATTAAAGTTAACTGCAGTATTTGCTACTGGGATTAGTCTTATCTCAACTGAGATAAGATTAATCCGAATTAGAGAAAAAGTTATCTTTTTAGAGGCAAGATTAATCCCAATAGCGAATACTGTTTTTCATGGCACTTGCAGCCTCTGGCTCAAGTGCCATATACCGATCACAATTCCGTCTGTCGGTCTGTCGATCGGTCCGAGTTTTTTGTCCCACTTATCCGAGTTAGGGTACTTCCAGATGTGCTAGGACAATGAAACTTGGCAGGCGTATCAGGGACCCGACCAAACTAACCTGGAAATAATCAGTTTCCCGATCCGACCATATGCGGGGGAGTGCGGGGCGCTGGAAACTTGAAAATTTAGGGCATTTTGTCACTTTTTTCCGAGTTAGGGTACTTCCAGATGAGCTAGGACAATGAAACTTGGCAGGAATATCAGGGACCTGACCAAAGTAACCTGGAAATAATAAGTTTCCCGATCCGACCATATGCGGGGGAGTTGGGGCGCTGGAAACTTGAAAATTTAGGGCATTTTGTCACACTTTTTCGAGTGAAGGTACTTCCAGATGAGCTAGGACAATGAAACTTGGCAGGAATATCAGGGACCCGACCAAACTAACCTGGAAATAATCAGTTTCCCGATCCGACCATATGCGGGGAAGTGGGGGCGCTGGAAACTTGAAATTTAGGGCATTTTGTCTCACTTTTTCGAGTTAGGGTACTTCTAGTTGTGCTAGGACCATGAAACTTGGCAGGCATATCAGAGACCCGACCAAACAAACTTAGAAATAATCAGTTTTCTGATCCGACCATTTGGGGGGGGGGGGTGGAGGGCAGGGGAATCCGGGAAATTGAGAAGTGTGTAACTTTCGAACGGATGATCGGATTGTAATGAAACTTCATAACTGAATAGAATATATATCTGTAATGTCCCGTTTAAAGTCTTGACCGGATTCGGTAGCCAGGGGGGAGTTGGGGGGGGGGAGACCGGAAATTTCAAGAAACGGTTAGAATTGAGGGATCGGAGTGAAACTTGCTGGGAAGAACAAGCATCTGCTCTAGATAAGTCCTTTAGACCATTGTATTGGATCCGGACACTTATGGGGGGGGGGGGGGTCCCGGAATTCCGGTGATGGTGGTTTTGGGGATTTTCACGATGAAACTTGGCAGGCATATCAGGGACCCAATCAAACTGACTTCAAAATAAAAATTTTTTCGATCAGATAATGGTGGGGTGAGTGGAGGGAGGGGAATCCGAAATTTTCAGTCATGCGTAATTTTGGAATGGGTGATCGGATTCGGGTGAAATTTAAGAATTGAACAGAGGACATTTCTCCGATGATTTTTTTCATATCCGGACCGGATCCGGCAACTATTGGGGGGGTGGGCGGAAAATCCGTGACCCGTTTAGAATGGAGGGATCGGGATGGAACTTTGTGGGAAGAACAAACAGATGCTCTAGGTAAGTCATTTGCGGAATCGGATTGGCTACGTGCACCGCGGGGGAGCTGGGGGGGGGGGGGGGTGGACCGGAAATCTTGAGAAACGGTTAGAATGATGGTATCCGAGTGAAACTTGCTGGGAAGAACAAACATCTGGTCCATGTAAATCTTTTACATAATTTGACTGGATCCGGACACTTGAGAGGGGGGGGGGGAGGAGGGGGTTTCCCGGAATTCCGTTTTTGGGGGGATTTTCACGATGAAACTTGGAAGGCATATCAGGGACCCGGTCAAACTGACTTGGAAAAAAAAAATCCTCGATATGATAATCTTGGGGGGGGGAGTTGAGGGAGGGGAATCCGGAATATTGAGTCATGCGTAACTTTGGAACGGGTGATCGGATCCGAGTGAAATTTAATAATTAAACAGAGGACATTTTTCTCTGGTGACCTTTTTCATTTCCGGACCGAATCTGGCAATTATTGGGGGGAGGGCGGAGAATACTTGACCCGCTTAGACTGGTGTGATCTGGATCGAACTTCGTGGGAATGACAAACAGATGCTCTGGATTAATCATTTACAGAACCGGATTGGCTCCGGTTATTGTGGGTGGAGTTGGAGGAGGGGGGGGGGTCTGGGATTCCGGTGATCGCGCGTTAAGGTACTTCCAGATGAGCTAGGACGATGAAACTTCGCAGGAATATGGGAGACTCAACAACATTTGCTTAGAAATTGCAACTTCCCAAATCCGATTATTCCTTAAAGTACCAATCTTGACCGCAAAGTAAAAAAAATACTTTTAAGCAATATATGCATTTTCATGATGCCCATCAGCACATTAGCAGTTTTGCCTCAAGGGTTTTGCTTACAAATGAAGTTCCAGCTCCCTTAGAGTGCGCATCTCAACCGCAAATCGAAACTTACTTTTGATCAATCAAATCATCTTGACCCATGCAAGTGCCATATGAGCTTACAGCTCTTGTTTGTTTAAGTGTAGTGGCGTTTTCCTGCTATTTTTTTGTTGCCCTTGCCATCCGCTTTCATCTAGGAACATCTTTTCCCTCGAGTTTCCAGTAACGCGCATTTGCCTTCAGAACAGTTCCAAGACATATTTCCTGTAACATATTCCTGCTTACGTCATGTAGTCTGTCATCTGACACCCCGATCGGGAATGGACCCGCCCTCAGGTTTACCTAACGATAGCGGAGGGGGCTTAGGTGCGTTTTGGGATCCCGAATCGTAAGTGACGGGATACCAAAGACTTCGCAAAAGTTGTCCGTCTGTCAGCTCGAAGGGGATGAGATTTTGTTCTAATTTCGCGTGGTGAATCTTTGTGTCGAAGTGCAGGTCTAGTTCGTAGATAGGCTCTTTAACCCAATATTTAAGGGGGGGGGGGGGGTCAAATCAAGGTCGAACCGAATTTGTTTTAAAAGCTAATTAGACAGTCTATTAGAGGTAAGGAGACATGCTGAGTCCAGGACTGAACTTCACTTTCTCATCCGACAAATAGTTTGCCCGGAATCCTGGAAAAAAACGAAAATCTGTTAAATGTAAAATTTTTATCCGAAGTTGATTTGAGGTTCGATGTAGGTGTAATGTAAGGAGACATGTTGAATTCATTGTTGAACTTTATTTTCTTCCGGACAAGTAGTTCGACCGGAATTCCGGCCAAGACCGGAAATTTGGCAGAAGTAAGGGAGGAAGTTATAAAACCCAGTGGGATGGACCTAGACTAGTCCTGGACCTAGAAGTCCACTAAATATTAAATTGTGTTGGGATCCCATCGAAAACCTTGGTCTTGTTACCAGACGACGTTTGGAATTGAGATTCTCGGGGTTGCTGAGTGGGCTGTAAGGTTTAAAGTCCGCCGTGATCTAAAAGAAGGAGTCTATGTCTTGTGGGCATAACGTAGTTTCAGGAAGTTTCAACCCTCTGTTTTATATTTGATGGTGGAAAACGGATACGTCAGCTGAATTTTATTGGAGCTATATTTCAGATCCTCTATTGTCAATCCAGGATGCGGTCACTTACCGTTTTTGCAGAGATTGACTAATCATCCAATTTAAAACATAGGCTACCCCAGTTTTGGATCCGAAACCTTTCTTGTCTATTATTACCATTGTCCCTGTGGGTTTGAAGGGAAGATTCGAGTCGAAAACTACGTCCCTATCTCAGCTATATGAGGGGCCTAGTGGTTACAAGTGTCCCAGCTAGTTCTGATGGGCATATCCAGAGATTTTTCGCTGGATTTGCTCATGCATCAATCAATCAATCAATCATTTATTAGTACCAAAATATCCATTGGATAGGCATAGGCCGACGACAAAGTTATCGTACACTACATGACAAAAGAGACAGTTAGAATACGTATATACAATTGGTTTGTCAAATTAATTAAAATACAACACTAGATATACGGTAAAACACTAAAATACATTGTCGAACTTTAATAATTGTCTGTAGGCCTCTCGGTTATTTCTTTATGTTTTTGTAGCGTCGTTATGGTGTTGAATAAAATAAGGTACAAACGAGTGGAGATATCTTGTTGATGCCTTGACGGGTGGTTGTTTTAGCTTTTGCTTCCCAGCTTCTGGATTTGAGCGTGTCCTCGGACGATTCTCGGTGGATTCTTCGTATTCTGGGAGAATATGCCTATGCATTTCAGAATGGAGGCATTCGTACCCGAATTTCATCAGCGAATTATGTCGTCGTTCGGTTAAAGTTTCCAGTTTTAACAGTGAAAGACTTTCATTATACGACGTATATGCACTGCTGAGTATTATTTTACAAGCACGCTTCTGGAGTCTTTCAATCTTCGTTTCTTGGTCCTGAGTGAGTCCAGCGTGCCATACTTCGCTGCAGTATTCGAGTACTTGTCTTAAATATGTTTTGTATAGTGTGCAGAGCACTTCATGTGAAAAATCAAAACGCTTTAGGTAAGCAAAAGATCTGAGGTGGATCACACCATTTTTTATGATCTTCTGTACATGAGGTCCCCATTTGACATCGCTAGAGATTGAGAGTCATAGAACTTTGACACACTCGACGACTTCAGGTCAGCCTCCAGTTCCACAGGAAATGGTTTCGATTTTGTAAAATTAATGCGGAGGACAGCGCTCATAGGCTTTCGAAGTCGTTTACAGTGTACATAATAGTTTTGTAGCCCCCATGCGGTGTACACAGGCCCGTATCCAGGAATTTATTTCAGGGGGTGTGGGTTGCCTGCGGGTCGGACAAAAAAGTACAAAAAAGACATAGATCACAGGGAAAAGCCTGTAAAAATGATGTTTTTTGTTTGTTTCGGGGGGGGGGGGGGGATTTCAACCCCCTAACCCCCCCCCCTGGATACGGCCTTGGGTGTACACCACTTTTCTAAGAGGAGGGAGTACCCCTTGGGGCATGCAGCCGGAAATTTAGTTGACGTTGGTACAAAGTTGTATTCAACTTTTTTGGGCCATTCTGTCTTCTATGTTTTGGACTATATCCTATCTAAAAAGAAAGACCTGCTTTCTCTCCGAAAAAGTTATTTTCGTTACTGTAAATTCCTTCTTTACCTCCCCCCTTGGCATCGGAATAGAGTAATTATTCGTAAGTTCGGTGTTCCAGATATTTCGGAGAAATTACTAATGGTACATAGGAAGCTGTCGGGTTCAGCCTACTCTCGATTTTCCCCACACCACCCCCTTACCCCCCTGCTAGTGTTTTTGTATGTAAAGTTATTTTAGTATTTGGTTCCTTTCTTTTTCTTTATTGGACTCCACTTGTTTTTCCTCTGGAATTTGTGGGTAAGAAATAAATTATTATTATTATTATTGAAGTAGTATTATATTAGGCGAGTCGTTAGTAAGGCGAACCTAGGCGGTTTAGTTGTCTGCTTTTATAAACTTCAAATGATTTCGATGAATCAGGTCGCCTTGGCGACATGATAAGAGCTCTCTAATGTAATGCGTTTATGTTCTACGTTACTTTAGATTGCTATGCTTTCGTAGGGATAGCTTTATCAGTAAATGGACTTCCATGCGATAGGGAGCGAACTAGACTTGTGCACAAGAAGCCTCTCAAAGGTTATTTAAAGGGCTTATCCGGGGCATTCTTAATGTGTGATAACATGTTAGCCTCATCCGCCTTCAGAACGTCTGCATAAAGTCAATTCCGTGTCTTCTGTTTGTATTGCAACTTCTTCGCGTTCGTTAAAGTTTAACCGAATAGGGTTGAGATCCGACAGTCTAGTTAAAGACCTAATCCAAACATTCTGTTTACCTTCACTTTCTGATCGCAAGCCACCAGTTTATTTAGATTTGAACTTGATTGCCGGGTTGCTGTTTGGCTCGAGAAAAAACCCACGCAGAATTTCTTCTTTTCCAGATGACGAAATTAATTATTTTTTTTATGTCTTCAGGAGTACTACACTGGTCTTGGTTTTTTAATTGATTTGTATCTGTAATAAACAGTTGGAGCATTAGATGGAAATTATTATTTTGATCCTGGGCTCACTACGTGCCATAACGGCTGTCCCGGATAATCGGCTGAGATTTAGTCCAGACCGAATTATTTCAAACGTAGCAATTTTTTTTTTTTTTAATTTGCTCATTGTTTGACGGTCTTTTTTATGGTTTTGAACATTCATAGTGGCAGTATGGATGGTTATCATTGTGTTTGTGGTAGAAAGACCATTTTTTGTGGTCCGCTTTAAACATCACTTATTCACTTATATAGACCCGGTAAAAATGCGTTACTTCATTTATCTGCCATCTACAGATAAATCTTATTCTTTCGGATTTGTGGTACCTCTATGTGCCCGTATGCTTGGAATGTTTAACAACTACAAAAAAATACACACAAAAATACTACAAAAATAAAACAATTTTTTTTAGATTCTTTGCGAAACACCTTCCACTCATTTTCCTACCCTCTTCAGCCCTGACTTTTCCAGGTTTAGCGTCTTTTATGTGCCCGTCCCTCTATGCTTAAAATGTTTACCAACTACAAAGGTAAGCCATTGCGAAAAATAAACCAAAAATTTTAGATTCTTTGCGAAACACCTTCCCACTCATTTTCTACTTTCGTCAGCCCTGACTTTTCCGGGTTTAGCGTTTTTTACCTTGGAAAAGCAGGCTTTTTTTAAATTCAAATTCTCCGTGTCCGAGTGAGTTTTCAATGGTCGTGCAAGCAGCACACATTATGAACGTTGTTCCTAGAGTCTCGGATGAAAAAATACAAAATCTCATAGATGGGTCAAAATATTCTTGTGTTTGCAAATATCTTACATAAAAATAAGCTTCCTTTTCAGTTAAACTTTAAGGACTTGTCAGTTCAGGCGGCTTCGAGTATGCCAAGGCGGTAACATGGCCTTCTGGCCCGACAAGACAAAGTTGGTCCAGACGCTGAGAATTTGAATTTCAACAAACGCGTGCATTTCAGTGGCTAGTGAAGCGGAAATGTTCACCTCCAGATTAACGCATTTTCATCGGATCTTCAAGCCTATTCAAGTGAATAAGCGATGGGTAACTAGACTGTCATATCTCAGCCCTATTCGGTTAAATTTTAAGTTAACCAATATAATGAGATACACACCCGTGCTAAACTGATACGTCAGATGAATTACACTGTAAAAAAAAAACCTTGCAGTATTTGCTACTGGGATTAATATTGTCTCTATTGAGATAAGAGTATTTCTAATTCGGATTAATCTTGTCCCAGTAGAGATAAGATTAATCCCAGTAGCAAATACTGCAGTTAACTTTAATCCTTTCTCGGAGAAACTTTTTATAGTGTATATTGTTTTGGTCTTTCGTGGCAAGGGCCCTCTTCAGGCTTTAAAGTTTAACTGAAAAGGGCTGGGATAGGATGACCTAGTTACCCATCACTTATTCACTTAAAGAAGCTTGAAAGTCCGGTTAAAATGCGCTACTTCATTGCTCAGCTATTTACGAATAATCAATTCTCATATAGTGGAATTTTCCTGTGAGATTCATGGTACCTCTATGCGCTTGTACCTGTGTTGTATGCTTATGAAAATGATTTACGAAAAATAAGTGTTGACGCAGTGAGCTATGTTCCGCAAGATGATCACTGGCCACTGAAAAGCCGCGTATGTATTGAGATTCAGTTTTTGTGTCATAGTAGAAATTTGCGTTGTGAGGACGGCCGCAGATATTCTGAACGTCACAACAGAGCAAATAGTTAAAAAAAAAAATCCTTAACACAGTCCAAATAATGCAGTGTGTTCAGTTAAATGACAAACAAATAAATTGGCTTTTCAGTTAAACTTTAAGCACTCTCAGCTATGATTCGCAATCAGCTGGGCTGAAGGAATATTTATGAGTTCTGTTTTATGTTTACACTTTGTATTCTAGATTCCGATGACTATGGGATCATGTCCAGTTTGGACGAGCGGATCGAGGAGTTGAGGCGGCACTTGCGAATTGAAGCTGCGGTTGTCAAGGGGGCGAAAAATGCCATTACTCTTCTTCAGGGGGTGAAAACTGACAAAAAAGCTTTATCGGAGGTTAGTATTTCACTGACATATCTAACTGATAGAACGATTAGCTGGAGAGGCCAACCAGCAGAGCCAAGCATCTGCCAGGATCACCAGGAGACCACCACTGTGTAATGGGAACCTTTTGCGATGACGTCATCTCCCAACTCCGCGCACTGATATCCTCACTATAGCGATAAGGAATAATCTGACTGCTGTTGCACTAGCACAAAGTGCTAGTTGCACTTTAAAAAGTTTCTCCGAGTAAGGATTAAAGTTAACTGAAGTATTTACTACTTGGATTAATCTTATCTCTACGAAGATAAGATTAATCCCAATTCGAGATAAGATTATCTTTTTAGAGACAAGATTAGTCCCAGTAGCAAATACTGCAAGATTTTTTTTTTACAGTTTGTGTACATTGGCGGAACTAGGGAGAGTAGGGGAAGGGCAGCTGTCCCCCCACGAAAAATCCTGTCGGTAATACGTCATGTGTACCAGGTTGTTCAAGGAGGTTCAGAACTACACTGTAAAAAAATCTTGCAGGATTTGCTGCTGGGATTGATCTTGTCTTTCTTGAGATAAGATTATTTCTAATTCGGATTAAAGGACCCCTCTTGCTTATTTTGCCTTTTAAATATACTTAGCTCTCATATGAAGCTATAAGCTTCTAAAATCCCTACCTTTCTCCATTGTTTAATTTCATAACTACGAATTTTTAGTGCTGTTTAAGCCTTGCCGAGTTTTCCCTTCACCCAACGAAAAGTTTGCCGGAATCTTCAATGTCCGATGACAGTTCTTTCACATAAGCATGTGATAATCTTTTGTTTATTACTTCTTTTATTTGCTTTAGTTTTCCCAATTTTTAGCCAAAGCACGTTCAGTTTTCAAATGTTTTGCGCCCAGCCGCCGCGTCGGAGAGCAGGAAGGCTGGACATAGTCGACAAGCGCTAACAAGAGAATCGCTAGTTTCAGGTGGAAAGTAATGGTATTTCCAAAAACTTTTTTCTGATTCATTTCATAGGGAAAATATCATTTCTATAGTAAGAGTTGTGCTTTAATCTTATCCCAGTAGAGATAAGAGATATGATTAATCCCAGTAGCACTGCAGTTAACTTTAATCCTTATCCGGAGAAACTTTTACAGTGTAGTCAGAATAGAAATGGTCATAATTTAGTTTTTTTTTGGGAATGAAATACAGCCTAGTTAGGCTGTTCAAGACAGGGTAATTGAAAATGTTCATTTACCGTCAAATGAAACAGTACAACCTAACATCGATATCTGTAACTTAATCGCTGTGTAGAAGGAATCTGGGTATCGAGCCACTGTAGCTGCCAATTTGTGGTATTTTGTTACCATATGGCTTCGCGGTGGGATAATTTAATTTCCCGTCGTGTGATAGTAATTTGGAGTAATTAATTTTATATCATGATCGTCAGGATGTGATTAGGAGCTATTTACTCTTATCATGGGCAATAATGTGCAGTTTTAGTGGAAGATTTGGAGGAATTGAATGAAAGAGACTACTCTGTGGAGGAAGGGTCATGTTGAAAAGACTATTCGGGCAAATATTATCCATTCAATTAACGGCCATCTAGGGCCTTTAGTTCTGCTTACTTTCGATAAGAGGGCCTATAAGACGAACAAACATAAAGACTATGTTCCATCATCAGGCCCGTATCCAGGAATTTATTTGGGGGGGGGGGGTGCCTGCGGGTCGTACAAAAAGACATAGATCAGAGGGAAAAGCCTGTAAATTTTTTTTATTTTTTATGTTTCGGGGCGGGGTTTCAACCCCTAACCCTCCCCCCCTCTGGATACGGCCTTGTCCACCATACTTACCGTAGTTGCTACGCATCACGTCACGGATCCTGGCTTCTTGGCGTCAATGCTGGAACGCATTTTCTTTTTTTCGGCAAAATATCGTGCAAGGGGGTAATGGGGTCAGTCACGTCACAGAGATCGTAGTGAGCATGATTACTACGCTCCCGAGCGTGGTAAGCAAATAGTTACTATTAGCTACCATTTTAAGAAGGTTGGAGCGGTCAGCGTAGTAACTTATCACGAGATTGGAACGAAAATAGTAACTAATTGTTACTTTTGTTAGATGGCTGGAACACGCTCAAAGAAAGAAGGTTGTTACATTGTCTGAACTTCGTCAACATCTAACACTAGAAAAAATATACAAAAATTGCACGGCCGTAGCATGGCCTAGAGTTGAGGAAGATATGAGACAGAGATATAAAAAATGAGACGAAGATGTAGAACATAATGATATAAAAAAGATTAGTCGAATATCTGTGTTATGACCGTTTCAGTCGGATGGAAAAGGTTAATGGAGGAACCCAGAATCGGGAGGATCGACGAAAAAGGTTAAGGACAAAACCATTCATAGAACTAAAGGATGAGGCTAACTAGAGCCAGTGACACTGACAGCGAGCAACTCTCAGACCCCAGAAGACATTTTCTGAATGGGTATACTGTATACTATCAAGTTCCCCGTTGTTCTTGAAACAAAAAAAATATAAGATACTTAAAATATGCCAATTTTTAAAGAGTTTATTAGTTAAATAAAGATAAGTATTCATTTTTATAAGTAGTGAACTGAAAAAAATGCTCCTCAGCCGGGATTTGAAACCAGGACCCTCTGCTTACAAGGCAGGCGCTCTACCGTTTGAGCTACCGAGGGGCTTGTGAACAGAGTTCGCAAACCACTACAGTAGTCTGGTAGGAGCCGGCCATAGGAACAGTGATCCCGCCGGAAGGCAAATTCATCTAACCAGTTCACATCCCCATGTCACGGAAATTAATAATAATACATAGATGGCACTTTACACAAGGGACTTGTACCGTGACCAGTAAACCAGAAGCAGTTTTTTCGAATATAATTTATAAGTCTAGGACTCCATTGTCGGAGCCACGTAGACATACCAGGACCCACAAGGCGGGGTCTCGTGGTGAAAACCAAATATATAATTTTATTGGGGAAGACGCCCTTGAGTGATGTAAAGTGTATTGTAACCATCACATATTTTGTACGGCCAATAGGCTATTAAATAAATTCATTCATGCTAAAAAACTATGCATCAGCTGTCGCAATTTCTCACCACTGTGAAAGCTCACTACCTATCACGCGCAATCTTGATGAACGTCGACAACAAACGTTGTTTCTGACTGGTCTAAGGTCCTTGTTGAGCACCATTGCTTATTTGAACGTCGCATAACTTTGAACGGTCACTGAACACTAAAACCTGTGCCAGGTGACGTTTACTAAAATTAACCGTAAGTATTGCTTATTATGTTGCAAAAGGTAGCGTAAATTAGTTGCGGCGGTAGCCATAACTACGATAGCTGTTTTATTAAACGAATCTTGAATCTTGTAGTTACCGAAGATGTTTAATTTGTCATATTTAGCCGGATTTTGAAATATTTGATCTCAGTCTCCGTCTCTTTCTTCTTTAAAATTGTGCATCTTTTGCTAAAAAAAAAAAGCATAGCGTACAGCAACGGAAGAAGAAGCATATTCAAAAGTAGAAAAAAAGTTCAGGCTACAACTTGCTGTGTATGCCAGAAAAAAGCTGATTGTTATTTTTCCTTTATAATTGACTGTTTTATGAGCAAAAAATAAAATCAAGGTAGTGAAATATTAGAGGTGTTGAAATAGGCATACTGTACCGTAGTTGATCCTTTGCTCTCATTTAAACATGCAGACAAAGCTATAAAATAGGTCACAGTTTTGGGTAAGTCAAAATGAGGCTCCACAGTAGACTGGGGTGACAAGCAAGATACAATTTAGAAACGGGTCGTTCGTTTTGCATTGAAAATAGTTAAGTTGATACTTGGTGATCTGTTGCGATTTCAGATAATAGCCTGGGAAGAAGAAGACCGATGAAAAATTTGTAGCCTGCGTAGTTGTATGGTAGTTGTACGAAAAAGTTGCATGTAATACTCTGTAGTAGCAAAGAATACTATCATTTAATGTGCCTCCAGTATTATGTAGTAGTATCCAGTAGCATCCTGTCTTGCCATAGTAGCATCCAGTCTTGCTAATAGTAGCATGCAGTCGTATGCAGTAACACGGTAGCCTTGAAGTAGAAGCATGTAGTAGCATCAGCTAGTACTGCATGCTACTTTTTCGTACAACTTCGTACTACTATTTTGAGATAAACTTTTCATCGGGAGGTGCTTGCTAGTTTTGTGACTGTCAAACCCCTCGGTTTGGAGGAGGCGTGGACGCCCGGATAATAAATAACTACTGCTGAAAAGCCGGTGATGTGTTGACTTAACCAAGAAAATAATAATTTACAACTGCTAGCCACTGGTCTGACCGCGATACTGATCATTACTGTTAATATATGTATAATAAAAAAACGAAAATAAGCTTGAACTTACCAAACTTCTCGCAGATAGTTGTCATGATTGTCGTTTCCGTTTACCATTGAATAAAATAGGTTGATTTGTTGGTAGATTACCCAAATCGTGGACTACCGAAAAATATGGCATTATTCAAACATAACAGTAACTCTCACAAAAATACCATCTAACGTTGTAGCCTATAATATTATTTGATAACAATAGTGATATTAATAGATAAAAGCAAATGATCTAATATACGCCGCCATTTTCATTTGATTATTGTTGAATCCGTCGGCTCATGGAAAGGAATCCGATGGGGTTTCAATTAGCGTAGCGGTTAGCGATTTAAGTTCAAGTTGCATGTTTGATTATTTGTATTGTACATAACAGCTATTATAACATAGATATCTTTGACAGCATGAAAACCCTAATGGACCTGCGAGGGCGGTCAAAATAAATGCTTACTTTTAAATCAAAATATTTTTTTCAAAAAATGAGTGAACGCTGAAAGAAAAGGAACAAGAGCTAGAAGCTCACATGGCACTTGTAAGACTCGTCCAGAGGTTGAAATATGGAATGTGCCTTTTCGTGGGTTTGTTCTGATCATTTGTAAGCAAAACCCTTGAGATAAAAATGATCATGGACCCTCGAAAACCACGAGAATATATCGTTTGGTAGGAAGTATTTTATTTTCGAACTTGGCTGTAATGATGCGCACTTCAAAGGCGCTAGAAATCATTACTGTATATCGTCTGGTGAAAAGTATTTTTTTTTTTACTTTTCGGTTAATATGCGCACTTTAAGGGTGCTAGAAATTATTTTTAAGCAAAACCCTTGTGGCACAAACGATCATGGGCCGAAATGTATCGTTTGATCAAAAGTATTTTTTTTACTTTGCGGTTAAGATGCGCACTTTAAGAGAGCTAGAAATTCATTTGTTAGCAGAGCCCTTGAGGCAAAAATGATCATGGGCTGATGGGGACCTTGAGAATGTATAGTTTGCTTAAAAGCATTTTTTTATGGTCAGATTTGGGAGTGACGATTTATAGCCCAATCTTGTTGACTCTCTAATGTTCCAGCCAAGTTTCATCGTCCTAACACATCTTGAAGTACCTTAACTCGCGATCACCGGAATTCCCGCCCCCCCCCCCTTCCAACTGCCCCCACAGTGCCCGGCTGTGTAAATGATTTATCTAGAGCATTTGTTTGTTATTCCCATTAAGTTCCATCCGGATCTATCCAGTCTAAGCGGGTCGCGTATTTTCCGGTTCCCCCCAACAGTTGTCGGATCCGGTCTGGACATGAAAAAAAACATCAGAGACATGCCTCTATTCAGTTATTGAATTTCACTGTAATCCGATCACCGGTTCAAAAGTTACGCTTGACTCAGTATTCCGGATCCCCCCTCCCTCCACTCCCCCCACGATGATCGGATCGAGATGTTTTGTATTTCCAAGCCAGTCTGACGGGTCACTGATATGCCTGCCAAGTTTCTTCTTGAAAATCCCCAAAACAGCCATCACCGGAATTCCGGAAAACCCCCTCCACCCTCAAAGTGTCCGGATCCAGTCCAGTTGTGTAAACGATTTATCAAGAGCAGATGCTTGTTCTTCCAGCAAGTTTCACTCCGATCCCTCCATTCTAACCGTTTCTCGGGATCCGGTCCGGACTTTTAATAGGACATCTGAGACACGTCTTCTTTTCAGTTATTAAAGTTTTATTTGAATCGAATTATCCGTTCGAAATTTATGCACGGCTGAATTTTCCGGATTCCCCCCCCCCCCCCCCCAGATGGTCGGATCGAGAAACTCATTATTTCCAAGTTAGTTTAGTCGGGTCTCTTGTATGCCTGCCAAGTTTCATCCCTAGCACGTCTCGAAGTACCCTAATTCGCAATCGTGGGACAGACCGCCCGCCCGACCGACAGACGGAATTGAGATTGGTATATGGCACTTGAGCCAGAGGCTGCAAGTGCCATAAAAATAAACAAAGGAAATAATGGAAAAAAACATGCATCCGCCTAAAAAACCAGATCCAATAAACGAGGTAAACAGTATGAACGAGTTCGCTAGCCGGGCTCTTAGGAGCTGATAGTGGGTTTTGTAGCCGAAGCCTCAGGCATCTCCTCCTGGCATCAGTCATACGCAAGTCCATTTTTTTTTGGCACACTGATCCAGCGTTTGGGCACCATGCCCTGGAGCAAGGAGCCAGTACCCCCATAAAAATTTGTTGAATTGAAATAGTGAATGAAAATTTGTTTTTCAAACAGATTTTATCCGGGTACTGTGCCCTTGACCCAGGCCATGTTGCCGCAGCGTATGTGCACGTTGGGGCATGTCCTAAGGCTGGAGCACTGCAGTGCCCTAAAATTGAGGATTTGTGTTCAGTTCAGTTTATTCATAAAAATAAAAATCACCATTAACTGTTTATGGCCCCACCATAAGGCCTAACATAAGGACTGGCAATGGGCGGGGCTTATTCTTTATTCATATAGTCTTAAGGGAAACAAACAAAAGAATCAAAAAAGAAAGAGAAAGGAGAGAAAAAAGAAGAAGAAAAGAAGAATGAAGACATAACAGACTGAGAAGAAATACCAACTACCGAACGATCTTCCATAAAAAAAGCGCCCTTGTATCATTGTCTGGCATCGGTTAACATTCGACATGCCTCCATAGATGCGAAGAAGAGCTTTGGCGCCCTCGTTTTAAGTCTGTGGTCTTAATTTCACACGGGAGCATGATATGAGATCAAGTACAGCTAAGATGCCTACTTTATTTGAGCTATTGTTTTCCTCCCAACGTTTCTGGTTCCATCACTCCCTCCACTTCTCGGGATACGCACTGTATTTCTTATAATTGCCTTGTGCCTACTTTGCTGCTTGAAGTGGTTTTGAACAGCGAATATGGAAATAATTTTTTTTTAAATCCATGAAAATATAACAGCAACTTTAAAACTGTCCCTGAGGTAGCCCCAGCTTGGGAAATTAAAGGCCGTATTTCGGTTAGATCGTTATCACGTAACAAAGGTAGTACCATGAATTTCTGCGTAGATCGAGCTTTTCAAAATTACGCCACGATTCTGAGCAATTGTGGTCCTGTACCCATCTTTTAACAAGTGAATAATATAGTACGTAAACAATTGTAATTTAGTTGTCAAAATCGTGTTTTTTTTTTTATAGTATTTATATGTCACTGAATCGACCAGATGGTTTAGGCATAGTTCTGTTTTACACATTATATTTTGTACTCCTCAGTTTTGAGGAAAATAAATAAATAAATATAAATATGGTTTACGGGAAATACGTTTTGTAAAAGGTCTTTCAGGCTAAAACTTGAGGCTTTTAGGAGAAGGTTGCCATCAAGGCAAATTTAAAACAGTTAAAATCTTGTTTATTCTTAAGAGTGCTTACCTCCTTACTGAGCTCAGTGGTTTGAGGCTCCCACGGAATTGTTCCGTAGCAACGGACCATATTTCAATTTGCTGGTTTGTCATGATGATTCTTATAATTTTTTGATCACATACCAATACTATTTTGATCAGAGGCGTTACTAGCCAAATTTTTTTTTTTGAGGGGGGGGGGGCAAGGAATTTACCGACTGGCTGGTAATTTTTACCGAGTGTTTTTGCAGAAAATATAACATTTTTGAAAAGAAGTCTACTGATTTTTAGAAAAACCGAATGTTTTGAAAAAAAAATCAAATGATTTTCAGAAAAACCGACTGTTTTCATGAAAAAAATCAACTGTTTTGATCGCGGCGCTTCGCGCCGACTCGGTTTATTTTTTTACCGACTGGCCGACAAGATTGGGGGGAGGGGCGTCTCCCCCCCCCCAGTCGTGACGCCCCTGATTTTGATATATAGGTAGTAAACTAATGTAATAGCCCTTTGCCGACCATCGCAACATGAAATTAGGCTGACGAGAGCGAGAAATATCGCTTCAGAACACCAGCTCAGTTGTATTCTTCCCCTGTACTTGCGGGCTTGGCACTACTATTGTTTCCTGAATAAGGACTTCATTCTCGTCGCCACTCATAGGCCCCTCTTTTCTTCTTTCTTAGTCTGAATATACGTTTTTCAGCCGATATTGATACCAGATACAGACGAGTTATTATGGACATTATTGCCCAAGTTTGAGCGCGGTAGTAATCAGAGATGGGCGAATCCGAATCCGGATTCGAATCCAGGATTCGTTCTTCTTGCCGGATTCAAATCTTCCCGTTGTCACGCTTTATTCGGATTCGGACTCGGAATCCAAACCTTGAATCTTTAGAATCTACTCCAGTTTCTAATCTTTTCCCAACTTTTACACACTGTGCTCAAGGAATTGTCCTTAATGAGCCCCAAATTCGTTCCTGGTTGCCGAGAGGAAACCCATACTGCAACGCGCTCACATGAAAAACTAGAAATATGGTTTACATCGTCCAATTAACCGTCTCGTTTGCCTTAGGCATCAATGTTTTTGTCACCTTTGATTTTTAAACTGTAAACCTATGTACATGATTTGATTTTGGTTAAGGTCGGATTCGAATCCGAATTCGATTCCGGATTCGAATCGTCAGCATGAAATGGTGGATTCGGAGTCGGATTCGTACCTAGCCCGGGATTCGGATTCGGATTCGGATTCGAATCCTTTCATGATCGATTCGCCCATATCTGGTAGTAAGAAACGATCAGCCGAAGTGAGGGTGAGACTGTGTTTGTTCATGACGTTTATGATAATCCTGCTAACGAAATAAATGGCAAAAAATGACATAACGTCCGTAGCTTGCAGCTCTTTACGGGATTATATCGCCCTGCTAGTAGGGCCTGTTGGAGGGCGATACAGCTCACGAAACTCCAGGAGCTTCATGATAAATTATCTACCCAAGCATAAAGGATATCCGTATCACGGTCTCATTCGTTCGTTTCGTTGATTCTATTTCGTCGTTTTAACGGGTTTTTTTTTCAGTTTTATTTAATCTTCTCTCCTTTCTCTATTTATTCCACTATTCCTCACGTTGTTCATAGTAACAGGGACCCATAAATTTCCTGTAATGACTCGCCATTCAGGGGGCTTGTCAGTAAGAGATTTCTGGTGCGCTCTTGACCGAGCGTCAGATAGTTCGAGAAATACCCACGGGGATAAAATACCCGACTATCCAGATAGACAAAATTTTTCGCAGATGTTTTGCTGGACTATGAATATTTCTCTGTGATGGAAGAGTATCCTGGATCTTTTGTCCTAGCTTAGGTACCTGGTGGCATGCTGAATAGTCTTGACTGAAGATGGCTATCTATATCTATCTGAGCAAGAACGCCGATTCGACCCAAGCGGAATTTTTGGAAACTAGGTGAGGCTCGGGCAACATAGCAACATAGAAGCATAGGAAATGACAAGCCCCCTGAATGGCGAGTCATTACAGGAAATTTATGAGTCCCTGATAGTAAGTAAGTAATTTATTATAACCCGCCATTTCGAAAAAGCTGAGTAAATGAAAGAAAATGAATAAAACGCATAAAGACACAGAACAAGACACTAATTTTCAGTCTTCGTCCAGGAAGCAGTGGAGAAGGTCTTGCGCTGGTTGGGCTCTGTAGTCAATGATTTTTTATAGCGACGAAGAAACATAAAAAAGGGTAACACTTGCATCTTGAATTTTGAACTTCTCCGTCAATGTATGGCTATGACATCATTTCGACAAGTGATGTCGAAACTATCAGTTATGTGCAGTAGGTAGTAAATAAAGCATTATTATTATATCGGCCTCTGGCTGAGGGCGGAAGTACCGGGATTATCGGCATCTATTTGTTAAATCTATTCAAACGTCTGACAGCTCACTAGCGGCAACCCACGCGAGAGTGGCTTCAGTGATATTTAATAATGACCTTTTTACAGGCTCAAACTAGTCTAAACGAGTCACTGCAACGGCTTGACCTGATCCGACACTCCCTCGAGCTTCGGTTGAAGGAGATCCCCCCTAACTCCCCCCTCGCCATGGAACTGAAGAGGGAGCTTGAAAGTGTCAACTCGATAACAGGGAGCCCTGGATCAATCAACTACATGAACACTCATAGCCGGAATACCAACAATAACTTGAGAGGACTGCCGTATACAAAGGCAGCGGCGATTACCGGCAAGTTGGAAGTCAGGTGCGGGAGTTTCTTTATTATTTCTTCTTATCCCCTTGAAGGGGCGGAGTGAGAGTAGACATGAAGTGTTTTTCCGTGGCAAATTTTCTCGCAACTTTCTGAGTGTTCGTCACCCAAATGTGTGCGACATACACTGTCAGAAATTTTATAACAGATAACAGAAGGATACACGGTTTCATCAGATAGTGCAAAACAGACAACACTTGGGATGTTATCTGTTGTGTTTTAAAACAATATACATGAAATGTTGTGCAGAAAAAAAAACAGCCAAAAAAGCATCTATTGACTTTTTTGTTTGTCGTCACGATGTCGGAAAATTCAGCAGTTGCTTTTTGGCGATTTTTTGGCTCTTCCTGATGGCAACGCTTGTTATGCGTAACATTTTCAAACACGATGTTGTCTGTTACGCATTGTCTGTCGAAACCGCGCATCCTTTTGTTCTGTTATGAAACTTCTGACAGTGTACCTGACCCACAAGTTGAAACTCGCGGAAACGCCGTTCTCGCTGCAGATAAACGATCAGGATTTCCCGGCCGCATTTTCTGCACTTTTCTTGAAGCACAGCCCTTATTAGAAATAGCCTTTTCACGGTTAAAACGGTCTGGAAGTTGTGTTTTCAAAAATCAGTCATACGTGCCTCGTCAAAGAAGTCATTCTCTTATTAGCGCATGCCGTCTCAGGCGGGGCTACGCGCAAAAAGGCTGGCAAAAACTTTAAAACAAGTGCGCGCCGTTGTTAAAATGCAGGGAAATCAGAGACTCGACTAAAAAAAAAGGCACGGTATGGTGGAAGAGGTACGAGCAATAACAAGATATTAGCAAGTAGTACAAGTAGACGATAAGTGAGAGTTCGCAACTCCGGAGGCTAAAAGAAGGCTCGTTAGAACATTGTTCCTGCCCCTAACGCTGAAGCCTGAAAGGGCCCGTTTAGTTTTCGTGCCTCTTTTCAGTACTCGTGCCTCTACACTATGTCGTGCCGTGCCTTTTTTTTAGTCGATCCCGGGAATCAGAGGAACCGAGAGGTGTCTCTGGGGCAGAAATCATCTTTGGCACCTCCTGCTCGCTGACGTTTAAGATAAAAAGAATTTATTGTCTGGCAACCCAGGGAAATCTGAGCTAGTGCTGAAAAGCTAAAATTCAAATTAAGCGATTGATTCACAGGGATTTTGTAAAGAGCAAGATTACAGAGGTCATCAGTTTTCTCCATATCCTGCTAATTCTTCTGCCCAGTTTTTACGTAGTCATTTATTTCTGGTCGTATATTGTAAGTGAATTAGTTAATTTGTTTCGGGTCTGGGTATTTCGTAAATATTGTATTCCACTTCTAGCTGTAAGCTATTTGGATGATAAACTTGATTGATTGAATACACCACGTAAATCGCCACTGCACTATCAGAAGTTTCATAACAGACAACAGAAGGATGCGCGATTTCAACAGACAATGCGTAACAGACAATAGAAGGTTGTTGTCTGTCGTGTTTGAAAATGTTATGCGTAACAAGCGTTGCCATTAGGAAGAGCTGAGAAATCGCCAAAAAGCATCTGCTGAACTTTTAGACATCATGACGAGAAATAAAAAAGGCAGTTTTTTGGCTCTTCCTGGCAATGCTTGTTATGCATAACATTTCATATATAACTTTTAATAGATAAGTGTTGTCTGTTACGAATTGTCTGTTGTAATCTCGCATCCTTTTGTTGTCTGTTATGAAACTTCTGACAGTGTGGATGTGTGAAAACAGTAAAAAGCAAGAGGGGTCCTTTAAGTTAAAAAAGCTGAAATTTGAGATACGGAATTTTGATGATACCGAAAATCTGGCAGGGGTCCTTAGTTGTCTGTCTATCTCCTGAAGAAAATAACTCATTTTAATGTTTGACAAAAAATTGCCGCAAAGTGGCGAGCCATAAAATTGAAAATCATTGTTTGGATAATTTGAGCCACAGTATGACGCACAAAAACTTGTTGGAACGGACTTGTGGGCCACACTCGGAAATATTCTTTTCTAGTCACAAACAACGCCTACATCCCTAGTGAAATTACTTTGTAATGCTTTAATGGCTGAATATTGAAATATTTCTGTAGGGCTTTGATACAGGTAGGCATAAAACCAAGGAAGTTATCGGCTAACGCTGAAAAAATTGAAAAAATAGCGCTGAAAATTGAAAAAATAGAGCGGAAAAGTTCAGTTAAAGTGATTCACAGGAATTTTGGAAAGAGGAAGATTTTAAAGGGCACGTCGCCACTGGATATGTGATGTGGGTTTCGATACAGATATTGGCATATATAGCACATTTCGACGGGCAAACCAGAAAAATAAAACAGAACAGCCTGTATTCCATTAAACTGAGAGGAAAATGAAATATTTATGCTTGCTAGTCAATTCTTAATCTACCAGTCTTACACTAGCGATTGCAATAGTTGCGTTTTTGCAGAGATACCATTGTGTTAGTTACCACGGTAACTGGACCTGCAATTAGTCGTTTTTGCAGTTACCGTTGTCTCTGATACCACGGTTGCACTGCAAAAGCGACAATTGCTGAAATTGCGCTTTTCGAAGTCATCCCAAAGGAAAAACTGATATCCAGTCACATCACTAAGTGCCAAACTTCTTTCCCACCAATTTGACAAAATCCTAGGCTCTATTGTTGGTGATGATGAAAGTGGGATGACTTGTTTACTTACCACGGTCGGACCGTGGTATCTGAATATCGGAAACCGCGATGACTGGCCAGATACCACGATAACTGCAAAAAGGCTTTTTGACCGTGATATCAGCAAAAACGCAACTAATGCAGAAAGAAATGCGTGCTACTTGGTCGCTTTCTAGCCGAGCTTACGTCATCTCAGTAGAGCACATAGTTGGCGCCATGAAATTCGGATGGTTCATCAAAAATCCACCAATTTTTTCTCACCCAATTCTTTTAAAGTTATCAAGCATCAAACGGATTTGAGGTATTTGTTCCTCGATAGCGATTGGGTGTACTGGTGCGATACTAGCGATTCGGTTAGTATTTTTCTAGCCTGGTTTCCGACACAACTGTCAATTTGTGGGGGGGGGGAGGGCGGGGGGGGCATCAGCGACGGGTGGGTGGGGCCATGATTATCATTCGTAATTGTTTCCTCACAGAGTTTTCTCACAAAATTTCTTTTCTTCGTTTCCGAAGTGCGCGTCGTCGCAAAAAAAAGCGGAAGATGTGCTCAGATTTGAATTTGTGAATCTTCAAGTAGAAGACTGAATATTTTTATATAAAATATAATAATAGATATAGAGCGACTTCGAGCAGTGCAATTGATTCCGATTTGTAAAGCCAAATTTTAATGTTTGGATTTATCTTATTCGTAGATTGATGGGCTGCCAGGACCTGATGGAAGATATTCCCGGTCGGAGCCGAAAGCCAATCCTTACGAACAGCCCCAGTGGAGACCTGAAGTCCTTCTTTAGCAAGTCGAAATCATCGTATCAAATTAAGGAGGAGATATCAAGTAAGTCACGTAGAAAATCAATCAAGATCGGCTGCTTGATACTAGATAGTTATTTCACTTAGCAGGGAATAGTAGGCCGTCATTTGAGCTTTAAGATTTCGAACGGATTGTCCGCTAGTCCATTTTGCGGGACATTTGGCGTTTTTCCGCGATCCCACAAAGTGTTTGTCGAAAAGAATGATTCCGCGGTCGTTTGTGTGGCCCGCAAGTTTGTTTCCACCACCAACAAAATTTGTGTGGCTTATAGAATTCAAAAACCAACTGTTGAGGTCATTTTCGATTTTGTGGTTCAGATTTGGTGGGACATTCAGATTTAGCAGCAAAATAAAGTCTAAATAATAATATTAACTACTTTGTCAAACATATAGACAAGAGACATGAACTGAGAATCTTTTTTGCACAGAATGGTAAGGACGTTATGCGGATGATGTTCTTAACCTAAGTAGGGCTGTGATTAGTTTGGAAAAAAGTTATATGAAGATTTCAAAGAATTACAATGAAATCGGTCTTTCTTTAAATGCGGCTAAGTCTCAGTTGTCACTGTTTAATTTCAACCGATCATATATCATCGCAGGAACTTGTGTACCTTGAATTACCTATTGGTACATCCCTAAAGTCGACTCGGAAATTACTTCTCGCTCGAACTGAGCGTAAGATCGTAATGCGTATGCTGGTGCAGTTGGATCACAGCTTAGTCTTGGTAAACACCACCTTGCAAAAGCCCTTCAGCCATGTGCCATATACCGATCGCAATTTCTGTCCGTCCGTCGGTCCGGGTTTTTCCACATAAGCCAGGACGATGAAACTTGGCACACCCGACCAGATTAACTTGGAAAAAGTTAACCTTCCCCACTTCCCTGATCCGACCATCTGGGGGGGGGGGAGTGGAGGGAGGGGGAACCCGGAAATTTGAGTATGTGTAACTCTCGAACGAGTGATCGGAGCTTAATGAAACTTGCTATTTGGAAAGTTCTCGTGCCTCAGACGACTCAGTTCAATTCCGAACCGGATCCGATAATTTTGGGGGTAGTTGGAGGAGGGAACCGGAATCGCTGACGTAACGTGACCGGATTCGTTCACTGTGGTGGGAGTTGGAGGGGGGTCCGGAATCCCGGTGGCACCGTGAGCTCGGTACTTCCTGATGTTCTAGGACGATGAAACTTGACAGGCATATCAGGGAACCGAACAGACTGACATGAGAATAGTCTTTTCTCCCATCCAACCATCGTGGGGGGAGTGGAGAAGACTTACGGACCCGACACAATGCCCTAGGAAAACTTCCGTTCCTTTGTCCGAAAATGAAACAATGGGCCGAATGGGAAGCAAGTTGGACAGTACTTAGTTTATGCGGCCTAGATTTGTTATTTGGCCTCCTGACCGGATTCGGCCACGGTAGTAGGATGAAGCGGGAACCGGAAATTCGCAGATGTGCTACGATTCGAAACAAACTTGACGGACGGGAAGAGGAGATGTCAGAGATGCGATGTTTATGTGTTCGAGTCGTATTCCGCCACAGTGGGGGAGTTTGAGGGGGAGTCCCGGAAAGTTTGTTGCTCGCATAGTGGTCAGACAAGTGGAGCAATTTGCATGAAACTTAGAAAGTAGAGTAGTCATATGCCGTAGTATTTTGTGATGCTCTCATCTACTTTCTTGCATCACCTACTCGTAACAAGTGCCATATGAGCTCTAGCTCTTGTTGGATTGTGTTAAGGGATTTTTTTTATTTTTGTCACTATTTGCTCTAGTATGACACTCAGAATATCTTCGGCCCTACTCGAAACGCAAAATTCTACTATGACGCGGGGAAATTTGAATCTCCATACAAACTGCGTGAACACTTATTTTTCATAAATCGTTTTCGTTAAAGCACAACTCTTACTATAGAAATGATCTTTTCACTATAAAACGGATCAGAAAAACGTTTCTCGAAAATACTATTACTTTCCATCTGAATTTATCGATTTTCTTGTTAGTGCATGTCGATTCTATCCAGCATTCCTGCTCTCCGACGCGGCGGCTTGGAAATGAACGCACCGTGGTTAAAAAGTAGAAAAACTAAGTAAATAAAAAAAGTCAAAAACAGAAGATTCTCATATCCTTGTGTGTGAAAGAGTTGCCAGCGGACGTTCAAGATTCTGGCAAGCTTTGCGTTGTGTAACCGGCAAAACTCGGCACGACCGAGAAAGCGCTAAAAATCCGTAGGTACAAAACGAAACCATATAGGAAGGAGGGAATTTTAGAAGTTTATAATTTCATAAGGGAGCTAGGTATATTATAAAAGGCAGAATAAGCAAGAGGGGTCCTTTAAATATAAAACGCAGGTACAAGCGAACAGAGGTACCACAACTCCGACAGGAAATTCCACTATGTGAAAATCGATTATTCATGAATGGCGGGGTTTTCGCGCGTTTTCATCGGTTCTTCTAGCCTCTTAAATTGAATAAGTGGTGGGTAAGTAGATTGTTCTATCTTAGCCCTTTTCGGTTAAACTTTAAGCATCAAGATTTGTTACTTTACAGATGACATAATGGCCATCTTACGTTTGGACAACCAAGTCGTCGGTCAGACTGCCTGGAAGACCTCCTCCCAACAGGCTTGGGACCAGCGATTCTCCATCGATCTGGAAAAGTCGAGGGAATTAGTCGTTGATATTTTTTGGAAAGACTGGAGAGGTCTCTGTGGAGTCACGTTTTTGAGGCTTGAAGATTTTGTTGATAATATCTGCCAAGGACGGCCATTGACACTTGAACCGAAGGGGCTGCTTTTCGCTGAGGTGAGAGGGGTAACCCGACAATGAGAAGAGGGACTTTTTTTAGGGGGGGGGGGATTGGGCAATATTTGTTCTATAGTCTACACGTTACTTACATTACTTTGAAGCGTACTCTTATCAGGGTAGGTGGGGAAAGGTAAAAATAACCTAGTCAGAGGTCTCCTTTTTTCTTAAAGTTTAACTAAAAAGCCAACTTATTTTTGTATCATTTAGCTGAATACATTGAGTAATTTGGATTCTGCCAAGGGATTTTTTTTATTTCCACTATCTGCTCTTGCTATGACGTTCAGAATATGTGCGACCGTCCCCACAACGTAAATTCTACTATGACGCGGGAAATTTTATCTCAAAACAAACGCGGCTTTTCAGTGGGCAGTGGTGAGCTTGGTAAAGACTGCTTAGTGCCTGAACAAAAAAAAAGATCATAAATCTTTCTGGTAAGGCAAACAACAGAAATACAAGCGCATAGAGATACCACAAATCGCACGGTAGTTCCACCATTTGAAAATCGATTATTCGTGAATAGTGGAACAGTGAAGTAACGCGTTTTCAGCGGGTCTTCAAGCCAATTTAAGTGAAGAAGTGATGGGTAACTAGATTGTCCTATCCCAGCCCTTTTCAGTTAAACTTTAAATAGTATGTTTTTATTGGAAGGCTGTATCACACAGGTTTTAGTTGTGAAACTTGTTACGGTTACATTCAATTGTATCAGTTCCATCTTTACTTAACAAGTTTTCAATCCCGTGACATGAGGGAAGTGAACTGTTTAGGCGGCATCATCCCTGAATGCCCGCTTTGTATCTGGCGATTATAATAATGCAAACTATGCACCCCGCGTTGGCCCAGTGGTTATCCAACGGCAGTTGAAGCCGAATGTCGTGGGTTCAAATCCCGCAGTGAGAGAATTTTTGTGTTTCAGTTTACTATACTTGTAACCCTCTCATCACTACTTATAAACCTCCCAACAGTATCGCGTTTCTCGTCTGCAAATTTGAGCCTGCCTTTAATGTATTCGTGACAAGTATCATCTACAAAATTTACCGTGTCTACGGGAAGGTGGATAGATGGTCTGGCGAATACTGCACTGTAAACAAAAATCTTGCAACATTTGCTACTGTGATTATTCTTGTCTCTACGGAGATGTCAAATTCGGATTAATCTTATCCCAGTAGAGATAAGCTTAATCCCAGTAGCAAATACTGCAGTTAACTTTAATCCTGACTCGGAGAAACTTTTTACAGTGTGTATCCAGGGTATCCCTTACTTTGGGACCCAGAAAAGAGCCCTTCCGTCGACCTTCTAGTTTTTACTCGTGAGCGTAGACAAGATATGTATGTTTGTGAGGCTGGGTTGGGTCCAATGATGATAGCTGACTTGTGTTTGTTTCAGATTAAGTTCCTAAACCCGATGATCTCGCGTATTCCGAACATCAAGCGTGGTAACAAAGTGTTCAACGGGCGTAAGCCCCAAAAACCAGGCGCTTGGAGCAAATGGAATAGGAGCCTAGATGATACTCCTAAGTCTCATAGTAAGTCAGATAGTCCAGCAGAGACTGTTTCTTTCGCGATATGTAACCCTGCCAGAGATGGGCGAATCCGACCATGAAAGGATTTGAATCCGAATCCAGGGCTGGGTACGAATCCGATTCCGAATAAGAATCCACCATTTCATGCTGAGGATTCGAAATCCGGATTTGAATCGACCTTAACAAAAATCGAACCATGTACATAGATAACAGTTTAAAAAGAGGTGACAAAAAAGCATCGATGGCTAAAGCTATTGAGACGGTATGCAAACCATATTTCTATGTGTTATGTGTGCTTGTTATAGTATGCCTTAAGCATATAATGTGTAAAATTGGTAGAAGATTAGATATTTGAGCGGATTCGTAAGATTCAAGGTTTGGAATCCGAATCCGAATCCAGCCTGACAAGCAGAAGATTCGAATCCGCCCATCTCTGACCTGTTTTGTGATAGTTTGTCTAAAGGTGACAAGCAAAGCTTACCGCTAAATGAATATAGATCTGTTTATGATCCCACTAAAAACTAGATAGACGTGGCCTGGACATCGTTTGTTTCCCAGGCGTTGCAGCAACCTTTGGTTTCAGCGACGGATGTGTCGCGGAGCACCACTTGTGAGACGGTACGCTGTGGAGTCAACGACGGAAGAATGTTCAAAGCGATAAAATCTTTTCGAGAGTAGCGTAAGTGAGCTAAGCGGGTTTTTAGGACCGTACGTTAGTGTGCGGATTATATTGTTACTATTAATGTTTATTATCCATCGAAACATACAAAAGGAGTATAAAAAAGAATAACATAGGTGAGAAAGTACGTCACACAGTCAAGATGACAATGTTGTAAGAAATTTAATTGTTCTGGTATTTGTTCTAAGAGTGTAATCGATATAAATAAATAAATGATTATTTAATCCGTAATCTTTAAATACATAAAAATAACTTTGGAAATGTCAGTACAAATAAGACACTTCACGCACTATCAATCAACTCACGATCAGATGGCCTCGTCTGATTTTTAAGGAGAGTTAGAACCCCCAGCAGACTGTCTTTAGGTCATGACGGTATGAAAACCCCGTAAACAGCCAGCTTAAGCCCTGTATGTCTTGCAAAGTCTATTGGTTTCTGTAGTTTAGGAATGTTTGTTTAAAGCTTGAAAACCTCACGAAAGTGTTAAGAGAAAACAACAATGGTTAGTGTTTCGTGCTTCAGTTCTTTTTTTCTTTTTTTACAGGTACCCTACCACCACGTCCTCTCTCCAACCGGATGAGCACTGAATTCATATCCAGCGCCGCATCGGATGAGGAAGTACCGGAAGTGCCAGGGGAACGTAGGGAGGCGAGTGACCCGGGCCTTTCTGTATCGCGACCCTTGGGCGTCGATACAGCAACCCCCTACCCGAACACCTACCCAGCGGCCCAGTTAGCCCGGGGCTTAGAGGTATTAGAACATAAGATTCATGCCCTCTCCATGCCAGGATCCACGGTTGTGTTATCCGAGGTAGGCAAGAGTGAAACCTTGCCTGATTTGACTAACATGAACCCCCCTTATTCTATAACTTTGTATTCTTTCTTTCTGTTACACTTCTCAAATAATGTATACAACGGATACGTCAATAAATATTCCTTCAGCCCAAGCTGACTGCCAATCATATTTGATAGTGCAAAACGGATACGTCAGCTGAATTTTATTGGAGCTATATTTCGGCCCTTATTGGCAAGGGTCCTCTTCAGGCTCAAAGCCGATCAAGTTGGAAATACGAACTTGTGGGAAAACCAATTTCCCATAATTTCAAAACCCTGGTTTTCCCACAAGTTCGTATTTCCAACTTGAGCGGCTTTGAGCCTGAAGAGGACCCTTGCCAATAAGAGCCTAAATATAGCTCCAATAAAATCCAGCTGACGTATCCGTTTTGCACTATCAAATAGGGTACGTCAGCTACGATGCTTCATCAGCGATATTTCGGCCCTTCTTGGCAAGGGTCAACGTCGGGGAAGGAAACAAACCTGTAATAAATAACTGAAGCTTCTGCCGACTATAAGTATCTTATTGGGGCAAAATACTTTCAAATACCAATGTAGGGAAAAAACCAGTCCTAAGATTTAATTTTTGACGCGGCCGCTGTTTTTGCTGCACGATTGGGGCGATGACAGGAAGATATTTATAGTCGGTAGAAGCTTCAGTTATTTATTACAGGTTTATTCCTTCCCTGACGTTGACCCTGAAGATTGACAGCCTGACGAGGACCCTTGCAAAGAAGGGCCGAAATATCGCTGATGAACGTCATAGCTGACGTATCCGTTGTTTACATTATTTGAATATTTGTTTTAAAGTCAGCTTGGGCCCAAGGAATATTTTTGTTACACTTCTTGCACCACAGGATTGTATAAGGATAACAGGTTTTGCATTTCCTCGAAAATTGAACAGATTTAAGGTGCGATTTAAATTTGTAATAATGCGTAAAGAAAGCAACAAACATTGTCAGAAGTTTCATAACAGGTAACACAAGGATGCGCGGTTTCAGCAGGCAAGACTTAGGATGTTAGCTGTTATGGTTTTCAAACGTTACGCAGTAAAAACGTTGAACATACAAAAAGAGCCGGAACACCGGATAAAAGATATCTGCTGATTTTCTTTTTTCTCATGATATCGGAAAAGTCAGCAGATAGTTTTTCGGCGTTTATTTTGCTCTTCCTGCCAGTGCGTGTTGTGCATGACGTAACGACCCAATCGAGCAGCAGAAACAACAGCCGTGTCCAAAATGAAATCACAGCACCAGCTTTAACTCCAAGCAGTTTTCAGGGAAGTAGTTCACAAAATCAGATATTTAAGGAGGAATTTTTTATTGTTTTTCCACAAGTTCATTTTGCAGCTTGAGCGGCTTGAGCCTGAAGAGGACCCTTGACAAGAAGGACCGAAATATAGCTCTAATAAAATGTAGCTGACGTATCCGTTTTGCATTGTCAAACGTACAACGTTTAAATGTATAACGTTTGCAAAATCAAACAGATAACATCCCAAGTGTTATCTGTTGAAACTCAGCATCCTTTTGTTGTCTGTAATGAAACTTCTGACAGTGCAGCCCTTGTAGAATCCGGCGAAAGCAGTTACAGTTTTTTGTGTGTGTTTTTTTCCACCGGAGTAAAAGTTGTCCGGGAAATGCTTCCTTGACCAGTATTGACCCCGCTAACTCTTATACTCCGCCTCATTGGCTTCTTTTGTTTTTGTTACACTTCTTGCACCACATGATATATATGGTGCTTTAAAGGTTTTGCATACCTCGAAAATTGCTTTTAAAGTCAGTGGGCTTCGAACGGATACGTCAGCTGATTTATTCTAGCGAGTCGGCCGTTCTTGGCAAGGATCCTCTTCAGGCTTAAACTAGAGAAACGAACCTGTTATAAAATACATAAACATTCTAGCAACTATAAGTATTTGATTTTTTAGCTTCTCCGTAGGAATTGCTTGGAGTTAAAGATGGTGCTGAGATTTCATTTTGGACACGGCTGCTGTTTTTGCTGCTCGATTGGATCTTTCGCATGATAGACACTTTTCAAGAAAATTCAAACACCATGCCATTCTCCATAGCCAAATCAACGTTAATCAGAAATGTGGAAAAACATTTGTTTTCATATTTTTTTTTGTGAATTAAGAAACAATATCCTGAAAGGATATCGTTTCAAAGTCCGTATCGAACTTCACAAATCAACACGCGGCTTCAGCTTCTGTTCTCCATTATCTGGTCTCTGTTTCATTACTAACTGGTATTTCCAACCAATCAACGCTATGCTTGTTATGCTTTGCTTGCCGAAAAAACGATTAGGACTCACTGTCACCATGGGTGTCGCGACTAGGGGGGGGGGGGGGGTGGACGCCGACGCCGTAAAAACAGTCATTTTTTTCTAGGAAACAGTCAATTTTTCTAAAAACAGTCGGTTAAACGTAAAATAGTCGATTTTTAGCTTAAAAGGTAATTTTTCTTATAATCAGCAGATTTTTCGTCAACACAGTCATTTTTTCTCAATAATATAGTCGTTTTATCTGCAAGAACAGTTCGTAAAATTGACCGTTTCGGTAAATACCTTGCCACCCCCCCCCCCCAAACATTTTGGCTAGTAACGCCTCTGATTGTCCCACAATCGGTCTCAGCGAGAGCCAGTCGCGGCTAAAGTCAATCCGCCACCATTAAGGTTGATCAAATATATCAAAGGAAAATGCATGAAATATCAATACTTTGATGTTCAGTTGATTGTCTAAGCTATCATCTTTTTTTTATTTCCCAGTAGCATGCTTTGTGTCCAGGCCATCTAGTGTTTTTCAACTGCCCGGTCCGTCTCCAGAATTGCACGATCAGTACAAAAATGAAGATAGTAGAAACGAAGAAGAAGCGTGACATATACCTGTCAGCATTTTGTAGTGTATCAGTATCTCTAGATTTGGTTTGCAGTTATCAGTTTGGCAAGTAATAAGTCCACAATAAACAAAATACCCGACCCCCCACTTCATGGCACGTAAAAAGAGGGATAGAGATGGTAGATAGATATTTTTATTGATCTAACTCGTAGCGCCGACATGGCACTAAATACGTTGGCCATTACATTTAACATGTTAAAATACTTTACCATATACAATTATTCCGTAAAAGAAAATAAATCACTTGGAATGATACAGTTTTCATCTTAGTACGAAAACTTTGTCAGGCACAATTTAAAGCTAAACTTGATAGATGGTTTGCAAGGCCGTACGAGGCGCATCGCCATCTACCATCTAGGGAACTACAGTCGCGATGGGCAGAATGTTAGCCCATACATAGTAGCAATTTGGACTCCGACTCATCATTCAACCGTCTTAACCCACCACCACCGAAGACCTACCCTCCTCCACCGTACCAGGCTCTTGTCATTTGTCTCATTATTTCCTGTTTTCAGGCAACCGTTTCTCCCCGCCCCTACCCACAGCCACCACCGAGGAACTACCCTCCGCCGCCCCACCAGGCTCCTGTCCTTGGTGGAATTCGAGTGCTGCCACCGATTGTCCCTTCGGGCTTCAACCAATCAAGGTTATCCCAGTCTCAGCTTTCCCCGCCACCGGACTTGGTTCAGAATCCACCGGTAAGAAATACACTGTAAAAAGTTTCTCCGAGTAAGGATTAAAGTTAACTGCAGTATTTGCTACTGGGATTAATCTTATGTCTACTGAGGTAAAATTAATCCGAATTAAAGATAAGATTATCTTTTTAGAGACAAGATTAATCCCCGTAGCAAATACTGCAAGATTTTTTTGACAATGTACGCCATCACACAAGGATGCGCAGTTTCAGCGGATATTGAAATAACACATCTGTTGACGTTACTTAGAATTTCCGTTTTGGTTCTTTTAAATGTTATTTCCCCCCCTAAAAGTAACGTAAAAGTGGCATTTGACAGTTCAAAACGGATACGTCAGCTAAATTTTATTAGAGCTATATTTTGGCCCTCCTTGGCAATGGTCCTCTTAAGACTCAAGCTGAAAAATGAACTTGTGGAAAAATAACTAAAGATTCTAGCCTATTTGGTGAATTTTCTTCTGATTTTCTTGCGAGAGTTGTTTCGAGTCAGGGTTGGAGATAAAGCCGTGTCTAAAATGAAAGTCATAGCACCAATTTGTAACTCCAAGCAACTCTCACAAAGAAATTCACCAAATCAGATATTTAAGACTAAGCTGGAGTCTTTAGTTTTTTTCCATAAATTCATTTTCCAGCTTGAGCCTGAAGAATACTCTTGCCAAGAAGGGCCGAAACATAGCTCTAATAAAATTCAGCTGACGTACATAGGCTATAGGTTTTGCACTGTTAAATATGATTCGCAGTCAGCTGAAGGAATAATAGTTGCAGACGTTCGTTCTGCAGAACGTATAACCTCAGTACACAGTTTTTCTGCACCATCAAGAGATATGAGATAAGATGCGCATCCCTGTTTAAATGTTATGAATTTTCCACCAGTTAAGTTTTTCATCTCAGTGGGTATGTGTGTTTCTATGCATATAATACGGTGCTAAAGAAGGCCGTTTTTATAAAACGAAGAACTAAGTATTATAAGTACAGTTAAATTACAATTCCACCACATCTTTTAATACTCAGAAATAATATTTGACCTGTCAGTGCGATTACAAAAATAGCAATCGTTAAGTACGTAATACAGTTTGGTAATTTCAACTATTGGTTTGGATATAATACGGTGCTAAAGAAGGTCGTTTTATAAAACGAAGAACTAAGCATTATAAATACAGTTAAATTACAATTCCATCACATCTTTTAATACACAGAAATAATATTTGACCTGTCAGTGCGATTAAAAAAATAGCAATCGTTAAGCACGTAATACAGTTTGGTAATTTCAACTATTGGGGCCACGTGGGGGCGTCCCCACAATTTGGATCGGCATAAAACTAAAACCTAAAAAAATAAATTTTCTAAATCACGATGATATAAGAACGTCTGTTAATTTTTCGGACATGGGCTACCATCTGCAAAGTTCGGGAACATCGAAATGAACATTGTTTCATTGACATCTTATTTACGGGTATGGTTGATTTTTTTTTCCGATCTGGACGGATAAGAGCGTTCATCAACAAACAGATTGCTGAGTTCTCCCAACACCTATGTGGGGCAATATGTCTCTCAGAATAAGGTATTATCCCAGATTGTCTGCTGTCGTTGGTCTCGTGTGACTGGTTAGGCCATGGATCCCAGTGCTGCGCATCTTTCAAAATGGCCGGCGAGAAGAGAAATTCCTTAGGGAGTGTTTTCCAGTCATTTGCTCTGTGATTTTTGAGAGCCCTAGAGGCGTATTCTCGCCGTTCCCCGCGGACTCCTCGGGGAATCGAAGGGAACGGCGAGAATAGAGGGAGTCACTCCACGCGGACTCCGCGTACAGAAACAGCGAGAACACGGGGAATGCTTCCGAAATGAATTTTGTTTTAAAAAAAAATATGCAGTTGACGAAATTAGTCTGGATCCACTTTATTTTTGGTTTTATTTATTCTGATTGTTTTTAATTAATTTACATTGCACCAACACCAGCAAAAATTGATTTCCCTCCGAATCTGAAAGGGAGTCCTTTTTGATGAGCATTCCCCGTCTATGGGGACTTTTGAGAAAACGGGGAGTGAGTCCCTGTGACAAACAAAAACGCGGGACTCCTCAAGTGGAGTCCTCGGGGAACGGCGAGAATAAGCCTCAGGAGGGGGTGTGGGGAAGAGGGTCTAACCTCTGTTGTTAGGGGCATTAATCTCGACTGTCAGAGGTTTGATAAGAGATAATGAATGTTTGAATATCCGTGTGTTGAGAGTTAACAGATTTCTGACAGCGTGGATGCTGTATTATGTCTTGGTGTTTATTTCCAGGTGTATATTCAGGATGCGAGCCGGCTACCCGTTACTGCCCCAAGATCCCACCACAACATTTCAGTGCAAGACTTGCGACCGAGCTACGTAGATGTGAGACCTCAGAAACCACCGCGGCAGGAGTTTACAGGAATGGCCCTCGATCAGTTCCGGTTTATCAGCGTTCTTGGAAGAGGACATTTCGGGAAAGTATGACTTTTTTCCTTTTTATTCACAATTGGCCTATGCATTCCATCGCCCCAAGTCATCCGATGCTTCAGAACCACTTTGAACCATGACGGGCATGGGCTGTCACTTCTTCTCCGTGGTGCTCGGTGTCACGGTAGGGGATCCGGACCTGCGGTCTCTTAAAGGACCCGTCGTACTTATATTTACTGATTCACTCAACGTCCCTAATTATCCCATAAATTCCCGTTTCCTCCCTTGTTTTTTTTGTCCACTGTGATGGCACTACACTGATTTCTGCTTTTGCCATGTTTTGCTCTTTTTCGAGGTACGCGGGTCTCCTACTATCTACACTGTTCGAATTTTCATAACAGATAACACATGGATGCGCAGTTCCAACAGATAACACTTGGGATATTATCTGTTATGATTTTGCAAACATTATTCGTACTAAGCATCGCCAGGAATAGCCGAAAAAAGCTGAAAAACATCTAGTGACTTTTCGGATATCATGATGACAAACAAAAAAGTTAGCAGATGTTCTTTTGGTAGTGTTTCCGCTCTTCTTTTATGCATTTTTGTATGTTTGTTTCTTTAGTGCGGAGGTTCCCTTTCTTGTGACCGGATCCCGATGAAAAGTTTATGTCAAAATAGTAGTACGAAGTTGTACGAAAAAGTAGCATGCAGTACTTACTGATGCTACTACATGCTTCTACTTCAAGGCTACCGTGTTACTACATACTACTGCATGCTACTATTAGCAAGAGTGGATGCTACTATGGCAAGAAAGGATGCTACTGGATACTACTACATAAGATTGGACTAGTCTGAGGCACATTAAATGATAGTATTCTTTGCTACTGCATAGTATTACATGACACTTTTTTGTACAACACAACTACGCAGGCTACAAATTTTTCATCGGGATGGTGGCTGTTACATTGTAGATAGCTGTCTATGACCATGATTAAATTGTACTATTTAATTTCATCTTCTGGCCACCGAGCCTGCTCTCTGGCATGAAGCTATGTAAAAGTTAATATTTGAAAGTCATATTTGAAATTAAGTGAACCTGAACATAACGTTTTAATCGTAAAGAAAAAAAAAACAGCTAACGTCCTAAATGTCTCTGTTATGAAACTTCTGAAAGTGCTGGTTCCTTTCACTTTCGGTTCCGGTAAATGACACTTCTGGTCGAGAGCGTTGCTATTCGCCCGATTGAGGCGCGCGCGATCTTGGGAGTAGTGTACGTACACTGTCAGAAGTTACATAACAGATAACATAAGGATGCGCGGTCAGACAATGCGTAAAGATACACTTGGGATGTTATCTGTTGTGTTTGAAAAGGTTATGCATGAAATGTTATGCATAACGAGCTTTGTTAGGAAGAGCCAAAAAAGCATCTACTGACTTTATTCTTTATCGTCATGATGTCGGAAAACTCAGCAGATATTTTTTGCCGGTTTTTCGGTTCTTCCTGATGGTAACACTCATCATGCATAACATTTTGAAACACAACAGATAACATCCGAAGTGTTGTCTGTTACGCAATATCTGTTGAAACCGCGCATCCTTGTGTTATCTGTTATGAAACTTCTGACAGTGTAGCGTGGAGAAGTAAACCCACATGAAGATAACCGCCTTGGAGCAAAGAATTTGACATGCCATGTAATCTCGTGAGCTATTATCGAAAATTAAGGGGCTTTGGTGAGGTGTATATTCGGCGTACCTTTCAGGTTATACTGACGCAGTATCTGAACACACGTGAATATTTCGCCATTAAAGCCCTGAAGAAAGGCGACATCATAGCAAGAGATGAGGTGGAGTCATTACTTGCCGAAAAGCGAATTTTCGAGGTCGCCAACTCGACACGCCATCCGTATTTAGTGAACCTGTTCGCCTGCTTCCAGACAGAGGTATGTTTTTCTTCGTCTAATTCCTCCCACACTGCAGAGTTCTCCGCGCTCACTTACCGTAAATGAGTGAGAATGCACTGTGAGGAAACCAACTATACCGTATTTTTACCAAAATGCGTAACCAATGAAGGTCCTTGTCGCGTCATACTTGGTTTACACTTTGCGGAGATCCGAGTATATTCATATCCAGTGAAGGCGAGTAGCCTGGAACCAGTGGGTTATTCGGGCCCCAAAAAACAACAACCAACTCTTTTAAAAAAATTTGGAGCAAAGATAATGTGTTGTCCCCAGATGGCCCATCTATTCCCCCCTCCCCTCCCGTCTTCCTAGTGTCGGTCCGAGAGGAATACTGGCAATCAGTTTTCTCCGCATCCTGCTAATTCTTCTGCCCAGTTTGTACGTAGTTTCATCCCATCGTTTATTTCTGGTCATATCTTGTAAGTGTATTAGTTAATTTGTTTCGTTTCTGTGTATTTCGTAAATACTTTATTCCTCTTCTAGCTTTAAGCTATTTTATATTAAACTTGATTGATTGACTGATTGATTAAATGCTCAGAAGCTAACCTGTAAGGGACTAAATAACCCTAAAACATCAGCGAAACCAAATTACTTATTAATATTAAAAACGGATGTAAATAAGATGGATTTCACGCACTATGTAAATGCTAACGCCATTTGTTCTATCTTATCACTCCTTGAGATGACGTAACATTCCTGTATATTAAACAACATTCTATGTATATATACCCACTTGGTCGCACGGTGTCGCGAGCTCTCGATTTTAAGGGAATCTTGGTTGGGGGATAGGGAGATACAGTTTCCTGATATCATGAAGAGCACATCTCCAGGTGCAATTAGTGCTGTATGTAGATTCGTATTGAATAGTGTTAAATTAAAAGTTGATCGGGCGAGTGCAGTTTAGTTTATTTAGTGTGATAACAGTATTTATTGTGAAGTTATATATTTAGTTGTTTTTATATGGCCCTAAGGCTTTTAATACATTATTATTATTGTAGTATCGAGAACAAATAATCACAAGAACATCCGTCTCTCTATCTCTGTACTAAGACCATGCGGAGTCGAATACATTCTGATGCCCTACCCGATATATGCAAACGAGAGGAGGAGGAACTACGCAGAACTTCATAATTTGTTACCTCTTCAAACAACTATATCGCAGCACAGCCCGGCAGAAGATGACGAACACCGCCTGAATCGTCCTTTATAGCTGATTAGTTGCCTACCATTGCATAAGAATATGTTTTACACGAAAGCCCGAAGGCCATGGTAAAAACATTAGTATTAACATTGTTTTGAATATACATACACTACTAACAACGTACAAAGAAAAAAATTAGTAACTATTAAATAAAAAATCGCGGTGGCGCAAACCAATCCGGAGGAATTTCTCCAACAATCACACGTCACAAAAATTTTTACTTTGTAATATTTTAGACATCCACTCTTTACAAAACACTCCTTCACCAAATACCTCAGATCTTAAATCAGTTAGCTCTCTACACTCACACATAAAACGGTTAATGACCGTTTAGTATTGTGTTTTCTTCTTTTTTTTCTCTGTTGTTTCGATGCAAACCGAAAGCAGATGACTCGGCAGTTACGCTTGCCTTTTGTTATGGCACTTGCAGCCTCTGGCTCAAGTGCCATATACCGATCAGAATTCCGTCTGTCGGTCGGTCCGAGTTTTTTGTCCCACTTATCCGAGTTAGGGTACTTCCAGATGTGCTAGGACAATGAAACTTGGCAGGCATATCAGGGACCCGACCAAACTAACCTGGAAATAATCAGTTTCCCGATCCGACCATATGCGGGGGAGTGCGGGGCGCTGGAAACTTGAAAATTTAGGGCATTTTGTCACTTCTTTCCGAGTTAGGGTACTTCTAGATGAGCTAGGACAATGAAACTTGGCAGGAATATCAGGGACTCGACCAAACGAACCTGGAAATTATCAGTTTCCCGATCCGACCATATGCGGGGGAGTGGGGGCGCTCGAAACTTGAAAATTTAGGGCATTTTGTCACACTTTTTCGAGTTAGGGTACTTCCAGATGAGCTAGGACAATGAAACTTGGCAGGAATATCAGGGACCTGACCAAAGTAACCTGGAAATAATAAGTTTCCCGATCCGACCATATGCGGGGGAGTTGGGGCGCTGGAAACTTGAAAATTTATGACATTTTGTCACACTTTTTCGAGTGAGGGTACTTCCAGATGAGCTAGAACAATGAAACTTGGCAGGAATATCAGGGACCCGACCAAACTATCCTGGAAATAATCAGTTTCCCGATCCGACCATATGCGGGGAAGTGGGGGCGCTGGAAACTTGAAAATTTGGGGCATTTTGTCACACTTTTTCGAGTTAGGGTACTTCCAGTTGTGCTAGGACCATGAAACTTGACAGGCATATCAGAGACCCGACCAAACAAACTTAGAAATAATCAGTTTTCTGATCCGACCATTTTGGGGGGGGGAGGGCAGGGGAATCCGGGAAATTGAGAAGTGTGTAACTTTCGAACGGATGATCGGATTGTAATGAAACTCCATAACTGAATAGAATATATATCTGCAATGTCCCGTTTAAAGTCTTGACCGGATTCGGTAGCCAGGGGGGAGTTGGGTGGGGAGACCGCAAATTTCAAGAAACGGTTAGAATGGAGGGATCGGAGTGAAACTTGCTGGGAAGAACAAGCATCTGCTTTAGATAAGTCCTTTAGACCATTGTACTGGATCCGGACACTTATGGGGGGGGGGGGGGGTCCCGGAATTCCGGTGATGGTGGTTTTGGGGATTTTCATGATGAAACTTGGCAGGCATATCAGGGACCCAATCAAACTGACTTCAAAGTAAAAATTTTGTCGATCAGATAATGGTGGGGGGAGTGGAGGGAGGGGAATCCGAAATTTTCAGTCATGCGTAATTTTGGAATGGGTGATCGGATTGGAGTGAAATTTAAGAATTGAACAGAGGACATTTCTCCGATGATTTTTTTCATATCCGGACCGGATCCGGCAACTATTGGAGGGGGGGGGAATACGTGACCCGTTTAGAATGGAGGGATCGGGATGGAACTTTGTGGGAAGAACAAACAGATGCGCTAGGTAAGTCATTTGCTGAATCGGATTGGCTACGTGCACCGCGGGGGAGCTGGGGGGGGGGGGGAGGGTGGACCGGAAATCTCGAGAAACGGTTAGAATGATGGTATCGGAGTGAAACTTGCTGGGAAGAACAAACATCTGGTCCATGTAAATCTTTTACATAATTTGACTGGATCCGGACACTTGAAGGGGGAGGAGGGGGTTTCCCGGAATTTCCGTTTTGAAAATGTAGGGCATCTTGTCACACTTTTTCGAGTTAGGGTACTTCCAGATGAGCTAGGACAATGAAACTTGGCAGGAATATCTGGGACCCGACCAAACTAACCTGGAAATAATCAGTTTCCAGATCCGACCATATGCGGGGGAGTGGGGGCGCTGGAAACTTGTAAATTTGGGGCATTTTGTCACACTTTTTCGAGTTAGGGTACTTCCAGTTGTGCTAGGACCATGAAACTTGGCAGGCATATCAGAGACCCGACCAAACAAACTTAGAAATAATCAGTTTTCTGATCCGACCATTTTTTTGGGGGGGGGAGTGGAGGGCAGGGGAATCCGGGAAATTGAGAAGTGTGTAACTTTCGAACTGGTGATCGGATTGTAATGAAACTTCACAACTGAATAGAATATATATCTGAAATGTCGCGTTTAAAGTCTTGACCGGATTCGGTAGCCAGGGGGGAGCTGGGGGGGGGGAGACCGGAAATTTCAAGAAATGGTTAGAATGGAGGGATCGGAGTGAAACTTGCAGGGAAGAACAAGCATCTGTTCTAGATAAGTCCTTTAGACCATTGTACTGGATCCGGACACTTATGGGGTTATGGGGGGGGGGAGGGGGTTTCCCGGAATTCCGGTGATGGTGGTTTTGGGGATTTTCACGATGAAACTTGGCAGGCATATCAGGGACCCGATCAAACTGACTTCAAAATAGAAATTTTGTCGATCTGATAATGGTGGGGGGAGTGGAGGGAGGGGAATCCGAAATTTTCAGTCATGCGTAATTTTGGAATGGGTGATCGGATTCGAGTGAAATTTAAGAATTGAACAGAGGACATTTCTCCGATGATCTTTTTCATATCCGGACCGGATCCGGCAACTATTGGGCGGGGGGGGGGCGGAAAATACGTGACCCGTTTAGAAATGAGGGATCGGGATGGAACTTGCTGGGAAGAACAAACATCTGGTCTATGTAAATCTTTTACATAATTTGACTGGATCCGGACACTTGAGGGGGGGGGAGGAGGGGGTTTCCCGGAATTCCGTTTTTGGGGGGATTTTCACGACGAAACTTGGAAGGCATATCAGGGACCCGGTCAAACTGACTTGGAATAAAAAAAAATCCTCGAAATGATAACCTTGGGGGGGAGGGGGTTGAGGGAGGGGAATCCGGAATATTGAGTCATGCGTAACTTTGGAACGGGTGATCGGATTCGAGTGATCTTTCTGGTGATCTTTTTCATTTCCGGACCGAATCCGGCAATTATTGGGGGGAGGGCGGAAAATACTTGACCCGCTTAGACTGGTGTGATCTGGATTGAACTTCGTGGGAATGACAAACAGATGCTCTGGATTAATCATTTACAGAACCGGATTGGCTCCGGTTATTGTGGGTGGAGTTGGAGGAGTGGGGGGGGTCTGGGATTCCGGTGATCGCGCGTTAAGGTACTTCCAGATGTGCTAGGACGATGAAACTTTGCTGGAATATTGGAGACTAAATAACATTTACTTAGAAATTGCTACTTCCCAAATCCGATTATTCCTTAAAGTACCAATCTTGACCGCAAAGTAAAAAAAAATACTTTTAAGCAATATATGCATTTTCGTGATGCCCATCAGCCCATTAGCAGTTTTGCCTCAAGGGTTTTGCTTACAAATGAAGTTCCAGCTCCCTTAGAGTGCGCATCTCAACCGCAAAGTCGAAACTTACTTTTGATCAATCAAATCATCTTGACCCATGCAAGTGCCATATGAGCTTACAGCTCTTGTTGTTTATATATATTTGTTTATATATATTGATGTGTATTTATATGTTGACGTTGGAATCAGTTAGTCGGCACACGCTATGAGTAAGATCCTTAATGAATAAAGGACTGATTTGTTAAAATGTCTCAGATCATCATTCGCAATCCTACACATTGGGCAGAAGAAAGTAGGACCAATCTTTCCACTCACGACATTTACCAATATAACTTCTCTTCTCACCAAATGGTAAACAATTTCCCCGAAAACTTAAAAAAAACCTTAATTCCTCCCTTTTTAGCCCCGCTTAAAATAAACCTCCCCCCCCCCCAGCTCTCTTTGACAGTCGCGTACAAACTCAGGGACCCGGGAGCCACCAGGTCAACGTGCCGCCTCTGAATTTCCTGGTCCTGGAGGACCCCTTGGACTTCCCTATCAATCGAACCAACCTTAATAGATGGGTACCTATCCCTTACTTTCATTCCAGTAACCTCCTATGCCACAGTTATTGAGGATGCCCTTCACGAGCTCCGGCCAAGAATCTGACCTCCCATCCCTCAATGCCTCTAGGTACGCCGCTTTGACCAACCGCGTATGAGAGAGGGCTATCAATTTTTCACAATACCTGACATTTACATGACTATACCGAACAAATTTGGCGTGAGCCATGATCTCCCTTTGCTCGTGTTGGTGCAATGTGAAATTAATTAAAAACAGTCAGAATAAACGAAACCAAAAATAAAGTGGATGCAGACTAATTTTGTCAACTGAATATTTATTTTAGAACAAATCCATTTTGGAAGCATTCCCCGTGCTCTCGCTGTTTCTGTACGCGGAGTCCGCGTGGAGTGACTCCCTCTATTCTCGCCGTTCCCTTCTATTCCCCGAGGAGTCCTCGGGGAACGGCGAGAATACGCCTATAGTCGTTGCATGGGACCAAAGACAGAGGTTATATTGGATTATTTGTTCTTGATAATATTTAAGACTTATTTTAATTTGCAGGCCCATGTCTGTTTTGTAATGGAGTATGCCGCAGGAGGTGACCTGATGATGCACATCCACGCTGATGTTTTCACAGAGCCCCGTGCTGTTTTCTATGCCGCTTGCGTCGTCCTTGGGCTCCAGTATCTTCACGAGAACAAAATTATCTACAGGTTGGTTCACATATGTATTCGCTTTTCTTTGCTACTCCTTCTTCCCAAGCTGTCTGGGAATCATGCAATAGAGGTATGCTTATAAAACGATAATATATAGATTTGTGTATAATTAGTAATATCCATGACATGGGGATGTGAACTAGTTAGATAAATTTCCTTCGGGCGGGATCACTGTTCCTGTGGCCGGCTTCTACCAGACTATTGTAGTGGTTTGCGAACTCTGTTCATAAGCCCCTTGGTAGCTCAAATGGTAGAGCGCCTGCCTTGTAAGCATAGGGTCCTGGGTTCAAATTCCGGCTGAGGAGCATTTTTGTCTTTCAGTTCACTACTTATAAAATCTTATTCAAACACTTCTCTAACTGTTTGACTACCCTGTTGTTGTTTTTTTACTTGCTTATAAAAGAGTCAGACGGCAAGAAAAATAACACTTGATATCAGCCAATAGCCAACTATTTCAGGGTTCTCCTGGTATAAACTTTGTTTGAAATTGAGAAACTGAGATGTTTGTTGATTTGAACTGCCATCTTCTTGGTCAGCAATTTCTTGTGTCATTTTTGGCCACCCTAACGGCTGACGTTTGCATATGCCGTGTTTTTTTTTTTTTCGAGGCAGATCGGGCTTCTACTTATTACTCCCAAAGAGATCATTGGTCAGAATACCGGCTTTGCAAGTTATTCCATGTCTCTCATTAAAGCCGCCCGAAGCTAAAAACAGCCGGGACATGTTTGTTTTGTAATGTTTGAGAAACCCAGCTAAGTTTTGAAGGAGTCATATATCTCATAATATTGGAATCGTGCTTTAAAGCGCATGTTTACTATTATTTGCCATGATGCGTGGATCAACCAATTCCACGTTTATTGTCGAGTCCGAGCCTTAAGCGTTAGCCGTCGGTGGCAGAAACCGATTAGAGAGATATGCAACACTGTCCACCATTTTCATTATTTCAAGGGAGTTATAACCAAATTTTCAAAACTCCTTAAAGATTCCTACAATGTCTCACCCAACAAATGATAACTGGCTTTGCTTCTTTTCATCCTAGTAATTTCGACAGAGTAAAAAACTTTGGAATGTTCTGTTTTCGAAAGTTTCTGATTCCTGTCACCATGTGAGAGGTTGTCCGTTGGATTGTTTCAGTGTTGGTTTTGCATCAGAGCAAAATAACACTAGGGAGTAGCGCCAAGACCTATGCTCTCCATGCCTCGCAAACGGGCCATACTCGTAGCGCCGCCCATTACGCTTGCGGCATTTAAAGCGAGACAAACTTGAGGGTTTATAAACTTCTAGTAAAGCTAAGACGCGGCCTGCACACATCGTGGAATCAGGGAAGGTTGTATATTTTTTTTTTGCTGTGGCCAGAATATGAAGTTGTTTAAGCCAGAGCTGATTCACGACTGATTGAGTTTCAGAAGGGACGCTCTCTGTCGCTAGTGATGCTAGTGCGGCTGCTATTCGAGTGTGTGTCAATTTTTTCAGATCTTTGCTCTACTCTCTAGTGTTATTTTGCTCTGTTTTGCATTGCAGTGGTCCATACTGAAAAGTCGTGATGATATATGTTTCTTCTACTCTCTAGTGTTATTTTGCTCTGTTTTGCATTGCAGTGGTCCATACTGAAAAGTCGTGATGATATATGTTTCTTCTCTTCCACATTATCTTACGTGTTTAGGAAAACTAGACCCCCATGAGGCAAGTTGTCTTATATATGTTTTGACGAAGTAATCCGTATATATATGATCAGCCCGTCAAAAAGCGGAATATTTCATACTGACTTGATACATCCTAAGTTAAGAGTGCACAGGTCGGTTTGAGCTAAGTTCAGGACGTGGCCAAATTCGGTTGGCTAAAATCCTCGCGCGATGCCTCCGGGTCAGCCCCTCCACCCGGATTCCAGAATATGGGAGGGTGTCATAGATGCAGTTACTTTAACTCAATGGTCTCGTTTTGTGTCACCTGTCTACCAAGGCCTCGGTTCATTCTCGCCTTTTTTGCACAAAGCGCACTCTCCTCACTGCTCTTTTGACCGTTTTTGGAACAAGGCCTTTGTCCTTTCTGCCCAGGCCTGCGGAGAAAGGAGATGCCAACTCCAAGGTGAGTTGATCAATCTTCTCAGAGCTTCGTTTTTGTTGCACTCTGCAGGTTCACTTCTTGACCGCTTCCGGGCTGATTCTTTCTACAGTCGTTTTTGCACTGGAAGACGTTTTTTGTCGTTTTTTGCACCGAAGAAGACGGCAGTGCTTCTCGAGGATAGAGGACTTGCTTACCGACCAAGTCCATGCTTCCCTGCAAGGTGCTGCTTCAACCAAGAAGAAATCGTGCAGGCAGTGAATCCAAAAATGCATCTTGTGCGGGATTTGTGCTGAATCTTAGCAGCGATGCGGCAGCACTATTGCAACAGAAACGAGGCTCAGGAGAACGGCACCTGACTCCTCTCTGCCAAAAATGGTCAGGTCAGCAGAAAGGATAGACTTGGATTGTAAGAGAGGCTTTTTTTTCTTCTTTTTTTATACCGCGTAGCCTTTTGAAAATTTTGTACTTTAGTTTTTGAGCTACGACTCCTCCTCCACTCCGTGACGTTAAAATTCTTTTAAATCTTTAACGTCACCTACTCTTTCCAAACAAAAAAACAAAATTTTAAACTTTAAAAAATATAACTCTTTAAACCATTTCAACTATTCAAATTATTTTTGAATTTGACTTTACCAATCTTTGAGCGCTTTTGGCAAAAACCGCGACTAATAACTGTCACGATAGTCATTCCGGGAACGTAGGTCTTGACTTTGTGAAAACTCCGGATATTTGAAAGGTGAAACCTCGGCGCTTTAACTTATAACTGAAAAGCCAGCCTGCTTTTATATAGTGCATTTAAATTCACTGAATTATTTTAACACTTTTGAGGTTTTTTTCAACTGTTTGCAGTAGTCTCTTGTAGCGACCTTGAGAATATGGTTGGCGTCCTGACAAGCCAAAATTCACAGTTGGACCGCGCAATTTTAATTTCATCGAGAACGTGGTTGTTCCAATTGTATAACCGCAATCGACAGAAAATCAAAGACGCTGTTATGTGCCTGGCCTCAAAATAAGCCCCAGATCTAGCAGCCTAGCAATTTTTATATTGAAAACAGGCAATATGGTGCTGTTGATGTTTGTTGATCCCAAATATTTGAAAGTAAACAGAGCTACAACAAGTTCAATTTACAATTTTTACTAGAAATGATCTTTTCACGAAATAGTGGTTCAGAAACGTTGTTTTCCGAAAATACCAATACTTGCCCCATAAAATTAGCAATTTTCTTGTTGACGCGTGTTGACTCTATCCCGACCGTCCTCCGAAGCTGAGACTGGACGCAAAATATTTGAAAAAATTTAAAGCTTCTCTTGCACTTATTTTGAAAGAGAGGTCGGCAGATCTGAAGCCTTTGGCGAAGCTTCGTGGCTGACAAACTCGGCTCAGCCGAAAAAGTGCTGTACACTCTTAGTTGCAAAACAAACTGACTGGACCGACTGGGCTCAAAGAGTATTTTTGCACGAAACAGTGGCCAAGGACGGGGTTTTCTGAAACTCACAATTCCAGGAGCTAGGGATAACAGAAATAGGGGTGTTTTTAAGAGGGGTCCTTTAAAAGATCTTTAACACAAGTACAGAATACATCGCATGTCTTAGTACTGTTCTTACTATAGCCCTATCGAGTGAACCTTTATGCAGTCTCGAAATGCGTCTGTCATGACACTGGTCAGACCGTCAGCTTGTGAATGAATGAATGAATTTCTTACATGCAGCCTAGTAATAAGGCATTTGCACATTACATACAGAAAAAAAAGCAGAGGGTACACAAAATCTACAACGACAGCAAAAGATAAATAAACGCAAAACAAGAAATACACAATGAAACACGAAAAGAACAATAAATTTACTGCATTAGCTGGTGCATTGGGCAATGGGCAGGAAGGCGGTTGGATGATGGCAGAAGATGTTCACTTATTTCTTTTAGCTAGACAGTTGGGTCCAAGACAAAAAACTTCTCATTATTCGGTGATTGCGCATGCGACGAGATTCGGCGATTGCGCGTGTGAGAGTATTCGTCTCTCCTTTTTGAATTTGTCTTATTAATCTTTGTCCTTTTCCTTTCAGAGACCTGAAACTTGACAATCTACTGCTAGACACTGAAGGCTATGTGAAAATTGCCGACTTTGGTCTCTGCAAGGAAGGCATGGCGTATGGCGATCGAACAAGCACGTTCTGTGGTACACCAGAGTTCTTGGCCCCTGAGGTCCTAACGGAGCCAACGTACACTCGAGCAGTTGACTGGTGGGGTCTTGGCGTACTCATCTTTGAGATGCTCGTAGGCGAGGTAAGTCTCTATATTAAAGGTTAACTTCAGACATCGAGGTGGATATCGGAAAATAACACTGAGACGGCCATTGAAAATAACCTATCCGAGCCGAAGGCGAGGTAGGTTATGAGAAATATCTATCGAGCCTAAGGCGAGGTTGATATTTTTAAATGGCCATCGAGGTTGTCATTCAGATTTCAACCGAGATGGAGGTGTGTTAACTGTTATAACTTTTTCGAACAGAAATCATCTATGGAGGCTGATATGACTTATATCATCCTCTCCGGAGGCTGATACGACCTATAACATCCTCTCTGGAGGCTGATATGACTTATAACATCCTCTCTGGAGGCTGATATGACTTATATCATCCTCTCATATCTACCGCTAACTTTCTGTGTGAAGATTATCGTAAAATAACTGACCGTGGGTCATAGAAGGATATGCATTACATAGCTGTTCGAAAAAAGTTATATTATAATAATAATAATATAATTGCAATAATATGGCTTTCGCCTCTATAAATTTCCCAGAACACTTTACACACTAAATCGACTTTCAGCCAGGTGCTAGTCGACATCTGCTTTGAATTGGTTGATATTTTCGGCATTTACAACACTTTTGGGGAGATTATTCCAATATTCTACTATTTGGTTTCTAGAGCTCCATTTTCCAATGTCTTCTCGGAATTTCTTACCAATCAGTTTCAAATTGTGTCCTCTCAGACCGTTGGGATTGAAAGTGAGGACATCATCAGGCCTTATGTTAATTTGTCAATGAAATGATTTGTCTATTGAAGAACCCCTCGCGCTATTTACTGTTTGTGTTCCAGTATATTATATTTATATATTTTATATATATTTCAGTGTATTTAAAATTAGGCTTTGCTGTCAACGAATTACACACGGTTTTGGCTGTTTTAAGAATTTTTTTCAGGCCCCGTTGGCTTCTAGCAAAAATATGAAACAAATTGTCTCGAGAAATTAATAGAGGCGAAAGCCTTTTTGCTGCGGTTATATTATTATTATTAATATTATGAAAACATTTACATAACCGTCTTTTCTGGACAATGCAAGCGAGGTGTTCGATTTTAAGAATGGATGGAGCGATTACAGAAATATGTTGTATTAGTATAAATATTACTTCAGCCGAAGCTGACTGCGAATCATATTTGATAGTGCAAAACGGATACGTCAGCTGAATTTTATTGGAGCTATATTAGTGTTTCCCACAAGTTCGTCTTTCCAACTTGAGCAGTTTTGAGCCTGAAGAGGACCCCTGCCAAGAAGGGCCGAAATATGGATCCAATAAAATTCAGCTGACGTGTCCGTTTTGCACTATCAAATATGTTATATTAGTTTTATAGGTAAGATTTTGATTGAAATTTGATGAAGTCCAAAGTAGGGGTCGGAGCCGTGCGAGGCCTAGGATTGGCCGATGGATATGAGTTGGCTCCTCCTCCGGGTGGATAGAAGATGAAAAGTGGTAGGTGGCCCCGCCTTGAAGGAGGAGTCAGGTTGACTCTGCAGCGGGAGGTCCTTAAAAAGAAAAAACGGTTAAAGAAGTTGGTTGACATGGCCGAAAATGGAGGAGAAACTGTAATCAGTCAGTATTAGAATGATTTGGAACACTACTGGACCTTATCTTTCTGCAGAGTCCTATCACCAGCTAATATTATACACAAAAGCAGAAAAATCAAATTTGCCCTTTGCAGTAAGAAGTCAGTCAATCTCTTCCAGCATTAGTTATTCAGTAGCTCAATCTGTATCGGAGGGAATTCACCTTTACTTCTTGAAAAAACGGTGTTTTTTTGGCAAAATTAACAGGAAAACTCGAAACAAATTGTTAGAAAAACTGCCAAATATGGTCTTATTTTTTTAATTTGTATTTGTGTAGCCTATCAGTGAATTCTTCTTATAATCAACGGTGTGAAACGGATACGTCACCTGAATTTTACTAGAACTATATTTGGGCCCTTCTTGGGGAGGGTCCTCTGCACTGTCAGAAGTTTCATAACAGACAACACAAGGATGCGCCGTTTCAGCAGACAATGCGTAACAGACAACACTTGGGATGTTATCTGTTGTGTTTGAAGGTTATGCATAAGAAGCATTGCCACAAAGAGCCAAGAAAAACTGCCAAAAAAGCATCTGCTGACTTTTTTGTTTGTCGATGATGTCCAACAATTCAGCAGAGGCTTTTTTGGCAGTTTTTCAGCTCTTCCTGGCAATGCTTGTTTTCATGCATTAAGTTGTCAAACACAACAAATAACACCCCAAGTGTTGTCTGCTACGCTGCCTGTTGAAACCGCGCATCCTTGTGTTTTCTGTTGTGAAACTTCTGACAGTGTACTAGCTCAAGCAACTCAAGCTGGAAAATAAACTTCAAATGAATTCTTCTAATAAAATTCAGCTGACATATCCGTGACATGTCAGTTGTGAAGCGCAGTAAGCTGGAGCTGAAAGAATATTGAAATGCTTTTTCTTTTTGTCTGGTTTTCTTTTTTAGATCTTTTTTTTAGCTTGTTCAGTCGGGATATCCGTATCGTGTTAGGCTACCTGTCTCCTTGTGAACTCGTTAACGCAGATGCAAACGTGTTGACGTTGTTAAAGTACTCCTTGAACAGACGACTGACTGCGAATCGTATTTGATTGTTCCAATCAGATAATTCAGCTGAGATTTTTTCCATCGATATTTTTCCCTTCTTCGTAAGGATCGTCGTCATGCTGTAGCTAGAACAAGGCTAAAGGACCCCTCGCACTATTTACCCTTCAACTTACAGTATTTTAAAATATTTGGATACTTTAAAACTAGGCTGTGCTTGCAACAAATAACCCTCGGTTTTGGCTGTTTTAAGCCTTTTCTTAGACCCGTTGAGGTGTAGTGAAAACAGGGAAACAATTTACATAATCGTTTTTTCTGATCGAAAAACTTCTCGCAGACAACCGTCGACAGCGTGATACACATCGAAGGTATCAAAACACGAAAATGAGCGTGGTTTTGTTAGAGGGGTTAGAATGTACCTTACGAAATTGGGGTCTCCGGGTTTAGAGATATATGGAAGTAGGTTGCGTTAGTATTATAGGTAAGACAGGTCCTTTAAAACCTTCTTTTTAAAGCCAAGCTGACCATTCATAGTGAGATGACGAAAAAATGATTTTAGAAGGTCGGTTCTCTGTTGTTATTATCTTGAAAGATAGGATTTTGTCTGTTGTTTAGTTTGTTCTTCACTGAAGCCGGTCAGCGGGAGTGCAACCGAAATATCCGAAATTTCATTTATACCTCGCTTAACATCTTTGAGGGATAAGGGATTATAAGTAAGTAATTTATTTATGACCCGCCATTTTGAAAAAGTGGAGTAAATGAAGAAAATAAATAAAACACATAAACACACAGAAAAAGAAACTTAATTTTCAGTCTTCGGCCAGGAAGCAGTGGATAACGTCGTGTGCTGGTTGGGCCCTGTTGTCCATGACCAACACTTGCATCTTGAAGTTTGAACTTCTCCGTCAATTTACGGTTATGACATAATTTCGACAAGTGGAGCAGGTGCTTTGCATATTTAAAATAACATGATCTCCTCGTTTTAATCTCCTTCTTTCGCAGTGAGTGACACCAGAACGAAATAGTATAAGGCCCATTCACAACGGGTTTTAGCTAATACTCGATATCAGTGTTGTGAAGGATGGAGTGGGGAAAAACTCCAATATCCCACTTATGATGCCATTGTTGTGAGGATGGACGAGTGGAGGCGAGGTTTAATGAAGTTAATGGTTCCTGGGGTGTGGGCTGAAGGCATTCTGACACCGTAGGTGCCCACTAGTCCCAGGACCAGTCAGGAAATCGGACAAAAGAGACAAGGGAAAGTCTCAGGGAATTCTATAGCTCAGCCGCAGTCAATCCAGAAATCCCTAATCAAGCTGGTTCACACATCCTAGCGAAGCTGGAATTCACATATCCAGTCAAGCCCGAGGCCTACTAGCCGAGATGGACCATAATGTCAATAGTTAATTTACTTGTATTACGTGAACAAGAGTTTGACACATAATATATAATCAAGTATGAAGTCCCTAACTAAATATATAAACTGATCCTTACCATAAATACTAAAATAACAGACAGGTCCTGCTCGGACTAAAGATGAAAGAGAACTGTTTTGGCTACGAATCATTCCGTAGCCAAAATACTTAGAATGAAATGGATCAAAGCCTGACCTCGGATTAGCCAGCAGCTAACTGGAGCTAGTGGATAAAGACCGAGTGACCTATTGTCACGATGCCGGGAAATTAATGATGGTAATGAAAACCGAAGAGATATATAGAAAAGTAGGCGATAGAGGGAGGGAATAACTAGGAGGACTATTGCAGAGCAAAGTGCTATGGGATGTCTCCATAACATCAGCCAGTTCCGGAAATCGCTCTGAGACCGAGAATTAGCTGGATCTCTGCCGTTCGCAATTGATCTTGGTGCCAGTTTCGGATACCAGCTAGTCTCGCACCCAAGTTGAGATCAGTTCAACTTTTGAGGGTATATACTAGCCAATCAGATTATTTTGGGGAATATTGAGGAGTATTCTGATTGGCTAGTTTCGAACCAAGCCAAGTCCATTTTGGTAATAAATGAATTGTAATTGTAACAGATAAAATCACGTCCACTCCTTGCTGTCTTAAAAACCGAAAGTGAATTTAGGCCTTTATTCTTCGGTCTGACGTGGTTCAGCGTTAGCCAATCGGAACAAACCTGAGAATTCCCCTAAGTAATGTGATTGGCTAGTACCCTGAAAAGTTGAACTGATTCCAACTTGGGTGCGGGACTAGCTGGTACCCGAAACTGGCACCAGTATCGATTGCGAACGGTAGAAACTCAGCTAAGTCTCGGTCTCAGAGCGATTTCCGGAACTGGCTGGTATCGAGTATTAGCTAAAACCCGTTGTGAATGGGCCTATAGAAGGAGCGCAGAAGGTGCTGTGCAAATAATAGAATTGCTGATCAGTAAAAAAAAAAACGTCGTTTTTGTTCTTTCCCAAACCTGCAGGCAAATGTGTTCACACTGTTTACTTCTTTTCAGTCTCCCTTCCCTGGCGATGACGAAGAAGAGGTTTTCGAGAGCATTGTGAATGACGAAGTCCGCTTTCCAAAGTTCTTAAGCCTTGAGGCGATCGGGATCATGAGACGGGTAAGTCCAGATGGATCTTCAGAACGTGTCCGAAACGAAACGAAAATGCTGAATAAATTAAAGATTTTATGCAGCATTTTTCTTTTGGACTTAAATTTTCGCTCGGTTAATGCAGCATTAATTCAGCATAAAATTCATCGAAAAATTCAGCAAAGATGCTAAATTTTATGCTGAGTTTTCAAGAAGAAACGGGGGAGCATGGCGATTGTCCTAGTATCTTTCTAGAATCTTTTTCTTTCTAGAGCAGATTGCCACACAAAATTTTCGTAATGTTATCCAGGTCGAATTCCCGTCTGAGCGGCGACAAACTTTACGGAGCATACTTTGCGAATAACTTTACTAAGTATGAGTCGTCCTTTATATAGCTAACTTTTTTTTTCTTCTTCTTCTTCCCAACTTAAATTTCGGTATTGTAGAAGTGTCAAAGAAGAAATAAAGGTAACAGCTTTCGGACAAAAATAAATAAATGTGCAGTATTTAGAGCACTAAAAAACTTTCGGACACGTTCTCAATCTTTTTTTAATGATTTTTTCGACTAGTTGGATGAGGAACTTGTTGCCGTTAAGTACGTCTCGGATGTGGCTCAGTTCGGCGTCTAGGAGGGTTTTGTCGAAAATTTTGATCGCTCTGTCGACCAGTGAAATGACGACTGCGCGTTTCACGTTGTCTGGTTGGTCTGAATCGTAAGGCCAAAAAGTCGTAAGGCCGTAGTACCAAAAATTGCGGGACAGTTGCGACAGTGCGAACAGACGATCAGGATTTCTCGGCCGGATTTCCTGCACTTTCATCATCAAGTTGAAAAAATTCCAACTTTTCCATATGGAAGTGATGATGGTGCCAAAAATCCAGGCAGGAATTCCAGTCCGGGAGCTCCCGATCCTGATCGTGTGTTCGCACTATTAAAACGCTTGGCTAAAATCCTCGGGCGATGCGTCCTGGTCCGCCCCTCCACCCGGATTTCAGAATATGGAAGGGGGTCATAGAGGCAGTTACTTTAACTAAGAATAGTCTCGTTTTGTTTCACCTACCTACCAAGGCCTCGGTTCATTTTCTCTTTTTTTCACAAAGCGCTTACTCCTCACTGCTCGATTTTGACCGTTTGGACCAAGGCCTTTTCTTCCCAGGCCTGCGGAAGCTGAAAGCACGATTCCTCCAAGAACAAAGCCGCACAGAAACATTTCTTGACAGCCCACGATCGATAAAACTTTACTCCGTTTGTTTAGTTGATTGGTTGATTTTGGTACGACGGCATGGTTTCCCACTTATTGTTTGTTGTTGTTTTTTTTTTTTTTTTCTTTGCGTTCTTCCTTCATTTTTTTCGTTCTCTTTCAGTTTTCTTCTCTTTTTACAAAAAGTATGTGAAAATTAATGTAAAGTAAATTTTTTTCTTTTTTTTTTGACTGCCCCCACAGGCCCATTCGGGCTTTCCTGCAGTCAGAAGTATCAGCTACATGTATAAAGGATATTAAGAGGGTTGCGCAAAAGGTGTGTTCATGTGGTTTAGCATGTGAAAGTTGGTTCGTATAATAAAGAGTATTAAACTAAACTAAACTAAACAGGCCCCAATCAAGATTCAGTTTAATCCAGTTTATTTCAACACCAATTACGGACTAGCGAATAGCAGGTGGTAAAGTCAAACATACATTAAAAACTAACCAAAATTATCAACATATACTTGGAAGTGGTCGAATTACATATAAAATACCGAGAACAAACACAATAACAGTAGGAAGTAGCGACAAGACTTGGCAAGATTGACACACACCAGAGCAAAATAACACTAGGGAGTAGCGCCAGACCTATGCTTTCCATGCTTTGCAAACGGGCCATACTCGCAGCTCTACCAACTATGCTTGCGGCATTTGAAGCGAGACAAACTTACGGGTTTAGATATTTCTAGTAAAGCAAAGGTGCGGTCTGCATACACCAAAGAAACAATGGAGATTGTATCATTTTTTTGCAAAGTTCAGAATATGAAATTATAGGAGCCAGCGTTGGTGAACGACTAAATGAGTTTCAGTAGGGATGTGCTCTATCGGTAGTGGTGCTAGTATCGCTGCTATTCGAGTGTGTGTGAATTTTGTTCAGTCTTGGCGCTACATCCTAGTGTTATTTTGCTCTGACAAACACTAGAGTAGCAGCGGTACTAGCACCACTAGCGATACAATACGTCCCTTCTGCAACACATTCAGTCGTTCACCAGCGCTGGCTCTGATAACTTCGTGTTGTTAACATGTCAAAAAAATGATACAGCCTCCATTGTTTCCTTGGTGTGTGCAGGCCACGCCTTTGCTTTACTAGAAATTTCTAAACCCGCAAGTCTGTTTCGCTTTAAATGCCGCAAGCGTAGTGGGCGGCACTATAAGTATACGGCCCGTTTTCGAAGCATGGAAAGCATAGGTCTTGACGCTACTCCCAGAGCAAAATAACACTAGGAGTAGCGCCAAGACTTGAAAAAAGTGACACACTCATATAGCAGCGACACTAGCACCACTAGCGATAAAGGACGGCCTTACTGAAACTCAATCGGTCGTTCATCAGCGTTGACTCCGATAATTGCATATTCTGGACACAACAACAAAAAAATACAACCTCCCCTGTTTCCTCGATGTATGTAGACCGCATCTTAACTTTACTAGAAATTTCTAAACCCGCGAGTTTTTCTCGCTTTAAATGCCACAAGCGTAGTGAGCGGCGCTACAAGTATGGCCTGATTGTGAGGCATGGAAAGCTAGGTCTTGGCGCTACTCACTAGTGTTATTTTGCTCTGGCTATTACCTAGTGTTTTTCTCTGAAGGAGAGACTGTAGTCCTTCACTAACAAACATATCCGAAGTACTGCAGTTCCGTCTATACCCATGTAACGATCGGAAAGAGTTCTTATACAGCGCGCGCAAAGGTGTTACCTATCGATTCTAGTGGGCGGTTTTGAAATAACAACCCTAACCCCCTTCCTTTTTCTTGCTTTTTAAACACAGTCATGGGGAGGGGAGTGAACTGTTATGCAACCGTCTGATATATGCTACTGGGAGGGCCATCTGACGTCAAATCCTTGCCAGGCACTTTTTTTGTCGGAACTAATGTAAAACTGTCTGTCCCCAAGCCATTAAGCGGGTCATCCGAGGATTAAATATTTGAAGAAGACATAAACTAAACTTGGACTACAAAGAGTTTCCACGGCTTATGAAAGCGATAACGCTACTTTTTTGCGAGTCGATCTTCATTTGGTTCAGAGAGCACTAGCTAGTTCGGAAAAATCGGACAGCGAAAGCGTTGTTGCTGAGGGCACAGAGTACTGTGTGAGCATCAAACCCAGCAGTGCTAGCAAAAAGTGTTCTATTTTTGTAGTCTAATCCTAGGTTCACACAGAGCAAATCGCGGCGATGAACGAGATTTTTCAGTCGCAGCGACAGAAGATTTTTATCGCCTGGATGTTCACACTGAATTTTCTTCGGCAACAGAATTTAACGCGAAAAAGTTGAAATTACAGCCACGTGATAGGAAACATGGATGATGATGATGTTTTGCTTTTGTCACTGCTTGCTAGACGGCGAAGGAATAGACGTTCAGTATGCCTTTTAGAGAACCGTCGCTTCGAAACTTGAACGGTACATGAGATCTACATAGGTTCGGACACATTTTCCCAGGCTTTCAATAATAGCACAGAGTTCTTATTTCCCTTTTCTCGCTTTTCATACAAAATGAGGTAGAACTGAACAGCAATAATTAATTTTTCTAAAAGAAAGTCTTCAAAAGGGTCGTCCATGTTGCTGTTGCGTGTATAAAATCGTGCTGTCGCCCGATTAAAGTTGAATTTTCCCAACATTGAAAATCGCCTGACGAAGCAACAGAAATCGTCGATTTTGGCGACGAAAATCTCGGCGATGGCCGATATCGCCTCAGTGTGAACTTCTGTGTGAACCTAGGGTAAATCTCCAAAGGATCCGAATGCCGTTCTATGATCTCTGCCTCCCCCATCTCGTGTCGTGAAGCAACTGATTTGTTTGGATCTCCCACGCCTCAGAATAATATATTATTCTGTCCCGCGGTCAACCCAACCAAAGGGTTAAGTATCGGAGTCCACGAGGATCTCATCTCCCTAATCCTCTTCGAAGACTTACCCTCCTTCCAAACTACCTGAAACCTCCCAATTATAGTAACTCTTCAGTTTTGTAGGATTATAATAAATAGTAATAAAGGGGGACCAGGACTGAACTTTGGAGTACACCTGGTCTACCATGGATTACCGGTTTATTGGTTCAACTTACGCCGACAGATTCATGCAGTTCGCTGAGGTCCACGTGTTTCGTCCACCCTGTGATATTTCAAAGAAGAGTTGCGCTACATACCAGGTAGAAGCTTTGTGAAAGTCAGGAAAGATCCCAGGGCTTTCTTGCCCTGTTAAAGGTTTTCTAAAACAAGATAGATCTTTTATTATACCCGTTTTACAGCTTGGTTGAATTCGGCTGTCTCACTGAACCACAAGTTTCAAACGTTTGGCCCAGACTCTTCTTAGTTCAAAGTCCAAAGCCTTGATCAGTCAGCTGTCGATGACTACAGGCAAGAAAATCGACAAATTTCCTACGCTTTTAGATTAAAGAAGGCTAAACAGTGATCATGTAAACATTGATAAATTGAACAAACAATGATCATGTAACAGTGATCATGTAAAGAAGGCTAAACAGCGATCATGTACGTTTTTCAAAAGAAAATGAGTAAAAATGACGCAGCTTTACTAACTTTTATTCAAACAATATTTACAATGGATACGTCAGCTACGGTTCTTCATCAGCGATATTTCGGCCCTTCTTGGCAAGGGTCCTCGTCAGGCTGTCAATCCTCTAGGTCAACGTCGGGGAAGGAAACAAACCTGTAATAAATAACTGAAGCTTCTACCGACTATAAATATATCTTATTAAAGTAAAATAACTTTTTTCGAACAGGTATGTAATGCATATCCTCCTATGACCACGGTCAGTTATTTACGATAATCTTCACACAGAAAGTTAGCGGTAGATATGAGAGGATGATATAAGTCATATCAGCCTCCAGAGAGGATGTTATAAGTCATATCAGCCTCCAGAGAGGATGATTTAAGTCATAAACAGTTAACACACCTCCATCTCGGTTGATATCTGAATGGCAACCTCGATGGCCATTTAAAAATATCAACCTCGCCGTCGGTTCGGTAGATATTTTTCATAACGTACGTAATTTTTGACACGGACGCTGTTTTTGCTGCACGATTGGGGCGATGACAGGAAAGGTTTTTTTTTCTGCATTTTGATCAACTTCGGTTTTGTGATTAATAAGGGGCTGAAAACTTAAATATTATTTCATTAATAACCTCGTTCTGCGTTTCTGTTATGGAGTACTCGCCTACATCTATTACTTTGAATAAGTCGGTCCGAGAGGAACACCAAGAAACATATTTGACGACGCAAAACGGATAAGTCAGCTTCATTTTATTAGAGCTATATTTCGGCCCTTCTTGGCAAGGGTCCTCTTCAGGTTCAAGCCTCAAAGCCGCTCAAGCTGGAAAATGAAATTTAGTGTAGGGTCAGTTGTACCTATTGGATTACTGGATAGCCGTATCCCACTATACTTCCACCGGACAACTTGGTCTTTTGGCGTAGAAAGAAAAGAATCTTCTGTAGGCCTAGCTAAACTACAACTTAAAGATTAAAGGAAATGAAACACAACCGAAAAGACACAAAAAGAGGAAAACAGAACAAAAGAAAATTGGGAAAAAGAAAAGAAAAAAAGAGATTTATTGAGAAAAGAAGACAAAACAATGATCATGTACGGTTTTCAAAGGAAAATGAGTAAAAAATTACGCACTTATACTAACTGTTGTATATTTTTTTCCAGTTGTTAAAGAAAAATCCTGAAAAGCGTCTCGGTGCGTCTGAAAGAGACGCCGAAGATGTCCGAAAGCAGCCGTTCTTCCGAGGAGTTAACTGGGACGACCTCCTTGCCAGGAGAGTGAAGCCGCCCTTCGTGCCGTCGGTGGTAAGTCCATTTTACCTTTACAACAGGATCGTTTGGAGAACCATGTGCTACCGTAAGCGCTGCTTTTCACATCCGATGATGAAGGTGTTTTTCCGTGCTCCCACAAACAGTTTGTGGGTCGACTGTGGCTCGAAAAGAGTGTTTCCGTGGTCTTTCGTGCGGTCCACAAGTGTGTTTCCGCGACCAACGAGATTTTCTTGGCTCGCTTTATGGCTCAAGTTCGACAAAAAACTGGCGAGGTGATTGTCGATTTTGTGGCTCGATTCTGGCGGGAAATTCAAATTAAGCAGCAAAATAGTTTCTGAACAATAAAGCTAACTACTTTTTCATGCATGTAGACTTCAGACTGAAGATGCTTTTTGTACAGAATGGTAAGGAAATAAGCCTGGGATTTTATTTATTGAGATTTTACATGAGCTTTATTTTTATTTTTAGATATTTGAAATTACCGCCAAAAAAATAGACCAAACGGCGTTTCCGCGAGTTTCAACTAGTGGCTCGACTGTGTCGCACACAATCGTGCTTCCACGACAAACGCTCAGAAATGTGTGGCCCACAACTGTGTCGCCGAAAAAGGCCCTTAAGAAGAGGAAATAGCGCAGTACAGACAAATAAAAGGAAAAAAATACACTGAGCTTTCAATAATTTAGTAAATACACAAGATCAAAAAATAAATCTAAATAAGTGAGAGTTTAGTGGGATATCCGTGAGGGCAAGCGGTATTACTGTGGCCGAATGGTTATCACGCTGGACTCGAAAGCGAAGGGTCGCTGGTTCTAGTCTATGTGGTGCCTACTGATTGGTTTGGGCGAGTGTTAGGATCGCATCGCCTTCCTAACCGAGGGCAGAGTATCAGGAGATCGGCACCTGCGCTGCGCTATGCGAACCTTCAGTAAAGTTCAGTAGCCCTTGCGTCTCCGTTTCGACAGGGTGGTCTTTAATAAAAGCTAAAAAGTTGGGTATGGAGTTGAAACGTCTTGCCTCCTCTGAGTGCACCCCCCGATAAAAAAAATTTATCTCAAAATAGTAGTATGAAGTTGTACGATAAGGTAGCATGCAGTACGAACTGATGCTACTACATGCTTCCATGTCAAGGCTACCGTGTCACTGCATTCTACTGCATGCTACTATTAGCAAGACTGGATGCTACTACAGCAAGACAGGATGCTACTGCTTAAGATTGGCCCAGTCTGAGGCACATTAAGTGATAGTACTCTTTACTATTACATAACAATGCATGCAACTTTTTTTAACAACTGTCATCCAACTACGCAGGGTACAAATGTTTCATCGGGTCCATGAAACTACTACAGCGACAATCCAAACATTTCTGCAGGGCTCAGGCGAAACGTGGTAGAAGGCAGTCGGCCAATCGCGTCCGACGAGGCAATCATGAATCATAACACATACATGTTCGAACAAGAAAATGTTCGCAAACGTGTTAAAGGGTCAGTAGAGAAATAAATAAAAGGTAACGGATGTCGGACATGGTGACAAGCTCTTTAAGATGTTAAAGGACCCCTCTTGCTTATTCTGCCTTTTATAATATAACTAGCTCCCTTATGGAATTATAAGCTTCTAAAATCCTTACCTTTCTCCATTGTTTCGTTTTGTTTCTATGAAGTTTTAGAGTTTTTCCGGCATGCCGAGTTTTGCCCGTTACGCAACTCAAAGTTTGCCAGAGTCTTCAACCTCCGTTGAGAACTCTTTTACACACACGGATATGAGAATCTTCTGTTTTTGACTTCTCTTATTTGCTTCGTTATACCACTTTTGTAACCACGGCACGTTCAGTTTTCAAATGTTTTGCGCCCAGCCGCCGCGTCGGAGAGCAGGAAGGCTGGATAAAATCGACAAGCGCTAACAAGAAAATCGCCAGAATCAGGTCGAAAGTAATGGTATTTTTGAAAAATGTTTTTGTGATCCACTTCATAGTGAAAACATCATTTCTAGTAGGAGTTGTGGTTTAATTAATGAATAAATAGGACTGAAATAGAGAAGAGTTAACTTAAACTCGGTCCCAGATCAGTTGTTACCGACATTCCTTGTCGCAGCTCGAACAAACAAAAGGTTGGGAAACGCGTGAAATAAATAAAGGGGAATGTTTGTGTCAGACAATGCAACAATTTCTTATATAGCTTTACCAAGTGTGTTAATGAATATGTGAATACAAAAGAAATAGTGTAAGGAATTCCTTAAAACTCTGTCCCAGATCAATTGTATCGATACCTTGTCGCAGCTCGAACAAACAAAAGGTTGGAAAACGCGTGAAATAAATAAAGGGGAACGTTTGTGTCGGACATAGCGACAAGTTCTTATAAGAAGATAAGATTTATTTCCGGAAAAGCACAAAGGGCCATGGAAACAACAAAACAGCACAAAAACGAAACCATAACCTCAACCACTATTTACAAAAAACTTTCCCTGTGAATCATGGCTACCTTTAGGAATCTTCCCAAGTTTCTAATATCTCTAAAACTTCTACTTTTCAAAATTTGTTTAAACCTTTCCTCCCCCCAAATCATTTCCCCAAATATTTCCTTCCTCAGGTCTTTTAACTCCTGACACTCACACATTAAATGGAAAATACATTCATTCATTTTACCACACATCGGGCAGAAGTAAGGACCACGGAGCACTCTAACCTTACCCAAATATTTCCTTCTTAGTCCTACCGGTAAACAATCTGCCCTCAGGCTAATTACTTACCAACTGTGTTGATGAATATGTGAATATAACCGAAATAGAGCAAAGAATTACTTAAAACTCCGGGGTAACCTAAATTCGCGTCGATTAATACATACCCCATAAGATAATGTTCGCGGTGGTTCTGGTCCGAAATTAGCAGGTACTATCAGGTAAACGTCTCTAGAGTTAAGTATGTTGGTTTCAATAAATTCAAGTCCTCCCCGAGGTCTAGGAAAGTTTCAGGCGACGTTTTAAACCAGAAAGAGTCAAGCCCAATAACATACCTATGGGTTTACTATATAATAGGGAGTGTGTCAGGTTAGAAAAGGGAGTTTCTCCTCGGTGTCGAGAAAAGTTATTTTAAATCAGACAAAGTCGAACGAAATAAAATTCTGTGTATAGGGGAGTGTGGCAGGCCAGAGAGTGCAGTTTCCTCCCGGGGTATGGAAGAGTTACAGTGACATTTTGAAACAGACATGAACAAATCCAAAATCTAAAGAATTTTACTTTGGTTCACCCTGTCGAATGCCTTCGTTGAATCTACGAAGCAAACAAACACTGGCGTAGAATAAAACCAAAAATATTCCACAACGAATTTAAATACAAAAATCGTAAAATCTACACCATGAGAAGCTTTAAAACCAAACTGGTAATCACTTGTTCTAAGGCTATCCTTCAGTTTAGATAGGATACACTTTTCCAACACCTTAGACAGAATAGTGGTAAGAGCATTTGGTCTGTAACTATCCGACAAAGCAACATTACACCCTCGACCCTTAGGTATAGGTAGTATGGTTAGTCTGTCAGTTAGTCCCTATCGCTATCGTGTGGTCAAGCGCACATGTGAACTGGTGATTTGTGAATACCACATGTGTTACTCTTTTGGAGAACTTTGTCGATTAAAGACCATATGACTTAATATTGAAGCCGGGCCCCTTGTACTGCTCCCCTCAGGAGCCGACCTATGTGTCAATATTGAGATTAGTTCAGCTGTTCTAAACCAGGGGGTTGCATGTCAGTACCGTAAAAATAAAACGACGGCCAAAAACGCCTCGGTCGATGCCGCGAAACTCCGCGCTGCGTCTAGCAATTACCGCAACAATGCGAAGACTGTGAAATACGTCCTTCATAAAATCCGATGACGAATTGCCGCCAGATGCGCTAGAGGAACAATAACAATCACACGTGAGATCGGGGGATAAGTTATCTGACGGGTTAATCAGCGATTAGGCTTTCGCTTCATATCGAGTCGCGCATTAGCCCCGTTGAAAAGTCAGCCAGCACTCGGCACTGAAGTCGGAAGCCAGAAATGACAAACTTGATGACGTTTTGACAGAAAAAGAGGGGAAGAGGCATTTTAAACAGTTTTAAACATGGTTAGGCCTAAGAGGAATTGAAAATAGCAAAACAAACCTGGATAAACGTACACCAAGAAGTAACGTGCATTGTTCTCTTTACGATAGCGCACCTAGCGGCCAAAAAAGAACTAATCTGAGGAATTTTATGAGGGGCGTATTGGAAGGAGTCGCTACGGCAAAAGTGGTTTTCTCATGGCAAAATGATTGAGGTTGGCAGAAAGCACCGAACATGTTTGCTTCACCGACGCAGCCCGGTTGTCCTCATCTGCAGTGGAGCCATCGTCTATGTGTTCTTATTCCCGTACAGTTTACCCATCCGAAAATCTAAAGCTCTCAATTTGTAGCGGAGTATGGAGGATGTGAGCAATTTCGACGAAGAGTTCACGTCAGAGCGGCCAGTGTTGACTCCGCCTAAGGATCAACGGCCTCTGAGCGAGGCCGAACAAAACCAGTTCAGAGACTTCAATTACATGGCTGACTGGTGTTAAGAGACCTTAAAGGACTCATAAGGGACGATGTGCGAGTCTCGCGGAGAGCCTCCAGTGCATGCAAGTCGTGCATGGACCAATCAGTGACTCGCGTTTCTGTCAGTTTCTGCTGTCTGCCAATCGGGATTTTACATCGGAGGTATCACAGGTGGCCAAGGCAAGTTCAGAACAGACCGCTGACACCCGTTTACTGTTAGTTGTGTACAAACAAGCCTATCGAGGGGTGTTGATCAGATAGGATTTATGTCAGGGGTAGCGCAGCAAGCCTATCGGTGGCCGACAAGCTCTCGTGATATGCGTAATCGATGACAATTCTTAGAGCTTGGTCACACTGGGCTCAAAAAGCCGCCTATTCGACAAACAGCAGAAAATCCCTAGGAGACGTGAGATTTGATTGGCTTTGTGGCAGCTTGGGGATAATGAGCAGGCTGCAATTAGGGTTCCTGTAACATAATTGTACCGTGTTCTTCAAAACTGTGCTAACTGAACATTTTTTGAAAACTGAGTTAACTATACCATTGGAAAGAACATAGCTGGTTTTGTATTCTGTTAAATTGTGCTAAGTGTTAGATGGCGACATGAGCACCATTTAACAGATAGATTAGTTTTAACTTTCTGAGTTCCTACTTTCTTCATGAAGATGTCATACACAAAACTGGGCCCAAAAATTATGAAACTGTAGTTAGCACAGTTTTGAAGAACACGGTACAATTATACACGCTGTTTTGCTCTAGTTGATTTCCTGAATTTAAAACGACAACATTCAGAATTATTTGTATCTTGTTTTTTTTTTCAACCCAAAAAGCCAGGAAATGAGCCAATTGTGACCAAGCTCTTACTGGCTCATTTGTACAAATCCAATCGAGCGGCCGGCGTCGGTACTCGGTAGCTTCGGTCACGATTAGCGCATACCCGTTTTGCACACTCAGGGGTATTGTGGGGTTTCCCCTTCCGCTCCAAGTTCTAATGCATAACGTCTATAGGTAGCGAGAGGGTTGTTGACTGATCAAGGGCGATGCGTGTGTTTTAAAGGCGTTACTACTTCATTCTGGATCGTCTGGTTGAGAACTCAGCATATTGTAGCTTGCCTTGAAAAAAACATTATGTTGATAATTTCCATGTAAAAAGCCAGATCTTCCTTATAATAGTTGCGTTTTCGCAGATACCATGATATCTGATACCACGGTCTAAAGTCGTTTTTGCAGTTATCGTGGTATCTGATACCACGGTCAAAAGGCGTTTTTGCAGTTATCGTGGTATCTGGCCAGTTATCGTGGTATCAGGTATTCAGATACTACGGTCCGACCGTGGTAACTGGTCGTGGTATCTGAAAAGTCTTCTCACTTTCATCAAATTTTGTCAGATTGGTGAGAAAGAAGTTTTGCACTTAGTGATGTAACTGGCTATCTGTTTTTCTTTTGGGATGACTTCGAAAAGTGCAATTTTGCAATAGTCGTTTTTGCAGAGCACCATGTATCAGATACCACGGTAACTGCAAAAATGACTAATTGCAGATCCAGTTACCGTGGTAACAGATACCATGGTATCAGCAAAAACGCAACTAATCTAAAACAACTTAAGCAGCTAAACCACCGGAAGACTTTGGTTCAGTCAGGTGTCCCTCATCCACACTTCCAGTAGTTGCGCACTGAAAAATTTATTTTTCTTCTGAGATTTTAAATTCATTGCCTTTCTTTAAACCTGTGATAGTTAATCTGATATTAGTCATAGCACCTGTTCTGTATATACTACCCTGTTACATACTTCAGTTTGAATGGGTATGGACGTGTCAAGGCTTTCCAAACGTTAGAGTGCTTCTACAAAAAGTCTGTGCAGAATACTGGGTTATTCTGGCAAAAGTGTGGCATGCCCCTCACAATCGAAGGGAATGGTCGAAACCAGGCTCTTGAATTTATGTAGATGCTCACCAATTTCCCCACTAATTAATTGCTCTAGTTGAAAGTGCCTCCCTTGCAATAATTTAATTGTTTTTGCACGTTACATTTTTGGAATGTGCATTTGTTGATATTGGTTGATTTGCAGGTCGCCACTTAGCACTTTGTTGCTTAGAGAGTTTTAGACTGTTAAAGGTCAGATGTATAATTATCGATGTGATGCCAGCTCTCCGCTGAACACTGCACACCATTTTTTTTTCCATATTTTGTCGATTTGTTCGAACTATTGGGGTCCTTGTCTCTGTGCGTGCAGCGCATATCGAGTGCAAATTTGATGGTTTGTCGTTGTCCGATTCAAATTCTAAGGTAAAATTCGGTATATGCAAAAAGATAAAAAATAGGATAAAGTCCTATAGAAAATAGTAAAGTGTCTTCCAAGTACAGTAGAGGTATGCTTCGTTGAAAACTTCTCAAAATTTTGAACAACTCGTTTTATTTCCCTACAAAACAGCCAAATGAACCAATCAATCAGTCAATTCTTTTAATGCAATCCGAGACCATTCAAATATAACAAGGGGCACCACCAATAACGAGGACCAAAATGACAGGCTACAATTTTTAAGAACTTTTTCAATACAAATTTGGGACACGTGCAGCATTTTGTATCATTCCGCTGATTAATACTTGTCAATTTAGCTTATCTTCATATGAAATTTATTGATTAGTAGCCTATGCAAAATTGTTTGTGAAGAGGGCTTATCGGTCTGATAACTTTTTTGGGACTCATTGGCGGGAAACTCGAATACGTGTGATAAAAGCGGCAATTTTTTGCACAACTTGTATTACACAAAGAATGAATGGGCATAGCCAGTGACATGGCTGCTTTAAGAAAAAATTAAACAAATAAGAACTTCATTTCAGCTGAGCCAAGTCTTCCAGCTGTCTTGTCTCATTTATTTTCTGTATGAACACCTCTAATAGCCTCAAAAGTAATAATAATAATATAATTGCATAATAAGGCTTTCGCGTCTATAAATTTGTCGGGACACACTAAATTGAATTTCAGCCAAGTGGTAGTCGACACCTGCTTTGAATTGGTTGATGTCTTCGGCGTTTACCACACTTTCTGGGAGATTGTTCCAATCTTCTACTATTCTGCTTCTAAAGCTCCATTTTCTAATGTCTTTTCGGAATTTATTACCACTCAGTTTCAAGTTGTGTCCTCTAAGACCGTTGTGGTTGAAAGTGAGGACATCATCAGGCCTTATGTTATCATAATAACTATGGCAAATTTTAAAAGTTTCGATCAGATCACCTCGTAGAAATCTGTAAGATAAACTGGGTAATCGTAATTTTTGAAGCCAGTTTTTATAAGGAAGATGGCGAATGGCTGGAACTGTTTTTGTGGCTCTTCTTTGAACTTGCTCAATGGCAATAATGCGATACTGTTGCAACACTTCGGACACTCTAAACCTGGCCGCTAGAGGTTGCAGAAGCAACTGGCTAAATGCGTCATTGTTTTGATTTTATTTTACTTGAATTACTGTTTCCGCTCAGTACTGTGCATAGATTTGAATTTCGTCGTGTTCTTAGGCGAAGGTAGGTGTCGTCCGCAGTAACATACCTCTACTGTACATCAGTAACATCGACGCTTCCTAGCGGGCCTAGACGAATTCGGCATTGCAAGCGGAAACAATCCGCGTCGTGGGGCTACAAAATTCGCGTCGTGTCTGTAAGCGGAAAAATCGCGTTTTTGTGGGCATCAATCTTAAGACTGATGGTGAAAGATGTAACATTGCCGTGAACGAGGAGAAAATCGTAATCGACGAAGAAACGAAAAAGATTTTTGAATGGAGGGAGGGGGCTTCTATTGAGATAAGTGGCATGACTCTGACAAATTTTGACCGGTTGATCCAACTGCCTGTTGTATTTATTATTTCTGAGCATCGAGGAAGGGGAGGGGGGCTGCGTACCAGACTTTTACCTTCGTTATACGTATCTGTTTGGGATTAGTACATCAATAGCGTACGTATTCAAGTGATGGCTAACAACGGATTTGTCAGCTACGATGCTTTGGCAGCGGTATTTCGTCCCGTCTTGATGTATCGGTTTCTAGCCATTAGCTGCGTTTTTTGCCGTCATCCAGTTAACCGACCTACAAGATTTCCCACTATATTTCGTTTTCTTCCTTCGGTTAACCGACTTAAGTTTTTATAAGCTGTTTTTTTGGCTCCGTTTGCCGGTCGGTTAACCGACCTGTGGCAGGAGCTCCATCCAACCAACCTACGCTCTTGGCACGGCGCGAAATTCAAAATTCTCGTTGGAGAGATAGGCGCTGGCGACGGGAAGACGCCATTTTTTCTTATATTTTTTAGAGCTCAGTCGAACCGACCGGCGAGACGAAAAAACGGTCAATAGTGGCAAATAGGTAGGTTAACCCAGTCAACCACAAACCCCTGATTTTTCGGTACCCTATGCCAAACGCTGGATATGTCTAGCGTTTGACATACCCTATGCCTAACGCTGGATACACTATGCTAGGTGCTGGATACTGTAACCCAGTAAAATATTGATGATTTGAGTAAAAAATCAACCAATCAGAACTCCTTTACATTGAAGTAGGCCAGGGTTAGCTTATCGACAGGTATCCAGCGTTTGGCATAGGTTATCCAGTCGTTAGGCATAGGTTATGCCAAATGCTAGATATACCCAGCGTTTGGCATAGGGTATCCAAAAAAGCACGGATTTGTGGTAGACTGGGTTAACCGACCTATGGAGACAAGGCAAAAAACGCAGCTATTGTTCGACAGTATGTTTCCTAGTCAGCTTGGTCTCGAGGAGTATTTATGCCAAGCTGTCTGGGCTGGATCGTTCAGAGAAGTTCACTGGAAATGGAATTGTGCCAATTCAGCTATCCAAGCGGATTAGTTTACATTTGTTCCCCCATGTGTCGCCATCATGTTATCACACAGCTTTGTTGTTTATTTCTGCTACAGCAACATCATGAAACAAAAATCTGTATCGTTTGACATTGGTGGTGGTGAGCATTGAGACCAATCGTAAGTAAAGGTGGGCTCCAGCATCCTACTGTCGTAGCAATTGCACTAGGACGTTCAGTTTCAACAGCGTTGCCACTTGTCGCAGAATTCTGCGCTCTCGGTATAGGTTTTCGACAAAGCTAACCAGCATAATGCGACCGATTAGACCATAGAAAAGCAAAACGAAATGGTTATGAAAAAAAAGAGAGAATTTTCGTAAATAATTGGTCAATATGACGCAAGTTCCATAGTTGCCAGAATTTCGCAGGTTCTGTGGACAAATATCATAGGTTCCGTGATAGAAAAGTGGCAACACTGATTTCAGAAGGTATTAGATATTGGACTATCTGAGCGTGTTCCACCCTACTTACCGTAGTTACTACGCATGACGTCACGAATTCTGGCTTCTTGCCGTCGAGGCTGGAACGATTTTTTGTTTTCCAGCAGAATATCATGCCACGGGCGAATCCGACCAACCACGTTACAGAGATGCGTAGTTGCCACGCTCCCGAGCATAGTAAGCAAATAGTTAGTATTAGTCACTATTTCGCGAAGGCTGGAACGGTCAGCGTAGTAACTTTTCGTGAGGTTGGAACGGAAATAGTAACTAATAGTTACTATTGTTAGAGGGGTGGAACACGCTCCCTGTTGACGTTACAGAATGTTTCCGTTATGACCTTTTAAGTGTTATCTTTCGTTAAACGTAGGCTAACGTTGCAGACCATGTTTATTGTTATGTTTAACAGAAAATAACACTTAAAGGCTCGTAACATATGTTTCCAGATAGTGTGTTATCTGATAGAATCGTGCATCCATGTGCAAATGTTACGAAACTTCTACGGGTTTGCCAGGGGTTGACCATCAGAAGTTGATGAGCGGTGGTAACTTCCAAGCGCGAGTAGTTCAGATGTTAAGTTTATGATCAAGCTGAAGTTGTGAAGTAATGAAGTTGGACAAGGGTCGCTAATCATGCAGCGGCCGCTGCATGAAAACGAAGTCTCACGGGGTCTCTGATCACGCGGTTTTTTGCGTTGTTCTGATTCCTGTGTTACAAGCGGTCAGTCTAGCACATCTTATAATGAAAAAACACCTAACTCTTACACGGGTCCGCACATCGATGAGTTGGATGACGATAATCACCGTGACTCCGAATTGCTAGTCATACCATGCACGCATCCATGTGTGGACGGTTTCGCAAATATCTTTCTCATTGATGTGTGGAAGATTTTGCAAATATCTCACTCATCCAAGAGTGGAAGCAAATGGAAAGAGCAGGGAGTAGATGTGGAAACAGTTGTAAGCACAAGGGATAGCAAACCATCTTAGGCCTATTCTGAGGATGCTTTTTCAAATCTTATTCCTGCAACTTGGGTTCCACTCTGGATCCTTTCGGCCTCCCAAAGTTCGAATTTCCCGCTCAGATTTTCGAAGCTACCGCGACCAATTTACGCGGACACATTATCAGGATTTTCCGGACGGACTTTCTGCATTTTCATTGTGAAGTTATACAAAAGTCAGAAAGGTCGCCATTGGATGGTCTACACATTTTGTTAGGTTGACTCCTAGAATACTTTAAATGACCAAGTCCATAACACGCCAATGAGCCTCGGGAAGAGCGAGAATCGTCACCCAAACGAATCCTGAAATTTGATATAAATCAGATGTAAACCAATCAACAACGTGTGTTGAGGTGAGGTTGCGGTGACGTTTCTGGCTGTTCGCTAGGGACACGGTGATGCTTCGTCGGCACAAAGAGTTAGTCATCAAGAGTATTAGTCATAAGCTGACTCGGGGCTTTTGGATTTATTGTTATTTATTTAAGCATGTTCACTAAAAGATCAGGGACGCAGCCTAGGAAGCTTTAGGTTTTCTAATTAGTACATTATGTAAGTATTTAAATTATGTCTGTATTTCTGAGGTGATTTTTCGTATCATTAATTTATTTGCTCGTCTTTGGTTGACTTGTGACGTATTTATTTCATTTCAGATTGTACATTTATTTCCTTAATTGTTCTGAATCGAGTTGCCTCTTTTGAACTCAGTCTTCGAACTGTAATAAACCTGATTTATGTTAATCTTCTGAATCTTGAAGATGAATTGACAGTTTTAGTAATTTTCTTTGTAGAAAAAAGGTCTTGACCTTGATCTCAAGTGGGATAACGTTATTTATTCCGTATCGTTCCTGTCAGTGTTGTCGTTACCACTACAGGTAGATAGATTTTCTATCTCCCAGTCGAGTAATGTCAGTCAGAGGCGTTACTAGCCAAAATGTTTGGGGGGGGGACAAGGCATTTACCGACTGGCTGGTAAATTTTACCGACTGCTTTTGCAGAATAAACGACTGTTTTCAAGAAAAAAAAGACAGTTTTGAAAAAAAAGTCGACTGATTTTCAGATAAACAATTTCCGGATTCCCCCTCCCTCTACTCCCCGAAAAATGGTCGGATCCAGGAACAGAGGGCATTGTGTCGGGTCCTTAAGTCTATTTGGTCGGGTCACTAATATGCCTGACTAGTTTTATTGCCCTTAGCACATCTGGAAGTGTCCTATCTCGCGATCACCGGAATTCCGGGAAATCCGCTCCAACTCCCCCCAGAGAGCCCCGATATGATCTGGTTCCGTCAAGAATATATCTAATGCTTATGCTTGTTCTTCCCACCAAATGCCATCCCGATCCCTTGACATTATAAGCGTTTCAAAAAAATTCCGGTCCCCCCCCCCCCCCCCCCCCCAGTCGTGACGCCCCTGATGACGGTTGGGCTCAGGTGGGGCTTATAGTACGCAGAATGCCATGAAGCAACGAATCAACCCCATTTAAACAGGTTTCCCTAACATGCAAAAAGAGGAAATGGTCAGAATCTTCTTCCTCCTCCTTACCGAGGGGGCAAGCATGCCTCTCGTCAGAAACCGCTCCGCACCACCGGGATACTTACTTCGTGCGCCACTGTGCATCATCTGTGGGCACTAGGCACTCCATGTACAACTATTTTGAGAGGACTTGGACAAACTTGTTGTTGTGCTATAATACGATTTCATAAGCCGAAAACGATTTGTTTCATCTGGGTATTTGATTGTTGAAGTCCCTGGTTTACCCCGGATCTGATCGACTTATCCTTTATACGGGCAAGGACTAATAGTAATCCTTAAAGGACCCCTCGCACTATTTACTCTTTAAATTCCAGTATTTTAAAATAGTCGAATACTTTAAGACCAGGCTCTGCTTTCAGCGTATTGTCCACGGCTTTGACTGTTTTTAAGCCTTTTTCTAGGCCCGTTGACTTTTAGCAATAACACGGAAGCGTTTACATAACCATCTTTTCTGATGGAAAAACCTCTCGTAACGCCACCGTCGACAGCTTGAGACGCGTCGAAGGTAGCAAAACCCGGCAAGGGAGGAAATCAGTAAAGTTTTGTTAGATGGGGTTAGAATGTACCATCTAAAAATCGGGTTTCCGATGGAAGCATGGATGGGGCAATTGTAGAAGTAGGTTGAGTTAGTACTATGAGTAAGACAAGTCCTTTAAGTTCCTGTTCTTTGCCGGATCTTGCGTGACCGGTCATGTCGAGGTATACACTAACACCCATTGTAAGCTCATGATCTCACTTATACCCACAAAATATTACGGTTCCACTTTGAAAGCAAGGGTTCCATCTTTGGTGAAATTTTGTGTCCGCTAAATAGGATTCAGGTGGCAAAATGTAAAGCAGTGACTTTACCGAAAATTTGACCGGATAGGGCTGAGATCTGAAACTTTACTTTAAACGGCGCGAAGACTACGATGAAGATCAAGCCTAGCAAATATATAAGTTCAAATCAAAGCAACAAACTGTTATTCCCTTGAAGCTTTTGCTCTGTATTGCACAGTCCCTTCTGTACCCTTTTTCCGCCAGGTCAAGGCATTCAAACAGCTGCAACAGTTCTACATAACTTGCATGACCTTCGAAGGATCTCAGTAGAAGAAAATGAATTTAAAAAAGAAATCACACCAACACAGTTTAATTTCATTTTTACGTCAAAATAAAGCTGAAACGCATGGGTCTTAGCTAATACAGTTCTTAGCTTATTTTTTTATTTTCGTGTTCGTTATTATGGGGTCAGGAGTTAGATTCTTGCTACTTACGGTGGTATGTATGTCCGCATAATACTTTTTCCTGTTTTTGGGATCCCAAAACGTAAGTGGAGGGATACCTACGACATCGCAAAAGTTGTCCGTCTGTCTGTGAGCACGATAACTCTCGAAGGGAATGAGACATTTTGATGAAACTTGGTGTAAGGGTTCTTTGGGTCAAGTTCGTAGATGGGCTTTGTAGTCCTACATTTAGGGGTGGGGGTTCAAATTAAGGGGCAAAACAATATTTTTAAACGGCTAATGTGAAAGCCGATTATGGGGTAAAAAGACATGGTGAACATGATGGTCAAAACCATTTTCTCGCCGGACAAGTAGTTCGTCCGGAATCCGGCCAAATACGGAAAGTTGGTTAAAAGTAAAAGTTTCATTTGAAGTTGATTAAACGTTCGATTTAGGGGTAAGAAGACATGCTGAACACTTATGTGAAAAGCATTCTTTACCCGGACAACTAGTTCGCCTGGGATCCGGCCAAAACCGGAAAATTTGTTAAAAGCAAAAGTTTAATTTGAAGTTGACTAGGTGACATTCTTGCCATTCTAAAACTGGTTGATTGGGTGAACGACGCATTTGATAAAGACCTAATTCCCGCAGCATTATTTTTAGATCTTAAAAAGGCATTTGATACTATTGATCATGATAAGTTGCTCCGGATTCTTAAATCAATAGGGGTAGATAACGTAGCTTTAAAATGGTTTGGATCGTATTTGAGTAATAAGGCGCAAGTTCTGCATAATTCCAACGTAACATCTGAGAGCCATTTATAACCTGTGGAGTCCCGCAAGGGTCAATATTGGGACCCCTACTGTTTCTTATTCATGTTAACCAAATACAATATTATTTAACTGAAGCTAATGTAATACTATTCGCAGATGATACACTTCTTTTTCTTGCATGTGAAAGTCTACCTTCTTTGTTCAAAAAAATGGAAACAGCTCTTACTGAATTACTGAATTCGAATTATTTAACACTAAATTACAGTAAGACAAATTATATTTTATTTTCTAGAATAGCATCAATTGAAACAGATCTGAAATTAAGAGTAGTTAATGATACCATAGAAAGAGTAAAAACCAGCAGATATCTTGGATTCACAGTTGATGAGAATGTTTCGTAGAAAGAACATGCGACATTAGTTGGTAATAAACTTTCAAGGTCCCTTGGAGTCATCCGCCGCCTTAAATTCCGTTTTCATAAAAAAAATCATTATATTTTCCATCCTCATCTGTCTTATGGGTGCTCCATATGGGCAAGTAACTTCATTTCTTGTTATAAAAGAGTTCAAATCATCCAAAATAAGGCAATTCAAATTATAACACCGGTTAACACAGAGATAACATTAATCTTCATTTCAAATGTGCCAAGATATTTGACGTATCGAAGACTCGAGATTTCCATATCGCAACTTTTTGCTACAAGTATTTCAATAACCTCCTTCCGTCTTCATTCCAAAATATGTTCTCACTAAATCAAGACTTGCATTCTTATGACACCCAAAACTCTTGTGACATCGTCCAAGAAGCGCCATCAACAAAAAGGGCTTCTTTTTTAATTCGATTTTTTGCACCGACAATTTGGAATCTACTACGTTAGATATCCGGAATTCAAATAAACTCATTTCCTTCAAGCGAGCAGCGAAAGGTCATTACAGGAAAATTGTTTAATTGTTATCCTCCTTTAGACCCCCCCCCCCCGTTTTTCTTTTCTTTCTTTCTCGTTCCTTCTTTCCCTTATTTTTCCTCTCCTTTTATTTAAAGTTGAAACCATAGGCTATTTTTTTCCTATCCTCCCTTTTCTTTAAATAGAATATTCAGTTAGTTGATTCTGTTTGGTGTTTAAATTAATATCGGTTATTTCCCTGCACTTCCCCAAGCACTACATTTGTCCTTTCCTGGCAGGAATGTAAATTGTGTAATTTTTGTGTCTTTAAATATAGTCCATTGAAACTGAACTGAAACTGACAGATTTAGGGGTAAGAAGAGACGCTATATGACAATCATTTTTTACCCGGACATATATTTCGTCCGGCCGGTTGTAACCGGAATTTTTTTATAAGTTAAAGTTTTATTTGAAGTTGATTAGATGTTCTTTATAGAGATAAGGATATACGCTGACAGTTAGTTCGCCCGGAATTGGGCCGAACCCCGAAATTTGGCAGAAGTAAAGCAGGAAGTTTCGGTCAGTGTCGTCAAAATAGATATGGCTTATAGAGGTATATCTGAATGTGTTTTTCTCTGATGATTAGCCTGGCGAAGATAACACCCAATTTTCTCGATCAAATATTAGATTTCTGGGATCCCATCGAAACCTTTGGTCTTGTTGTAGTTAAGCTCCGTCTTTCTCTTTGCGAGTGTATGGTCGGTTAAAATAAACTATTATTATTATGAACAGAGTGGTCTGAGGTTTCGAGAATCGTTGAAAGAAGCATACTTCTATTGTATTGAATTGCATGCTGCTTCGCATTTGAAAATTTGTGACGGTTAGAAAAATGGCACTATAAGCGTTCTCGCCACAGTTCGTTGACCCCGCAGCGTATATTTCGGTCACAAATCGGTCACTCCTTCATTTCCTGATAATTAACCGCTTTGCCGCTGATCTTGGCTTAATTAAGCAGATCCCCGAGTGCGGAAATGTGTTCCACGCCGTTTGTTCTAACAACGCTCATTAAGCAATTTTCTCGCTGACCTAACTGAGTGGTTCCATAAGCTAATCCGTCTTTAATCTATTGATTAAAGGAAAGGGATTGACAAGGGAAACGTTTCCGCCGTCAGTGAGGGAAGCGGTAGGGTCCAGGGAATTGTCCCGGTACGGGTTAGTAGCCGGGGGAGAATTTGCTGCAGTGGCTGGTTCCGGTAAAGATAGAGGGGTCTGCCTTAGTATTGGGCTTCCTTTTTGAAAGGGTGTGTCATATAAGCGCATATAAAATATAATACTATTTTGTGAATCAAATAGACTTTTACAATTAATACAAACATAAACCAAAACAGTAGCGTACATTTTAAACTAAATTCACTTTTGTCTTTTCTTTTCTGATTCTTTTCCTATGAATCTCGACAAACTCGCTCTGGTCTGTTTATTTGCTCTTCAGGATGCCGGGAAATTATTTTTTTTTTTCTAAAGCCTCCCTTTCCCAGAATGTTTGGTGCAGACTAAGGAAGGGAAACATATATATATATATGCATTATAAGAGCGTGTTCCACCCTTCTAACAATCGTAACTATTAGTTACCATTTCTTTCCAAGCTCGTGAAAAGTTACTCCGCTGACCGTTCCAACCTTCTCGAAATAATAATTAATAGTAACTATATGCTTACCATGCTCGGGAACGTAGTAAGCGTGGTAGCTACGAATCTCTGCGACGTGCTTGGCCGGACTAGCCCGTGGCACGATATTTTGCTGAAAATAGAAAAATGCGTTCCAGCCTTGATTCCAAGAAGCCAGAATTCGTGAGGTCATGCGTAGTAACTGCGGTAAATAGGGTGGAACACGCTCTAAGTGTCTCTAAAAAGCCAATGGCCGGATGCACACTAAGAAACTTTAACTAAAATCCACCTTTATCATGTTTATTTTGTCCTTTCTTAACACAAAAATGTGAAAAGCTGATCACCGCAAGGTCTGTTGGGCCAATAATGTCGATTTGGACATTATCCAGACCTCCAGATATCTGAAGCACCGTCAAGCAAACCTTTTCGGATTTTCATGATAATGATTATATCTAATTTTGCTATTCCTTAACTTCTCAAAAATGTCCCCTTCGAATATATGTTCCATCTCAGTCATAACTGTCAATCACTCCTTTTTTTCTCCTATACTCGGTTCATGTGAACATTTTCTGTGGCTCTCAAATGTGTTGCCTTTATGGCACCTTCCAGAATCTGGAATCTGGGGTGTGCAACCCACTCGACTTAATTAATTCATTCATTCATTTATTCGTACTACACAAACTACATAACATAAATATAAGGTAAGAAACAAGACCTCCTGAAGCTATCTTGTTGGGGACGTTCCAGACGTTATGGCCTGGCCTGACTTTTCGGGTCCATATTGACGAAAACGGATGTCTCGAATCCAGAAGAAAAATTTTGAAGGGTAATTTAGAAAAATCCGGAAGATGAATCTTGAAAAATCTGGAAGGTGAAACTTGGCATCAAGAGTTGTGGACACCGAAAAGCCAGTGACGGTTCGACAGTGAACTCGTTAGACTTGCTGAGAAAGTCTGATCCAACCCGGTTCCCTTGGGGTTCGTTCGAGCTAGCTATTCCCCGTACGTTGGGGTGGGAGAGGGTACAGGTTAAGACCAGCGAGACCGTAAGAAGGCACCCTTGAATCGATTTTCTCACCGCATTATTGGTTAACTAGTGCATTACTAACAACCCTATTTGAAAACTGAATATGTATCACTAATTTATTACGAGGTAAACATAATTCCTCTTGCTGATGGTTCTTGCACTTTACATCTCTGCTTTCGGTCGCCAGCAAACATTTCCAAGAAGATAGGTTGAAAATCAATATTCCGTATATGAATAGAAGGGAAGGAGCCCCTTTTAGTGAATAGAGATATCGTCTGAAAAGAACCCTCGTTCTAGTAGTAATTTCCAGAGACGTGAGGAGTTTTCCAGCACTCGATTATTGGGATGGAATGGAGTGTACGCTGGGGTTCCTTTTGAAACGACTAGAAATGGCAGAGTTGGCTTTAGGGGATTATTTTTTGGAGAGGTCCTTGTGGCTAGTTTTTTGGAATGAATACTCGGAGGGATGAAATGGTGAAGTACGAAGGGAAAGTGATTGAAAAAGCAATTAACAGTAAGAGCTAGGTACTGGATTAGCTCAGAAGTAGGGTAACTTTGGTCTCTGTACTTTGCCGCCACTGTTTCATCTTTTTTAAAGGAAGCTGTTCCATGTCGGAGCCAAAACTTAAACTTTAAACAAGTATTACTTCGGTCCAAGCTCGGTTGGTGGTGCTAAACCGGTAAGGCAGCTCAGATTTTATCCAGCAACATAAGCCTGAAGAGTACTATTGCCAAGCATGGGCTGAAATATCCATGGAAGAAATTGCAGTTGACAAAGCCGCTCAGCACCGTCAAACTTAAGCTTGATTATTATTGATTATTTATTGTTAATCATTAATTTTTATTATTGCTTGAATATATACTCGGTTACAGTTCCGAAAAAATTAAGTTGGCGCCCACCAGGGATGCTGGATGAAAACTAAATTGATAGACGGTCACCTGTTCTTTTCTTAAAACAAGAAAATGTTTTGTTATATTTTGTGGCCTGTACAGTAAACTACATAGGGATTATGACAAAAATGGGTTGTTGATAATATTCTGTCAGCACAGTAGCAGAACATGTGTTGTGAATGTAAAATGAACTGGTCCAGAAATTTAGTCTCCCGAAAACTTCCCCTGAATATTGACAGGAAGGAAATTTGAAGCAACGCGTTAATACAGCTCGTGGAGGTATATAAGAGATATTGACAGTGATGTTAAGTAAGATGTTCTGGCTTAGGCTCTGTGGAGCCGGAAGTCTATCCTAAAACAGGTAAGTGCTACGATATATACTTGTTCTAAAATTAAGGATTTCGGAAAATTTGTTGGTATGGACACTATCAGTGCCTAGTGGTCCCAATTTCGGAATGGACCCGGCCGAGGCCGAAATGGTAGTTATAATGTTCAAACAAATCATAGTTGGCACTTGTCTATTAGGCCTGCTTGTCGATTTTCTCAGTAAATAAAATATATTTTGTTTTTTGCTAAATTACCAAAAAGGGGGCCACGACACTGTTAATTCCCAAGTGGCCCTGGATTTCTATTTCTGGGCCTGCACAGAATGTTCATGAATCAATGAGTCCTTAATTACGCATTGTGGTAGTAACCGTTTCCCCTAGGACATCTACCAGGGTTACCTTTCAGTAATCCACGCACTATAGTTTCATTTCCTTTTCGTACACCGTATCCCACAACGATCCTAGCTGGAGGCGTTGATACGAAAGTAAGAATCCCTGGGATACGCCTAATAACATTCCACAGCACTTAGCTACACCTTGACGACTCGGAGGTCCATTAGGGAGCCTCGTTGGGCCCAACAATAAATCAGGATCCCCGGAACATGAATTAGCCGTTGATGCATTAGGAGTATGTGACGATCGGGATTCCCAGCGTCGGTCTGGGAGTACCAGCAGATTTCCCGTGAAATCCCTGGGAATCGGGGAAACAAATTGACCGTTTGAACGGAGGCTGCCTAATGGGATTAATGGAGTTAGGGTCTTTTAATCTCCTTTCCGTAGTTGACTAATTACTGCCTTGGGACGGTCGGAATAATTTTTTCGGCATGTTCGCGGAAATAAATGCCGCCGAAACAACAAATCACAAAGATTTCGCGAAACAAATTAAAAGTCTGGACGCAGCAAGTCTATGTATTCAGAACGGATAAAAGAACCACCACGTGTCACTTTAGTGGTCGTTTTTTTTTCTCTTTTGGTCGGAAATGGAAAATTACTGTGGTTTCGTTAGATTAGATTAGATAATATAAGGGGTTTATTGGAACTACAAAACCCTCCAGAAGTTTACACTTGTTAAGAGGTTTAACAAACCCCCTTTGACAGGTTAACCTACATAAAACTATAATAGAGAAAGAAAAAAGAGAGGAAGAGAAAAGAAAAAAAAAAAAAAAAATTATGCACTAACTCGCTTCCTGGTCAAACACCTAACAAAAAAAAACTATACACTCCAAAATCCCGTCTCGAAAAACAAACAAAGAAATAAATATAGACGAATAAATAAATATAACGGAATCTGGAAAACGACTATCTTTAAGATAACTATTTTCTTTGTTTCTTGACTATGTCCTCTTAAAACAAAATTCTTTCTCTAAAAAAACGTATTCTTATCTCTATTTCTGCCCGTCCGTCGGTCGGTCAATTTGTCGTTCCGGGTTTGCTAGTTCGGGCACTTCCACATAAGCTAGGTGATGAAACTTGACATACGTATCAAGGACCCGACCAGATTAACTTGGAAAAAAGTCACATTCTCGATCCGACCATCTGGGGGGGGGGGGGTCAAGGGAGGGGGAATCCGGAAACTTGATCTTCAGAAAGACCTCGTGTCTGAGACGACCCAGTTCAATTCCGGACCGGATCCGGTGACTTTGGGGGGATTTTGAGGGGGGAACCGGAAATCTTGGGAAACGCTTAGAGTTTAGGGATCAGGATGAAACTTGGTGGAAAGAACAAGCACAAAGCCTGGATATATCGCTGACATAACCGGCCCGGTTTCGGGCACAGTGGGGGGAGTTGGAGGGGGGGCGGAATTCCGTCGATCCAATGAGTTCGGTACTTCCTGATGTACTAGGACGATCGAACTTGGCAGACAGATCAGGGACCCGAATCGACTGAATTGAGAATAGTCGTTACTCCGATCCCACCATCGTGGGGGGAGTGGAGGGATGGGGAATCTGGAATCTAGTGGCATGCATGACACTTTTCGACATAGATGCTCTATTTCAATTCTGGATCAATCATAAGCCCTAGGATGTTCGTGACGGAACCAGATCGTATCGTAGCTCTTTGGTGGGAGGTGGAGGGGGTTTCCCGCAATTCCGGTGATCGCGAATTACGATACTTCCAGATGGGCTAAAGACAATGAGACTTGGCAGGCATATTTTCGGTTTTTTTTCGTTATTTATCGTTTTTGCTTCTTTCATAATACTCCGTATTTTGTGTTTTGCACTTTTACGGGTAATAAAGTTCATTCATTCATTCATTCATTCATTCATTCATTTGTGACCCGACTAAATGCTCTATGAAAACTTCTGTTCCGGGGTTCAGCCATTTTTGGGGAGTTGAGGGAAGGGGGGCATCCGGAAATTACCGACTTCCGTAGGTTGCGAACGGGTGGTCCGGTTCGAGTGAAAGTTTATGGGCGATAAGAACTGATGACCTAGATATGCAAACTATGTGTCCGACTACATGCAGCCATGTTTGGGGGAGTTTAAGGCATTTTTGTTTTCTCATTTTTGACGTAATAATTGTAGATGGAGCTATGGACCAGACAGAGTATTCTTTTTTTTTACTCATAGTGCCAGCAAGCCATGCTGATAAGCCTCAAGGAAGAACAATGAGCAGCACCTTTAGCAACACCCAGTATGTATTAATTTAAAACTCCAGGGAAGCTCACCAGAGACAAATCTTCACAAAACTACTTCGTGTTCTATCACGATGATTTCCCCACAATCCTTGTCCCCCCGGGCATGATTTATCTCTGCGAGACATTCTGGTGGCCAACGTCTGACTGTAATCAATATTGGAAATTAAAATACGGTGGCCGTTGACGACACACGTCTCCTCATTAGGGTCCTATTCATGGTTGTCGAGCTACTGGATAGTGCTCTAAATGTAGGCTACTGGCTAAAAGCATCAGGAAACAGCGAACGTCGTTCGACACATTACCATAGGAGGAATCCTGACTGCCTTTGCTTCGAGGCGACTCCGTGAAGTAGCATACACTAAAAAGTTTCTCCGAGAAAGGATTAAAGTTAACTGCAGTATTTGCTACTGGGATTATTCTTATCTCTACTGGGATAAGATTAATCCGAATTAGAACAATCTTATCTCAGTAGAGACAATATTAATCCCAGTAGCAAATACTGAAAGACTTTTTTTACAGTGTCGTGGGACTTTCTTCTTCTTATCCGACTAACGGCGTTGTTGGGGTCTATTATGTTTTTCCGTACACCGTTTGGAATAGTTATTTGTTTCTAGCGCTTCAGGATTTGTCGTTTGCTTATGGCAAGAAATATAGTACGGTGCACGTTGCTCCATTATATTTTTCATTTTTGTTCTCCGCTGTTATATTTCTATCCGCCGAAATCGGCGAGTACATTACAAGAAGAAAAGCACGACAGTATTCATAGTGCATATTCAAAATAAGTTATGAATGTGAAAGAAGTGAGGATGTTTTGGTAAGTTTTTGTGATTTGAGACTGTTCGGTATATATATCAAACAACAAACACCATAAAAACGATAATGCTTGAGGGTCATATTTTTGTTTAGTATAGTATAGTATAGTTTAGTATATTTTGTTTAGTAAATATTTTAAAAATTTTACTGAATAAAGCTAAATGGCTTTTAACTTTATTTTCTCATTCGTTTGAAACGTCAGATCTTTTACATTATAGTCATAAATCGTTACTGTATTATATTCACATCGGTTAAACCGACAACAAAATGTACGAACGCTTGTTATCTGACCAATCCGCGAAATTTGAAACCACGGGGATGCATTCAAAACATTTGGTAGAATCACAGCATAAAAAACTCGAGCTAATTTTTTTTCCCAATATCACGCAAGTCCGAAACACGCCAGCGAATCTTGGGAAGAACAAGAAAGTCACCCAAACGAACCCTCTAAATTGATTCAAAATCCTATGCAAACCAATCAACAACGTTTGTTTATTCAAATAATGTATGCAACGGATACATCAGCTACGATGCTTCATCAGCGATATTTCGGCCCTTCTTGGCAAGGGTCCTCGTAGGCTGTCAATCTACAGGTCCAACGTCGGGGAAGGAAACAAACCTGTAACCAATTGTATACATTATTTGGATAAATGTTTCAAAGTCAGCTTGGGCTCAAGGAGTATTTAACGTTTGTTTTCGTGACATTTCTGGCTCTTCGCTGGACACACGGCCATTCATCGGCACGAACAGTTAGGTTGCGTTCCGGAACTTAACCATCGTTAAAAAATTGTTAACAGTTGTTAACTTTTTGCGTTCCAGTTTTCTGATTTCGAAATTTAAGCTCCGCCCACCTATAATCTCCGTTCCAGCGCTTAACGGTTGTTAACTATTTTGTAACGATGGTCGGTGAGCATCGTTACAAAATAGTTAACGATTGTTAACAATTGTTAAGTTTGTGGAACGCAACCTTAGTCATCAAGAGTAGGCCTACTGTGCCAAATTTCCAAAATTACAAATGACAACAAGACGGTAAGCTTTTAAGGACAGTGGCGTTTTACAATAGTTGCATGCGTATTTGAAAGTCCCCTAATTTTGAACGGTCGCCGAAAAAACACAATATGACCCATAAAATTCAACGTCTACTGAAAATACTTGTCGAAAACGTTTATTCATGCTCCTGTTTAACATAGGTCAGCTGAATTTTGAAACACGGTTGCCACATCAAAAATATTTAGAGAGTGACTTTTGGCCCAAAACAGAGAGTGAATTAGGAGTGAAATTTATTTTCATGAAATGTTCACTTTTGGTCGGAATCGTCCCGTAAAAATGACACATCTCAACTTTACTTTCATGAAAAAAAACTTCAAATAGTCACTTACGGTCGGAATCCCTGCTGCAAAAATTACACATTTGGTCATTTTCTGAAATAGAGTGATTTTTATGTCCTACGTAGGACAAGAGTGACAAAAACAAAATAGAGTGACAATTCACACTATCGTGCGACATGTGGCAACCCTGTTTTGAAATACTTTGCTCTTAGTTTTCTTCCGTTTCTTCTTTAAAGTTTTACATCAGTTGCGACGCTGCGCGTATGTCACCCAGAAGATGGCGTACAAACTAAGTAGCACACCGCAATCGAAGAATGCATATTTAAAATTAAAAAATGGTATTTTAACTTGCTGCTTGTGCCAGAAAAGCTGAAACAATTGGCTGCTAGCTGAAAATAAGTTTGTTGTCTTTGGGATCCCGAAACGTAAATAGAGTGATACCTGTGACTCCGTAAAAGTTGCCCTTCTGTGAGCACGATTTCTCTCGAATGGAATGAGATGTTTTGATGAAACTTGGTGTGAGGACTCTTTGTGTCAAGGGACAAGTCAGGTTCGTAGCTCAACATTTAGGTGTGTGTGTGGGGGGGGGGGGGGGGATTTAACGGGCGAAAAAAATAACAGCTAATGAGATAGCCGATTTCAGGGTAAGAAGACATGCTGAACAAGAATATGAAAACTATTTTCTCGCCGGACAAGTAGATCGGCCGGAATCCGGCCTAAACCGGAAAGTTTGTCGCAAGTAAAAGTTTTATTTAAAGTTGATTAGATGTTCGATTTAGAGGCAAGAAGACGTGCTGAGCATTTATATGAAAATCAATTTTTTTCGTCGGACAAGTAGTTCGCCCGGAATCCGGCCGAAACCGGAAATTTTTTTAAGAGTATACGTTTTATCTTAAGTTGATTAGATGTTCGATTAATGGGTAAGAAGACATGCCCAATCCGCATTTGACAATCAATTTCTACCTGGACATATAGTCGCCCTGAATCCAGCTGAAAGCCGGAAAATTTGTTATAAGTAAAAGTTGTATCTGAAGTTGATGAGAGGCTCGATGTAGTGGTAAGGAGACATGCTGAATCCGTATATGAATATGAATGAATATGAATATATTTAATAGCCAATTGGCCGTACAAAATACATGATGGTTACAATAAACTTTACATCACTCAATACTTATCCGTATATGGATATGAATGAATATGAATATGAATATATTCAATAGCCAATTGGCCGTACAAAATACATGATGGTTACAATACACTTTACATCACTCAATACTTATCTTTATTTAACTAAGACACTCTTTAAGAATTGGCATATTTTAAGTATCTTAGTATTATTTTTTGTTTCAAGAACATCGGGGAACTTGATAGTATACCCATTAAGAAAGTGTCTCCTGGGGTCTGGGAGTTGCTCGCATTCAACCAGAAAATGGCCCTCTTCCTCTGTACTAAAGCACAGGGGGAGATTATTTTCCCGTCGGACAAATAGTTCGCCCGAAATCATCCCAAAACCTGAAAAATTTGTTAAAAGTTGAAGTTTTACCTGAAGTTGATTAGGGAGGAGATACGCTAAATTCGTTTTTGAGCTTTAAGTTTTTGCCGGACAAGTATTTTACCCGTAAGCCGGTCAAAACCGGAGAAGTTGCAGGAACTAAGGCAGGAAGTTTTGATCAATTTCGTCAAAACAGATATGACGTGTAGCCTAGGGGTAAATCCACACATGCTGAATCTATATGAACTTAGTTTTCTCAGAGGATTAGCCATTGGCCTTATTCTTTTTCTTAATCTTAAAGGACCCCTCTTGCTTCTTCTACTTTTTATGATATACTTAGCTCCCATATGCAATTATAAGCTTCTAAAATCCCCGCCTTTCTCCACTGTTTCGTTTCGTAACTACGAATTTTAGCACTTTTTCGGCCTTTCCGAGTTTTCCCGTCACCCAACGAAAAGTTTGCCGTAATATTTAAAGTCCGCTGACAACTCTTTCACATATAAGGATGTGATACTCTTCTTTTAATTACTTCTTTTATTTGCTTAGTTTTCCCACTTTTTAACCAAGGTACGTTCAGTTTTCAATTGTTTTGCACCCAGCCACCGCGTCGGAGAGCAGGAAGGCTGGATATAGTCGACAAGCGCTAACAAGAGAATCGCTAGTTTTAGGTGGAAAGTAATGGTATTTCCAAAAACGTTTTTTCTGATTCATTTCATAGGGAAAAGATCATTTCTAGTATGAGTTGTGCTTTAATAGTAATCAATTTCAAGGAGTCTGGCGAAGAAAAATTTGGAAAAAAATCCAAACAATTTGGTCTAAAAGACCAAACTGTCTGGATCAAATATTACATTTTTGGGGTACCATCAAAACCTTTGGTCTTGCTCCTTTCGATTTTCTTGTACGCAAGAAACAAAACCAATGTAGTGAAATATTTAGTGAAGTATTCAAATAAGCATACCTCTATTGGAAGCGGGTGGAGGATCGCTGTGAATGAACATCAGTTTGTGTCTCCCAGACGTTTAGCTATCGGATAAATAATAATTATAAAAATAAAAAAATTTGGTATATATTTTTTGGTGTGAGATATCGTGAGAAGTGTGATGGCATCCGTTTCTTCTAGGTTTGTTTGTTTATCCCATTTGTCGCCCGGCTTTCGAGCCAGTCTCCCTGGGGACTTCATGTAAATAGTGTTAAATGTGTATATTCAAACAATAAAAGAACTTGAACTTAAAGAATCTCTGTAGCACCAGATTGAAGACCAGAAACGAGTTCGACGACCTATTTCTTAGCAAGTAATACCGAGGACATTGTGTGCCATCTTTCATCTGATACCAAATCTCACCACGTAATCTAGCTAATCTCTTTTCTAACCTTACTTCTTCTAATTTTGTCAGCGGACAAATTAGGATTTGGTCGGCACGCCGTAGCCAGAGGGTTCTGGGGGCCAATTCCTGATTTTAAAAATGTGTCAGCAGGCCCCATTGTTTTTATAATGCCTAAGACTTAGTTAACCTCGCCCGCCACTCCCCAAGCGTATGTGGCCGTTTTAGATTTATTTAGTTATAGATAGTTATTATTTCACGGTAACGAGGTTTGGTAGCATGTTTGCAAATAATTTACTAATATTTCTGCTATCAGCTTTTGTTTCATGGCCAAAACTCGATACCGCAGTAACAAACAAACACTATTAAAAACCACCTACATTTATGACTCCAAATATGGCGGTCGTCGAAAATACCATGTAGACTCAATTCGTTAGTTCGTTGCACTGAACAGGAATTATATAAAAACGTCTCCCTGTTTGGACTGTCTGAGGTGAACCAAAGGTCTAGAAATTTGACACTCCTATTTCTTTAGTCCATTGTACAGTACAGCAAGAAATCTACAAAGGGTCCGACGGGGTATTGTCATCTAAATCCGATTCCCCTTGTGTAGAATTTAAATCCTCTAACGAGGATTACATGGACCTTCGCCCAGCATTCTCAAACCAGGTTGAAACAGGTATCAGCCATGTTATCGAGGATATTTGATACCTTTTGATGAACATTTTAGATTAGTTCACCGGACTGGAAAATAGGCATGTTGTTTATAAGGGCGAATTCTTGAGTTTCAGTTTCACGGTTCTTATAGTCTGTCAAAATATTATTTGGTGGATCAAGGTGAAAGGATTGGGCAGCTGGACCCGGACACAATGACCACATGAAGCACATCCAGTCACTCATATTAATTGTTAAAATTGCCATTTGAATGAATAGAAGAATCCAAAACATTGATCAGTTCAGTTCATTTTCATTAAATATACAAAAAAAGAACAAATAAATGTCAACCGCTACGAAGCTCCGTGGCCCGTTACGTAGATAAAGCATCAGCTAAGCCCTACTGTATGTAATAACTGTTCGTTAGACCTTCGCATTGAATGATGATGATTGTTTATTTGATAACATAATGAGTAGGTGAGCTAGCTCTTCTCTTACTCCTACACCCTCTCACGAAACTGCTGACCAATGTGAGTGAAGTCAATGATAAGTGAGGATTAAAGTTAACTGCAGTTTTTGCTAGTGGGATTAATCTTATCTCTACTGAGATACGAATTAGAGATAAGATTATCTCAGTAGAGACATGATTAATCCCAGTAGCAAATATTGCAAGATTTTTGTTTACAGTGAAGTCTAGTTAGAGAACAAGTACACATACCGTAATATGACAGCCTTTTTATTGATTATAGATTAACTGGTGATGGAGTTATTGTTCATTAGCGCTGCTTTTTGCATTGATGATGATAATGTTTTTATTTTTGGAAAATAATAAGTAAATAATTAAGCTAGCGCTTCTCCGGCTTTCCCTCACAAAACTGTTGTGCTTGAGAACAGGGATAATATTGCGGAGGAGATCTGGAAAAGAAACACAGATTAACAAGTATCAAATGCAAACAAAAACTTAAATTCCGAAACTTCGTTATTGAATCACTGTTTCTGCAGATGCCCGTTGCAACACATTCGGCTGGCCCAGGGCTTACTGTAAAAATTAAGGATTCGGCAAATGTCGGATCACCAAATAGGTAAAATAGACGCCGCCCATGGGTCCCCGAGGGGTTACCCAGTCCGCGGCATTTGGTTCACACCCTTTCCTGGCACCAGATATACCGGCTGTAAATTAGGCGATTCTTCCATGTCATTTCTAAACATGCTGATTTAAACACGTGGCAAACGTTGCCAGCACCGGACACTTTGATGTGTACCAAAATCGAGCATGGGCAACCCCTAGTGGATCTCAATCCTTTGAGGGCCCCGCAACAAAGGAATATTAAATTTGTGTTAAAAAATCGCCAATAGCACTAATAATTGTTAATGTTTAGTTTTGTGCAATCAGATTGGTTTATGGAGGTTTGGTTTAATAATTCTTGAGAAGGGTGTTGACTGGCTAGGCCCCTCCGCAGAGAGGCCAGCTCCGTGGAGATGTTCCTGCGATGTTCCGAGACCCTAAACCCTGCTGAAGGACCCGACCCGTCTGACCTTTTAGGGTGAGTCTTTACCTTCCGGAATCTGGGTTCCCAGATTTTCCGAGATTTTTTTTTTAATTTCTTCTATGATACTAAAAAAATCCGGAAATCTGGAAGTTCAAAAGCCCCTTTTTTCCGTATTATTTTTTATATACTTTTGGACCCGTTCATATTCCAGATGCAATTTACAGAAGACGTCAAAGAATAGTCTAGAAGCCTAGATTCCGGAAGTTCCGGGAGGTGAAGACCGGACTTAACACTAATTCAACCTACTCCCGCAGGCTATCGCTCCATCCGTTCTTGTACTCGCAGACCCAGTATTGCCAGATGGGCTTGGGCGGAAGATTTTTGTGATGGGTTTGGGGCGGGAGAGTGGGCTTATTGTTAAAAATGCCGCTTGTTTTGGGCGCTTTCTTGGAACTGGGGGAATATTACTGTTACAAACCTATATTACTGTGTAGACTGGCAACAATATAGTTCGGTCCAATCTTATCCGGTTTTCTTAAATTCTGTCAGTTATTCTGAAAACCTTGACTGCCTGTTCCCGACAGGAAGTGGTATATGAACTTCTGGTAATACTTACTGATTTTAAAATTAAACACGGACTTTACTATATCCTCGTTCCAGGCCGAAATGTTGTTTCACATTTTATATGTGTAGGATCTGGGTCGCTTGAAGCGTTTAACTAGACAGATCCAAGGGGGGGGGGGGGGAGCTAGGATTTTTGGAATCTGAGAGATCCGATTTCAACTAATCTTGAAAGCAGGTAAGACCGAAGGTCCTATTTACGTCCTTCAGGGGCCCAAATTCCAAACCCGATCTGACCTCTGTGAGCGACCAGAGGGAATTTCTTGAATGGATTAAAACAACTAAGAACAGAAAATGAGTATAAATGACACAAAAACGGAAATTACGCTTCCGATCTCCACGCGACCTATAGGAGGCAACGGCGTCATTCTTGTTTAAAAAGGTCAAAGTTTGGTGAACGATTTAAATTCCACTTTACACGACTTCCTACCACAAAGATGAAAATCGCTTTGTTTCTTAAAGACTTGATAACTTTGTAGAGATAGATAGAGCAGTATATTTCAAAAGCCCAAGGGCCATATACAAAAAAAAAAAAAAAAAAATATGACTTAAACAATCAGACTCCTTCTTAACTCTAAACATTTGTCTGTATACAAGCCCACTCGAGTAATAACGGTAGGGTTAGTATTACTCAGAATTTCGGGAAGTGACAAAATTACACCATCTAGATAAATTTTTCTTAAATCAGAAAGCTTCGGGCATCTACGGAGGAAATGGTCCAAATTTTCTTCCTCCTTCTCACAAAGTGGGCAAGCATACCTCCCACCTCTCTCGAAAACCTTCTGCCTGCTCTGAATTGGAAGGCAGTTTGCCCTTAGTTGGATCCAACGACTTAAACTTTCCCGGGTAAATAAAAATAAACTTTTTATATGCTCTCCCCTCCTAAAATGACGCCTCTGAAATCAGCCAGTGGCGCCATTTAGTAAACCTTTGATGGCCAGGTTTTATTACATTCTGTTCGAGGCAACTTTCGAGCAGTTTTCAAATATTTATAAAAGTGAAGTCATTGCGTCGTATTTTGCCTTTTAAAACCTATTTATTGAAAAATAAAATATCACCAAGGAGGAATTTTTAAATATACTGGAGTTACCCCCCCCCCCCCCCTCTCTGACAGCTGTGGTTGATTAGCAAATATTTTGGTAAACATCGAGCCGGGCTTGTTTGGGCTTGTTTTAAAAAATCCCAGGGCGTTCTTCTGGACACATAATCTGGTAACACTGCAGAGCCGGATTTCATATGGTGCATTCTGACCCCCTAAGAACACGGCACTAATGTTTACATTTTGCATGTTTCGCTAGTTTTTATGCATATCATGCTCCAGAAGATTGTTCGCGAGAAGCTCATTCGTCAGAGAAAATGGAAATTTGTCCGTGATTTGGCTACAAGTCAACGGTACTGAAGAAAGGGTTATAACAGCGAAAGTCGTGAGTATTTCGTTAAAATTAGAGCCAAGTTTTAAAGTACGTGACTCGTAAGTTTTATATTGGAAGATAAGCAGTAAATACTGCAAGTTGTCCTTTAGCTAAGTCGTTCCCATAAAGAATTGCGAACGAACTTTAATGAAAACAAGCTTTTCAGCTCGTAATGGATATAAATGCACAAGGGATATAAATGCAATAGTAAAAAAGGCATTCGTTTTATTTTTTTATTTTTTTTCAGGGTTGGTCACCAAGAACCAGGGTGTACGAGTTACTTCAGGATACTTTGGGTTACTCAGGGTTACATTGGGTTACATTGCATTGGGTTACATTGGGTTACTTTGGGTTCCATTGGGTTACTTTGGGTTACATTAGGTTACATTGGGTTACTTTGAGATACTTTTGGGTTACTTTACAGGTTACAGAAGTAGTTACAGTACGAAGTTACTTTTCGTGACCAACCCTGTTTTTTTTGCAGGATAGAGAAAAGTTTGATTTCATTTCCACTACGTAGTTTTGGAGGCGGATTTTGTATGTTGAGGCCAAGTTGAGGGCTGATTAGTTATTGAATTCGTTCAGATCGTAATTTCTTAGATTAGCTTTCTCTTTAATTAATTTCTTAGATTTAATTAACTTCGTAAGCATCTTCCAGTTTTATAATTCCTTAATGGTCTTTCTTGTGATTCTGAACAATGATTCCCGATGAAAAATTTGTAGCCTGCGTAGTTGTATGGTAGTTGTACAAAAAAAGTTGTATGTAATACTATCTAGTAGCAAAGAATACTATTCTTTTAATGTGCCTCAGACTAGTCCAATCTTATGTAGTAGTATCCAGTAGCATCCTGTCTTGCCATAGTAGCATCCAGTCTTGCTAATAGTAGCATGCAGTAGTAACACGGTAGCCTTGAAGTAGAAGCATCTAGTAGCATCAGCTAGTACTGCATGCTACTTTTTCGTACAACTTGGTACTCGCTTGGTACTAATATTTTGAGATAAATTCTTCATCGGGTTTAGGGTGTAGGGATAATAGTTATTAGTTACGTTTTTGCTGATACCATGGTATCTGTTACCACGATAACTGGATCTGCAATTAGTCGTTTTTGCAGTTATCGTGGTATCTGATACACGGTGCACTGCGAAAACGGCTATTGCCGAAATTGCACTTTTCGAAGTCATCCCAAAATAAAAACAGATATCCAGTTACATCACTAAGTGCTAAACTTCTTTCTCACCCATCTGACAAAATTTGATGAAAGTGAGATGACTTTTCAGATACAACGGCCAGTTACCACGGTCGGACCGTAGTATCTGAATATCTGATACCACGATAACTGGCCAGATACCACGATAACTGCAAAAACGCCTTTTGACCGTGGTATCAGATACCACGATAACTGCAAAACGACTTTAGACCGTGGTAACAGATACCATGGTATTAGCAAAAACGCAACTATTATGTTTGACCCACAACTAGCATTTTTATATGCCTGCTTTAATATCCACTTGTCCTACTCCTGACGATGGTCTTCTTCACCCCTTTTGTTTTATTCAGTTTGAAATCACTGTGTTATAGGAATGTTTGCCTGCGTATAATGAAATCCCATTCCGGAAACTCAAACGTGTCGACGTGTCAATGGAGATTAGATTCCCCGTAAGTAAACAATCAGAATGCCCTGTTTAAAGTCACTTATACTTCCCGCCCCTATGTTCCTAGATGCGAAATTCAATTTGAGGGGCTGGTAATCTGATTTTGGCGGAGAAAATGTGGGAAAATACGGGGGGCTATGAATACTTTGTCAGCGATGGGAACCGGAAAAAAAAGTGAGTTCGGGAAGATGGATGGTGGAGGATTCTTGGCGGTCTCGTGAGAGATATTCATTGTTTCCTGATGACATATTCATTGGGATTTCTTGTTGTGTTATCAGACAGATTTTCTTCAAATTTGATAAGTCTTAAATCCGTCAACGTGTTTGCGTTCAAAGCAAACCATCATGATGCCACATTTACCACCCCCTAGAATACAATTTTACATCAGAAATCAGCAGATTCCTAGACAACCTATTTTCGCTAATATATCGTTACGGAGTTTTTTGCTGACTGCCATACTCCGATTTACTAGCTTCGACAAATACAAGCGGAGTTTCTTTTTCTTATCTATTCGTTGTTATTATATACTACTGATCATTTGTATTGTTGACAAATATTCATATTAACGGTGTTAACTGGGAATTCCTTGTAAGCTCCGGAACCAGCAGCAAGTAAGTCGGTTATATTTGTACGTTTTTGGCAGTATTGTAACTTTACATGCCGAACACAAAACGTTTCTTCGATACTACAAACAACAGAAGTTTCATCAGATAACACTAGAGCAAAGTGACAGCTTAAAAATATTAGGAACCGGGCTAGAAGCTTCGGTGGGAGTTCAAACAGGAATATTTGTTTTTGTTTACTTTCTCGATCTTGCAAATACAATAGGGAGCTGTACCAGACGCAACACCCAATTGAGCACCACTAATTTGCATGCAATTCATTTGCGCGCCAAATATTCGTAGTGTTTGTAACTTAGTTAAATATCGTTTTTTTCTTTTTGGATCGACACAATGAACACGAAATTGTACCTAGTGTACTTTTGTTAGTGAAATTCAATGGGCAGTGCTGCTTTTAAACACTATTTTAAGTAGACTAAACTATCTTCGATTGCCAATAGAAGAATCCTGCGTCACTCAAGTATGACTGACAAGATAAAGGGCGGCAAAGGGAAATACCACATCCGTCAGGAAGGAGGTCATATATTGTTTTGATTAGCTGATATCATGAGCATTCTAACGCTTGCAACGTCTAGAACCCCCCCCCCCCCTCCCCCACCCAACACCCAAGATGAAACCACGACTCGATCCGACCGCTGGGTCATCTAGCGGTGCGGGTCGGAAGCACGGCCGAAATGGGGAGGATGGAATCATAGTTTGACAATCAATCAATCAATCAATTTATTCAATTCGTGATATTACACATCGCATAACAAAATTACACCAACACAGGCCTATTCTTTACTAAATATATCATTTCATCCATTCGGTGGCTCGGGGCAACAACACAGTCGACGGAAAAGGCGGTAAAAATGGCCGGAATAACTTTCCAACATACTTAAAGCGTAAATATTCCTTCAGCCCAAGCTGACTGCGAACCATATTTGACAGTGCATAACAGATACGTCGGCTGAATTTGAATAGAGCTATATTTCGGCCCTTCTTGGCAAGGGTCCTCTTCAGGCTCAACGGAAATTCTCTTCAGGCTCAACGGAAATTCCGTTGAGCCTGAAGAGGACCCTTGCCAAGAAGGGCCGAAATATAGCTATAATAAAATTCAGCTGACGTATCCGTTTTGCACTGTCAAATATAATTAAAGCGCCAATGTTATCGCAAAGTGGAAAAACATTTTTAACAATCAATACATTTTTAAGATCCCCAAGGGCCCGTGATCATCTGTGCCTCAAGTATCTTGCTTCCAAATTCGGTTCTAACCGCCTTAAAGGGCGCATCTTAGTCGCAGAAATGCAAAAAAAAAAAAATTCGACGGATAATATACTTTCATGACCCGAGGGCCCATGATCATTTGTGTACCAGTGCTTTTGCTTACAAAATGGATTCCTAGCCCCATTTGCGCATTATAACCACAAAACGCATGGCATATTTTTTACTGAACCATACATTTTCATGGATCCGAAAGACCCATAATCGTCTGTGCCTCAAGACAGCGCAAATCTTAACTGATACCCTTACCTACTAAATATGCTTGCAAGTGCCATATGAGCGTGCAGCTCTTGTTATCGGGTCTTCAGGAATATTTAAGTGATTAAGTGAAATGCTACTAGACTGTTGGGTCACAGCCCTATTCGTTTAAACTTTAAAATCAACTCCTCGCGGTAACTTTCTTCTGCAATAGTCCCATAAGTAATAAATAAACTTTGCTAATCACCTAGTTGCAGTTCGGAGGTGCTGGGATTCTTAACTTCTTTCGGATTTCCTCGGTTTCTTGAATCATCATTGGGTACTGATAGTGAGCCACAAGAGAAGTCAGGTTTGCATCAAGCAGAACCTGAAGATTTAGGTTGCGTTCCACCAACTTAACAATTGTTAACAATCGTTAACTTTACTTCGGGGCGGAGCTAACTGCAGCTTTAACGATCGTTAACTTTTCCCAGTTCTACATTGTTAACTATTTTGTAACGATGCTCACCGACCATCGTTACAAAATAGTTAACAATCGTTAAGCTCTGGAACGGAAATTGTAGGTGGGCGGAGCAATTTGTTAACGATCGTTCAGTTACGGAACGCAACCTTAACTAGGACTAGCAGGTCCTGGTTTGATACGGACTTAATGCACAAAACACAGCAAAAGCTGGCGAAAGCAAAGAAAATAAACGGTTTCACCTTTACCATGCTAAATTGGCCTATCTATATAGGCTACCGTATACGAAATTTTAGTGCTTGGTGGACGGCTTTGACATGATATGATTTGATATAATATACATTTGCACAAAAAGCCCGAGGGCCATGGCAATACAATTCAAAAACCTCTGAGCGTGACCTCGGGGTAGTTATGGACACAGATCTAAAATTTTCAACGCATTACGAAACTGTCATCAAGAAAACTACAAGAATTTTGAATCGAGAAGGACATTTACATTTAAGGACAATTCCCTCTTTCCCATTTTATTTAAGGCACTAGCTCGCTCACTAATTGAATATGGCCACGCAACAGCAAGGCCCTTCTATATCAAGGATATTATCGCCATTGAGCAAGTTCAAAGAAGAGCCACAAAAACAGTTCCAGCCATTCGCCATCTTCCTTATAAAAACTGGCTTCAAAAATTACGATTACCCAGTTTATCTTACAGATTTCTACTAGGTGATCTGATCGAAACTTTTAAAATGTGCCATAGTCATTATGATAACATAAGGCCTGATGATGTCGTCACTTTCAACCACAACGGTCTTATAGGACACAACTTGAAACTGAGTGGTAATGATTCCGAAAAGACATTGGAAAATGGAGCTTTAGAAAAAGAACGGTAGAAGACTGGAATAATCTCCCAGAAAGTGTGGTAAACGCCGAAGATATCAACCAATTCAAAGCAGGTGTCGACTACCACTTGACTGAAATTCAATTTAGTGTGTAAAGTGTCCCGAGAAATTTATAGAGGCGAAAGCCTTTTTATTGCAATTATATTATTATATAATTAAAAACAAAACAAAACAGTACATTAACCTAAGTACACTATCTATTCGCCAAATTCCAACTGAATTAACCTTTCTCGATACTTCATCGAAAGCTTAAAGGACCCTTCTTGCTTGTACTGCCTTTTATAGTATACCCTAGCTCCCTTGTGGAATCATAAGACTCTAAAATTCCCATCTTTCCCCATTGTTTCGTTTTATGCCGACGAATTCTTAGCGCTTTTTCGGCCTTGCCTAGTTTTGCTCGTCACACGACGCAAAGTTTGCCAGAATCTTCAACGTCCGTTGATAACTCTTTCATACACAAGGGTATGAGAATCTTTTGTTTTTTATTTCGTTTCTTTGCTTAGTTTTCTCACTTTCTAAACCCCTTCGCGTTCAGTTTCAAATGTTTTGCGCCCAGCCGCCGCGTCGGAGAGCAGGAAGGCTGAAAAGACTCGATAAGCGCTAACAAGAAAATCGCTAATTTTAGGTGGATAATTGTATTTTCGAAAAACTTTTTTCTGATCCGGGAAAAGATCATTTCTCGTAAGAGTTGTGCTTTAAGAATCTTCCTATCTGGAGAACTCCCGTAAAGCATTCATCCTTCATTACTGTAACCATCCACTCCTCATCATACACTCGTTTTCCAAACACTTCAACGATAAGGTTATAGGTGGATTTCAGAATACCCGAAAGCAAAATGAAAAGCCGAGTATTTCAGGGGTAGGATGCGCCCTTGTAAATATCCAAATCTTTCTTGGGAGCCTTCGATGCTCTGCGATAAATAGAGATACAGGAAAGCAACTAAACATGTTTTCTAAGCTAAGAAATGAACCTATAGGATAAAATAAACAAATTCGTTCGGACGAAAAACAAATTCGTTGTATTTATTTTCGTTTCTGTAAATACCTGCTCCGCCTCCCTCTCTGGACCCGAAATAGTAAAATAGCCGCTACTTACAGTATCACAGACCACTTACAGCAGCTGGACAACTTATACAGAGGTTCAACAATAAAGTTAAGCAAGAATGGAAGAGCACTCTTCTACAATTGGTTGGTTTTGTAGATAGGTAATGTTGTCGTAGTCTCTTTGTTTGTTTGTTTTCCTTTCATAGTGTTTCCTTCTTCTTTTCTTTCTTTTTTCCTACTCTTTCCGTGCCTTGTGCTTTTTAATGAGTGAAAAATAACTTGTTTTTTATTATCACAAAACCGTAAAATGAACGCTTAAAACGATCTCAGAATACCCAGTTTCTGCCTGAAACTAAATCTACTCATACTTCCTAACACCTCGTCTGCAACTTCGCCGTTCATCTGCTGAAGATCAGATTCGGATCAAGTCCAGGAATGAGTGAATGATATATTTGCACATTAGAGCCATGAGGCTATCACGCAACAAACATACGTTCATGCAAACTAACACACTCTTAACAGTTTTAATACACTCTCAACAGTTTATAAACGCTATAAAAACAAGTTCTACATCAAAAGAAATCTTTCCGGTTTTTAAAAGCTAACTTGATGAACTTCCCAACGTTTAAGTTTGCATTGTAGAGTTTAGTGTAGATAATGGTCTTTGGCCGGAATAAAGCTATAACATAATAGTTCTTATATCTTCAAAGATTTGCTTCCCATCATTTCAGTAATCCATTTCTTATTCGGTGATGGACTTTAAATATCGAAATGCTTTCTTGGAAATTAAGCCCTTTAAAAAATCAGTTATCTGCAGAGGGGACTAAATATTTATTCTTCAACCGTGAGAAATAAACCTATACATCCAACAGCTACGTGGTTCCCATTTCAAGCATAAGATGCCGTCACCCAACCGAAGTAAAGGACAGGCGGAAGTCTTCTATTCAACATCACCCGGGTCTCAGAGCCCTATTATCTGCTGAAGACGCGCACAAATATTAAAGGGTCCCCTAGCTTGACAGGCTAATGGCTTGGAAATTGTGATAGCGTATTCAGCTTCCACCTGGACTGAAGCAATGATCATTCAAGGGGAAAGGAAAGAAACTCGCGGACCCCCCGTCGGGGGCCTGTTGCACCCTGTGGGGAGTTTCGCTCCCGATGGTTGGTGTTGCCCCTTGCGACGACCCCCTGTGGTAATTTGGTGACAGAAACAAATAAATAGGGCCGCAGCGAGGTATTCAGTGGTGTACTAATTGTGAGGCAATTATGCATAAGCAATACAATAAGTGAGTTTCCGTCAATGAAGCAAACAGTTGGAGGACTCTCTTGGAGGCCTTGTAGATCAAGTAATGTGATTCACGTCGGCTCGCTTTGTTTGTAACGGAAAAATGAATTTGGTTTCCACCCCAATTGGAGAATGTTGAACTTGGCTCCCACCCTGATTGCAAAAGGTTGAATTTGAAATTCCAGCGTGATTGCAGAAACGTTGAACTTGGTTTCAACACTGATTACAGAATTTTACAACTTCAATTGCAAATGAATCAATTGGTATATCTATTACCGCCTTCTGTAAAATAGAAATTACGAAGTGAACTAACAATAGAAAGAGAAGAAAAGAAGAGGAACAACTTGGATGAGAACAAATAATAGCGCGAAAGTCGGAAAAGACCGTGGCGTGGAACGTTGCAACGGACCAGCCATCTGAGTTATCGAAATGAGGTATGTGACCTGCGCGGGCCCTTTTTTTGCCAAATTAGCACCGGCAGGGGCGTCACGTATAGGGGGGACGTGCCCCCCCCCGAATATTGTCGACCAGTCGGTAAAAAATTGCCGAGTTGGCGCGAAGTGCCGTGATTTTTGTTAAAAACAGTCGATATTTTTCCTAGAAACAGTCTATATTTCTTCAAAATAGTCAGATTTTTGTAAAAATAGTCGATTTTTTCTTAAAAACGGTCGGTAAAAAAAAGACCAGCCAGTCGTTAAGCGCCTTGCCCCCCCCCCCCCCCCCTCCCCAAACGTTCTGGCTAGTAATGCCTCTGGAAATGTGAGATATGAGATAATGTGAGATACGATTTGCCGCTAAATATTTTCCATTCAGTTTATATCTGTATATTTAAATTATGACCCACCAAGTGCACAAGTCGACAGTCATAAAAATCAACATAGGCACGACGATTTAGTTTTTGCTAACCCAGGTTTTCAGTAAATTCGGACCATCGGAACCACGTCACTATTTTCATACAGAGACAAGTTCTAAACTAATTCAGTGGAACTCAGCATTGCACGCTACTGTACCATATCACCCAGCAACAGTGGCGAATAGTTTGCCTATGCAAACTAAACTGCTACTTGGGTCCCAACCTCGGCAGCTGCCACGATCTTGTAATTATATGTAAATGTGAATAAAAAATATACACTGTAAAAAGTTTCTCCAAGTAAGGATTAAAGTTAATTGCAGTATTTGCTACTGGGATTAATCTTATCTCTACTGGGATAAGATTAATCCGAAGTAGAGATAATCTTATCTCAGTAGAGACAAGATTAATCCCAGTAGCAAATACCGCATATTTTTTTACAGTGTGTAGCTGATACTTGTCAATTTCACTTCTGAGTCTGCTTGTCTATTTGCTGAAGTTAAAGTAGCGTACTTTAAATAAATTGTAAAATGAAAGTAAAATTTGTTTTTTGCTAAATTACCAAAAAGCCCCGACTCAGTCAACTAAGTAGGGGACCTGGATCTATTTTTACTTGCCTGTTGCGATCTTAGGATACAGTAGGTCATTTGCTAAAATTACGGTTGCATTCCGTTCCGGGAAAATTGTTCAGTTGTTTATGTTCCACGTTTCTGATTTCGAAATTTAAGCTCCGCCCACCTACAATTTCCGTTCCAGAGCTTAACGATTGTTAACTATTTTGTAACGATGGTCGGTGAGCATCGTTACAAAATAGTTAAAAGTTGTAGAGCTGGGAAAAGTTGACGATCGTTAAAGCTGCAGTTAGCTCCGCCCCGAAGTAAAGTGTTAACTTTATCGTTAACAATTGTCAAGTTTGTGGAACGCAACCTACATTTATATAGACGCTGGATGAGGGCTAAATGGTGGCAGGTTGAGTTCATATTTTATACGAGAAATGGACAAAAAAAAATAATCTTTGGCGAATTTTATGAATGAATGAATGAGCTCATTTCCCCCAAAAGCCAGGGGAAGAAAACAAAAATATAATAAATAACAACAGTCACACATTCTAATCACGATAGTATAACTTGTCTTTGTTTGGGAAGGATTTGTAGAGGAGGTTCACACTGATCAATAATCTGAATCCTAACTTAATCGCTCACCGGTGTCGTTCAATCAGCCGTGTATTATGATTGAAGGTCAAAGGTTTACACAGAACAAATAACATGTAAAAGTTTTGAGGAAACTTTTGTTTTTGACATAACCCTTCTTCATCCACTGTTTTAAATGCAGCTGGGTCATTAACGCAGTTTCAGTGCTGGTTCATAATGGTCATTCTAAGCCAGAAGACCTGGTTTTGTTTTTAAGAATAAAAAAATAAATATGGTACATTTAGGAAGTGATGCTAAAAGTAAAATAGATTTAATATTTGGAAATTAGTTTATCTTCTTTTCCTCGGCAAAATACTTCCCAGCTCCAGGGACCATCAAATTGACTTCAGTTGTGCAATCAGTGCATCATTTCTGTATGACTTTTTAGGTAACACAGTATTAAAGTTTCTACCATATTTTGACTCTGCAGGTAACTTTTAAAGATTTTCAAATCACGGTCTGTAGAACTAGAATGTGGAAGTATTTATATTACACTGTTAGAAATAAGTCAGGGGATATGAGACAACAGACTAGTCTTCACGGAATGTTTTCCATGGTGGGCTTGTCAATGCTATTTTTTCGCTAAATGCAATGTTGGAAACATTACACATATTTAGTGTTATGTTTTATAGAAAAATAACAAATAAAGGCTCATAACACACATTTGCGGCCATCAGCATATAGTGCATTTTAGTTAAGTTACCTGCAAAGTAAAAACAGAAGATTTTTTTAAACTGTATTACCTAAACAGTCATACAGAAATGGAGAGCTCGGTGAACAAATGGAGACAAATTTTGGTCCTTGGAACCGCGTCGTATTTTCGAAAAGTAAATAACTAATTAAACTAAAATTGTTTAACCTAAAAAAAAGTATTCTGACAGTGTAGTAAGGTCAAATTATCTCCAAAGCGCCTTTATTCCCAGCGTGCTTATCAATTCCCAAAGGCGGTCGGGCAGAATCTTCCACAGCTGTAAACCACTCACGAAGCACATATTCAATCCGCCTCGGTTTCCAGATTTGTTTCGCCGGATATAAAATAATCCCCGCTAAGCCCCGATAAGTACAGAGGAATTCGCCTTTTCCCCCCGATTGAGCACACCCCTCTCATCAAGGAACTCGTTCCCAAGTCTCGAAACATGACCATTCATATGGAAATGGAAAGATAGAACATAATGCTGCGGGATCCAAAAAAGTTGGGAACGATAGCGGGATTTACGGCGAAGTTTCGAACTGCCGCCAAGAATCCTGGGAAAAGGTTTGGCACCGAATATTTTCCCAGACGGAATTTGAAGGAGATAAATACACTGTCAGAAGTTTCATAACAGATAACACGAGGATGCGCTGTTTCAACAGATAATGCGTAACAGATAACACTTCGGATGTTATCCGTTGTTTTGAAAACGTTATGCGTGAAATCTTATGCATAAGAAGATTTGTTAGGAAGAGCCCTTATCGTCATGATGTCGGAAAACTTAGCAGATACTTTTTGGCGGTTTTTCGGTTCTTCCTGATGTAAAGTTTATTATGCATAATATTTTGAAACACAACAGATAACATCCGAAATGTTTCCTGTTATGCATTATCTGTTGAAACCGCGCATCCTCGTGTTATCTCTTATGAAACTTCTGACAGTGTAGGACTGAATTTTGAATAGTTTAAAGTTTAAGGGAAAAGCCAGCCTAATTTTATATATACAATGCACTGCATTGTTTTGACTCTGTTTGGAACTTTAAAATTTTTCAGCTTGGGCTCTAGTAGTGAAATTCAGAATTTGGCTTCAGTTCAGAATCTGCACCGCTGGCCCGACAAGCACACCCCGACAGAAGCGTGTATTTCAATGGCTAGTGAAGCAATGCTCAGGAAATGTCCAACTCAAAATGTCCAACTTTTATTTATGGTATTGCGGATGATTACTCGTTACTTATTTTAAGTTAAACTGTTTTTTTCATTGTATGTTGTTCCCGAGCATTCGAGATGCCTCTCTGCCGGGAAAGAAGTGTTATTTATTTTATAAATTTTTTACGTAAATATATAAACCTGAAACCTGAAACCTGAACCTGAAGACGGTAAGGTCATTTCTGAAGAAAGACCGCTATTACATGTGATCCAAATTAAGATCTATTTTTCAGCAATTGTTTACCGTTGTAGTTGCATTTTAAGCAGAGAGGGACAAGCACATAGAGGTGCCACAAATCCGAAAGAAAAAATCGATGAAAATAGATTATATGAATCGCGGAGCAACGAAGTAACGCATTTTTGTCCGGTCTTCAATTCTATTTGAATGAATAAGTGATGGGTAAACAGGGTATCTCATTCTCGGTTAAACTTGCATAGCCAGCTGGCAATATAAAAACGAATAAACAAAAACTGAACCACTGTACAGTACATGCACCCCTGACGTTTTATTAGTTAGCTAAAGCCGTTTTTAAAAACTAACCTATCTTGACGATTTTAAAGAAGTACTGCCCACCGGTAAATATTGGCAGGAGTTAACCACCCTGCAGGTTTCATGTATTATCCCTTGAATCTGTAAGTGAAAGTAATAGAATAGAATAGAATAGAATTTATTGCACAAAACGCCTGAGGCCATGGCAAAAATCGAAACAAAAAAGAGGACACTTAAACGAAATAATAGAACTAAACTAAAAGAAAGTTTATCTGTGGGCTAAAGCTACCTTTAGAAAGCTTACCAGCCTCTTCACATCTTGAAAACACTTACTTCCAATAACGTTCATCATCCATACTTCATCATTCATTGTAATTACAGTCCCAAAAATCTCAACCCGCAGGTCATCTAGCTCTCGGCATTCACACATCAGATGCAACAAATTCTCATTCTCACTGCCACACATCGGGCAAAATTAGGGACCAGTATGTCCTAGTTTATTCCCCAAATATTTCCTCCGTTTTCCCAATGGCAAACAATCAGCCCGGCAACTAATTAAAATTCTTAGATCCACCAACTTAATCCCAGCCTTAAAATAAACCTCTTCCCGTTATGTCTCTTTGGCTGAAGTACATAACCTTAAAGAAGGTGTCAGACTTTTGCTAGATGCTATGCTTGGATTTCCTGGTCCAAAAGTCTCCCTGCCAGTCTCCCGAAGAGAAACTGTAAAATTGTGCGATGGGATAAGAGATACAATGTTCCAGTGTGTAGAATCGAGCGTTACATTACGGGTTAATATTAATTAGACCGCAAAGAGCGCGACAGCGCTCATTTGACACAATTAACGCTTAGACCGACAATGCTGCATCGCTGTTTCGAATTTCCCAGCGTAATTTTTTTTGTTCGCCTAGATTGACGGAAAGTCGGGAGGCTGGCCATTTATTCCGACAATCTACTGCCTTATCGTAATTGCTTTTGTTTTTTCTTTTGGATGACCTGGTATGGGCCCGTAGACGCACACATAAAGACTCAGTAGAATAAATACAGTTGATATTACCTAAAGAAAAATGTGTTAGTAGGCGATCGATTGAATAATAACGTCTCTAGAAAAAGATTGAGCAAACAATTTGCCTGAGGTACAAACACTCGGTTTGATAACTTATAAACTCAGTTGATTATTTTACGTGTTTAGGCCAAAAAAACTAATAAAATTGCTTCCTTGGAGTTCGTTTGATTTTTCACGGTTATTAGGGACCTAAATTTGCCAAGAAATTGAATTTATGGGATAAGAGTGGTTCCCATTGGTAAAAGGAATGATTCACCTGCCTTGGCACATTTTGTAGAGCCCAAGCCAAATATCTTTCTCATATTTCCTCTTCAGAAAATATTTCCTGGAACCAATAGTCTCTCCCATCTCCTACTGGCTAGCTTAGAATCGTCTTAGGAATTCATAAAAAGGTCTCCAGCCAATGGGGAACGACGTCTTGGAGGATCTGACGTCTTGGATCGATTTGAAGGCACTCCCGGCGTAATTGCTTGGTTCCATTTCCTGTGGAAGGAGCTCGCTTAGAAATCCAAAAATGATGATATCTTTAATTATGTGCTGCGGTTCCAGATTGGAAAGCTCGTTAAGTCGAGTTTCTAATTCTAAACCTGTCGAATCCAGTGACGTGGGTTTGGGGCAGTAGGGACTGTTATTAAAAGGGTTAGGCAACTCGGAATATAAGTAGATGGGATTTAAAGAGGCTAGATGAATCCGGGGTTCCTGATTCTTTGACGATTCAGATGCCTTCGATAAGGTTTGAAGCCATTGCGAAAGAAAACCAAACACGACATTTTCGGGTTGTTTCTTGATCAGCCGATGTTGTAATGTGCAACCGAAATATCCGAAATTACAGTTATCCCACATGTATCATCTGAGTGATCAAGAAAAACCTCGAAAATCTTGTTTTACTTTTTCGAAGCTCTTACACTGTTCATTTGCATATTTCTGTGTAGGCTACTCCACAGAGACACGTCTTCTTCCTAGAGTTAGAGCGAAACAAGATTCCAAGGTACTGACTAGTGTTATGCAAATCCGCCCGCGTTACTCAGAAGCTTTATTTTATTTTATGTATTTGTTTAAAAAAAGTGGCCCAACAGGGTCCGCCACAATACAGAAACAACTAAACACAAAAACAGAAGGTAAATATAGGTATAAGGCAGGAATTCTCCAACGGAAAAGGCACATAGGCGTCTATCAAGATCGGTCGAACCGACAATACAGTACTTCCCCCAAGCTCACAATCAGGCCCGTATCCAGGAACTTATTTCGGGGGTGGGGGCCTGCGGGTCGGACAAAAAAGTACAAAAAAGACATAGATCAGAGGATAAGGCCTGTAAAAATGATGATTTTTATATGTTTCGGGGGGGGGGGGTCAACCCCCTAAATATTCTTTGAGCCCAAGCTGACTTTGAAACATTTATTCAAACAATGTTTACAAAGGATACGTCAGCTGCGATTCTTCATCAGCGATATTCCGGCCCTTCTTGGCAAGGGTCCTCGTCAGGCTGTCAATCCTCTGGGTCAACGTCGGGGAAGGAAACAAACATGTAATCATTAAAATCTGCGAAATACGTTGCTCCACTTTCTTCTTATTCCGCATTGAAGTCGGGATTAGTCCGTTGTCTCTGCATCTTACTCAGAACTTCAGTTTGTTTATCACATGTCCTTTCCTTCCGGCCAAGTTGGATAATTGTCTGCATGTCTGGGCTGTGAAAGTTCCGTACTTCGTAGATAAATATTCTTTGAGCCCAAGCTGACTTTGAAACATTTATTCAAACAATGTTTACAACGGATACGTTAACTACGATTCTTCATCAGCGATATTTCGGCCCTTCTTGGCAAGGGTCCTCGTCAGGCTGTCAATCCTCTGGGTCAACGTCGGGGAAGGAAACAAACCTGATCTCGTGGCTGACGTATCCGTTGTAAACATTGTTTGAATAAAACCCCTACCCCCCCCCCCCCCCCCTGGATACGGCCTTGCTCACAATACAGGCAGAGACAGCACGCATTTGAGACAACAGTGGGTGAACTATGCTCTTAAATTTGTTAATTGCGATTGAAGTTGATTTGCAACTTAAAGCACTTCTAGAAGGTTTTACTGCGTTAAACGGATTAGTAAGCTGAGATGTGTTATAAAAAAAAAAAAACTCAGTGAAAAATTTACTCCCTCAAACCTGAAGAACTTTCAAAATAAGAATTCTCTCCCTTAATTTCTTATGACGCGATAAGGGACAAGCACCCGCAGCAGCTTAATAAGAAAAGGAGAAATAGAACGCTGTAAAAGTAGAAAATTTATCCTTTGAATTATAAATATGTTTCATCATTCAGCTCACAGTTAAACCCAATAAATGAATGTAAAAATAGAACAAGAAACCAACTCCATATATTCAAAGGACCAATTCCGTTGGAAAAACTAAGCTTCCTTGGACCGTGTTTGAGGGCGCTAAAAGGATGGGATTTTTATTCCAGCAATATTGTGCACCTTCGTGCAAGGGTCTCCGTCAAGCCGAAACTTAAGGAAATGGTGCAAAACGGATAAGTCAGCTACGTTTTATTCCGGCTATATTTCGGCCCTTCTTGGCAAGGGTCTCCGTCAAGCCGAAACTAAGGAAATGACATTTTACGGTGGCAAACGGATAAGTCAGCTACGTTTCATTAAAGCTTTATTTCGGCCCTTCTTGGCAAGGGTCCGATTCAGGCTCAAACCGCTGAGCATAAAATGTACCTGAGTCATCCGGTTTGCACCGTCAAATATGATTCGCAGTCAGCTTGGGCTGATGGAATATCTATTAAGGAAATGTGTTTTAGCGTTATCCGCCATCAGCACGGTCACCTTGGCCTGGAGCAGTTTTTAGTTCAGATCGGCTTAAAATAAAACGGTACTTTTCTCTGGTTGACAAAAACGTAAAGATTAGTAAACGGGGTTGGGCGTCAAACAACATCACAGCTAGTGGTGGATGGTTCTGATTTGGTATCATTTTAACTTTTTGTAATTCTAAATATGTTTTAAAGTCAGTGTTCAAAACAAAACCTTGATATTTTGCTGCCAACAGCTGGAAACTCAGTGAAATTGGATTTAACCATGTTTGGGCCATACACAGTCTCAGACACGCGGTACGAATAGTATGATGATGATAATGAAATTTTATTTACGCACTTAAGAAAAGGAAAATAGCGCAGTACAGACAATTAAAAGGAAAAAAAATACACCGAGCTTTCAATAATGTAGTAAATGCACAAGATAAAAAATAAAACGGGATCGACTGAAACTAGGAAGGGAAGGGAACGCGAGAAAAGCAGGAAGGCATACTAAAACCAGGAAGGGCATACTAAAACGAGGAAGGCTGTCGCCAGAATTCGCCGCACCGTTCCCTTCCTCTTTTTAGTATTCTTTGAAGGGTCGGAAACTTTTAAAATTCAAAGTTCACCATCCCTTCCTCGTTTTAGTATCCTGACATGGGTAGGTATTAAGTTCAGTGAGGGGTCAACAACTATAAAAATTGTAATTCACCTTTTCATTTCTCGTGCTGACTGTAGGCGACTAAAATCCTCCGAGTCCAGCGAGGGATCGGCAACTAAGATATTTCAAGTCCACCATTCCCTTCCTCGTTTTAGTATGCCCTTCCTGGTTTTAGTATGCCCTTCCTGGTTTTAGTATGCCTTCCTGCTTTTATCACGTCCCCTACCCTTACTGGTTTTAGTCGATCCCAAAATAAACATTAAAAAAAAGAAAAGGGACTAATCGGGTCTTAAAAATCTTCTTCCTAGATGGAATGTGGAGAAATGCCCTAGGGCACAGAAGTGAAGATAACTTCACACAAGGGTCAGAGGGCAAAAAAGTTGCAGTTATACTGGAATTCCTGTAACGTCGAGGAACGTACAAGAGAAATTTACAACATTTGAAATAATAAGTCCTGAAACATTTAGAAATGCAGAACATTTCCTATTAAACTTAGCAAAACCGCTGTTCACGATTACCATTAGCAGGTTAAACCATGTTGAGGCCCATAGGCAAACATGACACAGCAAAAGAGTTGCTCCCGCAACACATTTACGGGCCCCCTCAGAAATTATCTCGGTTCTGATTTACCAACACCAGATTTGAGTAAACCGATGTTTAAAAAAAAAGGTCAACAATTATCAGTTTTTTTTAAACAAAAATCATAACGTCAGTATTGTTGTGATCCGTTGCGGCAGGGGTTTTAAAAGGAGTGAGGCCCAACCGGCCGTAGGCCCATCGCTGAGCAAATTCGAACCGTTTCAAAGAAAGTTTAAGTTCAATGTTAAGAAGTAGTGCTGGTACATTAATAATAATAATGTTTATTTGAGTCTTAATAGGGTTGATTTAATTTACATTATCCTGTTTTTGTTTTTTATTGGCTTGTTCGTTATTTATTTTCCGTTGATTTATTTTCGTTTTGTTCATTGATTATGAGCTGATCAAGCGGCGATTCGAATTTTTGTATCATGTTATTAGCCTGTACAAGCTTAGCTTCCGTGGCCGCAGCATTATTCCTGTATTTGTGTTTTCTTTATGAATTCAGTTTATATATTCAGTATTATACCTTTAGTACTGAATAAAATGAAATGAAAAGTAGGACCATGCACAAAACTGCAAAAACAGGAACATACTTTTGATTGTATCAGTAAATATGACATGATAAACATAATGGTGAGGCTACAATCTAGGAATCGACTTATACATATCCTACAACATGATATATAAGAGTGTTGTCTGGTCCTTACTTTTGCCCAATGTGTGGACATTTGGACGAAAATATTTTTCACTTAATGTGCGTATGCTTTCAGATCTTTGTGGGGAAATTTTTGGTGTTAGTAATTGGGGGTAGGATTGGTTGGTAAAAGTAATGGGAAGTAAAATATTTGCTGATATTGAAAAGTTGGGAAGATTCCTTTCGGTTTCGATGAACCACAGAGAAAGATTCCTGTAAAGGAATATGTAAAATAGTTAGCATTTATTTGGTTTGTGTTTTTTGTTTGTGTTTTTTGTTTGTGTTTATTTTTTTTCCCATGGCCTCTGTGCTTTTAGTGGAATAAATCTTATCTTATCTTATCTTATCTAATTTGCTTAAAGCCCGAGGGCCGTCGCATACAAAACAAAATACAAAACAAATAAAAAACAAACATCAACTCTTCTAATAAATCTTATCTAAAAAAACTCTTCTCTGTGCTTCCAACCTATCCGCAAAAACCTTCCAAGCTGCCTAACCCCAAACAAACTTTTCTTCTTAAACTTTCCCACCCACCAACCTTCCCCGAAAATTTGCTCCCCAAATATTTCAACTCTCAAATCATTCAGTTCCATACATTCGCACATCCACACATTAAATGCTCATACGACAAGTTGGTTCTTGACGAGTAAATAATTCGGTGTTTTTTTGGGCATGGGTTAGTTTAAATTGTATAAAATTGAATTTTCAGACTCTGAGACGAGATTCGTCACCCTGCGCGACAATCTTGGTCCTCGTCTTGGTCGGCTAGAAATATTTTAAGTCTCCATGGATACGAAGCTTTCCTTTGATCAGCACAAAGAAGGGGACCCAAGGAATATTGAACACCTGTCGGCAGCTGGACCCTAATTGGCCTGTTTCTAGACTTCCAGACCATCGTGTATCCTTTGATTAAACTTCGCAAAAAAGGGCTTCTTTAAAGTCATCTCAGGCTTAGTAGAGGAAATCGAAATCATTAGGCGAAAAAAGTTAAGGGCAGGTGCTATGGTAACTACTAGTATCGGATCGTCGACGGCAAAGAGAACATGAAGAAAATGACAATTGAAATCCCATACATCGAGACCAGAGCAAAATGACACTAGGGAGAAGCGACAAGACTTGACAAAATTGATACACACTCGAATAGCAGCGATACTATCACCACTAGCGATAGAGAACATACTACTGAAACTCATTCAGTCGTTCACCAGCGCTGGCTCTGATAACTTCATATCCTGAGCATTGCAAAAAAATGATACAGCCTCCATGGTTTCCTTGGTGTGTGCAGACCGCACCTTTGCTTTACTAGAAACTTCTAAACCAGCGAGTTTGTCTCGCTTTAAATGCCGCAAGCCTAGTGGGCGGCGCTACGAGTATGGTCCGTTTGCAAAGCATGGAGAGCATAGGTCTTGGCGCTACTCTCTAGTGTTATTTTGCTCTGATCGAGACCAAGTTCTTTTCTTTTAATTGTGAATTATTTTTGTGTAGTTTCGTTATTTTCTCTGTTGTAAATTATTCAACTATTTTAAATAACATAACAGTAGGCTAAACGGTGCGACGGGTGCTTTAGCACGTTTAGAATACACAATTTCTGTAACAGTAAAAGTTCTGTTATATGTCGAGATTACCTATACTTAGGCGTATTTCCCCGAGGACTCCTCGGCGAATCGAAGGGAACGGCGAGAATAGAAGGAGTCACTCCATGCGGACTCCGCGTACAGAGACAGCGAGAACACCGGGAATGCTTCCGAAATGGATTTTGTTCAAAGAAAAAATGTAGTTGACGAAATTAGTCTGGATCCACTTTATTTTTTGGTTTTGTTTATTCTGATTGTTTTTAATTAACTTTACATTGCACCAACACCAGCAAAAATTGATTCCCCTCTAAATCTGAAAGAGAGTCCTTTTTGATGATGGTGGTGATAATCGGAGCATTCCCCGTCCGTGGGGACTCGCGAGAATACGGGGAATGAGTCCCCAGGACAAATAAAAACGCGGGGACTCCTCAAGTGGAGTCCTGGGGGAACGGCGAGAATACGCCTCTTGTGTTAGATCTTATGAAAGCCTGAAAGTGTTATCATCAACTATGGTAGGCTATCGCTAATTAGTTCCGCATCTTTCTTTCCGCACGCACGCCAGGGACAAGGCCAGTTTTTGGTCGAAAGCTATCAGCCTTGAAGGAATGGCCGACGGCCAATCAAGCAAATCCCAAGCTCCGACTCATTCAATCACTGGGGCATCACATGTTTCCCACAATGGCCTTCGTCAAAAAGCTCTGCATGGGAGCGACAAGTCGGGCAAGTTTCCGTTCCGTCTTTCCCCGATTTCCGGCGGAGCGCACGCTATTTTAACGAGAACTATTTCGGAAAAAGAGTATTCGCTGAAGCGAGAAATTTCGAATGTGATATTAATGCATGCGGCATGCCGCTACTTCCTTTTTCTGATCTTGCCATTCTGCTATTTCGTGGAGAGTGGGGCGGAGGTAAAATATCGCGTGTGTACATGCACGCACATTAGTTTTCTGAGTTTGTGTTCTTTGCTAATTTTCAAAATTCCTAAGACCCAAATTCAGGTTACTAATCCGTGAGTTTTCTAGATTCTAGTAAATCTTACTCAGTTTTCTTAGAAGTTTTACACTGAATCTGCCGTGGGTCGTCAGTTCGCGAAAAAGTGTAAAACAAAATCACCATCATTCTGATCTAACTTTCTACACCAAGCATTACTAAACACAAAAGAAATGAGTATGTACCAAATGCTGACAATTTTATCTTCGCAAATAACGCAATAAAGATAAACATATGGGTACAAGAAAAAATACCAGACAACTGGACTGTTAGTTGATTATTATTGCTGGATCGTCAATTGATTATTATTATATTTTTCGTTAGTGCTTCCGAACGATAGGCAATAATATATCAAATAAGAAAAAACATTAAAAAAACAGTTTGGTTTGTTCCAAATTAGAATAGGGATGTCACAGAAGCAGAATAAAATTGGTCGAGCTATGCTTTTTTCCACTATTTATATAGGATCTATATATGTTTACATTTTATATATTATAGTTATATTTTATATAACTCTCAAAACCAAGGAATATTTTCGTTAAGCTTGAACTTGTATTCAGCTCAACTTTACGAAACTACTTAGAATCTAAAATTTACTTTGCGACACCTATTTAAAAGCTTTCTTTAATTTTCTGAAAGAATTTGTTAGCGCTCGGAAAATTGGAATCTCCGTAGGAAAGTGAAACAAAACATGGGAACGTGATATAGATGCGAAAGACACTCTTCATACAAGATCTCTATCATTCTGATCCAACTTTATACACGAAGCATTACTAATCACAAAAGAAATGAGTATGTACCGAATTTTCACCTGGCTCTTTTATCGTCGCAAAATAAGGAAATAAAGGAAAATGTAGGGGTAAAAGGACAACTCAGAAATATTTCTGGAACTGAATATTTCGTGTATATAAATATCTGGGGGGTATTTTATCGTCAAAATGTACCATAAAATAAGTTTAGTGGTTTGTTCCTATTAGCTTCACATGATTGTTGTTTTTTAGTTGGCTACCCGGAAATTAGGTAGTTTAGTTTTAAGCAGTTTGCATAAAAAGATCGAATTTATCAATGTAAGGTATTTAGTAAAAGTAAATATAAAGAATAAATCGGAATAAACATTTTCCGAAAACTAATTTTTTTTTTATTTGTATACAGGTGTAAGTTATTTTAAAGCTATGAAATGTTGACGTCAATGGGTTGCCTAAGTAATGGATCTTGAAATGGAATCTTCGACCATATAGCATTAAATGCATTACTTGTAAACATTTATTCAAGTAATGTATACAGCGGATACGTCAGCTACGATGCTCCATCAGCGATATTTCGGCCCTTCTGGTAAGGGTCCTAGTCAGGCTGTCAATCTTCAGGTCCAACGTCGGGGGAGGAAACAAACCTGCAACATTATTTGAATAAATGTTTCATAGTCAGCTTGGGCTCAAGGAATATTTACTTGTAAACATTTTACAGGCGAAATGAATTTTCCATCTATATTTTTTTTTCCGAGGAGTGGAGGGGTCGAAACTTTTACTATGTTCCATGAGTGGCTTCCTGCCACGTACTCAGCACTACTTCGTTAGTCAAGTTCCATTAAGGTGTACAATCACGTATTTCCTTCTGAAATGAAACTTGATACCAAGATGCGGGCGGGTGTTACAACTTGAGTGGAAATCTTATTCAGTCTTGAGGTTGACTCAGGCTAGGCTGCGTGGGGGGGGGGGGGTAGGGGGGATGTACTGAAAGAAGCAAACAGTACACGAAACCATTCATACTCGTATGGAATGTAGATACTGGATACGGTGATCTTGTCAACCAATTATTTCGATATTTGTCGTTGCTATACTATCAGTATAATAGAATGTTGTTGTTTTTTTACGTGATACATTGTCCTGATGCTCCGGAACTGCTTACGGTGCTGATGAGATATCTGTTTGTTTGCTGAGTTGGAGAACTTGTTGCTAGCTGGCGAGGTGAAGTCTGACGCAGCTTTCAGCTTCCGTCGGTGACCTTGAGTTCTAAGTTTGAAACGCGTCACTCTAAACAGTTCGTTAGTCACACATAATTTTATTACATCAGGTCAAGGCCAACTTAGGCCATGGAAACAAAAACAAGAATTATAAAAAATTTTGTTTGTCAAAAATCGTAAAAGCTTATGACCAGCCGTCGCTGGTGTAATTTTGTATTGGGTGAAATCCCCTTCAGCAAAACTAGCGCGGAAAATAAATTTCAAAACAGCAGATTATTTGCTGTCATCTTTATGTCATATTTGATGTACATGTGATGCCATCCAAGACCAATACGATACGATACCTTAAAGAGTCAATATTTCTGGTATCGCGTCGTGTGAGGGATAGCCCACTCTCGATTTTGGCGTACACAAAGTGCCCGGTGCCGCGGTGCCCGGCCGGTGCACTTGTTAGAATATTAAAATCAGTGTATTTAAAAGCGTTGAAGGATCACCTAAGTTACGGCCGGCAGCGGAGCCGGTAAAGGGTTTGGAACAAGTGCTGGGGAGTGGGGGATCCCCCCCCCCCCAAGTATCGAGCATTGTCCATTACTACCTAACGGCTTTAACCGCGACCTTAGCTTGGAAACGTTAGTTTCGTCAAATGTTTTGAGGGCGCTAAACTGACATCAGCTGAGATTTTTATTCCAGTGACATTTCGGCCCGTTTAGCAAGCGTCTTTTCAAGTCGTAGCTAGAAACATGAATCTTCTTAACTGCTTTGGCGCCATCTACCATTTAAAAAAATATTAGCATAGTCGCCTTGGGCTGAAGGAATATCTAGTTCAGGTCGGCTTAGAATAAAACGGTACATTTTTCTTGTGGACAAAAACGTAAAAATTGGCAAAACGGGGTTGGATGTCGAACAACAACACAGCTAGTTGTGAATGCTTCTGATTTCTTATCTTTTAACTTCTTTGTAACACTAAATACGCTTTAAAGTCATTATTTGTTTCTGTATGGACATCATGATTGTATGAAACATAGGGCGCTTGTCCAATTCCATTTGTCAGCTATAGCTTTACCATGTTGCCACGTCATGTTATGTGGACTTTGCGCAACAAATTTAAACTTTTTTCACATTGAACCTGGACGGGGTCCAAGGAAATCGACGTTCAGGTGTGGGAATCATTGGCCACCAAACCCCTCCCACTGTTTTAATTATGCAGAGTGAAAAGGCTCCGAGAATGACTTGTCAAATACGAGCTTTAATTAATTGTCTGACCAAAAACTCCTCGTCATCCCAGAACAGAAGTATAGCGAATCCGAAGAATAAAAAAATATCCTTCGCTTCGTAGCCTCGTGGGCTTCCCTCTCAAAATACTGTCGTGTCATCTTCGATTCGTCTGTCGAATCGGAGACCGAGTCATGGTCCTGATTGTCCGTCATGGAATGACTCTCACCTCTGGGTCTTGAAGCTACTATTAAACCAGATTCGGTCCGAAATTCAGTCGTTCACAAATCCTCAATTTTGGGCAGGTTAGGGCACCGTAGAGGTATGCTTATGTGAACATTTGTTGACAGTGGACTTAGCCATTTTCAGGCACTTGCTGTGTTTAAAGCTAACTACCAGTTAGCCAAAGTAGGTAATTAAGGTCATCTGAAAACACCTGTATAGGTATTTTGGATCTTTGTTCTACCATTTAGCCAAAAACGGCACTGTTCACATAAACATACCTCCACTGTACTCTGGAGCAAGGGCACAGCGAGGGGTTACCTACTCTTTGGCACTAACTGCACAGCCTTTACCGGAACTCGGCTGAAACCAGTGGCGTCGGCCATAAATTAGGTGATTAACGCTTCTAAACATGCTAATTTTAATGTTCTAACACATGGCAACCGGTGTCAGCCAATACCGGGACCGGGAACTTCCTGTACACTAAAATTGAGAGTGGACAACCCCTCGGGGCACAGTATCCCCATAAAAATTTGCTTCAAAAACAACTTCTTTTATTTCAGATCTGCAATTCAACTCATTATAAAGGGGGTACAGTACAAAGACCTTGCTCCAATACATATTGCCCCAACGTATGAGCACCGACATGCCTACCGTTGGAGAACTGTAGCCTACCCAAAAATTGAGGATTTGTGTATGACTGCCGAAATTCTGGTATAACCTCAGCTCAGATACTGTTGTAGTAGAGTAGGTCTGACAAAATTCTTCTCCCGTGTGGGCCTTGATTGGATGAAATAATGAAAGTTTCATAACACTTAACACGAGATGCGCATCCTTGATGTTCTCAAAATCCAGTCCCTAATATCGGCAAAAAAGAGGGAAGAAGGTTCCGAGGGGTTGCGCACTGGTGCCTCATGGTGTACATGGTCCCTGCCTCATGCCTGCCTTATCTGCCTCTGCCTCATGGTGTACATGAAATCGACCAGTGCGCAACCCCTCGGGGGGGGGGGGGTCTGACAACATTCCTCCCCGACCTGGACCTTGATTGTATGACTATTATGGATATTTTAATTCAGCATTTCACTGTGTGAAGTTTGATAAAAATTTACACAATATGCGCATCCGTGTGTTACATGTTGTCAAACTTCTAACCGTACACTCCTTCGTCGAAACAAAAATAAAAAGAAATACTACCCAAAAAATCTAAACAGTTTGTAGGTTATTCTTATCGCTAGGTTTCTGTAGAAGTTACTGCCAAACAGGCAAATGGAATGCGTTAGAAATCTACCAAAAATAAAATAGATGTTGCTTCATTTTAGGGCTTCGATTCGACACTGTGCCTCTTTCTGGGGCGAGGGTTTAGTGCTTATATTGAGTTTGGGAGTGTTAATTCTTAGTCCTTCCTGGCCGAATGGTTAGTACACTGAACTCGGAAGCGAAGGGTCTCTGGTTCGAATGTTGGTGGCGCCTTACCTTTGGTTTGGGGCGGGGGCTTGTTGTGTTACCCTGTAGCACAAGCTAAAGTCCACCCAGCTTCAAATGGGCACCTAGAGAAATCTGGGGAAGGGGACAGGAAGGGTGTGCAAAAGCACCAGGATGGCTAGCTCCCAACCGCCCATTGCACTTCCTGGCTCAGGGTAAAGAATCGGAGATCAGCACCGACAGTTAGGCCTATACTGTCGGATGCCCATACCTTTACCTTTTTTTATATTTATTTACTTTGTTTTTCCGTCATGGCCCCAAAAAGCCGCACGGGCTTTCCCACCTTCCCCAGATTCCCCATGGGCTTTTGGGAATAAATTCATCCATTCAGTCAGTGCTAAACGATGACGTTTCCATAATTGGATTATAATAATTTTATTTGAACCCTCCATACAAATACAAGGTAAATGGTCGGAGGAGTTGGTAAGGAAACAAAAGAAAAAGAAAAAGAAAAGAAATCACACAACACTACGAAACAAAATTAGGCTGCGATAACTAAAAATGACCAAAACAAGAACAAACTTGAGTCACATGATAACACCAGGCTATCCAGTGGAAAATCGTGCAGTTTTCTACTTCGATTGATGAAACGACTGGTTAGCTCATTAATTTTTTCGCTTATTTAAAAAATTCGGTACCTTTGTGCTAGCCTACGTAAGAGTTTCGGAACCATATGGGAATTCCCAGTAAATATTTGCAGTATCGGAAAAAAATAGAATGGACTTGTTTACGCTCAGTTTTATTCAATGAATTCTACAGAGGAGTTAGAAGAAGACATGGGGCGCGAACATGGCGTTATTTTAGTCGGATTTCGATATCCGATTAAAAATATAATATTATTTTATTTATAACCCATCAGCGGGCCGGAGCCAGATAAAGACGGATATTAAAACAATGGCTAAAAACCCAAAGTCAGCTATGATGTTTGATAGCGATATTTCGGCCCTTCTTCGCAAGGGTCCTCTTCAGGCTTTTGGGCTGGAAAAAAGGAATCTGCAATCGTTTTTAGTAATTGTTTCTAAATATGTTTCTCAGACAGCATGAACTCAAGGAGTATTTAAAGACGGAGTAAAGAAATGATAAGATGATACCTAACGTCAAAAATGTGCACTTTCTTGCATAAGAGCTGTTTTGACAATGTTAGGCCGAGCCCAGATTTCCCGTCACCGTCACACACCTGAAATGTAACCTATGAAAGCCCCTGATTGCCAATTTTTTGGAGAGGGAAGAATTTCACACTATTAAGACACGAGAAGGTCCTTGTTAATAACTATGTTATGAACAAAGATATGGGCGAATCCGGAATCGAATCTTCTGCTTGTCAGGCTGGATTCGGACTCGGATTTCTAACCTCAATCTTACGAATCCTCTCAAATTTCTAGTTTTCATCCTTTCAGTTTCCGTTTTCCCAGTATGGTGCCGCAAACCATCCTCACTCGCTATATACTTTAGATATCAGTGCTTCTTTGTCACCTCTGATTTTTAAACTATAACATATGTGCATGGTTGGATTTTTGTTAAGGCTGGATACGAAAACGGATATGGAATCGGACTCGAACCTAGCCCTGGATTCGCATTCGAATCCTTTCATGATCGGATTCGCCCATCTCTGTATGAACATGTCATTCTTGGACCTTGATCGGTTCAAATTGGCAGTTCCGTGTGGAGTAGATTGAGTAATGCGATGTTTATTTTTCGCACGTCTCAAAATGAAAGAGAGTTAACGAAGTAGAATAATTATGAAATGCGACAAAATAACGAAAAAGGCACAGAAAGAATTCACTGCTAAAAGAAATAACAACCGTACAAATGCTTACACAACTTACTTTAAAACAGTCCTTTCCACTTGTGGCCGAAATTTATTACAGTTCCAGTTTCTTTTAGTAAACACAAAAACAATAACCCCCACGAAGCCTGTCGCATATAGGGTTGCATACCAACAAAATAACGAAATAAACGAATCTTTTCAAACGTCAAAACGGAAAAAAAGATCAACTGAATAAATTATTTCTTATGGCTGCAACCTCAAGACGCCCAGTTCTACGCCGATCTACCACTATCAGCAAACTTAAAATAAAAATTCTACATTTTATCAGAGCTATATTTTGTTCCTTTTCTAGCTTGAACGGCTTCAACCTGAAGAAGACCCTTGCGAAGAAGGTCCGAAATGTAGCTTTAATAAAATGTAGCTGACTTGTCCGTTTTGCATCGTCAAATATGATTCGCAGTCAGCATGGGCTGAAGGAATATCTATTAAAATAAAAAAGTGAATTTAAGGTTTGAAGCCAAGCTGACCGTTCAAATCACACTAAATAGAAAAATGAGATTTTCGGGGTTTTTTCTTGATCAGCTAGTTACCCCTCCAAGATGATGTGCGATTTTATGCGGATTTTATGATTTAGTTTTGTATTTTTCGCTGAGGACGGTTTGCCGGAAGTGCAACCGAAATATCCGAAATTGTATTTATCCCTCGCATATCATCTTGGAGGTGTAACTAGCTGATGATCTCGTTTTTCTATTTAAAAAAAAACAAAAAAACTGTTGGTCTAACTCGCCAAATTTCGAAATCGGGTTAGCGATACTGTATTTTTTACTCAAATTAATAAACGATACAAGTAGACTGAAATCACAAGATGAAAAAGATAAAAACGGCAAGTATCCCTTCAGCCCAGGTATTTGTTGCTGAAGGGCTGTTTGCTGTTGCTAACGAGGTAAGTGAGGTAACTAATCAGTTTCTCAGCTAATATTTTCAGCTGCAGCCTGATGCCAAGAAGGGCCAAAATTCCATCGAATATAATCGTCAGTTGACCATTCCGTTCTGCGGTTCAGAAGTTGAAAAAAAAAAGAGAATGTCAGTGAAGAAAATCAGATTAAAAAGTGAGGCAATCATAGGGGTCGTTGTCTACAATACGTTGTACGTATGTCGACGATACTTTACGTTACTGCAGAAAGATGAATCGGATGAAAGGTCAGAGAATCTCCAATGTTTTGTGTGGTGCTCCTTTCCTTTCCTTTTCTTTGAGTGCTGGTAAAAACGTCAAGGAAAGAACAAGCTAATTGATAGCGTTAATTTAAACATTCCCGTTGCTGGGCAGACATGCGGGAAAATAGCCCTGGGATACATGAAATTCTGGAGAAGGGAAGCCTGAGGGCGTCTACCAAGTCACTGGATGACCTTAACGCTGTTTGACAATGTCCGGAGTTCTAGGACTTCAAGGCCGTCGGACTTGCTGTAAATAGGGGTCGCCAAATTGCTTCCTTGTCTCAACCATTTCCTATCATTAGTACGAAGTGTTACGAGAACTTAGCTCTGTGGTCGGGAATCGGTCCGGGGAAAGTCACTTAACTCAAATTTGCGGTAATACAAATAATATGAGGTTATCCCTAAGAGGGTAACAACGATGGGCTACCCACTCCCCGGCACCTGTTGTACACCCTTTCCCGGCACCGACTGAAACCAGCATCGGTTTCGGCCACAATTCCCGCTCCAAACATTAATGTTCAAACATTAATGAACATTAATGTTCTAACACGTGGCGGCTGGTGTAAGCCGGCACCGGGAGCTTTCTGTGCACTAAAATTGAGACTAGGCAACCCCTCGGGAAAAACAGTTTTCACACAGAACACTCAGTGCAGGAGCACCTCCTATTTTGGATGTGTATATCTATATTCCCCCTAAAGCAGAATATATATACGCCTGTTGTTCCCTTCCCGATTGTGAACGAGAACGAGTCCGTCCAGAAAAGAGCAAGAAGGATCATACTCCGAATCCGCGACATACCCTACGAATAAGCCCTTGAGAAATCATTGATTAAAGTCCGGTTTGAACACCTGATATTGCAGTTTGGGAAATCTGTTCTCGCCAGTACGAACCACCCGTCTCTGTTACCGGAAACAGCCCCTCCTAATCATCGAACCCGGCCACAAAATTAATTTCAACCCCCTAAAGTCCGGACAAATCGTTACGGAATCTCGTTTGTGCCTTTTTTCTCTTCAATTTTCAATGCAGAATCATAATGTGTGTTTGTTATTTATGTGTATGAAACTGAATTTAGCTATGCTACGATAGTTTCGAAATATACAGATCTCTCTCTCTTTTGTATGCATTTTTGTTACTGTGCATGGTACCCTCTCAGTGTTAAGGTTGATGCTGATGTGTAAAATTTAAATGGTTTGTAGTTGTTTAAAGAAAAATTTAAGTTCGTTAAAAGAGTGGGTGACGCGAAGTTGTTAAAAAGTAACGTCATCGGGGGAAGTCATAGCCCAAATTTAAATAAGAAAAGGTGCTGTGCGGGATATCTTGAGGAAACATATTGTTTTTCTTTTTACGAGTCAATTTGAACTCGATCAAACCATAAAGCTAGAGGAAGCAAATTGCTTCTCGTCCAGGAGTCAGTTTGACGACTAAGGCAGCAAACTGACTTCCGAAAATAAGCAATGTGCAATTTAGTGCCTCTAGCTGTGTGGTCGGGAATCCTATTGGAAAGGATTCATCTACGTCCTTGCAACTTCTAGGAAGGCGGGATATAATCGACAAGCGCTAACAAGAGAATCGCTAGTTTCAGGTGGAAAGTAATGGTATTTTCGAGAACGTTTTTTCTGATCCATTTTATAGGGAAAAGATCATTTCTAGTATTTTCTAGCTTTAAATGCCGCAAGCGCTAGTGGGCGGCGCAACGAATATGGCCATTTTGCCAAGCATGGAAAGCATAGGTCTTAGTACTACTTCTTAGTGTTATTTTGCTCTGCTTGAGGTATTTATTTATTTCTAACCAGTCCACAAGGAGGAAAGTAAAGAGAGAATAACATACAAAAAAAAATAGAGAACGGGATATTCATCCGAATGCAAGTCCAAAAATATGAACGTTTAGTTGAACGATAAGTTTCCTTGTTGCAGGTAGATTGTACTTTTAAACCATTGTTGTCTAGCTTACCTTTATAGGGTTTGAACAGGTAAAGGAATTCGACTATATATAGAATGAACGAATGGTTGCTTACTCCCAAAATACGTGCCCAGCCTGTGCCCTCGGACATGTACAGCGGTGCCCATCAAGTGAGCAACCCCTCGAAAATGAATGAATATTGTATTGTGCACATTATCTTTATGCACTTCTTTAGAATAGAAAAGTTGAGTAATTAACAAAAGAAAAATAAAGATAAGAAGAGAAACAATTTAACTCGCAATTTAATGCGAACAAATGATTGCACTTGAAATAGATAAAAGATAGGTGTTTATTAGAGCGATTAGGTCACATGCAAGACTGTACAGTATCACTAACTACATTCGGTCGAAAATTTTAATCTAACCATCTCCAGCTTTTTCTCTGTTATGTTTTCCATTGATATAACAATATAACACTCGCTTTGATAGTGTTTGCCAACCAAATAACTACTCAGCACTCCCTTTAGTTTAGCAAAAACCAAATACGTACCAAATAAAACCATACGTTTGTACGCATAATTGCCAACTTGGCCCCTGGACGGTTCTCCGAGGTAGCGGCCTAGTTTGCCTAGGCCGAATTTCGCTGTCTGAAATACCAAGCCGCCGGAAAACACCGGCTTCACGCCCTGCCAGAAAAATAACACACAAAAGTATACTGAGGGTACCGAAACGAAAGAACCCTTGAAGCGCTTGGTGCTGGGCTTTAGGGCCGACCGAATAGGTACTAAACTGCGCCAACTGATCATTAAGTTCATTGGAGTGTAGACAATCCAGCAATCTGGAATAACGGTTTGAAATCAGCGGGTAGGACCCTTAAAGCGCCGGGTTCAGGACCCACTGTCCTACCTAATAGGTATAAGTTGTTCCCGCTGATAAGAAAGTCTCGGAGAAAGTTCGTCGAAGTGAAGATTATTAGCAACGTCAGAAAGCAATCAGAAACCAGTGGAAAGTACCAGACTGGGCTCCCCTAACCCGAGGTTTGAACTGTCACAACCGTGAAGCTTCTGCAAAATCTTTCTAAAGCCAACCCGCAATATACAAGATTTTTTAAACCATGACGGATCACCGACAGACCGAGCTTTAAAGTCAAAGCAGCTCTACAGTCAGACTAACCTTTAATTTCACGAGAAAAGATCATACACCCAAAAATCAACTAATCTATCAGGAATTAAGCGTTTTTATGACCGCTTATGATAGATTAAAGCTATCTTGCCAGACCTGTTTTCGGTCCTGCAGCTCTGAGCCTTCTGGTTTTGGCCCCTCCTCCAGCTTCCATGGGACATGCCTATGGGGAGGTACTCAGATGGATAATAAGCCCGATTTCCTGCGCATTGGTTGGAGCCTCAGATTTGGCTTAGTGTTGTCAATCAATAGCGTTGTGAAGAACGCCCGAATAGAATCTCTGAATAGGGTGTTTTCAAAAGCATCAGACGTAAGTTGTGCCAGAACAGTGAAGGTATTCAATACTGCTTTTGGTCGTTGGATGAATAGGCCTTAACCTGTTCAGGTGTTCAGTATCTCTGCCCAGTGATAAACTTTATTAAAAGAATAACAATAGTGCTCATGCGTGACAATTAATAAGAAAGAACTTGAGGAACAAAAGACGACGTTGAATACATTATGGAAGAAATCAAGTGTGAGAATGGCTTTGGACGAGGGCATCCAAGTGCTTTGCCAAGCCACGAACACTCAGGAATGATGGGCTCTCCACAAACTGCTACTTCAAATATGAGCCCACCTACAAGTGTTGGACAGTCTCTCCCACCTCAACATTATTTCAGTGCGTACTCGTCCCATTTTGGACTTAACTATCCAGGATATTTTCAACAAAGCGGTCCCTATGGACCCCAGACCCACCATCACCTCCAAGCCCCTCAGCATTACGGCACCGACCTGTCCCATCACCAGGTTATGCCCCACCATGACCAGGAACGAGCGATGAGCTCAACCCCTGTGAGTGATTCTTCGCCAGAGCCACCTATGAACAGTCCCCAAGCTTGCCAGCAACCTAGCAATAACAATCAGCAAACGAACGGCAATAAAACGAAGGCTCAACAAATAGACAGTCGAGTGAAACGCCCTATGAACGCGTTTATGGTCTGGTCTCGTGGGCAAAGGCGTAAAATGGCTCAAGAGAATCCGAAAATGCACAATTCCGAAATCTCGAAACGGCTTGGAGCAGAATGGAAACTATTAAGTGAAACCGAAAAGAGACCTTTCATTGATGAAGCGAAACGGCTCCGTGCCGTACACATGAAAGAACATCCGGACTATAAGTACCGACCCAGGCGGAAGACGAAGACCCTGATGAAGAAAGATCGTTATCCCCTGGGTGCTGGGCTTATGCCCCAAGATTCTGTGAAGTGTCAATCACAGGCTATCTCAAGGGACTTGTACAGCATGTCAAATGGTTATCTGATGAACGGGTATAATTATGATCCTACTGTTTACCAGCAGCACATGACATACAATCAACATGTAGCTGCCAACGGAGGTTCACTCTATGCCCGTTATGATATGAGTAATGGGCACTCCCCAAGCATGACCCCAGTCGGGGCCCCATCGCCCAATCAGTATTCAGCTCCGGGCTACCCAGTCTATTCCACCACGAATTCTCCATATTCGCTTCAAACTGCGCTTGGAGCGCCATCTGTTGGTAGCACGGGTTCATCCCACAGCCCCGTTAGTGTCAAATCTGAAACCCCCACCCCAACCGGACATAACCCAGGGTCAAGAAACGGCGGGGAGAATCAGAGTTCTTTAAAGCGTGAATATCAGCCGCCGACGACCGACCTAAGACACATGATCTCTATGTACTTGCCACCTGGCGGCGACCCGAATGGGATCCAGCATCAAATCGCCCATGGCCACTACCACCCGTCGCCAGAACAAATGTCCCAAGAAAAGTACATGTCTTATGAAAAATGACGGATAAGGCGATTATTGTGATGAAGTGCCAAATATAACACTGTAAGTACGCTATTTTCTACCAGTGGTCCTTGCGGAGAAATTGCGACCGAAGAAGAAATAATCGTGACTACTTACTGTTTGTCCGTTGCGTTTTTCACTCCTTGTAAATTTGTGTAAAGGCTGTATTTTCCAATCATGTTAAGTCTGGTTAAACACTACGGAACAATTGTTAAAATGCGTAAGATGTAATAAAAAGTTGTCAATTTTAATCTGTTCAAATAACACCATCTAGGCGCATTTTATGGAGAGGCTGACGATCAGGTTTTCCGGTCGGAGTTTCTGCACTTACATTAGAAGTCGGAAAAATCTCAGCTTTTCTGTGCGGAATTGATGATGGTTTGAAAATCCTGGAAATGATTTCAGACCGTGACCGCTTGAACCTGGTCGTCTGTCCTTTCGAGTTAGAACATTTTTGGAGATTAGGTTCGCTATTGAATATTCTCGGATTCCAGGTCCTGAAGTCTGGGTTAGGCTGTATTCATTGTTTTGTTCACGGCTTTTTTGAACAACAAAGCACTTAAAGCAATACACGTCACAATTATGGAAATTTCAAAAGACATTTTTCAGCAATTGTGTCTGTAAATAAAAACAGGTCTTTCGAAGTGAATCGGATGAATATAGCCACCTTGTATAGGCTTAATGTGATCTTGGGACAAACAAGATGGGTACCGAATGTTATCAGAACATAAAATATCGTCTGCTGTATTAGTATCACTACTGATAATTTACATGACGGAGTTACTTTGTAACAACAACAAAAAGTAGAAGAAACACAATTATACAACACTAGCCTAGAGCAAAATAAGCGTTATAAAAAAATGATTTTATAATATAGAGTTTTACAGTTTCGACTTTCAAATCACCGTTTCGTTTCCTTTGTAATAATTTTCTTACTGCGTCAAGTAATTTGTACCCTCAGTTCCCAGTAATTGCACTCCAAGTAACTAGCTTTACTACTTTTCATAGCTAATTGTTGAACATGCCCTTTTTCAAAAAGTTAGGGGTTAATAACGGTTTTGTTTCAACCGAAAACTTCCTCGAGTTTTTCAGAAAACAGATACAGAAGTGCCCTTTTTCAAAAAGTTAGGGGTTAATAACGGTTTTGTTTCAACCGAAAACTTCCTCGAGTTTTTCAGAAAACAGATACAGAAGTTAGTTACCATTCAGATTGGTTCGAAGTGAGGTCAGAAAATGTAGACGCACATTTCCGTCGGCAAAAAAATGTGCAAGTGAAAAGTGACTTCCATACACGACGCAGAAAGATAGGCAGTGATCCAGATTAAGATGTGAAAAAGCAATTATTGGAAGTCTTTAATTGCTAATGGAGGGTTGACAATATCATCAACTAGATGCTCTTTACTGGTAAGTTGATTCCAGTATACCGCATTTTTGTATATTTATTTGTTTATTTATGACACTTCAGATGCCGAAGATGATATATTGGAGTTCTTATCAGCTTACTGGGTACCCCTCCTAGATTCGTGATTTGTGTGATCCACCCACAGGTGAACACATACCAGTCAATATAATGCATGAATTCCCGAAGCCAAGGTCCCGAATCGAAGCTGCGACCCAGTCAAGAAGAATTAGAGCAAACGTGGTGATATGAGCCGCGTTCAAATCTTATTCCTCTACATTTTCGTAAAATTGTTAATAGCCTTTTTCTTCACGAATAATAACGTCATTGTTGACGAACATTTCTTTTCGTAGAGCGAATCGAACGACAATAGACGAACGGTTTTCATTCCGATCATAATTCGTCGACTGAAATCCTGGAAAGAAAAAAACTCCGTCGAGAATTTGGGATACTTTCCGACGCAACCGTCGGATAATCTTCGACTACGACTACAACTTCTAACAAAACAGCGCTAAGCCGTAGTTAAATGAAATCTAGGGCTAGTTATTGACAGTTACAGATGATCATTACTGAATAGAATTCAGCTATGATCTGAGCAAGTACAATTCTAGAAAATTTAGTCTGTTTCACTTTTTCGTTTTTGCAAATTTAAGTTATTTGGGAAACTGTGTGGTCATTCGAGGTGATTATTAACAAGATGAAGTAAGCAATCCTCTGTCAGCTTAGTGAACGTTCTCACCCCAATTATGAAAAAGAATTCCGACAGGATTCTTGTCGCATTCCTTCCCATCCCAATTTGCACTCCTATCAACAGTTCTATCAAATTATGAATCTCTGAATGGTTGATGATTGGCGCTATTCATACAATTATGGGAGAAGAATAGGCTGTTTGCGTATGTTGAAGCGAAGCATTTTTTGACCCCCTGTAGCGCGACGGGGGCCCCCTTTTCGACCCCACAGCGGCACGGCAAATCACAGCATGATGCGAGCGACTCAAGATAAAATCAGATGGTCAGCCCCCATAGTAAAAAGATAGGGAATCGCGTTTGTTGGCAGTTCGGATTAGGGTATGAATAGATAATTGGACCGAAGTGCGGTTAAACATAAATGTATGTCAGCATTGGTGTCACAAGTGTGGTACCACACGCGAAGTGTGTAGCATTTAACACTTTTTTGAAAATCCGTGCTTGAACCATCTTTTGTCAAGAAAGATATGGTTATTACATTTCGTTTTATGATGATAAAGTTTAACTGGAAAGGCAACTTTGAATACATTGAACTATTTCGACTCAGTTAATGGATTTGTATTTTTTTTTTCACTCGGGCGGGGCTCTACACTCTAAAAAGTCTCTCCTTTATCGGACTTTAATATTTGTGCCACCGATTTCGAATATTTTTGTTCCCAATTCGGAGAATTACAATCCGAATTTGGAGAGTTATAATCCGATGCAAGATGAAAATGATAGAATGCAAAATACCGCAGTATACAAATATTTTGCATTATAGTGTTTTAATCCTGCATCAGATTATAACTCTCAGAATTCAGATTTGAATTATCCGAATTAGGAATAAAAAATTGGGGACACACAACTGGTAAAGTCCGATAAAGTAGAGGCTTTTTACAGTGTAGTAGTGACGTTCAGAATGTGCGCTGCTTGCACCACAACCTAAAATTCACCCAGACAATGAATATTTGAATTTCAAAAAGAAGCCTGCATTTCCATGTTACAGGAGCTTAGCTAGGTGATGTCTTTTTGTGTGATGAATGTTTCAAGCATAGAGTGACATCACATAGACGTACCACCACAACTCCGAAAGAATAAGTTCATTCGATGAAATTGATTATCTGTAGCGGAAAAACGAAGTCACGCATTTTATCGGGTCTTCAGACCTATTTAGGTAAATAAGTGAAGTGTAACTAGACTGTTGGACCTCGGTTCTATTTGGTTAAACTTTAAGCAAGCCGATCTTCTTAGAGCAAGGCTGGATTCCAGAACAAGGTTGCAATCGGTTTACCTGGTATCTTAAAAAGCAGACTCAAGAATCGAGAGCAGCATGTTTGTATGTTTATTCTTTGTAACCCGTTAAATTCAAACTGAATAAGAGCGGAGTAAATGAAAGAACAAAATAATAGAGAGCAATAGCGTGAAAAGACAGTTAGCGATCAGTGACAAAATAAATACAGCACTACAAATGAAGAAAAACACAAAGGGCGAGTTAGTCAGTGGTCATCCATTAGGCACAAAGTATTGATAACCACGGTTGTGCAGCAGTCCCTTTTCTGTGTAAAGTGTCATCAAGAAAATACTGAAGGTCACACTTTTATAGCTTCATAGCGGATATCGCTTCTATTCCAGTATCCGACCAGTTCTTTGAAACTCAGCTTGGTTTCTGACTTGCCGAAATCCTTTCCACTCGCGAAGTGGGTTTCTTCTACACCCAGGACAAATTTTACTAAGCGCCAGGCGATTTTTTTCAATACACCTTTTTCTGGCAAATTTAACTTAAATTATAGCTTTTAGTGTGGTTTAAGCCCCCAGAAATTCCGCGCCCTTCTTCTAAATATGGAATATATACTACAAAATGCACGGCAGGCGAAATTTTGTGGAAACACATGATCATCCAAGTCTCGCATCAAACTGTTTTTTAGCGATCCGAATGGAGACATCATCAGAAGCATTGCTTTCAAACGAAAGAAATAAACCGCATTTTTTTAGGTGGTAAAAGTTTGACAAAAGTGGAACGTCGAACGTAGCCATAGGCTATAGCTAAAATAGAGCTTCCGCTATGGTTACGTTCTCCACAAAATACCTAATTCTTACTAGAGTCTGTCAAGGGTATCAGAAAAATCCTGAAAAGTTCGGAAATCCTGCTAAAACCTGGATTCTCGAAAATCCTGAAAAAAATCCTGCAGGGATCCAAAAATCCTGAATTTCGGGATAAATGGAAGCACTGAGTGGATTCGCTTTCTAAGTGCTGGTGGAAACTAGCGGAGAGCGAGAAGAGCTCTGGAAAGCGAAGCAGCTTTTAGCCCAAGTCGCAAAAACAGCAGGCGCATAAGCTCGCGGAGCTTTCCAGACCGCCAGAATCGCCCTTAAGTTTATATATGGCCTGTTGCTTTTTTTATTTATTTATTTATTTATCACCCGTCATTTCAAACAGAAAATGGACGGAGTACAAAAACGAAAAGAAAAAATACAAAACATATTCAATTTTTATAAGTACACTCAGGTGTATCTAATATTTTACGGCAATGAACCCACAAACTCGCAGTCGTCTTGTCTGGACAACATCTTTACTCATATGTTTAGGCAAGAGAAATGGTCAGCTAATCTTTTTCAAGACAGTATGAGGATAATCGCGAGGTTTACCTTAATCTATCCATCTTGTAAGTTTATAAATCTTGAACTTTGAATCTTGCACAGCTGATCTTCGTTCAAGACATTATTGCAGACATTTTAAAAGTATGCTATATGAACGGAGCAGGTTTCTTATATTGCATTGAACTGCAGTTAGGATCTTAATACTTGTCTGTAAAGAAAATGTATTCTTTGTGACACCCAAGATTTTCGTCCTGTTTTCAACTTACTTGCGAGAAATATAAGAGGTCACAGGGACAGTTACCTAGATAGTTGTGACGCAAATATTTTAAACTCAGATGGCAGTTAGGCTAATTAGATTAGTTTGTGTTGTGAATGTCACATTTTCTAAGAAGCTTAGTTTTACCATTTACTAAATAAGCCTATCGGCGAACAAATCCCACCAGCTAATTTTTCGAATAAGAAAAGTTTAGTTGATACATGCATATTTCATTTCAAATTCTGCTTGTCTATTTTCTATAGTCAAAGTACGTCAAAGAAATACAAAAACAAAGTAAAGTTTGTTTTGATAAATCCCCAAAAGGGGAAACGACTGTCTTAGAGACCCTGAATCTCTATCCAGAAACAGTCCACCTTATCTCCTTTCTCGCCATCTACTTTCACATTCATTTCACAACCACCCAGCCATCCTCTCCATTTCTATTCGACTGAAAGATCTTGGTCCATCGATTGAATTGTTTGTAGTTGGTTTTTCTTGAGCTGCATTGAAACCAACAGCCGTCGGTATCAAACATATTCTTTTTTAATGTTTATTTTATGATCTTGTGCATTTACTATATTATTGAAAGCAGTGTATTTTTTTCCTTTCGTGACTGCCCTATTTTCCTATTTTAAGTGCGTCATAAAATTCCATTATCATCATCATCATATCGAAGTTCCTCTCAAGACCTTCGTCAACTATGCTAGCTCTACAGGCCCGAAACACATACTTGTAATAATTAGTAATATATGCCCATGCAGGACGGAGTTATCAATAAAAGAAAACAAACAACAAGTAAAAAATGCATATTGATTTGATAGAATAAAATATGATACATTTACACAAAAGCCCTAAGGCCATCGGAAAAAAGAATAATGTTAACACTGGTCTGAATAAACATAATAAACAAAAAAAAAAAGAAGAATGGGTATATTGAATAAACAGTTCGCGGTGGCGCAAAATCAATCCGGAGGAATTTCCTAAACATTCTTACTACTAAATAGATTAAGCATTAAATAAAAGGCGGGTCAGCGCTTGTGGTAAATAACTACCATAGCTTCTGCGATCCGTTTAACTTCATAAAACTTCTTCCGTCAGTACCGTTTAATGAAACGAAAACCAATCCCTGGCTATAAGCCAGCAGCTGACAGAGGATAGCCCCCCTCTCATCGGCAGATGTCCTGACTGGAAATCCGGGCCGCCCCAATTTTATAAAACGTTGATGCCTCCGCGAGAGGGCCGAATTTATACTGCCGCATACCAGAGCGCAAATTACTAGCTTCTCCCTGGGATATCCTGACTGCAATTTGATACTTTATAGCCAAATAATCTTCCATGTCTGATGTAAAAACACTGAAGTGTTTTCTCCCCTGAGGATAGCAACGGGTCGTTGGGGAAGCGTGTGAGAAAGAGTGTTGGATTAACAAATTCGCGAAGTAGGCACTATGGGTCCTGGTCAATTTTGGGGTACAGTAAAAGGTATGCTTATTTGAACGTTTGTTGGCTTTGAACAGTGCCATTTTCACACACTTGCGTACGTGTAAAAATAACCCAATGTGCCGACGAGAATGGAACTTTCCGGGTGCGCAGGACAACTGTTTGCAGGATTTTACTTTTAACGTATAAAAAGAACCCGGTGTGCCGACAAGTCGACCGACGCATACAAATTTTCTTATGCATAAAAAGAACCCTATGTGTCGACGAGAATACCGAGGCCCGACAAAAGCATACAGAATTCGATTTCTTCTGTGTTTTGCCCGATAAATGTTTGCAGAATTTTATTTCTTGTGTATAAAAGGACCCGATGTGCGACGAGTCGACCGACGCCCGATGAAAGCTTACACAATTTTATTTCTTCTGTCTGTAACTGCTATAGTTGACAAAAGTCAACTAGCAGTTAACTAAAGTAGCTAATACTTTATCTAAGTCCAAAACTTGCCGGTGAACCTCGGAAAGAACTAGAAACGTCGCCCGAACGATGACTCAAATCCTGTGCCAACCAATCAACTGCGTTGAATGGGGAAGATTGTGATGACGCTTTCGGGTCTCCGCTAGACAGACGGCGATACTTCATCGGCACAAAAAGTAAGTCATCAAGAGTATTAAGTGCCCCTGAGGACCCCTGAATGTGTTTTGGATCTTCATTCTATCATTTTGCCCATAACTACACTGTTCAAATTTGAGTAAATATTCAAATAAACATACCTCTACTGTACATGAATATTGAAAGTTCTTTTGTTTATTGACTCTAAATTAAAAAGTCTTTACAACAACAATAATATTCCCAATGGGTAGTGCTTGGTTTTATGTGATTAAATTGGTTTGTTAAAATTAGTTTGTGTTAAAAGAAAAAACTGATAAGGATATAACGAGGACAGCCTCTACAGGGTTTTATCTGGAGCTGCTGTTATTAGCAAACACAAATTAATCACGAAACTACGCTCCGCATAAGAGGTCAAACACGCAAAATGCTTGAGATAAATCAAAGACTACCGAATCTCGCAGCACAAATACATATTGGTTTGTTAAAATTAGTTTGTGTTAAAAGAAAAAACTGATAAGGATATAAAGGGGACAGCCTCTACAGGGTTTTCTCTGGAGCTGCTGTTATTAGCAAACAAAAATTAATCACGAAACTACGCTCCGCATAAGATGTCAAACACCCAAAATGCTTGAGATAAATCAAAGACTACCGAATCTCGTAGCACAGGATCTTCGCTTTGTACTTCGAAAACGCGACCATACTATATCTTCATATAAACAGGTTATAACCATTTTCTCTTTTTTTCATCTCCTCTCAAATTCTGACTGGTACATATGCATGGTGGTGGTAAGTTATGTGAAAGGGAAAGATATTTGGAACAATCGTCACATTAGCTTTTGAATTCATAACTTGAACGATATGTGTATTATATATTTTTTACCACTCATGAAGTTTAACTGAAAAGAGCTGAGGTAGGACAATCTAGTTACCCATCACTTATTCACTTAAAGAGGCTCGAATACCTGATGAAAATGCGTTACTTCGTTAGTTGCTCCGGTAGTCGCGAACAATTGATTTTCATAAAAAAAAAATCCAGGCTAGAGCTAATTCCCTCCCCCTGTTTGGTAGATTTACAGTGTATGATAGGCATAGGACTGGTCCAGATGTCAGGTATAATTGCCAACTTTAAAAAGCCGGGGTAGAGGAAAACATGGACCACTTTCTCAATCGATGCCAGGAGCTTTCGGAGTTAAGGGGATCTTATTTTAAGGGGAGTGTTTTGCTTCTTCCGGATATCCTGAATAGCACTTCGGAAAGGGTTATAACAAAGGTGTGCGAATTTATCGAGGGAGCGCTGAAGCTAAGAGCGACCAAGCTTAGTAGCGAGGCTTCATAGCCGTAGAAAAATAATGTTGTTGTTCTATTTTGTAATGTGTACTATTGTTTGTGTTATGTATATGGCCACTGGGCTTTTAAATACACTTATTATTATAGTGGAATTTCCCTTTCGGATTTGTGGTACCTCTATGCGCTTGTACCTGTGTTTTATGCTTGAGCGAGCTGATCACTTGCCACTGAAAAGCCGCGTTTGTATTGAGATCCAAATTTTCCGCGTCATAGTAGAATTTTGCGTTGTAAGAACGGCCGAAGATATTCTGAACGTCACTCCTAGAGCAGGTGGGAAATAAAAAAAATCCCTTAGGAGAATCCAAACAATTCATTGTATTCAACTAAATGATACAAAAATAAGTTGGCTTTCAGTTAAACTTTAAGCTACGTGCACACAAAGTCCAATAAGGTTTCGAATGCGGAAAAATGCTGGTGAAATTCGCATCACGATGGGAAAAATGGGGGAATTTTGGAGTGAAGGGAGAAATTCCCATCCGACTGCGAAGATTGGACTGTGTGTTCACGTGCCTTCAGCAATAGATTTACTGATTATAAAAACTACGGAAGATCGTCTGTTCAAGCATGAAGCAGGATTAGAAACAGGTAAAGTGGAGCAGGGGAAATTTGCATTAAACTGATCTGTGTCTTGGCGTCTTTCGACGATGAGTGTTAAACCCTTACTCTGAACTTAGTTGTGTGTGTTTTTTACTAGCAATTAATGGCAAATCATGCGTGTCGGTGTAAATAATGAAATGAGCAAAAGTAATTTTCTTTCCCTTCCGTGAGGTTGATCACGTCTTGACAGTTTGACCTTAAGTTTGTCACCGTGTCCAACAGCTTACTTCTGTAATTGAATTTGCTATTTTACCAATCGCCTAAGACCCTTTGGTTCAGTACTTGACAGTCGAGACTCTAAAAATGGATGTTAGCCAATTGCTATGTTAATTCTGTGTTTTACATAATTTGAGTCATAACACGCCTGGCGTTGAACCGTGATAGCTGGTCTTTAAAGCAACTTGCATACTATTCACGAACAACCAGAATTTACGCTCCTTTTATGACGTGTGCAAAATGCTCTACCGACTTTTTCGTACGAGTAGAGCTCAGGCTGAGCATGTAATTGTCGTTTCCCATAATTGCAGCTGGATCTCTCATCTCGCCTTTAATTAAATAGCATTACTTAGAGTCTCTGGGTGTTAGCTTTGTTCTTCTGAACAAAAAGAAAATGAAACATTGTTATTCTTCATTGAGATCCTAGAGCTGTTTAAATGTTGATATCGGTTGAAATACATATTCGAGTATCTGCCTGTAACTGGCGTCAGTGTTTCTTTATCCTTTGTGTTGGTTACAAAAAAAAGTCTAAGATTGCCACCAGCAGTAGCCTGCAGTTCATTACCAGCTTATTACCAACATCTTTAGTATCTCAGTAAAGGTCAATAGTATTTTTTTAGTTTTTAAGTTTTGATAAAATCTAAGTACTCCTGCTTAATTACGCCCTCCTCACATAGTTTTTGCCAATAGAAAAAACAAACAAATGAGAGCTGTTTTATTTTAATTGCGATCCTAGGCTGTTAAAATTTTAACCTTTGATATAATATAAAGGCTATCCTACTGCTGTTTAATTAGACTCTGTGTTTGATTTATTTTTTTTCTTGTTTTTTTTTAAACTGTTTGTATGTTTCTGTTCTTATGATTTGTAAATAACCAACCAGTGATACCTAAGCTAAGAATTCAAATATGAATTTTCTATATAAAGGGAATCGGTGTTGATGAAATATTTTGTATCAACACAAGCTGACTGGTACTTTCATTTAACCTGCAAGATAAATATTCCTTGAGCCCAAGCTGACTTTGAAACATATATCCAAATAATGTATAAAGCGGGTATGTCAGCTACTACAAGATAGCCCTACAAAAAACATCGGATCCCGAAATTGCTGGAATGTTGATATCGGAAGTTCACGTCGCCACGTCGCTTTATCAGAAATCTAAATATTTTAACGACTTAACTACTGTTGAACCGAGAACGAAAGTGTCAGCCTCGAATAAGATTTTAGACGTGATCACGACGCGGCTTCAACCTGTGACATTGAATGATGTCCCTGCGACAGAAGTATTTGAAGCCCAGATACCTGCTTGTCACTCAAACAGCGTTTTAAGCCAGGGTCCTAACACCTTCGGCACGGAGGGGGGTTGGGGTAGCCAACCCGCACGGCCGGTGGTGAAGAGGTATATAGTAAACTATTAGTAGTAATAAAATGCTCTGTAGAGTCATTATAAACACCTGGCAGGTCGTGTGATTAAAACAAAGGAATTCGGATTTTGTAGCTTCTCCGTTTATTCTTGATGGTATTGGTGTTTACAGCTGTTGGTAGATAACACCCTTACGCCAAACGTGCAACTTCTTTATATTTTTATTCCACTGAACTTAGCCATATCATTCATATTATATCTCATTTCCATACATAATCCTATCCACTAATCCATAGGTCTCCATACATATAAGTAATTTCTTATTCTTCTGTGACAAAACAATTTTAATAAAAGGTACAATTTTCTAACTATAAACCAATACTTAATCAATTACGTCAAAAATCAGTTCTCTTCCAGTCAACACATTTTCTTTTTTTTCTGTATAGGAATGTTTGCTTATGTGTTCAAAGTCCGTATCCGAACATCCCTACCCAATCTTCAGCTTTTGCTTCTTGGAAAACCACCATCTCTTGTGGGTCACCATTATGTCGAGATATTTTTATGGTTTGGCCAGATTGTTTTTGAGCAGTATTACATGTTGGGCCAATTTGTATGTATTTACTTCACTTTATACTCTCCGATCTTGGAGGTCAATAAAATATTTGAATTTGAAAATGCGTGTGCAGTTTTGTCTTACCATTATGACTCACAGTTTGTCGTACTATAATGCTACAGGTCTCAGTAAATAGAGATTAAAGTTTTCAGAAGCAGAAGCCGCGTATTTTGAGACCCTCTTTATAGACGACATCCGAGTAGTATCCACATATTTGTCAATTACTCATCGTATTACCAACACAAAATAACACATAATAGAAAATTAAGTATGATACAAAACATAGTCCATGGACACACATAAACACACAGAAAATACTTTTCCGGTTGTAGGGATAATGGATAAGGGTCTGCCGGTTCTTTTCAACCTGCGTTTTTCGGTTGAGATTATGGGATCTTTATTGTTGAAATTTGTACTGTTACAAATGTTTCTAAGGAGGATCCCTACTGCAGTACCGACGGAGTTGATTCTGTTTTGATATCTGTTTATTCCCACACGTTCTCGAGACTTGTTTGTCTCGTTTCCACAAATCAGCTTTCGTCCCAAAGCTTCTGTATGTCAATACTCCATCCCACCCTTGTCAGTTGCATTGACACCCAGTCTTCCTCATCAGCATACGCATACATCAGATTAGAAGATTAGTGGCTGCCGCTTATTGCTGATACGTGCAATATCATTGACAACATGTTAGACCTTTACGATTAATACGATTACACTGACACGTGAGCTTTAGTGAGCCTAAAACAGAAGCTGTGAGAATTCTTTGGTACTTTGGATGCTGGAAGCACCCGTCGTACCGATAATGCACATGCAACTTACTTCCGAATTGCAGTCATTAATTCTTTGACCTGGAGACCCAAATTTCGTATGTTACATTCTAAACTCGGTCACGACACCATACTACTATTTGCACTTCCACGATGCACGACGTTCCATTTGCATTATGCCCCCGACGAATGTTCGCAAATCGCCTAAAACCGGTTATCTGACTTGCCGAGTTTTTGCTAGATGTCAAAGGGTCTCGGAAAAGGCTTAAAACAGCCATAGTCGTGGATAATTTGTCGAAAGCAGAGCTTAGTTTTACAGTATTCACGTAGTTTTGAATATTGGCACATAAACAGTAAATAGTGCGACGTGTGCTTTAAGTATTCGTCAGCCCTGGCTGACTACAAATCAGGCTCTATAGTTAGGAAAAAGAACGTGCGATAATAATAAGTTATACTCTAAATTTATTATATTTTGAGGATATCCAGTATGAGATAATATAATAATATGAGATAACATAAGATAAATATAATATTACAGCTGTGGCATTGCAACGTTGGTAAGTCTAGTTCATTGAGGTTCTACAGAGGTGCTAAAGAGACATGGGGGGGGGGGGGTAGTATTTATTTTAAAGGAGGGTTGAATAGGGAGGAGTTAGCGGGGGTGATAAGTATGAGGGCTGATTGCTTACCGGTAGCGGATAGGAGGAGGTATGTGGGATGGGGGTTAAGTCGGATTGGTCCTTACCACTGCCCCATGTGTTGGGATATGAATGAGAATGTGGTGCACCTGATGTGTGAATGTAATGAATTGGATGGGCTGAGGGAAGCAGTGCACTGTAAAAAGTTTCTCCGAGTAAGGATTGAAGTTAACTGCAGTATTTGCTACTGGGATTAATGCAATCGTTACTGAGATAAGATTAATCCGAATTAGAGATAAGATTATCTTTTTAGAGACAAGATTAATCCCAGTAGCAAATACTGCAAGTTTGTTTTTACAGTGTGTTTGGAAAAGGAGGTATCATGTGGAGTGGATGGTTAAAGTAATGGAGGATGAATGCTTTACGGGAGTTCGCCAGATAGGAAGATTCCTTAAGCTTTCAATGAAGCGTCGAGAAAGGTTTATTAAGTTGTTTTTTTAGATGTTTTAGTTTTAGTTTTTCGTTGTTTTTTTAGTTTAGTTTAGGTTTATTTAGTTGTTTCTTTAGTTTGCGAAAAGATAATGTATTTCTTTTGTTTTGTCTTTTGTATTGGATTGCCATGGCCTTATATATATCATATCATACCATATAGTATTTATAAACATTGGCGCGGATAGAAAGGGGCTTTCGAAGAAACTGTTTAAGCCATCAGTAAGAACGTGTCTAAGTCAGCAATTCTTCGCCTGTCGTGTTGTCAACTGTGGAATAGCCTTACCGGCGAAACAGTATCACCATCCAACCGAGGGGTTGCGCACTCTTCATTTTAGTGTACAGCAAGTGCCCCAATGTATTAGAGCATTAAAATAACCATGTTTAGAAGCGTTTGGAAGATGAATCACCTAATTTATCGCCGGCATTGCTGATTTCAATCGGTGCCAGGCGCTGCCGGGAAAGGGTGTACAAGGGTGCGAGGCAACCCCTCACATTCAACGAGGACACTTTCGTGAAGTAGTTGGACAACGAGTGGAATGATACAGCCTGAAGTACCACTGGGGTGCATCTGATGTGTCTAACAACACAAATCACATCATTGACGACGGAGCGATTCAACAGATCTAGAAGGATCTTAATTTGCTCCAAAGTGCGAAAAGGTATTCATTTCGAGTAATTTCAGTTATTTTGTCGCAGGGTCGTTTTTATAGCTACATCTTGAAGAGCAGAGGCGTTACTAGCCAATGTTTGGGGGGGGGGGCAAGGAATTTACCGACTGGCTGATAATTTTTACCGACTGCTTTTGCAGAAAAAACGACTGTTTCAAGAAAAAATGACAGTTTCGAAAAAAAGTTGACTGATTTTCAGAAAAACCGACTATTTTGACGAAAAAATCAAATGATTTTCAAAAAAAAACTCTGTTTTTGAAAAATCGCGGCATTGGGGGGGCGTCCCCCCTCCCCCCCCCCCCGTCGTGACGCCCCTGTTGAAGAGGACCCTTGTCAAGAAGGGCGAAAGTACCGCCAGAATGAATATCATCTAACGTGTCCGCTTTGCGCCATTAAATCTTATTCTTGATTCAAATTTGCAAAAAAATGATTAGCCAAACTCTCTCGTGGCATACAATAACCCCCAAGAGTGCACACTGTTTAAAAGATGACAAAATACTAAATCCACAGCATTTCGAATTAAGCCTTGAAATCCACGACCATGCACGATATCTTAGCTCGTTTACATTCCAAATACACAGCACCATACGTAATTAAATTAATAGTTTACAAAAAATTACGATGATATTTACACGCCACTCGTAATGAAGCACCGGAGGATTTACTCTGAATCGCCTGTCAAATTCGTAAAATAATACCTAGTTTCGTGACGTTCATTCTGCCTCACGCTTCAGCCTCCATTACAAATAAATCTGTTAAAAATTCTACTTGACGAACATTCGCCAAGTGTAATAAAAAATCAGATAATAACTATATAGCCGCCAGGGTTGTAATATCTTACAGTTTGAGGAACAGCTGGTACGTAAATTTAGCGTCAAAGATGTGGACACAGGTATCGTTTGAAATGTGTCCTTATTCATGCATGGTTAGGTTTATGGTATACTATGCTTTATATCCTCCGGTTTGGTCCATTAATGTCGGATTATGGTCGTGCATTTAAATCAGTAGATGTCGTCGAAGTTATTCAACCTCGTTAGATTTTGACGACGAACACTTCGGTTTCTAGTATTGTCTGTCGGTTTCTAATATTTTTTTTTTTTTTCAAATGCATATTCGGAAACGGTCTAGAATATTCAACAACGCTTGTTCTTCGGTAAAGAACGCAGATATATATAATTAGGAATGCGCTTACATCAATATTATTTGAAACCGTCCTTATTTATAATGTAATGTAATATTTATGTTTCACCCATCGTACACGAAAGACAAAATGATTGACACTAAAGAACACAGTAAATAGACTAATCTTAGGGCGCCTGTTCAATGCTTTGGTCACACCGCACTTTCTGTACATTTCTCCATTTTGGGATTTGCTAAACATTTCCGAGAAAAGGCAAATTCGGACAAAATATTACAAACTGGCAAAATACCTTCTGGGACTCCCCCCGTGGGAGTCTAATTCAGCCCTGTCGAAGAAGTACCACATTATCGATGCTTCCGCGAAGTGCGAAATCATAGAGTGTCGTGCTAGATCCCGGGCTCTCAAAACATATACGAATCGCCGTTGACTCGCCTAACGTATCTATAAGTTTTATAAAGTTTATGTAGTGTTTCGTTTTGCTTGTGTGTAAGTCATTTTTCTTTCTTTTTATGACTCCGCTCTTTCATTTGTTGTATAGCGGGCCTCAATAAATTATTATTATTATTATTATAAAGAAAGTAGAAAAAACACAGAGAGAAAACCACACTAATAATTCAAAAATGATCAAAGAACAATCCCTTGCCACTCATGGTCCCTCTGACTGCATTTTAATCGTTGATAAAGCTCTTCGAGCTTCCGAATTGAGTCAACTATACCATTATTTCTTGGTCATGTAGGTATTGTGCGTCCAAGGATAAAGACGACCAAGATATTTTGCGAATTTAAAATATGTCCTTTTAGTTTTTAGTCGGTCTTTATCGTTTAATGTTTCAAAAAATGAAGCTATCTATAAAACTTGGGGAAGCGCAACACTTTTACATAATTTTGCTCTCTCTGATAATCTCTTAATCTTAACCTCATTAAGATCAGATAACCCGTTCGAAGGTTGTGCATGCCACTAATTTCCGGTTTCTGCCGTCCTCCCTCCTTCCACGATCGTCGGATCCGGCAAGTGGCTATTTCCGAGTTAATCTGGTTGGGTCCCTGATATGCCTGCCAAGTTTCATCTTCCTAGCCTACCTGGAATTACGTTAACTCCGGATTGTCGGAATTCCCGACCCCCCCCCCCCCCTCCAGCTCCCGCCAAAGTGTCCGAATCTGGCCCGGTTCTGTCAGTGATGTACCTAGAGCTTGTGCTTGTTCTTCCCACCAAGTTTCATCCCGATCGCTCCACTCCGAGCATGGCACATGATTTCCGGTTACACCCTCCGACCCTCACCCCCCCCCCCCCCCCCCGATTCATCGGATCCGGTCCCGACTGAAATGAGACATCTCAGACATGAGGTGTTTCCAGATATCAAGTTTCATTAAGATCCGATCACCCGTTCGAAAGTTATGCATGCCCCTAACTTCCGGATTCCGCCGTCTCCCCCACCCCCCACGATGGTCGAAGTCCTGATATGCTTGCCAAATTTCTGGTCGAGCTGGTCGAGTCCTGATATGCTTGCCAAATTTCATCGTCCTAGCACATCTGGACCTAACTCGCAATCGTGGGACCGACGGAAAAGTGATCCGTATATGGCCCTTGCCCGAAGGACAAGTGCCATAAAAAAGGCCCAAGTCTAACAGTATTCAAATAGTTTAGAATATTCGAACATTCACGGTAAACAGTGCGAGGTGTGCTTTAAGGTTTTGTTGTGTTTCAGATAGGCAAAGTGACCAAAACAACATGATGAACATTAACGTACGGTCCTCCACTCTTGATTAGTCCCAGCATGACAACAAATGATGATGGATAGCACCAATCTTTGCGTCTTGTTATACACCCCACCGGGATAATACCGGTCGGGTGGTATCAAATGGAATTACGTCCTGGGCTCGTTTTTACGCCACAAGAAATAATAAATCCTCAAGAGAAATCTGTTCCCACAACAAAAGTTTATAGTTTAGAAGGCAGCGACGATAGCACTGCGTCTAGGAAATATCAAGAAGTTAAGACATATTTGAGAACCTTTCAGGGTCAGGTTCATTTAATTTTCAAATGTTCAGAACAAATAATAGTTACAATGAAAGCAGAGTCTAAAGTCGTTTTCGCATACCATGGTATCTAATACCACGTCAGAGGGCGTTTATGCAGTTACCGCGGTATCTGGCCAGTTACCGTGGTAATGTATTCAGATACCATGGTTCCGATAGTGATATCTGAAAAATTCATCTAACTTTCGTCATCCCCAACGCAGAAGCCTGGGCAGAAATGGGGGGAAAGAAGTTTGGCAATTGTGATGCTGGTGGATATTGGTATTTCTTTTGGAATTACTTCTAAAAGCGCAAATTCGACAATTGTCGAGCAACCGTAGTATCAAATACCACAGTAACACTGTTTGAAATGTATCGTGACCTAAACCTATGAGCTGATCTATGATAGGTGGCCCTTACTTTCATTTGTGGTAGAAAATCACTCTGATCATAAAGAGTTCCAAAATTTGCACCTGCGGCGCCTTTAGTAGCAGCCTACGCTCATAGTTTGGGGTACGGCCGTTTTAAAACCTAAAATTTTTCCGGCATGCAAAAAACATGCAAAAACACTAGCACATAAACAGGGGAGGGGGGTAAGGGGGGGGGGGGGTGAAAACCAAGAGTAGGCTGAACCCGACAGCTTCCTGTGTAGCATTAGTAATTTCTCCGAAATATCTGGAACACTGAACTTACGAATAATTACTCTATTCCGATGCCAAGGGGGGACGTAAAGAAGAAATTTACAGTAACGAACAGAACTTTTTTCGGAGAGAAAGAAAGTCTTTCTTTTTGAAGAGGATATGGTCCAGAAACATAGAATGGTCGCGAAAAGTTGAATACAGCCGACCAAGAGCTCGTCTATTATACCGCCCACGGTTAGCGACAATTTTCGAGGAACCGAATTGCATTTTTTTTTTCTTTACATCAAGGACAGTTTGTTGTCGTAGAGACGGTAGAAAATACTCTCCTTGCCGATGCAAAATCTCCGGCCTCTCCGGGTCGAGCTCCGGGTACCTAGCGGAAGAAAGGTACAAGTGGTGTCACAGCTGCTCCCAAAGATCGCCGTAATTGTTGGACACAGGATTTGAGTCGTTGAGTTTGAGTCGTTACGGAGACGCTTACCCCTTCTTCCTGAGAATCACTGGCGTGTTTTGGACTTAATCATATAGAGTATTAGTGAGATTGATGCCCAGCCACCTGAAAGAAGTAGCAAGGGGGATAGTAAAATATTTACACACAAGGGACGAATGAGAAGAAGAACGATCGTTAAAAACCAACAATTCACATTTTTCCGCATTGAGAGACAGTCCAGCATATGAGAGAAGACTAGAAACTTTTGAAACCATTGAAGAAAGGCTTGTACGACTATTGCTTATCAGAAGCATATCGTCTGCATAAGCAAGATGAGAAACGTCAGAATGTCCAATAGAATAGATAGATAGCTAGATAGATAGATCAGTGTATTTCAAAAGCCCAAGGACCATATACACAATAAAACAAAAACAAAAATATAACTTAAACAATCAGACTCCTTCTTAATTCTAAACATTTATCTATATACAAGCCCACTCGAGTATTAACAGTAGGGTTAGTATTACTCAAAATTTCGTGAAGCGACAAAATTACACCATCTAGAAAAAAATTTCTTAGATCAGAAAGCTTCGGGCATCTGCGGAGAAAATGGTCCAAATTTTCTTCCTCCTTCTCACAAAGTGGGCAAGCATATCTCCCATCAGGAACCACACTACCTCTCTCAAAAACCTTCTGCCTGCTCTGAATTGGAAGGCAGTTTGTCCTTAGTTGGATTAGGGACCCATAAATTTCCTGTAATGACTCGCCATTCAGGGGGCTTGTCATTTCCTATGCTTCAATGTTGCTATGTTGCCCGAGCCTCACCTAGTTTCCAAAAATTCCGTTTGGGTCGAATCGGCGTTCTTGCTCAGATAGACAAAATCTGTTGGGACTATTCAGCATGCCACCAAGTACCTAAGGTAGGACAAAAGATCCAGGATACTCTTCCATTACAGCGAAATATTCCTAGTTCAGCAGAACAGCTGCGAAAAAATTTGTCTATCTGGATAGTCGGGTATTTTGTCCCCGTGGGTATTTCTCGAACTAACTGACTCTCGGTCAGAAACCGCTTGAATGGCGAGTTATTACATGAAATTTATGGGTCCCTGGTTGGATCCAACGACTAGAAACTTTCCCGGGTAGATTAAACTTAAAATACACTTCCTCTCCAAAACAAACTTTAACCACTTGATAACTGGATTTTTGACAAAATGTTCGATATACAAACTTTGAAGGTACAAGGAGAAAGAACCCCCCCCACCCCTCTCCCTCTGTACAACACACGTTGAATCCAAATATGAGCTTTATTTTCTCATCAGACAAGTAGTTTGACTGGAGTCGGGCCCGAACCGGTGAAGACATAAAATAAAATCTCGATGTTGATAAAAATTGGTTTGAGGAGGTAGGTGTACCCGAAAAAGACAGGGTGAACCAGGAATATGTTTAGTCTCGTCTCGGATGGATAGCCCTGTCGGAATCTAGTCAAAACAGGATTTTTTCGAATGAGCCTGATTGTTTGATATGCTTTTACCTGGAAAGTATGACTTAGTGGCTGTTGTTCAATGGTCTGTTAGAGTTTAGCCGAAAAGGGCTGAGAAAGGACAATCTAGTTATCCATCACTCATTCACTTAATTAGGCTGGAGAACCCGTTGAAAATGTGTTACTTCGTAGCTCCGCTATTCACGAATAATCGATTTTCAAATCGTGGAATTTCCATATGATTTGTGGTACCTCTATGCGCTTGTATTTTGGTTATGATTTTTTTTTGTTCGGGCACTAAGCAATCTTCACCAGTCTCACCACTGCCCACTGAAAAGCCGCGCTTGTGTTGAGATTTAAAATTTCCCGCGTCATAGTAGAATTTACGCTGTGGGGACGACCGCAGATATTCTGAACGTCAAAACTACACTCTAATGTAAAAGGAAACGTTTTTTATATAGGCAAAGCTGCCGGCCCTATGAACCAGTTTTCAGAATTTGCCAGTTTTCTAGTAAAGCGTTTCTCCTATAAACCGTTTCCTCAAATCTGTTTGAAGAGAAAGCGTACCACAGAAGAATATGTTTCAGGAGAAAGCGTTTCTATTGCAAAAGCGTTTCTTAGAAACTGGTTCAAAGGGCCGGCAGAGTTGGATGCTGACGGGTTGCAGCTACATAACGTTTCATCGGAAACCTGGTCCAAACGGCCGGCAGCGTTGCATGCTGAAGGGTCGCAGCTACATAATGTTTAATCGGAATTCGAGCCAGAAGTACACGTGATACATATGATCCGATGAAACACAAGCATCCGTCTTCTGATTTGGATAGTCTTCTGCGCGACATATAATATAGTTAAGAGACGATGAAAATCAATGACCGATGCATACGTATGACCTCCAGTCCTTAAAGGACCCCTCTTGGTTATTCTGCCTTTTATAACATACTTAGCTCCCATTTGGAAATATAAGCTTCTAAAATCCCCAACTTTTTCCATTGTTTCGTTTCGTAACTACGAATTTTTAGCGCTTTTTCGGTCTTGCCGAGTATTCCCGCCACCCAACGAAAAGTTTGCCGGAATCTTCAGCGTCCACTGACAACTCTTTCAGACATAAGCATGTGATAATCTTCTGTTTATTACTTCTTTTTTTGCGTAGTTTTCCCACTTTTTAACCAAGGCACGTTCAGTTTTCAAATGTTTTGCCCCCAGCCGCCGCGTCGGAGAGCAGGAAGGCTGGATATAGTCGACAAGCGCCAATAAGAGAATCACTAGTTTCAGGTGGAAAGTAATGGTATTTTCAAAAATATTTTTTCTGATCCATTTCATAGGGAAAAGATCATTTCTAGTAAGAGTTGTGCTTTAAGCGTTTGATAAAACGTGAATTTTCTGAAAAGGCTTCTTACCACAGCAACCTCATAGGAATTCCTCTCCTATCCCTATGGCCTCCTATTTACCCTATGACTATTATTATTATTATACAAATATTACAACTTTCTGAGCTAATATTTTCTTCATTAAGAGTTTATAAGAAAAGAGCTGGAAGCTCATATGGCATGGCACTTGCAAGGCTATATCAGAGGATGAAAGTAGGAATTCGCCAATTCGTGTGTTTGTTGTAATCATTTATAAGCAAACCCCTTGAAATAAGAATGATCATGGGTCCTTGGAAATCATGAGAATGGAACGTCCGTAAACACTATTCTGTTTTTGCATTTGGCTGTGATGATGCGCACTTTGGGGGATAGAGACTCATCTGTAACGGACACTCTTGAAGCACAAATGATGATAAGCTCGTCGGGATCATGAAAATACGTTTTTTGCTCAAAATCATTTCTTGTACTTTAAGGATTTCACTTATAAGCAAATAAAAATAAAAAGATCCCTTTGCAGAATCCAAATAGTATTCAGTAAAATGACAGAAAAATAAGTTGGCTTTTTAGTTAAACTTTAAAATGATATCAGATGTGTAGGGTTCCTACGGGTTCGTCAAAGACTGGCATCTGCAAGATCTGATTATCTGTATTAATATGATAATAAATATTTCCCTTTGGGATCCCATCGAAACCTTGGGTCTTGTTATACTCGTGACATTCAGCAATTTGTCAAATTCGAAAATAGGAGAGAAACCATTACCAGGCGATAGGAATGGCTACTGTACACACTATTGTATCTTTTCTTTCTGTATAATCCTAGCACCAGCCAACAATATTCAGGTCGAAGAGAAACTCGACAACGAGTCAGTCAGTCCCACCCGCTCATAAATGATTCAGTAGTCAGATAGCACGATCGATGGGCACATCTTTTCATGAAGACATTACTGGTTATTAGTAAAATTTATAACGGGAAGGTCAAAATGTTACAATGAACATGTAAAGACCAAGAGATTTTTTGGGAGAAGGCAAAGTTTAAAGCGGGATTGGAAAAGGAGGATGAGGGATTCCAGTAGTTGTAGGCCAGATACTCTGCCACTGGGTGAGAGAAGGCGGTAAATTGGGACGGCGAAGGGTCGGTCGGCTGAGTACCGCTATGTACTACGAACTGGAACCTAAGTCTTTGACGTGTGAATTTGAAAATTAGAGTGAACTTTGACCATGAATATTTGGAGTGTATGGGAGGGTAGTGAATGAAAGATGGATGTGCAGCGCATGGGAAAGAGTTGTGTTGACAAACATTAAATAGTTGGCGATGTACCTCAGGGTAGCCCTAGCCCATAGGGATAGGTGCCTCCACAGGGAATATTTGTTTTGGACTTCGTTCTATTTCATGTTTGCCATTGCCATTGGCTCATAGAGCAAATAAGTCGAATCATGACTTATTCTGATTTCTAAGCTACCGTCACCTTACCATCCTTTTTACAAACTGTAGCACGGTACTAATTTGGCCACCCAGGATTTGCAACATCATCAGCAACTCGTTACTGACTCCACAGACTGCGTCGTTCAACTTGGTGGGTTAATAATGAGTAATCGTCTATTTCTCTCTATTACTCCGAAAGTCATGATTTATGTTTAAAGTTCGAAAGTTTCGAACCTCTCGTGTCGATGATCAAGACTGGCGCAGTGGGGCATTCTGGTGGGAGCGCCCCGTGTGAACGCTGCCTTCTACTCTCAGTCGTGTTAGCGGTAATTACGTGTCGGCTACTGAATCTTCGAAACTTAATCTGTCACGGTCCGATCAGGCCTGGATTCCAATCAAGGATTTTGAAATTCATTAACTTCGGCTACTTCGGTGGCGCTAAGAGGTGATTTTAAAAATGTTGATGAGGTTTTAATGGCCGAGTCGTGTCAAAGGGGCTGAGATTTAATTTTTGAGAAAAGGTGGTTTGTAGCATCTTTAAGAGAAACAAAATTTGTCGGCTCCTTTTTGAGATTTTGTTCCAGATTGACGTTTTTACACGGGTTCGTTTGTTGTCAGTGGTGCCTCTTTGCAGAGCTGGCATTTCAGTAAGCCTTGGGAGGGGGAGGGGGGGGGGGTAAGAGCGGATTTTGGCCCCCATTCCAGGTTTATTACACAGACTGAAAGTTTAACTATTCATTGGGCTAAATTTAAAGTAGCTTCCGAATGCACTTTAAATTTAACGTCTTGCTTTGCATTTTAATACCTCTTTAGGGGCCAAAACGTAGTACCAATATGGAAGATTTTGAGCCCAGGGTTGCCTCTGCATTGCTTAGGATATTCCATTAATTTATTTATTATTAGAAAAAGACGTTAAGCCGACGCTTCTCTCTCTACAAGCACATAAGCTTTTACTACATTTGCAACACGGCACTAGACACTTATAAACATACAATAAATATAAAATAAAAAAGGGTTCACATACGCGCTATGGCTGAAAGTTGTACCAGCAAGATGTTGTTGAATGAAAGTAAATTTCGTTGGGAAACGGTCTCCTCAGATAAACCACTCCATGTCTGGAATGCACGGTAACAAAATGAACGTTGGTAATATAATGAACAATAACTGAAGAGTAACACGCAAAACATATTATATCTATACTAGACAAACCATCGTATCCTAAGATGATAGGAGTCAACACAATCTTTGATTGCAGTATTCTAAAATGGCAGCAAATCCTACCATCTTAGCGAGGGGTTGCCCACTCCCGATTTTAGTGCCCAGCAAATGCCCGGCCCGGCATCGACACCTGTTGCCACATGTACAAACAATAAAATCCGCAAGTTTAGAATCGGAATCTCCTAATTTATGGGCGGCATCGCTGTTTTTTCTGGGATGTACAGCAAGTACTGGGGTTTGGGTAACCCCTCCAATCTTAATCTACGACGGTTTGTCTACTCTAGGTGCATGTATGAAGACACTGGAGGAGGCAGAAATGAAGGTAAACTAATTTCACATTTTATACAAAATGGACAAATATTTCTTTTCTTTATCGATTTTCTTTATATTTGCTCTTTTTCTTGGTGTCATATAAACATGGACAGACTGACACTACTTTATTTCGCTACTCGCCACAAAGTATGGATACTAACTGCCCCCAAAACCACAAGATACACTAAAGCCCGTACATTGTAAACATTTAACAAATTCTCGAAACTACTTAATTGACCCTTAATGAACTTGGAACTTAAACCCTCATTAAACTTGAATATACCGACAACCTTATTTACAAACTGAATATTTATAACTAATTATTTTAAGACAAGACTTGGTATGGGTTGTATTTTAAAGATAAATATTCCTTGAGCCCAAGCTGACTTTAAAACATATATTCAAATAATGTATACAACGGATACGTCAGCTACGACGGTTCATGAGCGATGTTTCGGCCCTTGCAAAGAAGGGCCGAAATATCGCCGATGACGCATCGTAGATGACGTATCCGTTGTACATATATATATATATATATGTGTGTGTATTTAAAAGCCAGTGGCCATATACACAACTACAAACACACAAATAAACAAAAAAGAAAAACAATAACACTCAACAGGTTCAAGTCGCTGCCTTCCGCACCTCCACGCCTTTCTCTATAAAACAACATGACGCAATAATTGAATCTCTCGAAGTAGTCCCCAAAATACCAGGGAGCAACGGTACACCCCTCGAAAAAAATGTATCCCTCAAATTCACCAAACTTTGGCAACTATTCAGAAAATGGTCCAGCCCATCCCCAACCTCCCCACAAAGGGGGCAAACACACCTACCTCCCGAGCCACCATCAACAAAATCTCCCAGTATCCTTTACGCAGTGGTATGCAGTACCACCGTTGTATACATTATTTGAATATTTAATATAAATATGAATATATTTAATAGCCAATTTGCCGTACAAGATACATGATGGTTACAATACACTTTACATCACTCAATACTTATCTTTATTTAACTAATACACTCTTTGAAAATTGGCACATAAACAGGGGGGTAAGGGGGTGGTGTGGTGAAAACCAAGAGTAGGCTGAACCCGACAGCTTCCTGTGTAGCATTAGTAATTCCTCCGAAATATCTGGAACTTCGAACTTACGAATAATTACTCTATTCCGATGCCAAGGGGGGACGTAAAGAAGAAATTTACAGCAACGAAAAGGCATATCTTTGAAAATTGGCACATCTTAAGAATCTTAGCTTTAGTTTTTTGTATATTTTTTTATGTTTTTTTTTTGTATATTTTAAAGATAGTCTCTCGGACCACATTTAGGAAAAATAAGGACTCCTTTCGGCCATTAGAGGAAACCTCTCGACACGCCACGGAAACGGAAAACGTGGCATCTCATGTGACACCCATAATCGGAAACAGGGTTTGCGTGCCACTGCCTCATCAAGATATTAGCAAAGTTTCCCCATTATCCTATTTAATCCCCGTTTGCATGTCTTGGCACTAATCGACTGTCACAATGTTGGAAACCTGTCATCTTCCCATATCCGGGTGTGGAGTATTCTCGATCAAGATGTTCAAGAGAGGGCCGTAATTAGGGCATTTTCCCTCGATTTAAATTGATGCTTGTATGTTAAGTAATTGCAGTTGATAGCGACGTCGTATGGATAAATACTCCTTCAGTCCAAGCTGACTGAGAGTCAAAATTGACGCAAACGGAAAAGTCAGCTAAGATATTTTAATCTAGGATCTTCTGAATTTATTTGTTAATGTAGGACAGCTAGATTCACGGACAACTTAAGAAAAATTGTGGCCATGCCTCAAGCACATTTGCTTCAGAAGAAGAAAAAAACACTCAATTTCTCCAGCAGTTTCTACTTTTAATCCAGACAATCCCTCTCATTCATATATCAGGTGAGGCAGATCGTAATTAGGACATTTTCCCCTAATTCGAGTCGATGATCATTTGTTACTTGCAGCAAGTGATGCCGTGTTTAGATAGACCCAGTTTAGACAGAACCAGCTATCTGCTAAATAAAGGTAGCCTAGTGCCCGGATTGCCCAATGGACAAAGTAACCTGTTTCGAAGAGAAACGAGAGAAACAAGGAAAAAATAAATTTATATTTTATATTTAGTTATTAGGGGGAAGAAGGGTAAATGTAATATGGGCTTTATTCTTAAAAGTTAAGTGACGGAAATAGTTGAAAAGTGGGTAAAAATAGATTAAAATTATCGTCACTGACGGATGGAGGAGTAGCCACAAAAAGTACGCAACATGATTTGTTTGTTATATTTAAATAATATAAAAATTAAATTAGAAAAGTCGCTACGGGGAGTCGTATAGCCTAGACGTTCTTTCTGAAAAATGAACTCCTCGGAAGAAAATCGGTGTAGACGATGGATAAAAATGTCATCGCAAGGGGTTAGGGCCGTAGAGGGAATCAGTAATGTAAGTACGATATCTGCTTAAAGGAACCCTCGCACTATTTACTCTCCAGCTTACAGTATTTTGAAATATCTTAATACTTTAAAAGAAGGCTGTGTTTTCAACAAATAACCCACGGTTTTACCTGTTTTAAGCCTTTTCAGCGACCCGTTGACTTACAGCGAAGACAGGGAAACAATTTACATAACCGTTTTTTCTGCTGTAAAAACTTCTCGCAGACAACCGTCGACAGTGTAATACACATCGAAGGTAGCAAAACACGGCAAGTGAGAAAATCAGCGTGGTTTTGTTAGAGGGGTTAGAATGTAGAGGACAAAATTGGGGTCTTCGGGTTTAGAAATATATGGAGTGATTTTGGAAGTAGGTTGCGTTAGTATTATAGGTAAGACAGGTCCTTTAAGACATTGTGGTACCTACAGTCTTGATATCTCGCTCAACCCTTTGTGGAACTTGGTGTAACAGATTTTCGGTATCTACACTGTCAGAAGTTTCATAACAGATAGCGTATAACACTTTCAAGAATAACACCTTTTCACTTAGAAATAAAGTTTTATGACCAATTAAGTTTACACTATCTCGTGCCTAGATCTACAACAACACCTTCGATTGGTAAAAATACTAACCGGAACGAATGAAACATAACAGATAACATCCCAAAGTGTTATCTGTTGAAACCGCGCATCCTTCTGTTGTGGTGTAGTATTTTCACCTATTGAAGGTGTTGTTGGAGATCTAGGCACTTCTGACAGTGTAGTATTTTTACCTATTGAAGGTGTTGTTGGAGATCGAGGCACGAAATAGTATAAACTTAATTGGTCATAACACTTTATTTCTAAGTGAAAAGGTGTTATTCTTGAAAGTGGTATGCGCAATCTGTTATGAAACTTCTGACAGTGTATCGACACTTTACTGTCACGAATATTGTATCATTCCTGCATCCCTGTGTTCCGAGAATAATCAGCGCCCCAAATGCGTATATATTTCCGGGGGAATGAGATACTATTAGTGGGCAAGGTAAGAATTATTTATAATGTTTATTCTGGTTATCTCTCTGGACAACTGAAAGGCTATCAGAGTCCCATTTTTTTATACAGCTCTTGTTGCTTATTCTTTTTGACATTGTCTGACTTGGAAACGCTTTACGAAAAGTCTTGTAAATCTACTAGTACTTCTTAAAGCGTGTACCAAAAGCTGGACTTCATTATCTGATCTAAACTTCGGCTTTTGTTTCATTCAAACCGACCCTCTGGTTAAGACCAAACAAGATTTCAGGCATATTGCATTCCCATGCTAAAGAGCAACTGATTTCGAGCAAGAGAGGTGATACAAATGAAAGAAGACATTAAAAATATTCGTAACGGTCAATTGTCTATAAGACGATACTGGGACACAGCAACATCGTGATTCCTAACTAATATTTAACTAATATTCTAATATGTATTTATGTCGGGGAAGCACCGAAACCTCCTTCCACCTGAGTCGCCACAGCCAAGATATGCAACAAGGCACAAAAACAAGTTTGTGCCTTGCAAAGCGTCTTCGCGAAACAGGCGCTCGTTCAGGCAGTATTTTGTATATTATATGAACATGCAGGCATAAACAGAGAGTGACAAATAGCAATGAAATCGCCAATTAATATGACTATGTAATAAAAGTTGTATATTTATTTATTTATCTATTTATAGCTGTGCATCTATCTGTGAAGATAATATACAGCAAATAAACGTTATCTTAAAATCGGATGATTTGTTCTGCTAATGGGAGGAATTAGGAATCCTGGCGCCACAGAGTAATGGAAAAGAGTGATGGAAGGTTGGCAAACAGATTAGAGACTCTGTAGGTAACAAACTGAAAGAATACTCTTGATGACTAACTCTTCTTGCCGATGCAAAATCGCCCTGTACCTAGCCGGAAGCGGTATCACGACTGCTCCCAAACATCGCCGTGATTGGTTAACACCTGGTTAACACACATGGTTAACACATGATGATAGCAAATGAGTTTGAGTTGTTAGTACTACGTTTTTTCATTCTTCCCGAGGATCACTGGCGTGTTTTGGACTTAGTCATATAGAGTATTGAAGGTTAGTGCAGTTGAGCCATTCAATGTGGTAGTTTGATGGAAGAAAAAAATTGCTTTTAAGTGATATGATATAATGTGTAGTGCTATAACAGCCTGGGGCCACGGCAACATAAAATTAACAACAAGTAATTAGACCAACTGTAGACCTACAGTACATCAACCATTATTTTAAATCTTTTAATATTTTCGAGAAATTGCTAACTTCAGGAATCTTCCCAGAACCTTCTCCTGTCTCTCCTGACTCTTAAGGAAGAAGAAAAGAAAATTGTAACATGGGTGGTGCCTCCCTCGTTTGTCGATTATTAACCCCATTAATAACCGTAACATTATTAATAACCGCATTCTCAGATCCATTGTTTTGGCTCTCTCTGTACATCACATGACCGAACAGACAGCAGATTTGGCTAGATAAGAAACAGCGTATTATTATAAGGCCATCTTTAAAGGATACCTCTCACTATAAAGTGTTTCAGCTCAGATGTTCTAAGTCAGTTGAGCGCTCCACAACTAAGGTATGCTTACAGAAAATTACACACGGCATGGTCTGTTTTAGCCTCCAATATGCATAACCGGTATTAGGATGAAGCTCCTCGGAAACAAAAGCCGCGTTCATTTTCGTCGTGCGTCGTTGTCGGTACCAAAAACGTCGTTTAAATTTTGTCATATTCTTTGGCGCGTTCTGTAAACGTCATTTCACGAACGAAGTTGATACGAAAAGGTTAAAACGTTAAATTAAAGTTTAATTTGTTTTGCCGAGAATTTGTCCAATTCGGGCCTGATTACTGAACAGAGATGTTGAAACTGACTTTCCGCCTCCTTTCGTCGTTTTAGGAACGACGAATGAAACGGCGGTTCAACCGAATAAAGAAAACCCCGTATTCTCGGCAGTCCAACGCCGTTTACGAACGACGATATAATGAAAACGCTTATAGTAAGACGACGGCTGGAACGACGAAAACGAACGCAGCTACTGATCGGACGCTACGTCCCTGAAATGAGAACGAACATGTCAAGGATGGTAATCAGATGGTAATCAGTCTAATAGAGAAGATAGGACCCACCTATGAAATGAAGAATCTCGGGAACGAGAACGGATGTAAATACTACTGAAGTAGAATGAATTGTGACCAGTCCCAGACCCAGACCAGTAACAGATGTCAGCCATCATCACCTACGGAGCAGCACAGATCCATTGGACCTTAATCACTTCAAAGTGCGAATTAAGGTAATTAGTTTATGTAATTACTGTCATAAGTACGACGTGTCCTCTTGGGTTCTTCGTGTTCTCGAGATAAAGATTTCAAATGAGCTCGGTCTTAAACCATTAATTCCTAAATATGGCCACGTCTCTACATTGCTAGCTTAAAAATGTATCAGTTCTTTTGGATCATAAAGCAAGCAATCCGGATGCTATGCGTGTTCCAGGCCGTTGACCAGCGTTACGGTGGGAAACGGGAAGGGTGGGGTTAGATCCTCTGTTGAGGAACTCATCTGTTCAGCATCCCTTCCTGCCGATTTGCCGCACCCATTCTGATAAAATTTTCAGTATATCTCGTCAAAAAGGGACTTGACTTTGTAGTAACTAGTAAGTTCATTTATTCTTTAAAATAAATGTCCAGACAGGCCGACATTAGATTTTTCGGCAAGTAAAGAAAACTTAAAAACAAGAGCTACGAACTCATATGGCACTTGTTACGACTATAGGTGGTGCAAGAAAGTAGATGAGAACGTCACAAAATACTTCAACCCTGCTTCAACCTCCCTAGGATTGGACCCAGAATTAGGATTTCTAGTTTCGCTCGAGTTTGAGCGTTTCCGGCATCGCCTCTTATCATCTAGGGCAGATGACTTGTCCAACTTCCAAGTTTAGATCCGCTCGTTTGATTCCTAAACGTGCCACACTATTTTCAGTACCCCCTCAAATTCCCCCTACCGCGGCCGAATCTGGTTCGGACATTTTTATCGATCATCGAAAGCATTTTCTCTTACTGTCTATTAGATTTCACTCGAATCTGTGCATTTTTCGGGAAGGTCCGGTACCCTTCCCCCCCACACAGTGCTCGGATCCAGTCCGGACCCCTAAATTTGTCGAGGGCATTGATCTATATACTTTCCAAGTTTCATTCAAATCACTCCACTCGTTTGACCCCTATGCGAGCCTCAAAATTTCCGGGACTCACCCTCCAACTCCCCCTAGTGTGGCCGAATACGACTCGACATATAAACTTTTCATCTCTGACATCTCCTCTACCCGTCCGTCAAGTTTGACTCGAATCTGAGCATATTGCAATTTTCCATCTCCCGCTTCATCCTCCTCCTGCCGTGGCCGGATCCGGTAAGTAACGAATCTAGGCCGCATACTGGACACTCTCCAAAATGCATTTTATTCGGCCCATCCCTTTGGTTTTTGTGCATGTCACAAAGTTTCCGGAACCCCCCTCCAACTCCCCTAACCATTTCCGCATTGCCTATGCCGCATGGGGTTAGTTTCGCATACCTAGGTCATGGGTTCTTTTCACCCATAAAGTTTCACTCGAATCGAACCCCCACTCGCAACCTACGGAAGTCAGTAACTTCCGGATTCCTTCCCTTAAACTTCCCTTAACTCCCCTAAAAATGGTCGAATCCAAAAACGAAGCCTTCCTAGGGCATTGTGTCAGGTCCATAAGACTATTTGCTCGGGTCACTAATATGCCTGCCAAGTTTCATCGTCCTTTACCCGCGATCACCGGAATTCCAGGACCCCCCCCCCCCCCCGCAAATCCCCCAAAAGAGCCCCGATATGATCGGGTTCCTGATACGCCTGCCTAGAGTCATCGTCCTAGTACACCAGGAAGTACAGAACTCGCAGGATCACCAGAATTCTGGGCCAACTCCCCCCCCCCCCCCCCAAGCTCACCCACAGTGTCCGAATCCGATCTGGGTTATGTCAGTGATGGATCTTGGACTTGTCTTGCACTTCCGGTTGGTTGCCAAGTGTTAGGACATTACAATCAGCATATTTATAAGTGGGAATCGCCTGGTTTTGGCCGGTTTCGTGAAAGAGTCTACAGCAGGCGCCGGGGACTGGGTAGCCCCTCGGTTGTGGGCTCCGCTCCTTTGCTACGTTCAACGACTAGTCCTAGAACATCTGGCATATATCGCTACACCGTTCACAAAAAAACATAAAGTAGGCAAAACATGGGGGCTGCCTAAACATTAAAATACAAATATTTTACCCGAGTTCCAGAGAGAAGATATTTCACCGATCGCGTAGAAGGATTTGGGTGTGGGTCTGCCCACGAGGAAGGGCAGGATCCCTGGTCTGACGGTTTTCTTCTTCTTCTTCCTTAAGACAGGAATCCTTTTCTGAGTCAGGATCCCTGTTTTGATTAACCATGACAGGGCAGTAGCCCTGTTTCAGCCTCAATGACGAAAAAGGCTCTGACTACTAAAACGTGCTTAATACTGCATCTTTCCAGTCCATAGCGTGTTTTCGAACGTGGGAAAAACACCCTTTACCGGTCTTGCTAAATGGGATTGAAGCAGAGGGGTTACTGAAGTGAACTAAATCACTTTCCGTGAATCATGAACCTGTTCACTGTACCGCATCCGAGTTATGCTAATCACTGCTTAGCGTACAGGCATGGACTGCGAAATCAACATTCTTCGCTATGCAAAAAACGATGAAATGCCGTCAGCGTGCAAACCTATTGCGATGCATTTATTGACTGCTGTCAGATATGGTTTTCTGCAAATCCCGGCTGCAGGTGTTCGAGTTACAGTTTGAACAAATAGCTTCCGCTGGAACAAGGCTCGGAACAAGGCCAAGTTTGCTAAGCGTCCGAAACGGCATCCGTATTCCAGTCCAGAGAGTTCTTACTTAGTCCCCCAGTGGTCATCGCCATCATCAACGTTCAACAAAATCTCTGTAGAGTAGAGCAGAATTTGATTCAGAAACTACTTTTACATCGAAACGTCAAGTCTATCGTCAACAGCAAAAGTACTTTCATTAGTCGCTTTTAAATTAAGTAGGCTAAAAAGAGAAAAAGTAAGACTTGACTTCGATTCTTGATTTATCGTCGAGCTTGCCAAAAGACGATAAAAAGCTCTTTCTGTATCTTTTCTGTAATGGGGCAATCAGGGTTAATTTAGGGACTTCCTGGGATTTTTCACTCTATAGTATAGGACCTAGGGGTGAGAATTCTAAGGGAGAATATCACGGAGTCGGGGGGGGGGGGGGGTGAAAGTGTTCTTGTTCGGATGGGCATAAACAGGTGCAAACCTCCCTGACGATGAGAGCTTTAAACTACCCTTCAATTTAAAAAGTGAAAGTTTCTCTTCTTTGTTCGTTTTATAAGTCTATTGCAGCATATATGTTTGATGAATGCTGATAATGAAGCAAGGAGGGACAAACGTAGACTAAACCACTGGGGGCACTGAAGTGGTATAAGAGCGATTTAGTGAAGTTGTGTTCGGTTTTATTAAAAGAAAATGAATGAACCTGAAGTTGTCGATGGCATATGGAACGGCTTACCGACGAAACGTCCACATGACAAAACGTCCCCGGCGAAACGTCCTTTTGGGAAAACTTCGCCGTGGCAAAACGTCTTCATGGCAAAACGTCACTAGGACAAAACGTCACTATGGCAAAACGTCCCCGTGGCGAAACCTCCTCAAGATTTTTAAGCCCACTCTAGAGGTAAAAAAACACTTTAAGTCCGAAGTCGGGGTCAGAGCCGGGATCATTGGCTGAAATCTCCAAGGGGAGAACTTCACGATTCGCTGCAGGCTGTAGTTGGAAGAAAATGCTGCAATTAATAAATAAAGCTTACTAGCCAAAATGTTGGGGGGGGGGGGCAAGGTATTTACCGACTCGCTGGTCATTTTTACCGACTGTTTTGCTTAAAAATTTACTGTTTTAAAGAAAAAAAATGACTGTTTTGACTAGAAATTTACTATTTCCAAGAAAAAAATCGACTGTTTTTGCGAAAAATCGCGGCACTTTTTACCGACTGGCAGACAGCATTGGGGGGGGGGGCGTCCCCCCGCACCCATACGTTACGCCCCTGCTGTGCACACTTATAAAGCGAACCTTATTTATGGAACAAGGTTTCAAAAGTCAATTTAAATTCATTACAAAAATGTTGTAATTAACTAATTTAGCGAAAACTCGGCCGTAAATGAATTACAGAGCATCATGAAGGAAAATAAAGAAAACGAGACTAATTTGATCACAATGAGAAACCACTGAATAATTTACACGCATAAAACAAGGTGTTACATAGCCGAGTCGACTAAAAGAAGGAACGGAACGCAAGGGCATGATGCAGGCAGAGGGGAAGGAACGGAATGGAAGGGCATGGTGCAGGCGGAGAGGGTTATGACAGCGTTTAGGCGAGTGAACTAGGGACATACATCCGTTAGCCAAGCGGTATTTTAACCAGGAATGAATTCCGTTTCTGTTGTGGCAACCCCCGTATGGAAATAATTCAAGTCATCGTATTATGGGACATTTTTCCAATCGTAAACAATTGTTTTTTACGATTGGAAACAGCCGTTTACGACTGGAAACAGTTATTTACAATTGTAAACAATTGTGTCCAATCGTTGGCGATTGTAAACAGTTGTTAACGATTGTATTTTTACGAGTGAAACCGATTGTTTCCAGTCGTAATGTTACGCTTGGAAACAACTGTTCCAACCCTCCCCCTTCCCCCACAAAGAAAAAAAAAGTTAATGGCGATCCTCCTCTCGTCAAAGATACGAGCGGTACTTTATTAAACTACTATAGGAGTTTATATTTGCGGCCGCTAAACCGCGGTAAAAAAAAACACACAAAAAAACAGCGCGGATACGGTTTCGCCATTTCCTTCGTAAATGGTGTTTCAGTAGGTCACGATTGAAGTTTCACTTTGCAGCCGCACGAACCGGTCAGAACAACTCACTTATGGATTCAGCAACATCTTCTATCCTCCACCCCACCCCTAGTTACATATAGATGAATTTGACAACACTTGACGAAACACTGCTAAAGACTCAGCTTTGTATCGAAGACCCCGATCGGAAACAACACACAACTGCTATCCTCCACCCCCGCCCCTAGTTAGTTTTAGAAAAAATAGGCATAGCTTTCAGAGGCGTTTCTATTGGTGTTACTATACTATACTAACGCCTATAAGCTCTAAAAGCTATGTCTACTTTTGGCTATAGCCAAAATGTTGGGGGGGGGGGGGGGGCAAAGTATTTACCGACTGGTTTGTCACTTTTACCGAAAAACTGCTTCTTTTTCGTCACTGCTGTTCGCGCTGACTAATTATCTTTTACCGTCTGGCCGGCAAGATTCGGGGGAATCCCCCCCCCCCCCTTAGTTGGATACACCTTCTCACATCACGCAACAGCCTGTTCTACCCCGCTTAGTTGGAATTCAGTTTCTTGTTGGAAACTTAGTCTCCAACACTCAAGAATCTTGGCGTCTGGAATCTCACAGGTTCGCCAAAATCGGCTGTTCCGGATAGGTGGATATGTTGAAGCAAAAGGACCGAATACGTAGCTTGAACAGCAGTTTCGTTTTGCTCAAGACCGTGGTTAGAAATAACGCGAAACTGTATTCAGCATACTTTCTTAGCGAAGGTCCTCTTCAGGCTGGAGCCATGAGAGATTGACGAGGACCCTTGTTAGCACCATCACATTTAATTTTTGTTGGAACATTTACGCCATTTTTGTAAACCTTAGGTTTGATGGGGGGGGGGGGGGGGGCAAAAATCAATTTTTGGGTCCGAATCCCAGCATAAAAATTTAATATTACTGTTTTGTGGGCAAATTTAAGTTGTTTTCGAATATACCTTTAAGTAAAGTCATTGCTATGTATTTTCCCTACTGAGTGGTTAGAAAATAGCATCAAGGAGTTGAACATTTACGCCATTTTCGTAAACCTTAGGTGGGATGGGGGGGGGGGGCAAAAATCAGTTTTGGGCCCGAATCCTAGCAGGTTTATTATACAGATTCAAAATTTAAAATTACTCTTTTGCGGGCAAATTTAAGCAGTTTTCGAATATACCTTTAAGTAAAGTCATTGCTATACATTTTACCTATTAAGTGGCAAAAAACAGTATCAAGGAGGAATTTTTTTAGATCTAGGAAGGGTGCCCCCCCTCCCAATAGCTTCTCTGTGTTGGAATCTTGGCCCCAACGGTCTAGAATTTCGGCCGCTGAAATCTCACCATTTTGCAAAGACCGGCTAATCAAAAGAGGCGGACATATCGTTCACGTCAAATGTGTCAAGCCCAATCACTGCACCTTTAGATTATAATGCCTCGGATTACAGGCTCAGGGTCTCCGTGGGAACTTACTAAAGGAATGCACGGGGCCCGTACGCATGGATGAACTGTGCGAACTGAACTTGTTTTTAATCAATTCGAAGTGCACCTTCAGCCGCTTGCGGGAGGAACTTGAGATCTCTCAAAGTTTGGGGAGTGATCCCGTTATTAGTCAAGAAGCTGTGTGGCGGCAGTGTTATTGACTGATGAGTACGATAGTACAAGATCACAGTTGGTTTTGTGACATCAGAAGAGGGTTTTCGCGTCTGGAATCGCTTTCCAGCGAGCAAAGCACAACGCGAAAATTGAGGGAATACGATTCCTGGAACTGTTTTCCACTTTCCCGTTGAATTGGTCGTGAAAACATATAGACAGCTGAAATCGTCGGGATGCTGAATTCCAAACTTTTTATAATAAATATGGATCACTGGATTTTTCTTCAATTCTCATACGTTCCAACCAGGTCCGGATCCAGGACTTTATTTTTTTTTTTTTTTTTTGTTTTTTTTTTTTTGGGGGGGGGGGGGTCTACCCGCGGATCAGACCTAATCGATTTCAGAAAGTAAGACAAGAACATAGATCAGAGGTTGAGGCCTACAAAAAAACTATCATTTGTGTATGTTTCGGGGAGGAGGGTCGTACGCCTCTGGGTACGGCCCTGGTTCCAAGTTCCAACAAAGCCATCTTTAATGATGCTTGCCTTGTTTTTTTCCACACTTTGAAATTTTCAACGAAGCATTCAATTTTCCTCGGAGCTTTCTACTAACTTTCTGGAATCACTTTCGGAGAAAGCTGCTTCCATTTCCGAAGCACGGAAAACAGTTCGGTTACTTGCCGAAGTAGCGTGAAAACACTGGAAAGGAAATTTTTCATAAAATCAGTCGATTTTTTTTCTGGAAACAGTTGATTTTTCTCAGAACAGTCAGTTCTTCGCAAAACTAGTAGATTTTTTCATAAAAACAGTCGGTTTTTTTAGTTTATTTTCCAGCTTGAGCGGCTTGAGCCTGAAGAGGACCCTTGCCAAGAAGGGCCGAAATATTGCTCGAATAAAATGTAGCTGACTTACCCGTTTTGCACCGTCAAAAAAAAAACAACTGGAAAGGGATTCCGACTTCGCTTCTCTGCTCGCGAAAACCTCCCTAAGATCACAGTTTGCATGTGCTCTGATCCGTGTTTTTTCTGTCGTTTTCCTCCTTGTCTAATCTTCGCCGAGAAAGAGAAAAATATAAAACAAACGAATAAACCTTCATCTGTCGAAGAATCCACACAAAATTTAATCGAAACCAATAGTTTAAAGGAGGCAAATCGGAACAATTCTGTCAAATGTCTAGGCTTAACTGGTCACGGCTAATCTAGTTGCGCGGTTAGGAAGTTTTTAACAAGAAAATCAGAAGAAAGAAGACCAAAGGTTTCGATGGGATCCCAAAAATTTAATATTTGATCCAGACAAATGGGTCTTGTAGATATCCGGTCTTCGCCAGACTCCTTGAAATTTTTACACTCTTAAGATTTAGAAACAGAAGAAGGCCAATGGCTAATCATCTCAGAAAACCAAAGTTCGGATATAGATTCAGCATGTGTGTATTTACCCCTAGGCTATACGTCATATCTATTTTGACGAAATTTTTCAAATCTTCCTGCCTTACTTCTACCAAATCTTCGGTTCCGACTGGATTCCGGGCGAACTACTTGTCCGGCAAAAACGAAAGCTCAAAAACTAATTCAGGTTATCTCCTTACCCTATATCGAACATCTTATCAACTTCAGATAAAACTTTAACTTTCGACAAACTTTCCGGTTTCAGCTGGATTCCGGACGAACTATATTTCTGGGTAGAAAATGATGGTCAAAAGCGGATTCAGCATGTCTTCCTTACCCCTACATCGGACATCTAATCAACTTCAGATAACACTTTTACTTCTAAGAAATTTTCTTGCTGACCCAAAGGGTCATGGTAATATTACTGATGTTAGGATTACGCAGAAAGAAAATTTATGTTAGTGTTAAAAAATCTTTATATATTAATTATTACTTATTTGTATCGACTGGTGAGTTATGTGTATCGACTTTACTTGTATCGGGAGTTTCTCTCCCATTTTTCGCCATATCAATTAACTCCTTTAAATGATAATTTTTTTTTGTGTACAATTTCTTTTTACTTCTAGCTTAGGCATTTATCCTACCGATTGAAGGGTATACCCTGCGAAAAGCTGACACTTTGGAAAATTCATTGCTTGATCAGTTCCCTGTCAAATTGCAACTCAAGGAACAAATTAATGTAACCCTTACTGTGACGTGGGTCGATCATAATGACACAAACCGACAGCCGCCGACCCCCTTGTCACAGGGGGCGCATGATAAATTTTCACATAAAACGTTCAGGTGGCAATGCTGCCCCGGGCCCTCTGCAAAGATACGTCAAGAATGTACCCCAGACCAGACTGCATGGCGTCTCGCTACCCATGTCAATAAATTGAAGAGATATTGCAGTCGGAAATCGCTATTTTCTTTATGCCTTTAGTAAGGTACGGTTCAGGACTGGTTCTGAAGGGGTCGCGGTTATGGATGGTTGGGTCCATAGTGTCGCAGGTGAGAAATGGTTTCCGGATGACCGGTAGTTCTGGGTGTCTGAAATGATAACCCTACAAGTATCAACAATTTACAAAATAGAAATATGACTCGCGATGATGAAAAATGACTTCTCGCGATTCTCCTCTCATGTCTCCTATTTCGCGATTTTTTTACTACTGCGATGAATCCAATTCTCCTCTCTTGGGCGTTTTTGTCAGAATCGAGAACGGGAAAAAGCTTCGCGATTCTGCAGAATGGAGAAGTTTTTCCGGTAGTCAATTCTCAATTCCCGATTACCGAAAACGGTAATTTGTACGAGAATGGAGAATTGAAAAGCGAGAACCGAGAACTGGGTCAGATAAAAAAAAATGGACGAAATAATCCGCAAACCGGAATACTGTATCTTTTACTACTCAGTGCGCGGGAAGGAGAACGTTTTTTTTTCAAAAAGGTAATCAAAAAGTCTAACCAGACATCTAATCATTTTTTGTAACAACCACCATTTTTGTATTCAGCCGCTTTTGGTATGGGAGGTTGAAGAAAATTTAGCAACTCGAACATAAGATTTTTTTCTTTGATATAAACGTCGAACCCTGACAAAGCTACTGCCGGGAACAAACAGGAAGACCTACTGTGACATACTTACGGTATGAAACAGGAAACTAAAAAAAAAAAAAAAAAAAATTAAAAATGCATGAATATTTGTTCGAGAATACCTAGCTGTTTGGATAAGTTAATAGACGAATAAGTCTCCTACTTTTACCAGGGACCCATAAATTTCCTGTAATGACTCGCCATTCAGGGGGCTTGCCACTTCCTATGCTTCTATGTTGCTATGTTGCCCTAGCCTCACCTAGTTTCCAAAAATTCCGCTTGGGTAGAATCGGCGTTCTTGCTCAGATAGACAAAATTTGTTGGGACTATTCAGCATGCCACCAAGTACCTAAGCTATCACAAAAGATCCAGGATACTCTTCCATTACAGAGAAATATTCCTAGTTCAGCACAACGGCTGCGAAAAATTTTGTCTATCTGGATCGTCGGGTATTTTATCCCCGTGAGTATTTCTCAAACTATCTGACGCTCGGTCAAGAGCGCATTAGAAATCTCTTATTGACACGCCCCCTGAATGGCGAGTCATTACAGGAAATGTATGGGTCCCTGCTTTTACTAACATACTGTACTCAATCTATTGTCACACAGCGTCAGGTTTTGTATTTAACGCTTCTGCTGATTCTTACTAGTTGAAACATAATTATTATTATTAATTTCCGTGACATGGGGATGTGAACTGGTTAGATGAATTTGCCTTCGGGAGGGATTACTGTTCCTATGGCCGGCTTCTACCAGATTACTGGAGTGATTTGCGAACTCAGTTCACAAGCCCCTCGTAGCTCAAATGGTAAGAGCGCCTGCCTTGTAAGCAGAGGGTCCTAGGTTCAAAACCCGGCTGAGGAGCATTTCTGTCTTTCAGTTCACTACATATAAAATGTTGAAACATGTTGTTCATTCATGTTGTAAAAGCTCTGCTAACGCTCCAACTGGGAATGCGTCAGATTGATTAATGTTGTATTAAGTATTTAAAGAGCTGTGTAGGCGGAGACCGGGGTTGACCCGGACACGGGGTTGATCTGGACAGTCAAGTATGGACACCTAGCTGTTTAGCAAAATTCTCAAAAAATCACGAAAGGTGCACCATCTACTGCCCTATTATCAAGCCAGTTTGGATCTAGATACACGCAGCCATTTGTTTGAATTTTGCAAAAAGTGTTTTTTAAGGTAAGAATTTTTTTCAAGGTCTCTGTTTGGAGTTTAATAGAGTGGACCAGGCTGCTGGATTTGCAATGACATTTTTCAGGAGAAAAGTAGCTCACATAGAAAGATTCTAGAGCAGTTTATTGAGCGCCATCTATTTGATTTTTTTTTCAAATCACTTTGACGTCGCACGAGGACACATGGGGTTGGGCCGGACACGGCGATTGGGGGTTGGTTCGGACATTTCAGGGTTTCCTTTATGAGAAAAAGTGGACAGAAATTTGTGTTTCCAGAGATTCCTGATAAGGCAGACGTCAGTGCGGACGACATTGTTTTGAAACTTCCTCGCCCGCGAAACTCGGGAGGCACAGAAAGAGCCGGCCGAGGATTGGTCTTTGAGTACAATCTCAGCTCGTACCAACTCCGGTGAATTGTGTGTCATTTTAAAGCTTTTTTGTCATTTTATATAGCTGAAGTACTGTTTTTTTACTTTTGATACTTTTATGCATATTTGAAAAAAAAGAAGTCGAAATCTAATGGTTTAGCATTGTGTCCGAACCAATACTGGGGCCGTCCGATACAACCCCGTGGGTAGGGGTTGTTTCGGACATTTCAAAAAAATGAAAAAAAATAAAAATCTTTTTTTCCTTTTTGTAGAAAAATCTGAAAAAAATCTCGAAGGTAGTCCTAACGGATACGCATTTTATGGTGAAGTCAGAACTGGAGAAAAGTCAATGGCTTAGAAGATATGCCGTTTCAAAAAATCGCGTCCGGGTCAACCCCGGTCTCCCCCTAAGTCTATTCTGATTGGTCTTTATAACATAGTCTTTTCCACGTCCACAAATTTGTATCTACGTCCACAAATTATATTTTAAAAATTAGAGGACACGTGTCTGAGCTAATGCTTCAGAATAATCAACTCATCATCCTTCAATCACTAAATGCCACATGTTTTTTTTCTGTACGCCTTTACCTAATTCATCCGTAATGAGCCTCTTCACATTCTGTTTTTAAAAACTATTCAGTATTGAAAGGGTCTGGCAAATAGTGTATCATTAATCGTCTATTGTATGCTTGCAGGAGGATATTCTTCCACCTGTGAAAATGTCTGTTTGGTAAACCACGTGCTCGGTCGGATGAGACTGAACCATGCCAGATTTCTTGACGAGTGAATCTATATGTAGAGCCGAGCATTCTTAATCTTTTTTTAGTCGGCTATAATAACGATGTTTATTGAAAGCAGGCTTGAGAAGCAGACACGGCCATGATTGATATTTATTTTTAATCTATCATATTTTATATTTCATTTGTCTTTTAGGTCGGATCGGATGAGACTGAACCATGCCAGATTTCTTGACGAGTGAATCTATATGTAGAGTCGAGCATTCTTAATCTTTTTTTAGTAGGCTATAATAACAATGTTTATTGAAAGCAGGCTTGAGAAGCAGACACGGCCATGATTGATATTTATTTTTAATCTATCATATTTTATATTTACATTTGTCTTTTAGGTCGGATCGAATGAGACTGAACCACGCCAGATTTCTTGACGAGTGAATCTATATGTAGAGCCGAGCATTCTTAATCTTTTTTTAGTCGGCTATAATAACGATGTTTATTGAAAGCAGGCTTGAGAAGCAGACACGGCCATGATTGATATTTATTTTTAATCTATCATATTTTATATTTCATTTGTCTTTTAGGTCGGATCGGATGAGACTGAACCATGCCAGATTTCTTGACGAGTGAATCTATATGTAGAGCCGAGCGTTCTTAATCTTTTTTTAGTCGGCTATACTAACGATGTTTATTGAAAGCAGGCTTGAGAAGAAGACACGGCCATGATTGCTATTTATTTTTAATCTATCATATTTTATATTTACATTTGTCTTTTAGGTCAGATCGGATTAGACTGAACCATGCCAGATTTCTTGACGAGTGAATCTATATGTAGAGCCCGGTAGAGCCAAGAATTCTTAATCTTTTTTTAGTAGGCTATAATAACAATGTTTATTGAAAGCAGGCTTGAGAAGCAGACACGGCCATGATTGATTTTTATTTTTTAATCTATTACATTTTATATTTACATTTGTCTTTTAGCTTGTCCTGTGACAGGTGATATGAAACGATATTAAATTACTTTAAACTCTGGAATGGGCCATGGTTAATACGGAGATGCAAAATATAAGTAACTTCCAATAAATATATCCCAAATAAATCCAATTATATAATCCAATTTAAAAAAACTTTCTTCTTAACTCACCTTAACTTAAACCAAAACAAGACAGAAAAAATGTAGAGAATCATCTTTATGTGCTACCCAAACTAACCAACCTCTCTAAATTCTTTATACCCCAAAAATGTGTATCCCTCAAAAGTATCTCCACCCACTCGCCACTTTTCAAACACCGTGAAAAAAATTTCCTGCCTCAAATCTTTTAGCTCTTTCAAGAACGCACATCCAAATCTTCATCGCACAACCACAAAAACCAAGACAAACAATAAAATGTCTTTAGTGCAAACAAACATACAATATTTGTGGCCATCTCCCATTCAACTTTTTTTTCCTATAACGTAGAGATTTTTCAATAAATACATTAATATTGATCAATCAATAACTGTAGAACCGAAACATGGCACAATAAGTGACCATGTGGAGTGTTCAGAAAAAAGAACGAAACGGGATTAAATTAAACGGTCCTAAACGGTAGTGCTTACAATCATATCATACCTTCTTTATTTATTTTTTAATACTCCATCAGTGATATTTTATGTAAAGACGGGTAATAAACATATATTCATAAATATGGAGCGAACCCAACGAAGAAATAAATTCAGCTCGCTGCTGATCTGCAGCCACAAAGGTATCAGCAAGACCGTGAATTCTCGAAACTTTGGGGTTACAAGCCTATAAAAGCCACCCAATTTCTACACAGTTTCATTCCAGCATTTATTTTAGGTCATATCTTGTAAATTGTATTAGTTAATTAATTCTTGTTCTTTTGTATTTCGTGAATAATTTATTGACCTCTTTTATCTTTAAGCTATTTGGACTCGAATCTGATTGATTGATTGAAAAGCAGGCCTAACAGGTAGATAGATAGATTAATGTTTACTAACCAAAAACCTATCGGGCTCACAGCAAATTTGTTTGGTAGCATTCTGAATAACCAACAGATGTTCAAACAGGTAAAACGTATACAAAATCAAGTACAGGTACTCCACAAACTTATACAAAACTATTCAAATTGCGCTTATGTCAATATCCAAACCTGGCCTTCTTATTCCTATTCGAATCCCAGCTTTGGTCACACTATCAAGGCGAAACAAGATTTCGCGTATTAAATATTCCCGTCATAAATGAAAATCAATTTCGAGCAAGGAAGATAATAAAAATGAAAGAAGGCAGTGGAAATCTTCGTAAGAGCGAAGTATTCACAGGTTGGAACCCAAGACTTTCAACATTCACTGAAGATTTTTTTATGCTCATGGAAGGAATTTGAGAATCCCGGCGTCGGGAAACTGCAGACTAGAGAAGCATTCAATGGGGTTAGATACATAAAAGGTGTTACGTACTATGCAATCTGAAAACTTAAAACCCTACAAAGTGTTTATGAAATAGTTGACCAATACGTAGAGGTTCTGCTCATATGTTCTGAAGTAGTTGACCACTTTACAACTAAACTATGCTTATAAAAAAATTGCAAACGGCTTCAGCTATTTTTAGCCTCTTTCCATATCCCTTGCCTTGGATGGCAATCTTGGCAAACTTTGCAGAACCGGTCTTCAGACGAATAAGCTCCTCGGAAACAGAGGCGTTACTAGCCAAAATGCTCGGGGGGGGGGGGGGGGGCGCGAGGCATTTACCGACTGGCTGGTAATTTTTACCAACTTTTTCTGCAGAAAAAACGACTGTTTTCAACAACAAAAATGACAGTTTCGAAAAAAATCGACTGATTATCAGAAAAATCCACTAATTTTGAGAAAAACCGAATATTTTGACGAAAAATCGACCAGTTTTCAGAAAAAAACAACTGTTTTCATGAAAAAAATCAATTGTTTTGACGAAAAATCGCGGCGCTTCGCGCCGACTCGTTCTTTTTTACCGACTGGCCAACAGCATTTGGGGGGGGGGCGTCCCCCCCCCCAGTCGTGACGCCCCTGCTCGGAAATAATGACCGGTCGCTTGATACGTCATGTATAAAGAACAAACGTGGCAAGCGTGATCATCACTGTATTGCTAATAGAGGAGAAAGGATACACACGGCGTGAAGAGTCTCTGGAACGAGAACTACTGAAGTAGAATGAATTAACGATACGTTGGGGACTGGAAGAAACGAAGCTGCAATTAATTGCCCAATTGCAAGTTCATTTCTTCTATTACCCAGCGTTTTCCCTGACATTTTGACAGCCTGACGAGGACCCTTGCCAAGAAGGGCCGAAATACTGCTGCCAAAGCATCGCAGCTGACTTATCGTCTTACCTTAAATTACCTTAAATTGCACTTGCAAGCAACAAGGATGTTGTATCCCGATCAGTAGCTTGCGTATGATGATGGTGCTACATTCTGGATGCTGCCTTCCCAGCCAGATTGGACTTGAGGAGTATTTAGAATGAATTACTGTCATAAGTACGACGTGTCCTTTAAGGAAGTGAATCTGTATTCTCTTTTGTCACTAATAATGGTTTGTGCCTTCTTCCTTAAAGCAAAACTCTTACTGGAAATGATCTTTTCATCATGAAATGGATCAGAAATGTCGTTTTTGGAAATACCATTACTTTCCACGTGAAATTAGTGATTTTCTTGTTAGCGCTTGTCGGCTCTATCCAGCCTTCCTGCTCTCCAAAGCGGCGGCTGGGCGCAAAACATTTGAAAACTGAACCCGCCGTGGTTAAAAAGTGAGCAAACTAAGCAAAACAAGTCTAATAGAAGATAGATCTGATGGTCTACCATGTCTTTCAAAATGAAAAACAACACTTTCAAGCTTCTCGATCTCGCATCCCTATGTGTGAAAGAGTGGTCAGCGGACGTTGGAGATTCCGGCGAAGTTTGCGTTGCGTGCACGGCCGAAAAGCGCCAAAAATTCGTAGGCACAAAAGGAATCAATGACAGGAGGTGGGTATTTTAGAAGCTTATAATTCCATATGGGAGATAGATAGGCTATGCTGTAAAAAGCAGAATACGCAAGAGGGGTCCTTTCAGACAAGAGCCTTGTTATATCAGCTGACTATCCTTTTTAAGCCATTGTTTTAATTTTAAATGTTTCAAGATTAAAAGTCATTTTTTCTGGACTATTTCACCCTTCCTTGAAAATGGGGACTGTCTGGATCGGGAACGATTTGCGCTTCTAATCGATACTGCCTCGACAGTACAACCATTAAAGTCTTTAATTTACTGTCACCTCACCCTGCTGAAAAGTGTCAACGCTGATTATTTTTCGCCTATAAAATATTATTCCGAAATCGATAAGCCGGAACCACGCTCACGGTCCAACGGTATGTTGATGACCGGGCCGTCCCATCTCTCCTCATCACGGGGACAGAAGCGTGAAGAATTGTCGAGACCCCTGCAACGTGCAGCTGTGCCACGGCGATGCTGCTGTGTCATCCTCAACGAATAAGGGTATAGTCAAACGTCGTGAGAACGACCCAATGCCCGCTGGCGACAGTTGAGCATGATCTCTGCACGAAGCGGCTAATGAGGTCAACTATGAGCACATCGTAATGTTATTAATGTGATTTGGACAGTAATGATCAGCCATCGTGGGTATATGATAGTCGGTGATTTGGAAGAACAGAAACATAAGATATTACACGTCTCTTTTATGTAACGAAAAGATTTCCTCGTTATGTGAAGTGACAGCGTGGGGATGTCGAGAAGAGACATAAATGAACCTGTGTAATTTATTTTGAACGACGTGGTTAAAGTCCGTATTCTGTTTGGCAGAAACATTCTCTTGTTGGCCACTGTCAATACCAGCCAAAATTTCAGCCAAAAAACGTTCTTGTCCGACATAGCAACCAATTTCGAGCAAGCACAGAGATAAAATAAAAAGAGACATTGAACATATTCGCATAAATTAACTTAATACATGCTGCTATTTGAAAATCACGGAAATTGATGGTGATGATGATAACAGGTTCATTTACCGTTTGTAGGACAAAAGTCGTCGTAAATGGAGTTTTCATTTCACAGTTCTGTGATCATTTCAACGGGTTTGTCAAACTTCTTGAAGAACCCGTCGTACTTATAATCCCAATGCAACCTACTTCCGACATAAATTCTTAAAGAATTTGATTCGTGTGGGAGGAGAAGGTGGGAGACACCATTTCAGGCAAAAAACGTTCTTGTCCGACATAGCAACCAATTTCGAGCAAGCACAGAGATAAAATAAAAAGAGACATTGAACATATTCGCATAAATTAACTTAATACATGCTGCTATTTGAAAATCACGGAAATTGATGGTGATGATGATAACAGGTTCATTTACCGTTTGTAGGACAAAAGTCGTCGTAAATGGAGTTTCTCATTTCACAGTTCTGTGATCATTTCAACGGGTTTGTCAAACTTCTTGAAGAACCCGTCGTACTTATAATCCCAATGCAACCTACTTCCGACATAAATTCTTAAAGAATTTGATTCGTGTGGGAGGAGAAGGTGGGAGACACCATTTCAGGCAAAAAACGTTCTTGTCCGACATAGCAACCAATTTCGAGCAAGCACAGAGATAAAATAAAAAGAGACATTGAACATATTCGCATAAATTTACTTAATACATGCTGCTATTTGAAAATCACGGAAATTGATGGTGATGATGATAACAGGTTCATTTACCGTTTGTAGGACAAAAGTCGTCGTAAATGGAGTTTCTCATTTCACAGTTCTGTGATCATTTCAACGGGTTTGTCAAACTTCTTGAAGAACCCGTCGTACTTATAATCCCAATGCAACCTACTTCCGACATAAATTCTTAAAGAACTTGATTCGTGTGGGAGGAGAAGGTGGGAGACACCATTTTCTTTCGATATGTCAAATTTTTACGAACACACTGTTACCTTTGTTTTCTTCAAAATCCTCACAGTAGCTAACGCTATGCACAAATTACCAAACTTCGGACTGCCGAACTTCAGGTAGACTCTATGGAAAGTCGGCTTTCCAGGTGGTTAGCCGATTTTCGGAAATTATCGCTTGCATGACTCCTGTAGCTCTCCATCAATAGGCGCAACGGTCGCACTCCTGGTAGTTTACTCACTATATAGTGTCTGTACTGTCTGGTGTTTCCTCTATAAGGATTTTCTGGTCTCACCATCTCCGGGTGGCTTCCTAATACTTTGGACACGGGATCAGGTGCTCCCGGGCTGGAATTCCTGCCCGGATTTTCGTCACCATCATTACTTCCTTGTGGAAAAGTTGAAATTTTGTCAACTTCATGATGAAAGTCTTGCAAATCCAGCCGAGAAATCCTGGCTGTGTTTTCGCACTATAAGCAGGGACCCATAAGTTTCCTGTAATGACTCGCCATTCAGGGGGCTTGTCATTTACTATGGTTCTATGTTAATATGTTGCCCGAGCTTCACCTAGTTTCCAAAAATTCCGCTTGGGTCGAATCGGCGTTCTTGCTCAGATAGACAAAATTTGTTGGGACAATTCAGCATGCCACCAGGTACTCTCCAGGGATACTCTTCGATTACAGAGAAATATTCGTAGTTCAGCACAACAGCTGCGAAAAATTTTGTCTATCTGGATAGTCGGGTATTTTATCCCCGTGAGTATTTCTCGAACTATCTGACGCTTGGTCAAGAGCGCATCAAAAATCTCTTATTGACAAGCCCCCTGAATGGCGAGTCATTACAGGAAATTTATGAGTCCCTGCTATAAGAGAGTTAACCCCAAGTTCTGGTTAGTCCGCACTGGTGAGTTCTAAAACGGGTTATCATACTTGGAGCAGTCACCAGTAAATCCAAAAGCGGTTCATCGGAAAAACCAGTTACCGCTATAGAGAGTACTCCCGTGGTAAAGCACGCACCCAATCATACCCATTGATCTTGCAGGAATTAGGATATAACTTTATTCAATAATTTTAACACACCAGTAGGCTACATTTCATTCCTTCATTCATTTATTTCCCTCAAAGAATATATAATGAGGAGTACTAAAATAAATTTAAAAAACACTGTCACAAATAAGTTTCAAAACAATAAATAACAATTGACGTACTTCAAACAACACATTATACTTACTTAACTATTAACTTTTATTTTATTTTGAGGACACTGTTTAATGTTTACTGCTTGCAAGCTCGACCGGAGCCTCGGTTTTGTTGCACGCTGCAGGTCCACTTCTCGGCCGCTTCCGGGCTGATCCTTTCTACATTCGTTTTCGTACTGCAGTGCTGCCGAGGAGACGGCATCGCTTCTCGAGAATCGCGGACTTCCTTACCGACCAAGTCCGTGCTTACCTTCAAGGTGCTGCTTCAACCAAGAAGAAATCGTGCAGGCAGTGAATCCGAAAATGCATCTTGCACAGAAGCAAAGAAGTACTGCAGCAGCAATGCGGCAGCAGTATTGCAACAAAAACGAGGCTCTAATCTCTCTGAGTAAAAGTAGGCCCGTCCCGTGGTCAGTACGACTACTCATTCCCGAGAATCATTCCGTTCCAGAGAGTATACAAACGGCCACGATCAGAAACATAATCAACAGGTTAACCAGTGGCGGAATGAACACTTTTCACCGCAGCAGTATTTTTTTAAACAGGCGGAGATGCCGAAATGCTTTACGGTAATTCTTTTAACTTCAGTAAATTTTTCGCTCATTGTTAATTATACTCATTTAGTCTTACCACGGTTTGGATCCTTTGAATCATTTTCTCAGGTTCAAACTCTGAAATAAGTTTGAACTTGTAACATCTCTCGATTTTTATTTCTATTAGCACTTGAAAATAATTCCGAACATTTATTCATTTCATCTACAGGATTCTTTCTATAAATGTAATCACTAAATTTCATCATAGATATTCGAATAGTTGTCATCCAAAATCGAATCCCTGCCAAGTTTGTTTACTCAAAAAACATACCCTCTAACATGTTTGTTTGTTCTCCCGCGTTACCGCTTTTTCCCCCACGACATTTCCCATATTTCACAACCACATAAGTGCTTTGCAAATAGCCAGTAATTCCATAACGATTACCACCCTGCCAGCGCCAGAGACTTCGCCGCAGGGGCCGCCCCGCGCAGACTGCCGGAGCGTCGCCCGATTGGGACTATCAGCACACGTTCCAGCGCGTTGCCAGAGGGGATTTATGTGTCAAAGACAGGAGTGGGGATAAAACCGACGACTTGTGACAGTAAAGATTAGGAGGATGGCTTTGATTGCTTGCCATTGAATCGGTTGAGGCGGGCTGATGGGTTTCTGATATGGTTGTGATGTGGATTGTCAGGGATCGTGAGATTTTGGGCGGGGAAATTATCTCTAGTGGTGGTGTGAGAAAAAATATATCGTAATCATCTTGTTGGTTCTGGACTTGTTTGATTGCTGTTGTTATTTTGGTCGAGCTTTCAGAAGTTCTTCTCTTTGCCCCATCGATTGTTTCAGAAATTAATGACCGAGGGGATACTCACTCCCCAAACCCGTGTAGGAGGATTACTTTGATTGCTTGCCATTGAATCGGTTGAGGCGGGCTGATGGGTTTCTGATATGGTTGTGATGTGGATTGTCAGGGATCGTGAGATTCTGGGCGGGGAAATTATCTCTAGTGGTGGTGTGAGAAAAAATATACCGAAATCGTCTTGTTGCTGCTGGACTGGTTTGATTGCTGTTTCTATTTTGGTCAAGCTTTCAGAAGTTCTTCTATTTGTCCCATCAATTGTTTCAGAAATTAATGATCGAGGGGTACTCACTCCCCAAACCCGTGTACATCGGGCGCCGGTGCCGGGAGGTGCTTTTCAATGTAGTTGTTGATTTTTATGGTGCAACTAATCGGTTATAGTACTTTTGTTTGACGCTAGACAGCGTCATATTACTTGATTTATGAAATTTCACCCTAGAGAGGTTAATAACATGAAAAAAGCTGGGAAGGTGCCGGGAATGAGTATACACTGTAAACAAAACTTGCAGTATTTGCTACTGGGGTTAATCTTGTCTTTATTGAGATAATATTATCCCTAATTCGGATTCATTGTATCCCAATAGAGATAAGATCAATCCCAGTTTCAAATACTGCATCCTTATTCGGAGAAACTTTTTACAGTGTACAGAGGATGCCGGAGAGTGAGCATCCTCGTTAATGATTTCTCGAGGGGCTGCCTACACTCGATTCTGGTGTAAACCGATTGCCCGGAGCCGTGGCGCTCGGTCGTCGCCGGCACCAGCTGGCACCGGTTGCCGCGTGTTAAAATATTCAAACTAGTATATTAAAAAAGTTAATAGATGAGTCGCCAAATCTTGCCGGGACCGGTGGTTTCGGCCGGTGCCCAGAAAGGATGTGCACCAAAGTGTCGAGGACAGAGGGGTTACTAGCCAAAATGTTTGGGGGGGGGGAGGAGGTAAGGTATTTACCGACAGGCTTGTCATTTTTACCGACTGTTTCTGCAGAAAAACGACTGCTTTGACGAAAAATCGACTGATTTGAAGAACAATCGACTGTTTCCAAGAAAAAAATCGTCTGTTTTTACGAAAAATCGCGGCGCTTCGCGCCGACTCGGCTATTTCTTATCTACCGGCCGACAACATTCCCCCACCCCCATACGTGACGCCCCTGGTCAAGGAGTGGGTAATCCGTCCTGATTCCTTCGTATCCACTCCGTAATCCACGACAGTCGTTAAACAAAAATAAAATTATGAATGATCTTCAAATACCCTCAGGTTTTAATTTATGAAATTTGAACTTCTACTGAGATACTCGAACTTATGCACGGCTTCGTAGCATGGTATATAAGGGGATATAAAGGTACATTGTAAATGGCTTCAATGACTATTGTAAATGGTAACAAATCCAATGGCATAATCGTATAGTATCGAAATCGGAGAATAATCCGAAAATACAAAGCTCCCGATGTAACGGCAAAACTCCAGGAGCTTCATAATAATTTATCTGGACAAGCATATGAACGGCTAACTCCATATCAAGGGCTCATCCGTTTGTTCTGTTGATTTTTGTGTTTATTTTGTTGTACTAGTGTTTCTTCGGTTGTTTATTTGTTTATTTCTCTTCTTTACTCCACTATCTTCACATTGTTTTTGTGCAGTGGGTTACAAATAAATTTTAATTTTTATTATTATTATAAAAGTGCCAGACGTACCAGTGGCATAGACAAATGAAGCTTTGTTAATCAACTAATTAATTTGCAACACGAAATACCAAAACCCTAGCCGAAGGCATTAGCAGTTAAAAAACAAAAATAAACACAATGAAGCACTAGGATTTTAGGACAAGGACATTGTAAAAAAGAAAAAAAAATCCAATCTTTCCACCAACCCGAAACAAAAATAAATCAAATAAAAATAGAGAAATATAATTGTTGGTTAAAGTGTAGGCTGCTTTTGAGAGCCCTTTTAAGATAAATTCTTAATCATTACTATTATAGGCTGTTTCTTTCATCGTAAAAATAAAGATTATATTTGAAACATTGAGGTAACCATCATCTCTAGATCGTATACTGACCGATCGATTGCCTTGGCCATCTAAGGAATTGGCTATAGTCGCGGCTCTTTTGGCAATACTAATAAAGTATGCTTATCTATACTCGTATCTTACTCGTAGTATTAACCATGCGCTTCAGTAATTCCCACCGAATATTAAGGAACATCAACCCGAGCATGAGTGGCTGGGTGTGTACCGGTCCTAACACTTAATGATAGACCCCGCACTGTGCAGACGTATCAATCACGGAATAGGCGGTCAGTCCATCCCTTGTGTTTATTCTGCAGTTACTTAAATCTAGTTAAGTTTATACCATCTAAGGTCAAAGTATGTTATTAGAACGATTGGGTTTCACCTCGGCTAAATTCAATTTTTCAGGCGACAACCCGTCGACATAGGTAATTGTCGGGTTAGATAAATGCTATCGGAGGTAGCTCCTTGTGGGGTTTGATCCGACCCTAAGATAAGGTAGAGCTTATTACTGTTATTTCTAAGATTCGGGAAAACGGTTTGGTTTGGGTTGGTGCCTGATCCCTATTATTTAGTAGTCCGGCCGAGTAAATATTCACTTAGCAACAGGAAGTTGTCTACGTTAAAGGACACCTCGCACTACACAGTGTTTCTGCTCAGATGTTCTGAGATAGTTGACCACTTTATAACTGGGCTATGCTTACAGAAAATGCTTAAAGCACAACTCTTACTAGAAATGATCTTTTCCCTATACAATAGATCAGAATAAACGTTTTCGAAAACACCATTACTTTCCACCCGAAACTAGCGATTCTCTTGTTAGCGCTTGTCGAATGTATCCAGCCTTCCTGCTCTCCGACACGGTGGCTGGGCACAAAAGATTCGAAAAACTGAACGTACCTTGGTTAAAAAGTGGGAAAAGTAAGCAAATAAAAGAAGTAATACACAGGAGATTACCACATCCTTATGTTTGAAAGAGTTGTCAGCGGACAATGAAGATTCCGGCAAGCTTTTCGTTGGGTGACGGGAAAACTCGTCAATGCCGAAAACGCAATAAAAATTCGTAGTTACGAAACGAAACAATGGAGAAAGGTGGGGATTTTAGAAGCTTATAATTCCACATGGGAGCTAAGTATATTATAAAAACCAGAATAAGCAAGAGTGGTCCTTAAAAAAATCGCTTTGGTTTTCAGGTGCACTGTTGGTAAAATACCTTCGATCCCCTGCATTATAAAGATTGGGGACTAAGTGTTGTAGGCAGCAAAGACGGAAGTAAGACGAACTGTTTAAGATATGGACCGTTTCCGAAAATATGCAATTCGCCACCCGTCTGAGTTGGGTCAGAAAAGAAGGCGAAGTGGTCCAGAATTCCTTTCCCGGGCAACCTTGATCACCCCAACTGATCGTTAGTAATTCTGTGGCTTTTAACGAGGTTCAGTTACAGACAGCGCAAAAATTAATCAGATTTTGCACACAAATATCGCATTTCTATGGCTCAGTTTTCGAGCTAATCTCCTTCGAAAGAATGGCACCTCTGGTTTGCCCGGTGCCGGGAAAGGGGGTACAGCAAGTGCCGGGTAGTAGGCACCCCTTCACACTTTGCACCCTCTTCGTCGTGAAACAAGTACAAGAGTACTTAAAAGAGTCGTATCTTCAGTATTATTGTCATCCATCATAGCATTTAAATATCGCATTCCTATGGCTCGGTTTTCGAACTAATCTCCTTCGAAAGAATGCGGGGTCTGACAAAAAGCTTGAATTCAGAAAACAGGCTCTTGTTAGACTTCTTTTTTTGCGAATTCTGTGTTAGCCGGAGATGTTTGTGAGCGGAAACATTTTGGACGCGGACGTCCTTACACGGGACACCTTTTTTCATGGTATAAATTTTCCGGGGACGTTCTGGACGCTGTCTTAAAGGCACAGAAAACTTGACTACGCAGCTAGACCTAGGGGGCTTAGATAAAGATACAGGGACTTATTGTCTACAGGACACCCCTTCTTTGTTATCTCGAACCCCCTCCTTAGTGTTTCCAGGCTAGCTGGCAGGCCCTTGTCATTAATGCACTGTAAATATGCACCTATGCACTGTAAACGTTCGCCTTTGGTCGTGTTGACTAACACATCTGGATAGTAGTCAAGAGGTCGTGCGTTCGATTCCTACTCCCGGCACACAAACCTTTTGCTTTTTTTTCTACCAGCTCAAAAGTCGAATTCTCGGAAACTGCCCGGAAACTGCAATGGTCGTAACGAGAATTTTTCTTACTCTCAATATCGACTCAGGGTACATTCTTGATATGTCAGCTAGCTCCCCGAGTCAAGTTTGAGTCAAGTTTTCTGTTCCTTTAAAGGACCTGTCTTACCTATAATACTAATGCAACCTACTTCCATAATCACTCCATATATTTCTAAACCCGGAGACCCCAGTTTCGTACGGTACATTCTAACCCCTCTAACAAAACCACGCTGATTTTCTCACTTGCCGTGTTCTGTTACCTTCGATGTGTATCAAGCTGTCGACGGTTCTCTGCGAGAAGTTTTCCATCAGAAACCGGTTATGTAAATTATTTCCCTGTTTTCGCTACAAGTCAACGGGTCTCGGAAAAGGCTTAAAACAGCCAAAACCGTGGGTTATTTGTTGAAAGCACAGCATAGTTTTAAATTATTCAAATATTTTACAATACCGTAAGTAGAAGAGTAAAATAGTGGGAGGGGTCCTTTAAGTGTTGGTAATTTCTTTTATTAAATTGTGGTTAAATTGGCGCGCATCCTTGTGATAAATGCTATGACGGGTGCCGATAATGTTGAATATACGTTAAGTACTCTTGTACTTGTTTCATGATCAAGTGAAGGGGTGCCTACTCCCCTGCACCTGCTGTACCCCCTTAAATCGGTATAAATCGTCTATTCGTTAAGAACCTTGCACACGGCGTGTGCCGACTAACTGATTCCGACGTCAACACTTCAGTATATATAAAACAAAAAAAGGCAAGCTTATATTTATTCGAACAATGTTTACAACGGATGCGTCAGCTACGATTCTTCATCAGCGATATTTCGGCCCTTCGTTGCAAGGGTCCTCGTCAGGCTGTCAATGCTCTGGGTCAACGTCGGGGAAGGAAACAAACCTGTAATTATTTAATTATTCGAAATATCGCTGATAAAGAATCGTAGCTGACGCATCCGTTGTGAACATTGTTTGAATAAATGTTTCAAAGTCAGCTTGGGCTCAAAGAATATTCAGGCAAGCGTAACTGCCGAGTCAACTGCTATTTCGGTTTGCATCGAAACAACAGAGAAAAAAAGAAGAAAAACACTATACTAAACTGTCAAAAAAACCTTTCCCGGAACCGGCTGGCACCGGCCAAAACCAGAGGTGCCATCCATAAGTTAGGTGATTCCCGCTTCTAAAACTGCTGATTTTAATGTTCTAACACGTGGTAACCGGTGCCGGCCCCGGTTATTTGCTGTACCGTAAAAGTGAGAGTGGGCAACCCGTCGTGATTAAGCTCCGTGGCCCTTTGCAGCATCTACCAAGTGACGACATGCCTCCTTCCACCTATCGCGTTCCTGTGTAGCTGGTTCGGAGGCTAGCAATTCAGTCATTCAGTGTCCCGACGTCTCCCGTAATTCCTAAAGCCTTCAATGGGTCCGAGGCAGCGTTGCCACATGCTGCACGATAGCCTGAATTGTCACTCTGTTTTGTTTTTGTCACTCTTGTCCTATGTAGGAGATAAAAATCCCTCTATTTCAGAAAATGACCAAATGTGTCATGTTTGCAGCAGGGATTCCGACCAGAAGTGACTATTTCAAGCTTTTTTTATGAAAGTAAAATTAAAATGTGTCATTTTATTTGTCGTGTCGATTTCGATTTCGACCAAAAGTGAACATTTCATGAAAAGAAATTTCACTCCCAGTCCACTCTGTGTTTTGGGCCAAAAGTTACTATCTAAATATTTTTGACGTGGCACCCTGGTCCGAGGTCCGCCTTGACCGTTAGAAGCAACGTCTGACGTTGGCCTCCTGTTCGCTTCTTCCACCCAGGGAGGAGGTTTGACTGTAGGCATCGTTTAGACCGAGCATCTCCAGTGCTTATCTGTCAACACTTAAAGGACACCTGAATGAAGAGTACCAAGTATCATCCCTATCTGTATGGCTTCCGTTAACATTGCCTGCAGAAAATCCAATCCAAATACGAAATAGTGTTTCGAAGCTATGATTTTTGCTCCATTTTGCATCTGTCCTTATTTCAGTACCGAACAATTTTAGAAATGCATAAATGTCTCCAATCAACCCTCCTTCTGGAATATTTTTTAACCAGTTAAGCCCAAACGATCTCTAGAAGAAATTCCAGTACGATCCGGCCAGCGCTGTACAAGATTTGAATGAATTGCGCTTTTTGTCTTGGAGTCTGCATGTGCAAACCTCCAGAAACGAACACCCCTATTTTGAAAACGTCACGCTCAGGAGAAGAATGCTCTTCGTGGCCATGTCTGTAAATGCATTTTCCATGGTGTGTTCAAGTATGGTTTCATTGTTCAGATGTCCTTTAAAAGAGTCATAAAATACATAGTCTTGACCTCCATCGTAATACTGAACACAAGGATATGCATCCATTCAACACATGGGAACGCATCCATTCTATTCCATCAAAGTTTTGACAGTGTAGGGCGCGTTTTGGGAGGAAAAGTATAGCAAACAGTCAGTCCTACTGAAAGCGGGCCGCAAAAAATGGTCTTTCTACCACACACACAATGCTAACCATCCCTACTGTCACTATGAATGTTCCAAACCACTAAAACACCGTAAAACAATGAGCAAATAAAAAAAAACCACCAAATTTCCTAGGTTTGAAATAACTCTTTCTGGACTAAATCTCAGCCGATTATCCCGGACAGCTGTTATGGCACGTAGGGAGCCAAGGGTCAAAATAATAATCTAATGCTCCAACTGTTTATTTCAAATACAAATAAATTATAAAACCAAGACCAGTGTGGTACCTCTGAAGACATACAAAAATTATCAGTTAGGTCTTATAATTCGTTGCTAATCAATCCTGGAAAATTCCGCCATCTAGAAAAGAAGACGTTGTGCGTGGTTTTTTTCTCGAGCCAAAACAGCAACTCGGCAATCGAGTTAAAATTTAAACAAACCCGTGGCATGCGATCCCTCAGAGAAGGTAAACTGAATGTTTGGATTAGGTCTTTAAGCTCTCGACGACCAGAGCAACATAACACTAGGAGTAGCGCCAAGACTTGAACAAAGTGACACATACTCGAATAGCAGCGACACTAGCACCACTAGCGATAGAGAACGTTCCTGTTCAAACGCAATCAGTCGTGCACCAGCGCTGGCTCTGATAACTCCATATCCTGAACAAAAAAAAAGATGAAATCTCCCCAGTTTCCTCGATGTGTGCAGACCGCATCTTAGCTGTACCAGAAATTTTCGAAACACCCAAGTTTCGCACGAGCGTAGTGGGTGGCGCTACGAGTAAGGCCCGTTTCCGGTGGATGGGAAGCATACGTCTTGGCGCTACTCCCTAATATTATTTTACTCTATCGACGAATACGCGAGTGAATTACACATGCTTTGACCCCTGCTACATGCAATGCAATGAAGAAAACTTCCTTATGACTTTAAAAAACCCCAAATGAAGCTCACATTCCTTCGAAAGTCCACCAGCCAGAGCTTACAATTAAAACCTATTCCCATCCCCTACTTAAGGTCTACGTAAATATCGATGATTTAGCCTATGACCTCCTCGCATACCATCCTTTCATCTTCATAATGCCGCCCTGGACGATACACATGTATGTACAAGATTGTAACTTTGATACCTTTAACCGCTCATATGACGACCGGTCTTTTCAGATACCTGTTATAATTGGTTAATTTGAAAATTAGAGGTAGCGCCACTCCGGCAGTCGGCCACGAAATCTAATGCTCTCGCCTCAAAAGAAAGAGCATAAAATACAAATGTAGAATTATTGGTGATTATCCTTTGGCCCAAACAGACTGAACATGGCTTGCCGTTTGCCGCTCGGCATTTGCGGTATTTACCGAGGAGAAAAGAAAACAACACTTACCAGAGATTCCCAAACGACTGGTCGAAAGGAATGGGTAAAAGGAAATATGTTTCTGCCACACCCTTGCCAGTCTTTTGATGGAATACTGATGTGAAATTTATTCAGTTTTATAAGATCTTTTGTCCCCACATTTCCAGATTGGGTGATTCAACGTGTTCCTTGGTTTCCATTTCTTACCGAATTTGTTAATCCTCTTGATGACTAACTCTCCTTGCCGATGCAAAATCGCCGTGCACCTAGCGGAAGAGCCGAAAGTGGCACCAAAGCTGTCGCCAGCGATCGCCATGATTGACTGACACAGGATTGGAGTTGAGTGTTTGAGTCGTTAGTGAGGCGTTTTCTCGTTCTTCCTGAGGATCACTGGCGTGTTTTGGACTTAGTCGTTTTGAGTATACATCCAACTTCATGAGAGAGTAACTACAAAATTGAAAACAAACCAATCAGAAAACACAACTTTCCAAACATGTGGGTTCTGACCAAGGACGTCTCAAGGGAGTAGGGGCTTCACCCCCCCCCCCCCCGCTACCTTTACTTATCCACGGACACGACTGGGCGCTGTCAGAATAGTTCGAAGCAGAGAAGTATAAGAGAAAGGAAAATATTAGTTCAAGTTCAAGTTCAAGTTTTATTTTTCAACATTCACAAATAAAGAAGTAAAAAACACACTTTCGCGCAAATAAAACGCAACGCAAGAATAGGCCCAAGTTCTATTCTTGCGTCGCGTCGACGCATACGCATCAGATTTTGCGTCGACGCATACGCATCAGATTTTGCGTCGACGCATACGCATCAGATTTTTCAGTGAAAAAAGGAAATTTCCGAAGACAAATTGGAGGAAACCTACTAACGATGAAGAAAACCTCAGTAATAATTAAAGAAACGACGATTCAGCATAAGAAACCGAGAAAGGAAATCGTAAATACACATCGAGCATGAAAGCTTGTCGCGCAGGTGTGAAAGATATGCTACGACCTGTCCGCAGCGAAAGATAAACGCATACGCAGCGCATCGCAACGACGCGTCAATGTGAAAGCGGCTTTACCCTTTCGGAAGTTTCGACGTCCGTCGACGTCCCTACCAAATATCGTCGAAAAATTGGGACCAACGAACGTATGGTGTTATACACTGTTTCCTGACTGAGGATTTACAAAAAAAAAGTGTTCTGATGTATCTTATTTGCTTTCCTTTATATACGGCGCTTTCGATAAATGGAGGGCCACAAGTAAATGACTTCCTTACTCACTCTACACTGTAAAAAGTTTCTCCGAGTAAGGATTAAAGTTAACTGCAGTATTTGCTATTGGGATTAATTTCTACTGGGACAAGGTTAATCCCAGTAGTAAATTCTGCAATATTTGTTTACAGTCTACTGAAAAGGTAGCCGGTGTCCAAGATCTAGGTGATCTCGTGCCGTCAAACCGCAAAGATTAAATCTAATTGGTACATGACAGCCGACGGTCATCGGTGATTACCGACAAAAAACTGATCATATATCCCGCATTACGAAACCGATCAATCAAACAGCTTGCAGGACCGGTCCGGAAATTCGTATTTACGTAAGGTGATAGCATTTCTTAAGACGTCTTATACGAAGGCAGCTGTCCGCATAAATCAGCAGGATCAAAAGGTTCTCCCCTCCAAGAACGGGTTTTTAAATGGTTCTTGTGCTTCCTACCGTTGAATAAAATCCCCTCAAAGGCAGCTGGAAAAATTTATGTAGTACGTTATGTCCCAAGCCTGTGGTTGACGATTCGAAGTAAGGGGCTTCACATTCCCAAAGAAAGTGTAGCTTGGTAGTCCAGTAACCAGTTGGTAATCAACTCCCTAAGCGAAGATACGGTATCTCTTGCTGCGGAATAAACTAAGTAAAGGTATTAAAGGACCCCTCTTGCTTATTCTGCCCTTTATAGTATACTTAGCTCCCATATGGAATTATAAGCTTCTAAAATCCCCACCTTTCTCTACTGTTTCGTTTCGGAACTACGAATTTTTAGGGCTTTTTCGGTCTTGCCGAGTTTTCCCGTCACCCAACGAAAAGTTTGCAGGAATCTTCAAAGTCCACTGACAACTCTTTCACATACAAGGATGGGAGAATCTTCTGTTTATTACTTCTTTTATTTGCTTAGTTTTCCCACTTTTTAACCAAGGCACGTTCAGTTTTCAAATGTGTTGCCCCCAGCCGCCGCGTCGGAGAGCAGGAAAGCTGGATGTAGTCGACAATCGCCAATAACAGAATCGCTAGTTTCAGATGGAAATTAATGGTATTTTCGAAAACATTTTTTCTGATCCATTTCATAGGGAAAAGATCATTTCTAGTAAGAGTTGTGCTTTAAGGAAATAGGTAATTTTAACCAGTTCAAGTCTGATTTACGTATGGAGTTGCTTGGCAGGCTTACCTTCGAAACTGACTAAATAAATTTTTCTGAGGTTGTTTTTCTGTAATATTTATATAATTTTCGTTTGTTATGTTTTGCTGTTTGGGGGTCACGTCGGTCAGGTAATGTTTTTTGTTAATGTTTTTTTTTTTTTTTTTTTATCGGTACATGGTCTCATTCTCCATACTCTCTCTTCTCTTCTTTTTTTCTTATAAGTTAGCACAGCCTTGCAAGCACCGCTTTTGTTGTGCTATTGAAAACAAATAATGTTTATTTTCAATAAAACTGTTCTACTACTACTACTACTAGCAAGACTGTCCAAGAATTCCAAGTCTCCCTTGACAAGGAGTACAGTAAAAACGAATGGAGGCTGGAATGCGGTGCCCTGGAGTCCCAGATCAGAGCATAAGGTCACGCGGATCACCCCAACCGAACACCGGACAAAATTTCCAAATTCATCCACACGGCAATTTCCGAAGAAATGCTGAGCAATACTACAGGTATTTTTAAGGTAGAGAAGTAGAGGACTCTTTGAATAGTTGCTTAAAGCAGTGGTTCCCAACCTTTTCCGTACCGCGTACCCAAATCAAGGATCGAAAAGATAGCGTACCCCCTTTTTCAGAACGTGAAAAAGACGATATTTATTATCATAAATGAAAAGGCGTAGAAGTATATGCAAAATCAATTAGGCTGCTTTGTGGCTAAAATTTTGTCGAACCTCGGCTTGACGTCATTAACGGCGATATTTTTTAGAGTCAGCATGTTTCACTGTTTGGTTTTGATGTTCTCCGTGCTTTCATCAAGCTGCATCGAAAACTTTTTCGTTGGCTCAATTCGAAACCTGACTGTCAATATCACTTGCAATGTCTTCGATTCTTCTTGAAACAATATTGTTTGACAAAGGAACAGACTTTACGGCAGTAGGCTAGCTGTTTTGGAATCAACATTATTTCACTGACTATCACTAGGGCTTGTTATCAGAGGCGGCACGCACAGGTTGACAACACCCCTCCCCCGGAAAGGTCGGCCAGACGATTAAAAAAAAAGAGTCTGAGAAAAGCGCAACGAGTTTTCGTAAAAGCAGTTATTTAAAAAAAAAAACAGTCGGTAAAAATGACCTGTCGGTCAGTAAAAATACCTTGCCCCTTAAGATACATTTTGGCTGGTGATACTCTGCTGTAATATTAGGCTTTCGGCAATCATAAATGAGTGAGAGGAGATTTTGATGCTACAGACTAAATCAATTTTGGTTCCTTCGCGTACCCCTTGCAAGGGTCTCACGTACCCCTTGGGGTACACGTACCACCGGTTGGGAACCACTGGCTTAAAGGATACCTCGCACTATATAATGTTATACTAAGATGTTCTAAAACAGTTGACTACTTTAAAACTTGGCTCGAGACTTGGCTATGCTTACAGAAAATTACACAAGGCTTCGGCTGTGTCTTTGCATGTCCCTTCCCCTTGATGACGAACGTTGCAAAATTTGAAGAACCGGTCTTAGGACCAACAAGAACTGAAGACTTTCTAAGACCTAAGAGAGTACGAGTTTCGACTTTCCATCCAACCTGAATCACTGGAAATAGCAAAATATCAAACTCCATCAGTTTTTTCTTCTTTTTTTTCATGCCAAATTCCGCCTCTTCTACAGAGAGTACTCAACTGAACTGCGGACATTACATTACATCCCCAATGTAATGTCTCATAAATCTTTGGCTCACTGTTCGGGGTGAGGGGCTTCACATTCAAATCGAACCTGTACAGTAGAAATGAAAACGTCAAATACACTCCCGAAAGTGACCACTTTGATTATTTTTTATGGCAAATCGCAGCCGCTCTCGAACAGTAGCCTATTGAACCAGGTATTTGCTTTTTTGGGAGTAGCAAATTTGTCGAGAAGTTGGAACCCATTTGTTGCAGATGGTTTCTTTTCGTACTGTGACTGACTGATTAGTTGCCCATCAAACTAAAACCTTTAATTTCCGGTTCCTTTTAAAACCGAAAAAGAACATTTAAAAAAGAACATTTAAAAACAAACAACCTCGCAACCAGGATCTACATAATCCCAATATTCACCAACAAAAAACTTCCTCGTCTTCAATTTTCCAGAGTCACCCTCCTCAAACTAAACTATTACTTAATACTTCGTTTATGTCGTGTACATTTTTGCATTATACTTTGCATCCTTCGTTGTTTGGGGACCCCTTGCATCCTCTCTGCTAAACGGCTTGGATTTCACGCTAGAATGGATAACACGATCAAGCAGTAAAAAACTAAGAAAGGGAGCTCCAAAAAGGGGTATAGGACAGATGTGCGAATTCACAGGCTCATGGTCTCACCAAATATACCATGAACTAACCACGGAGACATACATCCAGGGGATTCGACTGCATTAGATCTTGGTATGAAAGGGTATTTTGTCGAAGAAGCTGTGGAATATAGACTTACAGCAGTTGGACAACTTATACAGAATTACATCAATAACCTTAAGCATCAATGGGAGAGCATTCTTCTACAATAGGATAGTTTTGTAGATAGGATAACGTTGTCGTAGTCTCGATGTTTGTCTGGCCTCCTCTTGTTATAGTGTTTCCTTCCTCTTTTCTTTCTTTATTCCTACTCCGTCATTTGATGGGTGAAAAATAAAATTAATGTTATTATAGAACGGAAGCAACTTCTAGCGCTGGAGAATAGAGAAAAAATTCTGGAAGCTCCATTAAACAACACCAAACTTCTAACGACTTAAAGCACACCTCGCACTATTTACTGTTAATGTTCCACTTTTCTAAAAATAGTTTAATACTTTAAAACCCCAAAAATAAAATTATCCGCGGCTTGTTTTAAGCCTATTTCCAAGCCCATTGACTTCTGCAAAAGCAGGGACAAATTAATATACCAAGTTTTTGGGGTCAGTGAACTTCTCCTAAACCATCGTCGGGAGCATTTGATGCATGAAAAATAGGGAAACAAGGCAAGGGTGAAAATCATTCGAGTTGTCACTGGGAGGTTAGAACATACACTGTAAACAAAATCTTGCAGTACTTGCTACTGGGATTAATCTTGTCTCTAATGAGATAAGATTATTTCTTATTCGGATTATTCTTATCCCAGTAGAGATAAGATTAATCCCAGTAGCAAACACTGCAGTTAACTTTAATCCTTACTCGGAGAAACTTTTTACAGGGTACCATATTAAATTCGGGACTCCGGTTATGTGAATGGATGGGGCAATTACAAAAGTAAGTTACATTGGCATTTTAGATAAGACGGGTCCTTTAAAGGCGATCTCAAAATGTGCTGTTCCTGCTTCAGACAAACTTCCTGATGTCTGTAACTTTTCCTTCCACGCAAGTGTTATGACAAAACTGCACATACATTCACTCTTTCAGTTGTAGATTCACCTCACTTCGTTCATTCTTTCAGGGACAAATTTGGTTAACGTACGAAATAGAGACTTGAGAATGACCCGTGACCAGGTCCGTACCCAGGAAATTATTCCGGGGGGGGGGGGGTCTGCCCACGGGTAGGACCTAGTAAACCTAGTAAATACCAGAAGTACAAAAAAAACATAGATTAGACGCTGAAGCCTAGAAACAACGATTATTCTTGTACGTTTCGGAGGGGGTTCGCCCCCCCCCCCTGGATACGGCCCTGCCCATAACCCATAATCCCTTTCACTAAACGCTCCATACGTGCGTTTTTTTCGGATGGAGTTTCTGTGTAACTGTAGTTGAACGTACTTTTGTTTTATAGTTCTCAAATTACAGTATCTGGAATGGACAAATAAAAAGGTACGAAGCAAACTTTTGAACGAACTAAGAAAACAAGAGTGAAACTCCGCAGAAAGTAAATCCAGCAAAACGTGACCATAAGAAATATATATATATAAGAAATACCGCATTCTTTATCTCCAGTAGTTTGATTGGACTTTGATTCAAACTAGCGCTTGTATTGTAGAAAGCGCATTGTAGAAAGTAAACCAAGACTTCAATTTACTTTGATTCCAATTTGCGTTTCTTCATTTCACTTTGACACGACTTGCAGGTTGTGGGCCTGTTTGCGTATATAAATTTGTAAAATTTACCTGAACTTGATGCTTTTTAGGGAATCTACCGGATTATTGCTCAGGGAACCTACCGGAATTTTGCTCAAGGAATCTAGCGGAATTTTGCTCAGGGAATCTACTGAAATCCTGCTCAAGGAATCTGCCGGAACTTGTCTTGGGGTATTTACTGGAGGCTGGACCAGGGAATCTACCGGAATTTGCTCCACAGAACCTCCCGGAATTTGTCTCAGGGATTTTGGAATCTACCGGAATTTTGCTCAGGGAATCTACCGAAATCATGCTCAAGGAATCTACCGAATTCTACCCCCTATTCTACTACCTACCGGAATTTATGCCCCTACACACACACACCCGTCTGTCACCAGCTCTTTCGAGGTACTAGCTGTCCACAAACTGTCTTTACCGTCAGGAAATCAACTTGAAGAATAGCGGCGTAGTCTATTACTTTAGTTGGTTTTGACCAGCATGGTTTGCCTGACCCCCAAGTAGTTAGCCAGAGCGATAAGAATCAAGTGTAACTGAAAAGCCAACTTAATTTTGTATCATTTAACTAAATACACTGCATTTTTTGGATTGTGTTAAAGGACCTGTCTTACCTATAAATTACAATACTAACGTAACCTATTTCCGTAATCCCTCCATATATTTCTGAACCCGGAGACCCCAATCTCGTACGGTACATTCTAACCCCTATAACAAAGCGACGCTGATTTTTCTCACTTGCCGTCTTTTGCTACCTTCGATGTGTATCACGCTGTCGACGGTTGTCTGCGAGAAGTTTTTCCATCAGAAAAACCGGTTATGTAGATTGTTTCCATGTTTTCGCTATAAGTCAACGGGTCTCTGAAAAGGCTTAAAACTGCCAACACCGTGGGTTATTTGTTGAAAGCACAGCCTAGTTTTAAAGTATTCAAATATTTTAAAATACTGTAAGTTGAAGAGTAAATACTGCGAGAGGTCCTTTAAGGGATTTTTTTTTTATTTTTCACTATTTGCTTTAGAATAACGTTCAGAATATCTACGGTCGTCCTCACAACGCAAATTTCTACTATGATGAAGAAAAATTGAATCTCAATACATGCGAAGCGTTTCAGTGGCCAGTGATCAGCTTACGGAAGGTAGCTCACTGCGTGAACGCTTATTTTTCGTAAATTGTTTTCGTCAAGCATACAGCACAGATACAAGCGCATAGACCATACTAATCAGACAAGGAAATTCCACTATTTGAAAAATCGATTATTCGTGAATAGCGGCGCAACGAAGTAACGCATTTTCGCCGGGTTTTCAAGCTTCTTTAAGTGATAAGTGTTGGGTAACTAGATTGTCCTATCTAATCCCTTTTCAGTTAATTTTTAAGAGACCACCTCTAACCATATAAAGCATCTCAATCTTCCAACTAAATCCATTCTGAACCCAGCACTGCCCTCTACAGCTGAATCCTCCATCTTTAAAGCAATCTTCAAGCAGCAGACTTACTTGAGTCAGTTTAAGTAAGCCAGGCGACATCGCTCAGCCGCGAAGAGGCGAAATGGACTACTCGTGATCCAACGCCATACCGAAAGAAGAAGAAGCAGAAGAAGATTCATGTGCGCGCTGGGGTAGAGCCGACAGAACCCAGCTTGGTCCCGTTGCCACTTCGAAAAATTAATACCTTCGAACCTTCAGCTTTGGGTCTGGCTTGCGACTCAGTCCAAAGGGCAAAAAGTGGACTGTAGTACTAGTACGTACTACCAGGGACCCATAAATTTCCTGTAATGACTCGCCATTCAGGGGGCTTGTCATTTCCTATGCTTCTATGTTGCTATGTTGCCCGAGCCTCACCTAGTTTCCAAAAATTCCGCTTGGGTCGAATCGGCGTTCTTGCTCAGATAGACAAAATTTGTTGGGACTATTCAGCATGCCACCAGGTACCTCAGCTAGGACAAAAGATCCAGGATACTCTTCCATTACAGAGAAATATTCCTAATAAAGCACAACAGCTGCGAAAAATCTTGTCTATCTGGATAGTCGGGTATTTTATCCCCGTGGGTATTTCTCGAACTATCTGACGCTCGGTCAAGAGCGCATCAAAAATCTCTTATTGACAAACCCCTGAATGGCGAGTCATTGTAGGAAATTTATGGGTCCCTGGTACTACGTACTATACTAGTAAGTACACTCAACAGGAATCACGAACAGAAATGGTTAGTAACAATAGATGCACTTTCGCACCCTTGAGAAAATTTTTGTTTTGTCAATTTTTCTATTTGTCACCCAAAGAAGATAGACTGGCTAGTTAACGAGGCAACGTAAATCTAGTCGGGTTTGGGTCTGGCTTGATGTCAATCCCTTTCCACCTTTGTTTCTTCTGACTACTTGTGACGTAGTGGGATTATGTGGTCGTACAGCACAGCACCGTTGCTTTCCGTATCGGGACTCGGGGGGTAGCGGGTCCGTGCTCTGCTGCAGGATTTAGTCTGCCAGAATGTGAGACTAAGTGCTACCGCCATCTAGCCTCAACATCTAGCAGCACTGAAGACCCAAGCGCCATGATTACTGCTCACCTGTGATTGGTCCAGGAAGGAATCTCAGTGGTTGATGATCATGTGTCGTCAGCGATCATGATATGATCATACAAGCAAATGGTGTGGGCAGACGAAACGCCGTGAAATATGATCTATTAGCACTCATTATGCTTTGATGATTATGCAGTAGACTGTAAAGATTATTACGGTTGCAGCGTCGTGAATTCGAAGGTCTTGACTGCAAGTAATGACTATGTTGGAAAAATGCAAATTTTACTGTTGCTTCAAGGTGGCCCTTAATTGCCCGCTCCGTAGGCCGAGGACGGAAGTAATGTTGTATGTTGTCTTTTTTTACGGTGTCAGGTGGGATGTTCAGTAATTGCAACGAGATATCAAATCGGCGAGTAGAAGCAAGGATAAACAACTACCTGAGTCGTCAACCTACGGACAAATGCCCGATCTTGAAGTACTACGCTGGGCACTAGTTATTACCAAGAACGTATAAATACTTGCAATAGAACCTTCGTATTTCGCGTATGCACCGGCTACGAATTTCCGCCAAAACTGAGCGGAAGCGGAGTTAATATGGAGCCTTTTGTGTTCCCTGTTAACGTGCCGAATATGTAAAAATACAATCTCACGCAGTTGGTGCCAATTTAAACTAAAACTAAGAAATTTCTTGTATCACGATAGCAAGAACGTCGATTAGTTTTTAGCGTAACACTTCTCGGATTTGAGGCTAAACATCCCTCTAGATTTAGGCGGTAATTCGTTTCGTATGAGGGCTAACTTGAAGTAACATTTGGGTATACTCTATAATAATAATAATAATAATTGTATTGAAAAAAGCCCGAGGGCCATAATATGACTAAGTCCAAAACACGCCAGTGATCCTCAGGAAGAACGAGAAAACGTCGCACTAACGACTCAAACTCAACAACTCAAATCCTGTGTCAACCAATCACGGTGGTCGTTGAGGAAAGCTGTGGTCCCGCTTCCGGCTCTTCCGCTAGGGACATGGCGATTTTGCATCGGCAAGGAGAGTTAGTCATCAAGAGTATTCGCCTCTCTTCAGCTGGCGACAAATTCGAAAGCGATGCCTAATGGGACTAGATGGTGATTCTGACAGAGCTGATGGACACGGACCTGGCCTTTTCGTGGACTGAGGACTCGTCTCGGTATCGTCGGTTATGGAGCAGAGCTCGAACTCTGCCCGCCAGAAAATCCGGTCAGAGTCCGAGTAAGCGTCTCCGCTCCTTAGATTTAAAATCACGCGGACGTCTCCAGCAAGAGCTTAGTAAACGATGGTTATGTAGGAACTTTTTTAAGTAGGATTAAACCAATTAATTCCTTGAAGGATTAAGGACTATTCCGACCGTGTTCCAACCTACTTACCGTAGTTACTACGCATGACGTACGAATTCTGGCTTTTTGCCGTCAAGGCTGGAACGATTTTTCTATTTTCCAGCAGAATATCATGCCACGGGCGAATTCGACCAATCACGTTACAGAGGTGCGTAGTTACCACGCTTACTACGCTCCCGAGCATGGTAAGAAAATAGTTACGATTAGTTACTATTTCGAGAAGGTTGGAACAGTCAGCGTAGTAACTTTTCGTGAGGTTGGAACGGAAATGGTAACTATTAGTTACTATTGTTAGAAGGGTGGAACAAGCTCTCTATTTATTTCTTTAAAAAAAATGTTGCATGACTTGGAGCGTGTTCCACCCTCGTACCAATAGTAACTATTAGTTACTAAATCCGTTCCAACCTCACGAAAAGTTACTACGCTGACCGTTCCACTCTTCTTGAAATTGTAACTAATAGTAACTATTTGCTTACCACGCTCTATTCTGATGATGTCATTGACTTACGCAGTTGTCCCAGGGACACTGACAACAATCGCACAACAGATTTAATGTACATCCTTTGCGTCAGTTGCAAGATATTATATTATGATTGATGTTGGTTGGAAAAAAGTCAGAGATTTTTTGTTTGTACAATATCGGTTGCAAAGTAAACACAATTAGTTTGCGCTTATTCCTGCTGCTGTATCCGCCAATTTTTGGTGATGATAGTGCAGATATGTCTAAGTTGTGCCGGATGTCTTTTGCAAAACGTCATGGTCACTTTCTACCAAATGATATCATTGAATCAATGTGCCAGCTTTGTGTTTTTACTACGTCAGTCTTTAAAATACGTCTTAAATCTAGCAGTATGACGTCTAGCCGTATTCTATAACGGGATACTTCGAGAGAGTCAAATATGTAGTTTGTCCTATAGCTGACTATATAGTGAGTTTGTACAATAGTTGTGTTTTTGCAGATACCATGGTATCAGTTACCACGGTAACTGGATCTGCAATTAGTCGTTTTTGCAGTTATCGTGGTATCTGATACACGGATGCTCTGAAAAAACTACTATTGCCGAAATTGCAATTCTCGAAGTCAATCCCAAAGAAAAACTGATATCCAGTTACATCACTAAGCTATCTGCCAAACTTCTTTCTGGCCAATTTGACAAAATTTGATGAACGTGAGATGATTTTTCAGATACCATGATCAGTTACCACGCTCGGGCCGTGGTATCTGAATATCAGGTTTCACGATAACTGGCCAGATACCACGATAACTGCAAAAACGCTTTTTGACCGTGGTATCAGATACCACGATAACTGCAAAAACGACTTTAGACCATGGTATCAGATACCATGATGTCTGCAAAAACACAACTAATATAGTCAATGAACAAGGGCAGAAGTACTCCTCAGGAAGGGTTTGAACCCACGACCGTTGGCTTCTAAGGCCACTGAGCTACAGAGGGGCTTGTGACTACATTTCGCAGCTACCGTAGTCAGACGGAAGCGGGCTATGGGAACAGGGATCCCTTGGAAGGCAAATTCGTCGAAGCAGTTCACATCCCCATATCACGGGATAGCATCGCGGCTTGTCCCTTACTCTAAAGTGAACTTTAGTGTGTTTAAGTGTTATGCGTTCTTTTTCATTGTTTGTACTCCACTATTCTGTCTTTTCAGCGGGTTATAAAAATAAATAAATAAATAAACAAATAATAAGCTCGATTTTTCCATGTTTACGTATTGCTACTGTGAGTTTGTGGGTTGCAGAATAAAAACCCCAGGTTAGAACGAGTAAATAATAATAATAATAATGCTTGTTTACTGAGCCAAAAGACCATACAAGATTTAATACACTTCACTAATAATCTATTACACCTCTACAAATACTATGCTATGTAAACTAAGCTAAACTTTCATTCCTGAGACTAAACCCTTTAGTCACATATTTACAAACATCTACGATGCATTTGGGGTTCGTAGATTTCAGGATACGGGGAAGCGATACCAGCGATAAGAGGAAGTGGTTGAATGAAACCTCGCGGTTTCGCAGGCCTACCGTTTTCCAATTTCTTCAAGTGAGCTTGGTCAATAGAGTTGGTCCTTTCGGTCAATAGTCGATTCTTGAATTTTCCAGACAGGGCCGAATCCCCAGACATTGGTATTTCGACGTCTCGAGAGTGTCCGTTGTAGCTAGCAAGACTTTAGGGTCGAGCAAATTCCTGTTTTTTTTCGAAATATAACTTGTTTGAAAACAATACAAGTATCATCGGAGTAGCAGTTATGAGGTAGTTTAAAGAAAAAGTATTTTGGCTTTGGTAAGGCTAAAGGGTGAGTGCAAAACAGCCAATTTCCAGCCTCCGCGACCTACAAAATGCCCGAACCTTTAAGAAAGATTATACTTTCAATGATAATGTGGATCACGAACGACAAAGACTTCTTCTACAATAGGCTAGCCTCAATTCTCATCCTTATTTCTTTATCCTTTTCTTATCCGCTTCATATTAACTAACGATGTAGTTAGTTATAACAGGGACCCATAAATTTCCTGTAATGACTCGCCATTGCTTGTCAATAAGAGATTTCTGATGCACTCTTGACCGAGCGTCAGATAGTTCGAGAAATACACACGGGAATAGAATACGCGACTATCCTCATAGACAAAATTTTCGCAGCTGTTGTGCTGAACTAGGAATATTTCTCTGTAATAGAAAAGTATCCTGGATCTTTTGTCCTAGCTTAGGTACCTGGTGGCATGCTGAATAGTCCCAACAAATTTTGTCTATCTGAGCAAGAACGCCGATTCGACCCAAGCGGAATTTTTGGAAACTAGGTGAGGCTCGGGCAACATAGCAACACAGAAGCATAGGAAACGACAAGCCCCCTGAATGGCGAGTCATTACATGAAATTTATGGGTCCCTGGTTATAATGATATCCCAGTGTCTTTAATTATTTTGCCAGCATCGTCTTCTCCCCTCTTTTTTTCTTCCTCATTTTACTACTTGTTTGGCGGGTTTAAATAAGTTGTTATTGTTACAAGTTGTGAACTGAAAGACAGACTTGAGACAAAGACTTGAACCCACGACCTTCGGTCAACAAGATTAGAGTAAGTAATCCACTATAATAGTCAGATAGACGCGGGCCATAGGAACAGCGATCCCACTAATTCGTCTAAGCCGTTCACATCCCCATGTCACGGAATTCTGGATCGACTAAAACGAGGCACGGCACGGTACGACATAGTGTAGGAGGCACGAGTACTAAAAAGAGGCGAAAAAACAAAAAGGGCCCTTTCATGCTTCGGAGTGAGGGTCAGGAACAATTTTCTAACGTTACTTCTTTTAGGCTCTGATGTTACAAACTCTCACTTACTTGTCTACTTCCACTACTTGCTACTCTCTTTTTATTACTCGTGCCTCCTGCGCCTAGCCGTGCCGTGCCATGCATCTTTTTAGTCGATCCCACGAAATTGACAAACTTATTTTGGTTATTATTAATATTCCTCTGCCTTGAAAATTAACAAATTTCACGACGAGAAAAGCTGTTTTGCTAGTACTACATCGTGTCTTATTTCACGAGAATTCACACGGTAATGACCATTTCCTCAATGTGTAGATGATGAGACACGAGATCGCAAGATCTTTTGTGCTCGCGTTTCTATTGTGGAAAAGGCCGGCTGAGCGCGAAAACGGAATTCACAGGGGGTCGTCTTCATGGTCGAAGAGACAGCCTGCCCAGTGATCCTGTGCTAAGCAGGATGTTATCCCAGAGGCGAAGGGAACTTGATTTCAGGACGTTTCTGCGAGGGCATGGATACATGTGAGATGCGGCGCTAAATGCATAAAGATTGGCACCCACACTGTCAGAAGTTTCATAACAGATAACACGAGGATGCGCGGTTTCAACAGATAATGCGTAACAGATCACACTTCGGATGTTATCTTTTGTGTTTGAAAACGTTATGCAGGAAATTTGATGCATAACAAGCTTTTCTAGGAAGAGCCAAAAAAGCATCTATTGACTTTATTCCTTATCGTCATGATGTCGGAAAACTCAGCAGATACTTTTCGGCGGTTTTGCGGTTCTTCCTGGGGGTAACGCTTATTATGCATAACATTTTGAAACATAGCAGATAACATCCGAAGTGTTATTGTTCCGCATTATCTGTTGAAACCGCGCATCCTCGTGTTATCTGTTATGAAAATTCTGACAGTACACGGAACGCTATTTTTTTCCGCTTGCGAATTGAGGCACGACGCGGAATAAAATCCAAGCTTAAACGGCACGGCGCAGATTTTGTGGCCTGACGACCTTGATTTTCTTCGCATGTTATACAAAATTCGCCTATAGCGAACGCGAATTTGCGTTCTAGGGGCCCCTGTCTTAGGTCAGCTAAGATTTGTTCCAGCTCTATTTCGGCCCTTCTTGATAAGAGTCCTCTTCCGGCTGTAGCTAGAAGAACGAACCTGCAGTAGAATAAAATAATATTATAGTAACTATAGATTTACTTATATAGTAGTTTATTTATACACTGTAAAAAAAATCTTCCAGTATTTGCTATTGTCTCTATTGAGATAAGATTATCTCTAATTCGGGTTAATCTTATCCCAGTAGAGGTAACATTAATTCCAGTAGTAATTACAGCAGTTTAACTTGAATCCTTGCTCGGAGAAACTTTTTACAGTGTATTTGCCAGAAACCTCAAGTTTTTTGGGAATAGGCATCAGAACGGTATTGACAGATCGTAGAGCACACCGTTTCCTGACACTTTTAGAATAGTATTGAACTATCTCAAATACAATACTCTATTTCTCCCCTACTCCCCCCCCCCCCCTGCTGGATATGGCCTTGAGATATACCCCCAAAAGCACCTATCCCCATGGCTACCATGACGAACCTCGCCGACATAGTTATCTGATCAAAACAATATTTCTCCATGACGCTGCGCGTCTATTCATCATTTGCCACCCTTGCTCAGAGTATGCCCAACCTAAGTTAACTCAAAATTTAACAGAGACTCACATTCACACATAAAATGCTTTAGGTTCTCATCCATACTACCACACATCGGACATGAGTGAAGACCGAACAGATCAACAGACCCCTAGCCCTGTAGAGGATTTATCGTAATAGTATAGTAATATTTAGTGTACTAATATATTCCTCAAAGCTGGCTTTGGTGACCGAACGAACCATAATATTGATCCACAGACATTTCTATGATTTCTTGGCTCTCTTCTTCCCTCTTTATAATTCCCTCTTTCCTAAATTTCCGCTAGATTTTTTTAAGCTTTTCTAAAACATGGAGCTACTATACTTAAGCTAACAGATTCACTGTTGGCTGACAGTCGGCGTGAGAAAAGGGTGACCGAAATGTCATAAAGGAAGAAAACTTTTAAATTTCTTTAAGTAGTGACATTAAAACTACGGAAGTCAATCAACGTTTTTCTTAATCAGTCCGAGACGACTTAGTCCGAGTAAACACTGATTTTCCGGTTGTGTTACCGCTTTGTTTTACGGCTCGAAAAGATGCCGAAAAGAGCACGAATGGTTTGGTCCAGCAGTTTGAAACAATAAAAATCGAAAATCCACCTTTTCCTTCTCAGAGTTTTTCGGTCCGCCACTCCGCACCGAAAACAAAAGACCCGTAATTAATTCCCATGAAACTTTCTATCCGAAACTTTTCGCGGCTCCCTCAAAAATCCCTGAAGTTTTGCCTCTCATTGCCGCAACTTCAATGTATAATGAAGTGGAGGGGAATTCGCCTGTTGATGTTCTGAATGCCGGAGGCGTTCCCTGGGAAATTCCTACTCTTGGCTAGCACTTCATGAAATTTTTCGCGCTTCATTTCCAGCAGCTGGGGCTAATATTTCCCGATTTTATTACATTCCCATTCCAAATTGAGCGTCGGCTCGCGACGCGACATAATCAGATTCCTGACCGCGAGGAATCTGGGATCAGATGGGGAATAATCACGGCTTAAGATGTCCCCCCGGACCAGCCGGCAATCTGGGAGGCGATGATTAAATTTCAAGCGGAAACGGAATGAAATAGATTTCAGTCCCCAGATATTTCCTGAATAAATTTGAGGGCCTTGAGGATGATCCGAAACAGGGCACGTCCGCGAGACGCTTGACGCTATTTGTTCGTCCTTAAAGTTTAACTGAAAAACCAACTTATTTTTGTGTCATTTAATTGAATACACTGAATTATTTGGATTCTGCAAAGGGATTTTTTTTTTCCACTATCTGCTCTAGTTATGACGTTCAGAATATTTGCGGCCGTCCCCACAGCGTAAATTCTCCTATGACGCGGGAAATTTTAATCTCGACACAAACGCGGCTTTTCAGTGGGCAGTGGTGAGATTGGTGAAGATCGCTTAGTGCCTTAACAAAAGAAAAATCATAAGTCTTTCTCATAAGGCATGCAACAAAAATACAAGCGCATAGAGGTACCACAAATCACGCGGAAATTCCACTATTTGAAAATCGATTATTCATGAATAGCGGAACGACGAAGTAATTCATTTTCAGCGGGTCTTCAAGCCAATTTAAGTGAATAAGTGATGGGTAACTAGACTGTCCTATCCCAGCCCGTTTCGGTTAAACTTTAAAGGACAACTAGTGAACACGTTCTGAGTTTGGACGGTGGATCCTCCTGTGCCACCGATACAGTTCCAGTTCATTCTCAAAACCGACACAACGGTCAAGCCGATTTTGGGTTATCGTCCATATTAAATTAATTTGAAATATAAATCTAATGAAAATAAATCAACAACATAAGACACCCAGGACGTCTAGAATATTCTTGACGACTAACTTTTCGTGCCGACGAAGTATCGCCGTGTACCTAGCGAAGAACCAGAAACGTCACCACAAGAAACGTTGATTGCGATTGGTCTACATAGGTCAATTTTGAGGATTTGTTTGGGTGAAGTTTCTTGTTCTTTTCTAGGATCACGGGCATGTTTCTGACCACATAACACGAGGACACCCAAAACGAATCCGAAAACTTCATGCAAGGACTGGAGCAAGATGCAACTTCTTCTCGAACCGGATCGTGAACCTCTGGGACAACCTCAAAGAAGACACTGTTGCTGCTGAATCGACAGAAGCATTCAAACGTCGTTTGGTGTTGAGTGGAGTTACAAACCGTGGAGGTTGACTGGGATGCTCCAGAATCTTCCACGAGATTGTAACCAACAACAGATGCAACAGTCATCACAAGGAGTGATTCAGCAGGATCAATAGTCCTTATTTCACTCCAAGCTGTGATTTAAGGTAATTTAAGGTAGACATGTAGAATTGTAGACTGTAGGTACCAGTATTCTCTCTGACGGGCTGTTGCCACGGCATCCTCCCACACAGACTTGCAGGGGCAAACTTTTGCCCAGGTGCCCCAACGTCGGAAGGGGGCCCCTGGCTAGGGACCGAAGTGGTAATCATTATGTGTAAAAATAATTTGTACTTGTCTATATCATTTCTAAGTCTGTGTTGGTCTATTTTCTAAAGTTAAAGTATGTTCAATAACTGAAAAGATGAAAGAAAAGTTTTTTTTTACTAAATTTCCAAAAACGGGGCCTCGACTGTTCACTGCCTAGGGGCCCTTGATCCGGGCCTGCTTGCGTGTATGTTTGCAAGGTCACTCTGGTACGTGCGACGGATCGTGTTTTGCCAATCTTCCCCGTCGACGTCTTCGTTGCTGCCAATACTCTATATGACTAAGTCCAAAACACGCCGGTGATCCGCAGGAAGAACGAGAAAAACGTCTCACTAACGACTCAAATTCCACAACTCAAATCATGTGTCAACCAATGACGGTGCTCGTTCGGGACAGCTGTGTTGCCGCTTCCGGCTCTTCGACTAGGTACACGGCGTTTTTGCATCGGCAAGGAGAGTTAGTCATCAAGAGAATTCAGGATGGTCTTTGGCAACCTGAATTTGTTCACGCGGAGGACGTTGCCTCAGTATCGCCAGCTTCTGGTCCTGATAACGTCGGTTTTTATTGGTTGTTTTTGTTTTTACGGTTTTGATAGGATACCGTATTTAGAATCCTATTGTATTTAAACTTACTTCGAAAAGATAGCAGAGCTGTGAAATCTTGCCCCTCAAAAATCTGACGCACTACACTGGGAATTCTTTAAAATAGAAATATAATAGGTAGCTTGACTAGTCACATTCTAATTACGTTCTATTCAGAGGTATTCTCTCTGTTTGTCACTTGGTAGCAGAGCAAAATAACACTAGGGAGTAGCGCCAAGACTTGACAAAACTGACACACTAGTCAACTCGCGATATAGAACGTCTCTACTGAAAGTCAGTCAGTCTTTCACCAGCGCCGGCTCCGATAACTTCATGCTCTGAGCATAGCAAAGAAATGATACAGCCGCCATTGTTTTCTTGGTGTGTGCAGACCGCACCTTTGCTTTACTAGAAATCTCCGAACCCGAAAGTTTGTCTCGCTTTAAATGCCGCAAGCGTACTGGGTGGCGCTATGAGTATGGCCCGTTTGCAAAGCATGGAAAGCATAGATATTGGCGCTAATCCCTAGTGTTATTTTGCTCTGCTTGGTAGACTTTCTTTTAACATGGAAAGAAAATTCGCAAACAAGTAGGCTGCTCAACCCGATGAAAATTTTTCGAGAATTAGTCGTAAGGAGTTGTACGAAAAAGTAGCATGCCGTAGTAACTGTTGCCACTGCATGCTACTACTAGCAAACAGGATGCTACTATAGCAAGATTCGATGCTATCGGATACTACTACTTAAGATTAACCCAGTCGGAGGCATGTTAAATCAAAGTATTCCATACTACAACATAACAATACAGGCAATTTTTTTGTACAACTCCCATACAACTACACACTAAAAGAATTTTTCATCGGGAAGGACTAGCCAAGACTCACAAAATGAAAGACCAATACTATCCTCGCCAGTGTCGAGCTGATTCACAGATCTGGCTTTCGCATGCAACTAAAGTCTTTCCGGAAAAAGATAGAAGACACTTGGCTCGGATCTTGAGGTCCAGCCCGAGGCTTCGGTTTATCTTCCGAACATTTTTTTTTGACCAATGTGAAAGGAATGAACATTACCAAATAGGGTCGAATAAAAGTAATCAAAATAAAACGGCAGTCAATGATCGTTACTATCGGCCAGAAATTCTTAATGCCAACTCTTTATAAGTAAGTAAATTTATTTATGACCCGCCATTTTGAAAAAGCGGAGTAAATGAAGAAAATAAATATAACTCATAAACACACAGAAAAAGACACTTAATTTTCAATCTTCGGCCAGCAAGCAGTGGATATTATATGTGATTCGGAGCACAACTTTGATGGATATTACTCTACTGCTTGACCATCCCCCTCACCCCCGCCATCAAATCTCCATAACTCACCACAGCTGCAGCTTAAATAAGGTGATCTGTCATCACCCTTGACCACTCTCCCTTCTTAGGGGGTGGAGGGGGATGTCCAAATTAGCTTCGGAGCATCCCGATTGACTTCTTACATTAGATTCCACGTGCCCACTTTGCGACAATGGGGTTAATGAATAAAACAAGATCACTCAGTCGGTGTCTTGGTCCCCAGACAGTCATCCCAGTGAGCAATGGGTGCCAATACTCTTGATGACTATCTCTCCCTGCCGATGCACAATCTCCGGGTACCTGCGGAAGAAAGGAAGAAACGATGTCACAGCTGCGCTGACTCAGGATTTGAGTCATTGAGTTCGAGTCGCTATGGACACGTTTACTTCTTCTTCCCGAAAATCACTGGCGGGTTTTGGACTTAGTTATATCAGGGACCCATAAATTTCCTGTAATGACTCGTCATTCAGGGGGCTTGTCAATAAGAGATTTCTGATGCGCTCTTGACCGAGCGTCAGATAGTTCGAGAAATACCCACGGGGATAAAATACGCGACTATCCACATAGACAAAATTTTCGCAGCTGTTGTGCTGAACTAGGAATATTTCTCTGTAATGGAAAAGTATCCTGGATCTTTTGTCCTAGATTAGGTACCTGGTGGCATGCTGAATAGTCCCAACAAATTTTGTCTATCTGAGCAAGAACGCCGATTCGACCCAGGCGGAATTTTTTGAAACTAGGTGAGGCTCGGGCAACATAGCAACACAGAAGCATAGGAAATGACAAGCCCCCTGAATGGCGAGTCATTACAGGAAATTTATGGGTCCCTGGTTATATAGAGTATTTGGGGACGGTAAGCTTCTTCAGAAACTGTATGAGTGTATATGAAGTAGGTTGTAGATCTCACCAACATCAAGGGCCCCTAACGCGTTCTTCAAAGCTCAATTGTTCACAGGGACCTTCCACTATTATCCTCATTATCTTTTTGCAAAAATAGTGGTAGAATCTCAATTCTTCCCCTCAAATCCCCATAGTCATAGAACAATAATATCTGTATTGCTCCATTCAGTAGATATTTAAAATAACCTACCTTGCCTTCGGCTCGGATAGGTTATTTCCAAGGACCGTCTCCTCTCGATAATTATTTCCGATATCAACCTCAATGTTAACCTCAACCTCAAGTTAACCTTTCATTCATTTTATTTCATTTACTGGTGTACTACAGCATAAAACACATATATAACCAGAGACAAGATCACCCGATGCTAGCTTGTTGGAAGATCCACTACCTATGCACTAGGCTACATTACGAATAATCCCATTACATAATGGTAAAGCATACTATGTCAAGTATAAATAAACTACACATACATAATAATCCTAACGGCAAAAAGGAAACACGCAAAATACATTAAGTAGAGAGAGAAGAACAAGATCAATTGTTTCGATAGGATCCCAAAAGTCAATATTTTTAAAATTCCTGATACAGACAATCTGGTCTGACAGATTTCCAGAACCCGCAAACTTGCAGTGTAATCGATTAGATAATACTTTTCACTGAAAAGAATATCTGATGATTAGGTTCATTCGTAAACTTCCGTCGACGATTCTAACCAGACTGTCCATCCAAGCAATGCGAGAACAAAGTGTTTCCCGACTCATCATCTCTATTTCCACTTTAACAATCTTCCACCAAGTTTTACTGATGACTTTTTATTTCCATGTATTTTGAAGCTCTCCTTCTCCCCAGCTATGGCGAAAAGACTGATCCATTGACAAAACTGAGAACAGATAGCCTATGGATTCAGCATGCGTTCTTACCCCCAAACCAAAGGTTAACCTGAGAATTAAACTTCAGTTCAAAATTTTTTTCGGGTTTTGCCGAATCGCTTGTCTATGAGAAAATAAACTTCGGATTTCTTACCCCGTATTTTTACTTTCGTATTTTTACCCCTATATCGAACCCTTAATGGACGTCAGATTTTTGTTTTGTTTTACCGAATTTCCAGTTTTGGCCGGGTTCCAGGTGAACTACTTGTCGGGCAAAAAAGTAAAGTTCAAAAACGAATTCAGCTTGTCTCCTTACTCCTATATCGAACCTCTAATCAACTGTAATGGAGCCTTGAAAGTACACCTTGGTTACACAACTTCAGATAAAACTTAAGCTTTTACTAATTTTCCGGCTTCGGCCGGATACCGGGCGAACTACTTGTCCGTCAAGAAAAAAAAATTCAAAACAAATTTAGCATTTTTCCTTACCCCTTTATCGAACCTCTAATCAATTTCAAACGAAACATCGACTTTTAACAATTTTCCGGTTTCTACCGGATTCCGCTCGAATTATTTGTCAGGCTACAAAATAAATTCAGATATGGATTCAGCATGTCTCCTTACCCCTAAACTGACCATTTAGAAAATATTTTGTTTGCCCCTTAGTTTGAGCCCCCTCCCCCACTCCTAAATATAGGATTACAAAGCCCATCTACGAACGTGACCTGTACTTTGATCCAAAAACTCCCTATACCAAGTTTAAATCTCGACTCCTTCGAGACTTATCGCGCTGAAAGTTGGACGGACGGACAAACTTTACGAAGTAATAGGTACCCCGTCACTAACGTTTTGGGATCCCAAAGAAGGGATAAAAACCATACCAGATACTTTTTCATCAGGGTGGTAAAAGGAAAAGAAAGGGAGGAAGAACGAATTGAAGGAAGATTACAGGCTCACTGTAAAAAAAATCTTGCAGTATTTGCTACTGGGATTAATATTGTCTCTACTGAGATAAGATTATTTCTAATTCGGATTAATCTTACCCCAGTAGAGATAAGATTAATACTGCAGTTAACTTCAATCCTTTCTCGGATAAACTTTGTACAGTGTAACCTGATCTAGGAAACAATACTTCTTAACTCAAGTTCGTTATGCACAAAATTACCAAAGGAAACAATCACTCTTGTTGACGCGGTTCGCAGGATGCCAAGAAGCTCACGTATTCTAGTTCAGGGCCACCCTGCGATTTAGTTCCGATTAATTCCGCACGATCATCACCATCATCAACGTTTCACTAAAACTATCTTAGAATTTGTGTTTATATGTTCCTTCAACGGAAAAACCGTGTGAACATCTTTGACGATGAAACTTCTGCATTACCCGTCAATTTGAAAAGTGAAAGCTTCTCTGTTCTGTTTATCAGCTTCTGGAGATATTGTACTACCTCTGTGTGATGGATGATGATAATGTAGCGCGAGATACAAACAGAGACTAACCCGTCTGTAGCTATAAGGCAAAGTTTGGTATTTCTTGTCCATTGCCCGGTATGGTGTTAAAGGGGGGGGGGGACATTTTTTTTCAGATCGAATAAAGTACCGATTAATAAGCTGCTCTATGGAATTCTTTAACTGAAACAGGACCAAATCAGTTTTCTATCTATCCATACAGCTCTCGCGAAAATATAGAAAATTTGTAATGGGGAAGAAGATCGCCGAGAGATTATGAGCGCGTTCCACCCTGCTTACCGTAGTTACTACGCATGACGTCACGAATTCTGGCTTTTTGCCGTAAAGGCTGTAGCGATTTTTCTATTTCCCAGCAGGATATCATGCCACGGGCGGATCCGACTTACGTTACAGAGACGCGTAGTTACCACGTTCCCGAGCATGGTAAGCAAATAGTTACTATTAGTTACTATTTCGAGAAAGTTGGAACGGTCAGCGTAGTAACTTTTTACGAGGTTGGAACGAAAATAGCAACTAATAGTTACTATTGATAGAAGGGTGGAACACCCTCTATGTTAGAGGACTGCCTCTGCGAATAACTGTGTACAATGAATCAATAGAGCCGAAAACATTGCCGAAAAAACAACAACCCCGTTTCACCCAAACAGTTTAGAACTATTAATGATTATTTGCCGGATCCGCTTAGCTGGGACTAAACCTCTGATCGGAACAGCTGTAGGTTCCCTCTCAAATCGAATCAATCTCAGGTCCCCCGCTGGTCACCTGACTTGCCCTAGCCCGACGGGGGACTAGGGCCACCTGCATTCGAGTTCAATCTGGGATAAGCGCGAAGGGTTGGGAATCCTGCTCCCTTGACCGAACCGATTGTCATTAGCAGGAAGCGTTTATGAGCTAAACACGCCATGAACTAAAGAAAAACAAAAGGTTAGTCATACGGATAGGAACGGAAGTCCTAGAATGCCCACCGCACCAATAAATATATTGGTAATTTCCTGTCTTCGTCAATATGAGTTTTAAAGTGTAGTGATTCTGAATTGTCGTTCTCGGATTTGCCCACAATGCTGTCTGTCTATTTATCACATATACTATTTTGGTTTAGGTTTAGTTTGGTTTAGTTTGTTTTGGGAGGCGGGATTTTGGAACGTTTTGTTTTTATTTGTTGGGCGATCTGACCAGGAAGTTCACAATTTTTCTTCCTCTTTTTCTTTTCTTTATTATAGTGCCATGTAGGTTAATTTCTCAAGGGGGGTTGTTAAACCTCTCAACAAGTGTAAACTTCTGGAGGGTGTTGTAGCTAATAGTGTATAGGTGTATATTAACTCATGCATTGATGGTAAAGACGATGAAAGATGGTTATCTTCGAAGTATAAAAACTTCGGGTGTTGCTTATTACACTTACTATGGAGCATTGAGGGAATTGTGATCAAATATAAGTGTTTGGTTATTTTTTATAGCCATAGGTCTTGGGCATTTTGTGCAGTAAATCGTTCAGGTATGATTTTATCTGACGGCCTTAATTACGGTCCCGAGCCAAAAAGTCAGTCCTGGCTGGGAGACAGTTTTAGGCAAAAAAGGTAGAAGAAAAAATCGTTTATTTACATGCAGGAGCTGGAAACCTTTTTCAAACCGAAGAAAGGTTGACTCCGCACCTCGTAGCCCGTAGGTGCATTGATGTGAACTCCAGTGTTGCCACTGCGGTCGCAGAATTCTGTTATTTGCCACAGGTTTTCGACTTCTCCCCAGATTCTCAGTTGTGAAAAATGTGTCACAGGAAATCGCACGTGTGCCAAGCATTTTGGCCAATACTCTTGATGACTATCTCTCCCTGCCGATGCAGAATCTCCGGGTGCCTGCGGAAGAAAACAAGAAGCGGTGTCACAGCTGCCTCGAGCTGCTCCCAAAGATCGCCGTGATTGTTTGACACAGGATTTGAGTCGTTGAGTTTGAGTCGTTACGGACACGTTTACTTCTTCCTAAGGATCTCTGACACTAGAGGTATGCTTCTTTGGATGTTGTTTAGCTTCATATTATGCTATTTTCAGCCATTTACTGTGGTAAAGTCAGCTGTTGGTAGAGCCTGGACATAGCCTATTAGGAAAGAAATAGAAAACCGTGATTTTCGGAGTTTTTTTTTCTTGATCAGCTAGTTATCCCTCTAAGATGATGTGCGAGGGATAAATCTAATTTCGGATATTTCGGTTGCACTTCCGGCAAACCGTCCTCAGCGAAAAGAACAAAACTAGATCATAAGATCCAACCCAATACCAACAGAAAAACGATGCAGAACCAACAAACCATAAAACGACATGTAACTAAAAACCAGAAACCGTTGCGAATTAAAGGACATACAAATGCAAATAAAATAACTAATATTAAAATGTGCGTGTAAAAAAAAACCCCGAAAATAACGGTTTTCTATTTCTTTCGTAATGAATGGTCAGCTTGGCTTCAAACCTCATATAGCCTATTAGTCCTAATCTAATAAGATAAACAACCTCGACCTTATAAAGAGCTCATTTCCGGTACTGTTCCTTCACGATTCGCGATTTTCATCTCTGAACACACTTTTCCCGACCATTCGTCGACGGCAGTAATTACAAAAAATATAATTAGACCTCTCTGGGCAAACAACTTCTCTAAATGCCGACAGACCAGGTGTGCCGTGCGGGGGGCTTTCATTTCTAAGCTCCTAAAAATCTTCACAGAAAGATTACCCCCACTCCCCCCTTAGACCACTCTGCAGAGATTAATCTTGGAGATTGGGTTCTCAAAAGGTACTGAACACAATGGGAGCGGAGGGAATGACATGTTTTGGGAGATTAAAAGGAAGAAAAAAAGAAATTCTAGAGAGGGATATGAAATTAATTGCGCACTAATTACGAGGCTGAGCGAGGGGCAGCTAACTTTCGAAGAGGTTGTGACGGTCAACTTCTGTCGTAAATACCTTTTTAGATTTCATACTGAAGTTGCCTACCGAAAGCGAAAAAATGACTTTTCGCAAAAATCGCGTCGAATGAACTATTCCCTGTCGGGGATACCGGATTCGCACTCGCAAACCGGAATCCACCTATTAAAGGACCCCCACCATGTAACCTACTTCTGTAATTACTCCATTATTTCTTAAACCCGGAGAGCATAATTTTACATGTACCATTATAAATACGCCTTGAAATACGCTAGCGACACCTCACTCACCTCAGTGATATCACACTTGTCGCCTTATACTATTTTCCATGTGTATCATACTCCCGACGAGTGTACGCTTATCATGCTGTTGGTGCGCAATGGTCCATTTATCTTTTCAAGCTCAAAACATGCGTAAAATACGCTCGGATTTTACGCAGTGTGTAATCCCACTATAAACTGGTTATCTGAATTTTTTGCGTTTTGCTAGAAGTCAATTGGTCTCGAAAAAGGCTTAAAACAGCAAAAGCCGTGAATGATTTTTTAAAAGCAGAGACTAGTCTTATACTTTGCAGCTATTTTTGAGGGGTGGTTCCCAAAATCACCGCGATCTTTTTGCCCACTCTCACAATGCCCACTCTCACAATGCCCACGCTCAGAATGCCCACGATTAAAATGCCCACGGTTCAAATGCCTACGATCAAAATGCCCACGACCACGAAATGCCGGCGGCCTAAAATGCCGACAGTCCAAAGTGGTCACAGAGGAGGCTAATATCCAGAAAGCAAAACCAGGAGATCCAAATCCACCAGTCAACTTGCATCACGAAGGTAAGAATGATTCCTTGATTAACAAGAGCTGGAAGCTCATACGGCACTTGCAAGGCTGGGTCGTAGGATGAAAGTAGGAATTCGTCAATTCTTGTCTTGGTTTAATTGCGATCAACTGTAAGCAAAACCCTTGAGATAAGAATGATCATGGGTCCTTAGAAACTATTTTATTTGTGCATTTGGCCGTGATGATGCGCACTTTAAGGGCGCTAGAGATGTAATGAACACTCTTGAAGCACAAATGATGATAAGCTCATTGGAATCATGAAAATGTATATTTTGTTCAAATTATTATTTGTACAGAATTTCACTTGTAAGCAAAACCCTTGAGGCAAAAATGATCATGGGCCCTTGGGGATCATGAATATAAATCGTTTGGCTAAAGTATTTTTTTGACTTTTCGGTTAACAAACCCACTTTAAGGGTGCTAAAAATCAAGTTTTGAGCAAAACCCTTAAGTTAAAACTTTGTTTAAGTTTTTGTTTGTACTTTGTGGTTAGGATTAGTACTTTAAGTACCTTAGTACTTCGGATCTGAGAAGTGACAGTTTGTAAGCCAATCTTTTATATTATGTTCAAGCAAAGTTTCATCGCCCGAGCACATCTGGAAGTACCTTAATACGCGATCACAGGAATTCCCCCACCCCACCAACTCTCCTCACAGTGCCCGAACCCGGTCCGGTTTTGTCACTACTCCCGTCACTCATCACGCATAATTACGGACTGAAAACCTCAAATTTATCCAATCGTGGGCATTCTGAGTCGTGGGCATTTTTGAGTACTGGAACACAAACAACAAACAGTGCCAGGTGTGCTTTAAGGTACGTACGCACAGTCCGATTTTCGCAGTCGGATGCGAACTTTCTCCTTCGAATTTCCTCAGTTCTAGGGAGCTATAAGCTACGTTCACACTCAGTGGACGTAAACGCAAAATCCGTGGATAATTCGTTAAAAGCAGAGCCTATATTCTTATACTTTTCAGCTATTTTTGAATACTGGAACGCAAACAACAAATACTGCGAGGTGTGCTTTAAGGTACGTGCGCACAGTCCGTTCTTCGCAGTCGGATGCGAACTTTCTCCTTCGAATTTCCTCAGTTCTAGTCAGCGATAAGCTACGTTCACATTCAGTCCGATAAGATAAGATTTCGCTTGCAAAATTCGCGTCAGTATGGAGGAACCTGCTTGCGTGGCGTCAAAAATTTGTAGCGAAGGAGCATCCGACAGCGAAAATCAGACTGTCAGAGGAAAATTGCGAGAATCTACAAGCTCATTCTTTCTTGTGAAAAAGCTAAAATTAAAACAAGTTCGCATTGACAGCAGCAGCAACAGTTGCAAACTTCGTAAATTCACGCTCGTCGCTATTTTTCGAGTGCCGATAATTACTGTTAAGTCACCTAGACAAGATAGAGACTTTAACAGCTTCGTTCTGAACCACTGTTTTAGGCGTAACCGTCACTACACTCATCATATACCAGTAACTACAGCACTCTAAGTAAATGAAGCAACTCCCAAGTATGTACCACAAAGCTTCCCAAACGCCATCTTAAGTATACTGGAAGAACACTAAATCAGGATGACCTTGCCGCCAGTCGACCGGCCACCCTTTTAGCTTCTTACACACATAAGCGATAACTGGTTTGCTCTCTTCAGAATAATCAAATGACATGAGCTAAATTAATCCCAGAACGGCTAGAAGTCTTGACTACTGTTTTCTGCATCTCTAGGACACTGAATTACTAAGGGGCAAACCAAAGATCTTGTGACTCCGATATTACTTTCTTTTATTTTAGATTTGCGAGAAGACTGATGAATCACAACATAACTGGACAGCAGATATTTTAAAAGAAAAATAGGTCATTAGTCAGAAATAGAAGCAATAATAGTCAACGAGATCTAATAGCCAGGTCATGTCCAAGGTAAGGAATATCTTTTCTTTCTTGTAGCCCACAATGTAGGCTGACTAGGTTAAATGCGAGTCATTAATTAGTTGAGTTTTTTGCCTTTTCTCCGGAGGTTGGTTCAGGGTTGGTTAACCTACCTATTTGCAACTATGGACCATTTTTTGTCTCGGTGGTCCGTTCAACTGAGCTCTAAAGAATGGCTTATAAGAAAAATGGAGTCTTCCTCGCCAGCGCCTATCTCTCCAATGAGAATTTTGAATTTTGCACCATTCCAAGAGCGTAGGTCGGTTTATTCAAACAATGTTTACAACGGGTACGTCAGCTACAATTCTTCATCAGCGATATTTCGGCCCTTTTTGGCAAGGGTTCTTGTCAGGTTGTCATTCCTCTGGTTCAACTTCGGGGAAGGAAACAAACCTGTAATAAATAACTGAAGCTTCTACCAACAATAAATATCTTATTAAAGTAAGTTATCTTCAAATTTTTATTTGAACTTTTATTTTTATTTTTTGAAATTTTTATTTTTTTTTATTTGATTTCTAAACATTTCAGAACGATTTCTAAACATGAATGGAAAAGCCATCAGAAATCAAATGACAGGAGACCCGCGAAACAAGTGTGCCCAGAACAGATGGAAAAATGTCTATTAAAAATGGGATTGAGGTGGGAACAATGCTTGAAAAGGACAAGGAAGTTTTTAATATACACCCGAAATTGGTTTCCCAGGACAGGAGGGGTTCTGCAGACGCTGGAATAGCTCGTTCTAGTCGGGAGGTACATTTTTGCATCTATGCTGGCAGAGGTGTTACTATCCAAAATGTTTGTGGGGGGGGGGGGACAAAAATAAAATATTCCTTCAGCCCAAGCTGACTACGAATCATATGTGTCACTACTGACTGCGAATCATAGTATCACTGCTGACTGCGAATCATAGCACTATCAGATATGGGAGGAGCAAGGTATTTACCGACTGGCTGGTAATTTTTACTGGCTTTTTATGCGGAAAAAAACGACTGTTTTGACGAAAAATCGACTGATTTAAAACCGACCGTTTTTAAGAAAAATCGACTTAGGAAAAACTGAATGTTTTGAAGAAAAATCGACTGTTTCCCCAAAAAAATCGACTTTTTTTACGAAAATCGCGGAGCTTCAGCTATTTTTTTACCGGCTGGCCAACAGTATCGGGGGAGGGGGGGGGGCATCCACCATCACCCCATACGTGACGCCCCTGTATGCTAGTGTTAAAGTACATCTGAAAAGACTTCGTAAAATTCAGGACACTCATACAACTCGAAAATAATCTGTTTTATGTATAAGTTATTCTAAAAGCAAAATTCTTGTCTTCATTTGCTGTTTACAGCATCTTCCGTCGCGTAGAATCAAATTATTTGCAAACCAGTTGTAGCTCACTTCAGATGTAGCTCACTGTAGCTTTACCTGCTTTAGTTTTCGACATGAAAGTATAGTGTGTCGATTGACAAATAAAACAGTACACGGTACTTACATAATGAAACAAAAGTACATAAAACCACCTGAAAAAAAACGCAACTCAAGTCTCGTCAGCGAACCGGCGTCTTTTTCTATATGTAAACTCCTGTCAGGCCAAGACCAAAAGTTTGTTACGTCCGTAATCCGGATTTTTTTTTTAATGCACTGGCAAACCTGTTTTCCTCGTTTCGTTTCTGAGGAAGTGTGTTTTGAACGTGAAAATTACTTTTTTTGCTATTAGTTTGACCCAAATCTACTTTCTTTTCTATGGGCACTGTTTTGTCACTTTTTTCGATGGACAGAGTCGTGATTTCATCGCTATTCTTAACTTTTCATTGGGATCCATAAATCCGGACTTTTTTCTTTAAATGCACTGGAAAAACTTCCTCGTTTTTTTCTGAATAAGCGTGTCTTTAACATGAAAATTACTTTTTTTGCTTTAATTCGGAACAAATCTTCTTTGCATCTACTTTTTTTCCATGGCCACTATTTTGTCAATTTTTTCGACGGTCACATTTGTGATTTCAAGCTATTTTTCCTTTTCTATGGGATCGCGAAAAGACGGTCTGCTCCTCGGCGTTTCACAAAGTTTCGCCTGTGGCGCATTTCATAGTATTCTCTATTTAGAGGAACGGTGTGATTTACTTGGCGATTAGGCTTGAAACTTTTTAGATTTGGGACACATTAAAGGCTGGCTAGAATCTTTCTAGACAAAGGCAGATTAAAAAAATTTCGCCTGCGCCGCTTGCTTTAATTTGTCCTGGGTACAGGCGTTGAAAGCTTTCCTCTTTAGTGAAAGTTCAAACGTAAAGCCATTGCCGCGTAGTCGCAACAGTTCATTTTTATTGGTATGTGTGAGTCGTATATTACGATCCAGGAGTCGTTGAAATGAGGGGTCTCACCCCCCCTGGCCTGAGTGCTTACCTTACCTTACCTTAAAACAAAGAAAAGGCACAGAATTTGGATATTTTTGACACATGACTGTTGAAAACAAGTCACATTGTGCCTCTTGACTGTCAGGACAGCATGTACATGTTATTTTAACATTTTCTCGGATACATTCGAGGCAGTGCAAAAATGAGGTTAGGTACCCCTCCTGCACTTTATCAAGCATTTAGACATAAATCTAAGGATCGTCGTCACAAAGAATGGTACGGACATAAGACTGAAGTTCTATTTATTGAGATTTATCTGGATTTTGTTTTTGACATGTGAAATTACTGCAAAAGAAATAGACAATGAGCCATTTCCAGCAGTTTCAATAGGCTACGTTGCTTGACTGTTTTGCACACAATCATTTTTCCACAAGAAACATCAGAAGTGGTGACCCACAAATGTGCCATGGATAAATGCCTCTAGTGAACCAACTACTGTAAAAAAATTTTTTTCACAAGTCCCAACTGTAAGGTGTTCTGGTTCTAAGCTATTACTGCCTCTTTGTAACCAAAAATAGAATCACTGGTTACCAGTTAGTTGTTCATGAGGTCAGACTTTAATAGATGTTCCTACGGCTGTGTTAGGTTGGATTACTCGTTTGTGGTTTTGGTACTTATAAGCAGGGGCGTTGCAAGGGGGGGTGCAGAACCCCCCACCTTTTCGAATTTCGGTAAAATTTTGGGCCTGAGACCCAAAACTGTACTAAAATTTTTGGAATTTTTTGGATAGCAAAACTATTCGGTATATTTACGGGGATTCGGTAGGTATACAGAATCCTAAATAGCCAATCAATACAAATCTATTCGGTATGATTGCCAGTATTCGGGAGTTATCATGAATTCGGTGAGAGAATCACTTTTTCCCAGTCAGTTTTTCTATCATATTACCAAAACAAACCTAGGAGCCATAGACGTAAGGATACCTAAAAGTAGCTCACCCCCCCCCCTTTAAAAAAGAATACCCATTATATTAGAAAGCTTCTCACACCTCAAGAGCACATGACCCAGCCCCTCATCACTCGAATTACAAAAATGACAAGGATGCTGCACTCCCGGGCCACCACTTTGCTCTTGCCTGGATCCATAAATGAAGAAATTTTATCGGGATCAACTTTAAATAATACTCCGCACCAAAATACTCTTTATTTCAGGATACAGTTTTAGACTAGATTACTTGTGAAGACCGTTCCACCACAATTGGGATTGTTGGTCTTCAGTTCTTGATTTTAGTATTCTAAGAAACTCGCTGGTATTTACAATGCGACCTATCCCTTCATTCCATACACAGGAGAACCTGGTTTCAGGAGGGTTTTCGCGAGATCTCGGAATCACTTTCCGACGAGCGAAGCGCATCGCGAAAGCTGTGGGAAAGCGATTCCTGGAATAACTTTCCACTTTCCCGCTCGACTCATCGCGAAAACGCATGGAAAGCTGATATCGCCAAGAAAACGTTGAATTACAAACTTTTTCGGAAAAATATGGTCCACTTAACGGTTCTTCGATTCTCATATGTTCCATCGAAGTCACCCTAATTACGATTGCCATTTTCTTTTTATTTATTAGTGACACCTGGACAGTTTTTTCTCCACACCTTTGAAATTCCCGCCGAACCATTCAACTTTCCGCGGAGCTTTCCACTAACCTCGTGGAATCACTTTCCGAGAAAGCTGCTTCGGTTTCCAAAGCGCGAAAACCGGGTTGGAAAGTTCTGCAACTTTCTGAAGTAGCGCGAAAACCATTGGAAAGTGATTCCGACTTTGCTTTCCAGCTCGCGAAAACCCTCCTTTCGTCTAGGATCAATTTTATTCTATATGAACAGGATGACTTCCTCTTGGACACTAGCATATCCGCGTAAGCTTCTCTCTCAAGGCGCTCGGGTGGCAGGTCCAGTATCTTTAGCCAGTATCGAATCATCTGTATTTTTCTGTTCCGATGCAGAGAAAGAAGTCCTAGGTCACCTTTTAGGACTAGCGTGGGGTTGTCAGGTGCAAGCCATATATCCTTTTCAAATATTGTAACTGAACCGTTTCTAAGCATTTCGCGCGTTCTGACCCCCATATTTCTGATTCTATAATGGATGACAGACGTAACTTTTGAGTTGAAGATTTGTTTCTGTAGGGGTCTGTCAAACCCATTAGGCTACTACTCCTGAGAATGGAAAAGATTGCAGCCTTTCCTCTGAATGCTAAGTTAGGAACATGGTTTTTCCAGCTCTCGTTTGCTGAAACAATGAAACCAAGATATATAGTTTGCCAGACAGATGATATGCAACTATTTTTTCTTAACACTAATACCTCCTTTTTTCAGTGTTAAGCTAGTGCCAGACAGATGATATGCAACTTTTATTTGTGGACACATTGACAACTTGGCTGTAAGTTGTTCTGGTTTTTTAAGCAAACCACCCTAAAACTGACCAACACCTACCATTATCTAAGTAGGCCACTGATTTTTTTTTTCCACTTTAGGTAACCGGTGAAGCTAAAGTAGCCAAATGGGATGGTACAGCAGTAAAAAATGCTTTGGATGATGCTGTTAAAGAGGTAATTAGCCTACGACGTTGTAACTGTCTGCATATTAAGCCTACTGTATGGAATATTAAATAGGAAGAGTTATCTTACCGACTGTTTCTGCCGAAAAAACCGACTATTTTGACGAAAAATCGACCAATTTTCAGAAAAAACGACTGTTTTCTTGAAGGCAATCAACTGTTTTGTCGAATGGCGTTTTGATCTTGACAGATCTTAGTAGAATAGTAGAACAATGATTCAAAATGGGGTACGCAACTTTTTTGAACCTTAATTAGGGGTAAGCATTGGCATATTTCGTTTTTTCTCGAAAAACCAGCTGTAAACAAACGTTGGAGCATAAAGAAAGAAAATAAAAGGAAAACCAATAAATCTGTTCTACATTAACAACACTGACTATTTAACAGCAAGTTCTTAAGGGGGGTGGCAGGGGAATGAAGAGGCGAATTTGATTCTTTTAACGCGTCAATAGTTACGATTACGTATATTTCCGGACTCCAACTCTCCCTGTCGGCCGCCGATCCATTCTTATTTCATTATAGATCTCTAAGGCACTTTAACTTCATACTGACTCATTGCAATCCATTCACCCATTTGGACCTTATGTGTGTCACCTGTTTCTGGAAACCTCCTCCAGCTCCCCTAAACTAGTCTGGTACGCTTATTTGGAATTATACGTGGCAAACCTAGGGCTTGCGCCCAAATCATTTAGAGATCTATCCGAATTGGGTCATCTGTGCTTGGGCATGTCACAAGGTTCAGGGTTTCGGCTCCCCATGGTTGGATCCAGAAAACGAAGGTTTCCTGTTAGTATACCAAGTGTCATGCTCCTGCCTCATCAGGATGAGACCTAACTCGCGCTCGCCGAGCAGACGGACAGACCACGAACAAACTTTCGATTGCTATTTGGCACTTTATCCCTTCGCAGCGAAGCCATAGAAAACGGTTTGAGAGGTTACCTACGCCCACGCCTGGCAGGCCCGAACATGGCAGGCAGTTCACAGGGTCGGGGATTTTTCGTGATTTCGCAGAAAGCCAACTTTACTTTTATTTTTCTGTTTGTTTAACGTACGTTAGAAAATAGACGCAGACTTTGAAATGAAATAGGCAAAAAACAACTGACGCAATTACCGTTCTACATTTACCACTTTGACCCCTGGCCTTTTCGAGGTTGGGGCCCTAGACAGCCTTCTGGTTTGCCTTAGCAGAAATTCGCCACCGCCTGCTGAATACTTGGAAAATACAAGAAGTCAGGCCAGTGCCTCCAGAACACTAGATGGCAGACCAGTGCCTCAAGAACTTCTCACTTTCCATGACGAGCAGAAAAGACGCTGCAGATACTACGGCAAACATATTCATAGAAGGAGCCCGGTTGCCCTGTCAAAAAGAAGGGAAAATCATGTGAACTTGGAATCATCTATGCGTGTATGTGTGTAGATTTGCTTGCAACGAAACTACAAATTAGGTACATGCTACGAAAGTTTTCGATTAAACCAGTCACAAATATAAAGTTTAAAGCCAAGCTGACCATTAATAATACAAGAACTAGAACTTTTGGGGTTTTGTCGATAAGCTAATTATCCCTCTGAGGTGTTCTGCGAGGGATAAATATCGCTATCTGTTTTTGGTTTCTCTGTTACAGGTGCTAGTTTCCTACTACAACTACGTTGAGAACTTCAAACTCATTGATGGTCGCCTGGCAATCTGCACAGTTGCGGTTCTCGTTGCTCTCTTTGCTTTAGCATGGGATTACCTTCATCCGTTCCCGGCTTCAAAGTGAGAGTTTTCTTCTTTTGCCTAAGAAATACGCTTGTCGTTTACAAGTCCCCAAATGTTCTTGCAAAATCAGGATAGCACTGGAGCCGTAGATATAAAACATTTAGCACATCATTGACAATATTTGCTGAAGTAGAGAAACCCGTGTAGTATCAAGAACAAATAGTCAGATAGGACTTCTGTCTTTATTCGCATGCAGCGCCTATGAAAACCCCGACAGAACTGAGCGGACTAGAGGTATTTACTCTAGCTTTGAGCTGATGTTGATACCCGTTAACTCCTCTTCCGTCTTCGCCGTTGCTTATCGCACAAGAAATAGTGAAGGAGGCTGGCAAGAGGCGTACTCCGCGCGCTGACCCGCTCTGTAGCGCGTCCATAGAACGAATCAGCTTTGACTTTCCTCACCCGACTTTCCACCCTGACCACCCTGACTTTCCTCACCAGCTTGACAGCGATTTAGCTATTTGTAGAGGTAACGAAACGTGATGTGGCGCGAAGCTAGTAACCTCCGCTCGTTCGTAGTGGACAGGATATGGGGAAATATTCGACTTCGCATAGTCAAATTACAGAGATAGGGAGACGGAGGTTCTGTCGGATTATTTGTTCTTGGTAGTATCGAGCGTGTTCCACCCTTCTAACAATAGTAACTATTTTCGTTCAAACCTCGTAAAAAGTTACTATGCTGACCGTTTTTTCCTTCTCGAAGTAGTATAGTAACTATTTGCTAACCATGCTCGGGAGCGTAGTAAGCGTGGTAACTATGAATCTCTGTAACGTGATTGGCCAGATTAGAACGTGGCATGATATTTCGCCGAAAATAGAAAAATGCGTTCCAGCCTTGACGAAAAGAAGCCAAAATTTGTGACGTCATGCGGTAGTAACTACGGTAAGTAGGGTGGAACGCGCTCATTTTTCTTGTTTTTTCTAATTTTTCTCTTTAGTTCTTCCTTTTCATTTTAGAGTTCCTTCAGTTTGAATTAAAGTACACGTCGTACTTAATACCGTAATTCACTCTACTTCTGTCTGTAGTATTTTCATCCCTTCCCGAGATTCTACACTTCATAAGTGGTCTGGTCAACTATACCAGGACATCTTAGCAGAAACACTGTAGTGCGAGATGTCCTTTAATAATTTTTTTTGCCTCCCAAATTTCTTCAAAATAAATTTCTTACGTTAGTTTGGATTAGTCTTTGTCTTCCAGTCAAATACGCTTGTGTTTCTACATCGCCAAACAATTTATCAATAATAAAACAAAGAAATTGTGAACTTAAAATTTCGAATCATGTTTTTATGCTTGCCCTTCGACCAAGTGCCATATAGATATCGCAATTTCTGGGGTCTGTCGGTCGGCCGGGTTTTGCTAGTTTGGGCACTTCCACATAAGCTACGACGATGAAACTTGGCAGGCGTATGACGGATCCCAAAAGATTAAGTTGAAAATCGTCACATGCCTGATTCGAGCATTGTGGAGGGGGGAGGATCTCGAGGTATTTATACTTTTAATCGGGTGGTTGGATCTTAATGAAACCTGATATTTGGAAAGACCCCGAGTCTCAGACGATCCCATTCAAATCCGGACCGGATCCGGTGACTTTGGGGGGAACTGGAAGGGGTGGCGGAAATCTTGGGAAACACTTAGGGTAGAGGGACCGGGATGAAACGTGGTGGGAAGAGCAAGCACAAGTCCTAGGTACATCGGTGACATAACCGGACCAGATTCGGGCACTGTGGGGGAGTTAGGGGGGGGAGTTATGGGGATCCCGCGAGTTCGGTACTTCCTGATGTGCGAGGAAGATGAAACTTGGAAGGCGCATCAGAGACCCGAACAGGCTGACTTGATTAGTAGTCCTTTCCACGATCCGACCATCATGGGGGGAGTGGAGAGACATGGAATCTAGTGGCATGCATAACTTTTGAACGGGTGATCCGAATGGAATGAAACTTGGCAAGTGGAAAGAGCTATCGCCCCATGATCGGATCCGATACTTGTGGGAGGGGATTGGAGGGGGGCACCGGAAATCTCGTGAAACGCTTAGAGTCGAGGGATTGGGAAGGAAATTGGTAGGAAGAACAAGCATTAGCCCTAGATAAGTAATTGACAGAACCAGATCGTATCGGGGCTTTGTGGGGGACTTGGAGGGTGTTTTCCGGAATTCCGGTGATCGCGAGTTAGGATCGCCAGTGGTATTCGAAGGACGATAAACTTTGCAGGCATATTGGTGGTTTAAGGACCCGACACAATACCCTAGGAAAAAAATTTGTTCCTGGATCCGACCATCTTTGTTGGAGTTGAGGGAAGGGGAATCAGGAAGTTATTTCGGTGGTCGGATTCGAGTGAAGCTTTATGGGTGATGATAAGTGATGATGTGTCCGAACCACACGCGGCCACGGTTTGTAGGAGCTAGAGGGGGGGGGGGGGCGGAAACTTTTTCACATGCACAAAAACCAAACGGATGGACAGAATGAGATGCAAGTTGGACAGTACCGGGTTTATGCGACCTTGATTTGTTATTTGGCGTCTAGACCGGATCCGGCCAAGGTGGGGGGGGGGGGGATGAAGTGGGAACCGGAAATTTGCAAATAGGCTATGCTCCGATTCCAGTCAAACTTCATTGACAGGAAGAGGATAAGTCAGAGAAGCGACGTTTATGTTTCCGAGTCGTATTGAGCCACAGTCGGGGGAGTTGGAAGGGGAGTCCGGAAATGTTGTGGCTCGCATGAGGGTCAAACAAGTGGAGTGATTTGCATGAAACTTGGAATGTAGAGAAATCGTATGTCCTAGATTACATACTTTAGGGTTCGAACCGGATCCAACCGTGGGGGGGGGGGGGGGAAGAGTCACCGGAAGTTCCCCAAAAATGCTCAGATTCGAGTGAAAGATAGTTGGTAAGAGAAAATGCTCCAGATTATCCATATAGGAATCCGAACCAGATTCGGCCGCGGTAGGGGGAGTTGAAATGGGGTACCGGAAATCGTGTGGCACGTCTAGGGACCGAACGAGTGGATCTGTTGGGTTGAAACTTGGAAGGTGAGGAAAGTCATTTACCGTAGATGATCCGAGGCGATGTCGGAAATGCTCAGACTTGAGTGAAACTAGATATTTTATCTCTTGGTCCGAACCGCATTTTTGGATGGCGGGGTGTCTTGTGACGTTCTCATATACTTTCTTGTACCACCTACTCGTAACAAGTGCCATATGAGATTGTAGCTCTTGTTCTAAATCCTTCTTCACCTCTCAACTGTGAAGGAGGGCAAAACGAGCAAACCTGTGTGCCATCCTTCCCGAAAGAGGAGGATTTGAGGGTGACTACTAGCAGCCTACTAATCAGTAATCGCTCAGTTGCATCGGACAATTTAAATTTCAGTTTTCCGCCTCTAACTAATCATAGTGCCATCTAGCGGTTTTGGCTGAAGCATCAACGAGGTATCAATTTAAGGGTGATTGTTGCTATCTGGAAAGCTGCACCAGTTTATGCGCCGTTTATTCTTGCGACTTCCGCTAAAACTAGCTTTGATAATAATAATAATTTTATTAAAAATCCTCCATACAAATACGAAGTAAATGGTCGGAGGAGTTGGTGAGGAAACAAAAGAAAAAGAAAAAAAAAGAAATCCCACAACACTACGGGACAAAATTAGGCGGCGATAACTACAAATAACCAAACCAAAACAAACTTGAGTCACGTGCTTACACCAGGCTAGCCAGTGGAAAATCGTGTCGTCTGTGTCGTCTGCTTCTTGTAGGGATTCTAAATTATCACTCATCAGAAGTAGGTCATCTGCGTAAGACAGGTGACTAACATCAATACCATCTTCTATCAGGAACTCTTCAATCGATCTTGTCGCAGAACGCAGCGCATTATTAAATATTACGAGGCTTATGACTGAACCCTGTTTAACACCTCTGCGAATCTCTATAGCACTAGAAAGTTGCCCTGCAGAACGAATTTTTACTTGGGACTTTCCATACCAATTCCACAAACATTTACAAACGAATTAATCAACCCCTGCCCTCAGTAGCGACAGGGTTGCTTGTGAATGTAGGACAGAATCAGACGCCTTTGTATAATGTGCAAACAAAAAACTAGCTTTGCTTTCCAAAACTGTTTGTACACTCCGCCGGTTATTAAAAATGACGTGGAAAGTTAATACGTGAGTGGAAAGTGATCTCGGCAGATCAGCCAAAAGTTGTAAAGGCGCAACCACTTTCCGTTAGTTCTTGCGCTCGGTGGATTCTAGCTTCGCCTTTTGGAAAGCAAACCCGTTAGATCGCCCTTTAAAGCGCGCCATTTATTAAAGCACGTATCTACACCTGACACTCACACTCACTTGAACCAAGAAAATAGAATAACTCAAGGAAGATCATTCCCGCATTCCCCCAAAAATTGACACAAGTGACGCTGCGGAATTCGAAACGCTGTGGTAGCGTGGTCAGTCAGTAGCTGTTTCTAATCTCACCGCGTCAAATAAAGCTTGGCCACGCTCTATGTTGACTATTTCTCCGCAATCCGTCTAGGAAGAAGATTTTTTAGACCAGACAAGTCCCTTTTCTTTTTTGTTAATTTTTATTTTTTTCATCTTGTGCATTTACTACATTATTGAAAGCTCAGTGTATTTTTCCTTTTATTTGTCTGTACTGCGCTATTTTCCTTTTATTGAGTGCGTAAATAATATTTCATCATCATGAGCACTATTATGACACGCAGAGTCTACACAGTGAAAAGTCAAACTGTTGACTTTCTGTTGACCTGGGCACTATTTTCAAAATCTCTCTTCGTTCTGTTATTCTATCTTCTTTATTCAGTTGAGTACATATGCAAAATGTTTGGTGTAGATACGTGCTTTAATCAGTGGCCGGAAAGTAATAGGGTTCACAAGATCAGAGGCATATTAAATTAAGTTGTTTCTGCTGGAAATCAAAGGCGTCTGATTCTCACCCATATTTCTACTTCCTGATTGCATTCGTCTGTAAAACCAACCTCGAAAAAAAAACGAATGTTATCGAACATTTGGATGGTCAGTCAGGACCGCTAAGGGTTGGTCCTTCAACATGTTCAATAAAATGTCAGTGTGACTTTAATATTTGTAGTACCGTATTTAGTATTTATGTTACTCGTGAGTGTTTAAAAGAATGTAATTTTTGTAAAGACAACCAAATTAGCTAGCTAGCAAGTTTTGTCTAATAAACCTTACTTACTTACTTACTTACTTACTTACTTACTATACACTGACAAAAAAAATCTTGCAGTATTTGCTACTGGGATTAATCTTGTCTCTAAAAAGAAAATTGTATCTGTAATTCGGATTAATCTTATCGCAGTACAGATAAGATTAATCCCAGTAGCAAACACTGCAGTTAACTTTAATCCTCACTCGGAGAAACTTTTTACAGTGTATTTCTTGTTTTCTAGGCCCATTCTCATAGTCTGTGTTGGAAGCTACTTCGTTCTAATGGGAGTCCTCACCCTGTACACGAATTACACTGAGAAAGGAACGTTTGTAGTAGCCCAAGAAAAGTGCAAGTCGGGACTTTCTCCTGACGTAGTCTGGAAATCTGCCTCATCTCTGAAAAAGTAAGTTCAGACTTTAGTTGGGTTTTTGGATACCATGGTATCTGATACCACGGTCAAAAGGCGTTTCTGTAGTTATCGTGGTATCGGGCCAGTTATCATGGTATCTGATATTCAGAACTTTTCGCAACTTTTAGGAATTTTTAGGATCTGATAAAAAAGTTATCTCACTTTCATCTTATCTCACTTTCATCAGTGTTTGTCAAATTGGTGGGAAAGAAGTTAGGCACTTACTGATGTGACTGGAAATCAGTTTTTCTTTTGTGGTGACTTCGAAAAGCGCAATTTCGGCAATTGTCGTTTTTGCTGAGCAACCGTATGTCAGATACCACGGTAACTGCAAAAATGACTAATTGCAGATCCAGCTACCGTGATAACAGATACCAAAACGCAACTTTCAGGAATTTAATTTGAAAGCGCGGAGAGCTAAAGGTGCTCCCGTGTAGAAATCAAGCTTCATGCGTCGAGATAAACGCTGACCACTCTGCGACCGTGCTGCAAAAATTTTCAGACACATCCGATGGGGATTTCCGCGCGAGAAACCAAAATGGCCCGCAGTATGGACTTGGCTAAAGTTCATCCGCCTTGCGAAAAGTTTTGGCCAATAGGTGGGATATTGAGAATAGAATAACAGCAGGAAAACTTCAGTCTTTTTTTTTTCTTTTCAGGTACGACGACAAATACACTCTGACACTGTCCTGCGACGGTGCTGAAATGAGCGTAGAACGATCCGTAGGAGATTTTTACGACGTTAACGGCGTTCTCGTCCGTTCAGAGATAGATAATTTAGTGAAGAAAATGCACAATGATTTGTCCAAAAAGAAGAACCAGTGATTTTTTTTCATTAACTTTTGGTTTTTGTACTTTTATTCTGGATGAAAGTAACTTATGGTTTCTTACTTTTTGCTTGAAAGGATATGGTGGCCGCGCAGGCTCTGTTTTCACACACAAATTCTGTCAGATAAAAAGTAATGGCACAGACTGTGCGGATTCCTGTAGTAAATTACCACTTATTCCATGTATTAGCCTACCATTGTTGTGGAAAACACTTGGGCCTTCACGTTTATGTCTGCTGTTGATCAAGCAGTCACCTTGAGTTCACCAATGTGGGACAAGGAAATTGGTTCAAGACGGTCACCACTAAGCCCCGGTAGGAATTCGCACAGAGTTAACCTACGAAGGGTTTCAGAGTTTAAAGGTTGATAGAGATAACGACCCTGACACAGAGCATAGGAACGTCTAACTGGACACGGTTCATCCGGCTAGCCTGGCTTCTTTTCCATTCAATTTAGTTTATTCATTAAAAATCTTGAAACGGCGGTAAGCCGACTATTTGATTTTACGTCAACAGTGTATACACTAAAATTATATTATTTAAACTGAATAATATACATAGAGCTAAATCACATATCACACTAGGGCCCATAACTGGCCATTTGTCTGTCAGGTCACGTAACTAGTCAATAAATTACAATGATTAATATCACTTAATCTTAGTGTCAAAATTCATAATATTTACAGTTAACAACAAGTCGCTAAAATAACCAAAATATAAATGACCTTAAAATCTAAGGGAAAGATTAAGAATCAACTGTAAATCCATTTTTAAAGAACTTGACAAAAGACAGCCCACGGCCTTCTCGGGATCGTAGCCGGCGAACGGCTAGAACCAAAGATCAATCAATCAATCTTTCAGTCTTTATTATTCGAGAAACATTCCTTACGGTATTAACAAAAAACCGAATATTTATTCTCTCGTCAAACATAACAATATACAATTGCGCTTTTACATAGTCAAATGTTCAATAATTACACAAAAATAAGAATTGCAACAAATTAAAGCGCTAAACCTCAATAATTAACATAAAAAATAAGAAAAGAATTTAAATTTCGCGTTGAAAAAACTCACAAAGGAGGAGCCGTTGTACTTGTAGATACATCCCACTATTTGCTGTTTATGTTCCAAAACTTCCAGTCATATAGTTGAATACTTTAGAGCTAGGTTCTACCTTAAAAGTTACTCATGGCTTTGGCTGTCTCCGGGAACGTTTGCTACTAACATAAATACGAAAAAATTCAGAAAACCGTTTTTCTCTGACGAGTGAGCTTGCCCCAAACAGTCATATTGATAGCATAACGGGTCCTTTAAATCAGTCAATGGTATTTTGGGTACAGTTACTCACAAAGGATTTACATTAACTTGACTTTCCGGTGGTCTTGTTGCCTCTTTTTAAGTTGTTCCTCGGTTTCAGCTACACTGTAAAAAGTTTCTCCGAGAAAGGATTAAAGTTAACTGCAGTATTTGCTACTGGGATTAATCTTATCTCTACTGGGACAAGATTCATCCGAATCAGAGATAATCTTATCTCAATAGAAGCAAGATTAATCCCAGTGCAAGATTGCAAGATTTTTGTTTTACAGTGTAGAGAACCCGCAGCTACGACATAAAGTAGATGGCTATCTGCGAGCTCTAGTTCCGGCGGATAGAAAGTCAATCAATCAAGTTTAATATCCAAATACCTTAAATGCACAGAAAATTTGACTACGCAACTTTCGGCCATCAAACCGACCTGGGGGGCTTAGATAAAGATACAGGGACTTATTGTCGACAGGACCCCCCTTCTTTGTTATCTCGAACCCCCTCCTTAGTGTTCCCAAAGCTAGCTGGCAGGCTCTTGCCCCTTATGCACTGTAATTATGCACTTATCCACTGTAAAAGTTCGCCTTTGGCCGTGTTGACTGACACATCGGGATAGTAGTCCAGAGGTCGTGCGTTCGATTCCTACTCCCGGCACACAAACCTTTTGCTTTTTTTTCTACTAACTCAAAAGTCGAATTCTCGGAAACTGCAATGGTCGTAACGAGAATATTTCTTACTCTCAATATCGACTCGGGGTACATTCTTGATATGTCAGCTAGCTCCCCAAGTCAAGTTTGAGTCAAGTTTTCTGTTCCTTTAAAGCTAGAAGCGGAATAAAATATTTACGAAATACACAGACACGACACAAATTAATTAATAAACTTACAAGGTATGACCAGAAATAAATGATGGGATCACAAAACATGGTCGTACAGGCAGTGGGCGTCACTAGCCTTTTACTTTTGGGGGAGGGACGTCCGGTTTCTGCCGACGGACTAAAAAATGTGCCGACAAAACACGCTGTTTCGCGGCAACGGCGTACGTTTTCCCACCACCATAGAATAGGACCGGTGTAGAACTAGCTGTAATGCATCAGTTCAGATTATTCCTTAGTCATTTAATATATTAAAACACTTTTCGTCAACTCACCGGTTACTATCCACCGGTGAACCAAAAACGCACTACAAGAGAAGAACCGGACACAGGCGACAAAACACTAGAGACAGCCAAGAGTGCAACGAACGCAGCTAATGTAATTTCGTCTGTTAAAGCACATATTCGGCTTTTCATTTCAGCTTTCGCTAAAAAGCGAAGCTTCCAGCGACTGTACCCAGAACATGTTAAAGTAAGCGCCGCCGGCGAATTTTTTTTAATCTGCCTTTGTTCTGGAATCATTTTGCTATTTTTCTTTTCTTCTGTATTTTCTCCGACTGGACTGTACAGAAGTTGATTTCTGACGTGTAAAAATAACCCATTCTACCGACGAGACAAAGTTTGCAGAATTTGATTTCTTCCCGACACAATGCCCTAGGAAGACTTCCGTTCCTGGATCCGACCATTTTTCGGGGAGTTGAGGGAGGGGACATCCGGAAATTACTGACTTCCGTAGGTTGCGGAAAAGTAGTTCAATTCAAGTGAAACTTTACGGGTGATAAGAGCTGATGACCTAGATATGCCAAGCATGTGTACGAACTCCATGCGGTCATGGTTGGGGGAGGGGGAAAACTTTGTGTCCGGAAACTTTGTAACATGCACACAAACCAAACGGATGGGCAGAATGGGATGCAAGTTGGAGAGTAACAAGTTAATGCGGCCTAGATTTGTCATTTGGCGTCTGAAACGCATTTGACCAAGGTAGGAGGAGGATGAAGCGGGTACCGGAAATTTGCAGATATGATCCGATTCAGTTAAACTTGATGGACAGGAAGAGGAGATGTTAGAGATGCGAATTTTATGTGTCCGAGTCGTATTCGGCCACAGTGGGGGGGGGGGGGGAGGGGGAGTCCCGGAAATGTTAAACGAGTGATGCGATTTGAATGAAACTTGGAAAGTAGAGCGATGTGCCTTAGATGACATACTTTAGGGTCTGGACCGGAACCAAGCACGGTGGGGAGGGGTATCGGGATTCCCGGGAAAATGCCAGATATTCCTGTTTCTCACACCACCTACTCGGAACAAGTGCCATATGAGCTCGTAGCTCTTGTTATGGCACTTGCAGCTTCGCTCTAGTGCCATATACCGATCACTTGTCGGTCGGTCCACAGTTCTCGAGTTCGGGTACTTCCAGAAGCGCCAGGACGATGAAACTTGGCAGGCGTATCAGGGATCTGACCAAACTAACTCGGAAATCGTCACTTCCCCGATCCAACCACCGTGGGGGAAGTGGAGGGATGGGGAGTCCGGAATATTGAGGCATGTATAACTTTCGAACGGGTAATCGGATCTTGATGAAACTTGATATTTGGAAAGACCTCGTGCCTCAAGTGTCCCATTTCAAGTCCGGACCGGGTCCGATGAACGTTGGGGGCGGGGTCGGAAATCGTGTGACACGCTTAAGAGTGGAGCGGATGGGATGAAACTTGGTGGGAAGAACAACCACCAGCCCTAGATACATCAGTGACAGAATCGGATCGGATTCGGGCACTTGGGGGGGGGGTCCAGAATTCCGGCGATCACGTTTTGAGGTACTTCCCGATGTGCTAGGACGATGCAAATTGGCTTAAACATTAGAGACTTTACAAGATTGGCTTAGAAATAGTCAGTTCCCCAATCCAACCATCGTAGGGGGGAGTTGGGGGATGAGGAATTCAGAATCTTAAGGCATGTATGACTTTCGAACGGGTGATCGGGCCTTAAAGGACCCCTCTTGCTTATTCTGCCTTTTTGGGATCCCAAAACATAAGTGGAGGGATACATATGACATCGCAAAAGTTGTCCGTCTGTCTGTCCGCACGATAACTCTCGAAGGGATTGAGATATTTTGATGAAACTTGGTGGGAGGATCCTTTCGGTCACAGTACAGGTCAAGTTCGAAGATGGGCTATGTAGCCCTATATCTGAGGGTGGGGGAGGGATTTCAAATTAAGGGACACACAAAATATTTTTAAACAGCTAATGTGATAGTCGATTATGGGCCGGTAAGAAGACATGCTGAATACGATGGTGAAAACCATTTTCTTGTCGGACAAGTATTTCGTCCGGAATCCGGCAAAAACCGGAAAGTTGGGTAAAAGTAAAAGTTTCATTTGAAGTTGATTAAATGTTCGATTTAGGGGTAAGGAGACATACTGGACACGATGGTGAAAACTATTTTCTTGCCGGACAAGTAGTTCGTCCGGAATCCGGCAAAAACCGGAAAGTTGGTTAAAAGTAAAAGTTTCATTTGAAGTTGATTAAATGTTCGATTCAAGGGTAAGAAGACATGCTGAACACGATGGTGAAAACCATTTTCTCACCAACTAGTTCGCCAGGAATCCGGCCAAAACCGGAAAGTTTGTTAAAAGCGAAAGTTTTATCTGAAGTTGATCAGAATTAGATGACAGATTTAGGGGAAGATGAGACGCCGAGTCATTTTTCACCCGGACATATAATTGGTCCAGAATCCGGTTTTAACCGGATTTTTTTTAAGTCAAAGTTTTATTTAAAGTTGATTAGATGTTCTTTATAGGGATAAAGAGATCCGCTGGATTCTTTTTTTTGCTGGACTAGTAGTTCGCTTGGAATTCGGGCGAAACCGGAAATTTGGCAGAAGTAAAGCAGGAAGTTTCGGTCAGTGTCGTCAAAATAGATATGGCTTATAGAGGTATATCCGAACTTGGTTTACTCTGATGATTCGCCTGGCGAAGACTGGATCTGGCGAAGACAGGACCCAATTGTCTAGATCAAATATTTGATTTTTGGGATCCCATCGAAACCTTTGGTCCTGTTTAATATGCCTATCTCCCGTGTGGGATTAAATGCTTCAAAATCCCCACCTTTTTCCATTGTTTCGTTTTGTGTCTACGAATTTTTAGCGCTTTTTTGGCCATGCCGAGTTTTGCCTGTCACACAATACAGAGTTTGCCGGAATCTTCAATATCCGCTGACAACTTTTTCACACATAAGGCGTATTCTCGCCGTTCCTCGAGGACTCCTCGGGGAATCGAAGGGAACGGCGAGAATAGAGGGAGTCACTCCACGCGGACTCCGCGTACAGAAACAGCGAGAATACGGGGAATGCTTAAAATGGATTTTGTTCGAAAAATGAATATGCAGATAAAAAAAAGTAGTCTAGATCCACATTCTTTTTGGTTTTGTTTATTCTGATTCTTTTTAATTAATTTTACATAGCACCTACAACAGCAAAAATTGATTCCCCTCTGAATTTGAAAGGGAGTCCTTTTTGATGATGGTGATGATAATCAGAGCATTCCCCGTCCGTGGGGACTCGCGAGAATACGGGGAGTGAGTCCCCGGGACAAATAAAAACGTCCTCGGGGAACGGCGAGAATACGCCTATAAGGATATGAGAATCTTCCTCAGTTTTCCAACTTTTAAACTACGGCGCATTCAGTTTTCAAACGTTTTGCTGCCCAGCCGCCGCGTCGGAGAGGAGGAAGGCTGGATAATGTCGATAAGCGCTATAACAAGAAAAGTGTTTATTTCATGTGAGAAGTTCTGGTATTTTTGAAAAACGGTTTTCTGATCCCTTTCATAGGGAAAAGAACATTTCTAGTGAGAGTTGCGCTTTAATGAAACTTGATATTTTGAAAGACCCCGTGTCTCAATGTCCCAAGTCAGGTCCTGACCGGATTCGGTGAATATGGGGGGGGGGGTTGAAGGGGAGAACTGGAAATCTTGTGACACGCTTAGAGTGGAGCGATCGGGATGAAACTTGGTGGGAAGAATAGGCACAAGCCGTAGACACATCAGTTACAGAACTGGACCGGATTCGAGCACTGTGGGGGGAGTTGTAGGGTGGCGGAAATCCGGAGATCGCGAGTTAGGGTACTTCCAGTTGTTCTAGGACGATGAAACCTGACTTGAACATTAGAGACTTGACAAGATTGGCTTGGAAATTGCCCCTTCCCACATCGATGATCCAGTAGGCTACTCATCTTAAACGCAAACTAAAAAAACACTTTCAAGCAAAATATACATTTTCATGATCTCCGTGAGCCCATGACCACTTTTGCCTCAAGGATTTTGCTTAGAAATGAATTTTTAGCCCCCTAAAGTGCGCATGTTAACCGCAAGTGAAAAAATCTTTTGACCAAACGAAACATTTCATGATCACCGAGGGCCCATGGTCTTTGTGCCACAAGGGTTTTGCTTAAGAATGAATTTCTAGCTCCCTTAAAGTGCGCATCTTAACCCGAAAGTGAAAAAAAAAAACTTTTGCCCGAACGATATATTTTCATGATCCTAAAAGGCCCATGATCGTTTTTGCCTCGAGGGTTTTGATTGCAGATTGATTTATAGCGCCCTTAAAGTGCGCATCATCACAGCCAAGTGAGAAAATAAATACTTTTTACCGAACTATACATTCTCATGATTTCCAAGGGCACATGATCGTTCTTATCTCAAGGGTCTTGGTTACGAATGATCACAACAAACCCACGAATTGGCGAATTCCTACTTTCATCCTAATTCCTCTGACCCAGCGTTGCAAGTGTCATATGAGCTTCTAGCTCTTGTTATGTCACTTGCAGCTTCGCTCAAGTGCCGTAGACCGATCACTTTTCGGTCAGTCTGTCGGTTCACTGTTCTCGAGTTAGGACTTAAGGTACGTCCAGAAGTGCTAAAGACAATGGAACTTGGCAGGCTCAGGGACTAACTTGGAAATAGTCAGTTCCCCGATCTGACCACCGTGGGCGAGTGCAGGGAGGAGGAATCCGGAAGCTTGAGGTATGTAAACTTGGAACGGCTGATCGGATCTTAATGAAACTTGATATTTGGAACGACCTCGTACCTCAGATGCGCAAGTCCAGACTGGATCCGATGAACGTGGGGGGGGAGTGGCTTGAGGGGGGAACCGGAAATCTTGTCATACGTTTAGAGTGGAACCATCAGGAGGAAACTTGGTGAGAAGAACAACACAAGCCGTAGGTAGATCACTGCTAGGACTGGACCACTGTATGGGGGAGTTGGGGAGGGGGTGGTCCGGAATTCCGGAGTTAAGGTACTTGCAGGTGGGGTAGGACGATAACACAAGCTAAGTTCCCTTCGTACAGTCATGCAGAGGTACTGGCTTCTTTCGCTAAACTACTCTGTAAGATCGGTAGAAGTGTCAAGTGCAATAGAAGGCGCGAAATTCCGCACCTATCAAACTGTCAGCTGAAACAGATTATTACAGATTATAGTTTTCCCGCCCACAAGCCTAGTCACCACATTGGTTCTTTTTTTTTCCAAACGAGTCTGAACTTCTTTTTTTTATTGTTTTCGTACATAAGTCGCATCAGAAGTTACCGGTTGTATTACACCCTACCAAATAAAGTAAGGCATATGCTATCTACATCTACTCTACCCGGTCCTGCCCGACTCTACCCTCTAGAGGCGTATTCTCGCCGTTCCCCGAGGACTCCACTTGAGGAGTCCCCGCGTTTTTGTTTGTCCCGGGGACTCACTCCCCGTATTCTCGCGAGTCCCCACGGACGGGGAATGCTCCGATTATCATCACCATCATCAAAAAGGACTCCCTTTCAGATTCGGAGGGGAATCAATTTTTGCTGGTGTTGGTGCAATGTAAAAGTGATTAAAAACTATCAGAATAAACAAATGAAAAATAAAGTGGATCGAGACTAATTTCGTCAACTGCATATTTCTTTTTCGAACAAAATCTACTTTGGAAGCATTCCCCGTGTTCTCGCTGTTTCTGTACGCGGAGTCCGCGTGGAGTGACTCCCTCTATTCTCGCCGTTCCCTTTGATTCCCCGAGGAGTCCTCGGGGAACGGCGAGAATACGCCTTAGTTCTACCTTCTACCATGACTCAACATTTTGCCTGGACAACTTCTATACCGTGATTTCCGGGACTTGACTGCGCTGTCATCTGACGTTCAATTTACCAAAAGCCGGTGGCGCAACATTTCCTCTACGAAAAATAGTTCCGAGAAAAGCGCCACGTTTATAGAAAATACTTGTGTGAATTACTTGCTGTTTATGCAGGCTTGTGTTAAAATTGGTAGTTAACAAGATACATTCTGGATATAACTTGCGTTTTCTCCGAATATCTTTGCAGAAGCCTTTCTGAAGATGTCTAAAAAAGAAGAAACAAGGTTTGTTGCAGGATTTTGGTAAATTTTCTCTGTGCCTAGGTGCTTGTTGCTATTTCTTTCGTTTTCTTGTGCTATTCGCAGTGTTCTGTGGTTCGACATTGTTTGCCAACGAATGTTGCTGTATGGATTTCACAGTCTTCTTGAGTTCTCTCAACCTTGACACCCCAAATAGGTTTTGCAGTACCAGGCTATTCTCTATTCCTCTATGAAGTTTTATTTTTATATTAAAAGTATGCTTATTTGACTGTAGATAGTGTAGTTCGGACCTTTAAAGTGAACACTCACTACCCATTAAGGTGATCTTAGGAGCCCTAAATCTAACTACTTTGGATGACTGTTCTTTGACTTTTGTTTTGTCACCATGCAAGTGTATTAAACTGGCACTGTTCAAAGATCAAACTTTTAACTTTCCTTCTTATTTAAATCCAGTGACTATTCTATCCATGCATGGAAATTGGACAGGTCTACCAAAAAGCGTAAGGTGTTCTTCCGTGCTCCCACAAACAGTTTGTGGGCCGATTGTGGCTCAAAAAGAGAGTTTCCACAGTGTTTTGTGGGGCCCACAAGTGTGTTTCTGCGACCAACAGAATTTTTGTGGCTCGCTTTGTAGCTCAAATTCAACAAACAACTGCAGAGGTGATTGTCGACTGGCTTGTTTCTGGCGGGAGATTTAGCAGCAAAATACTGTCAAAACAATGCAATTAACTACTTTCTCAAGCGCATAGACGTTAAACTGAGGATCCCTTTTGCACATAATGGTAAGGACAGAAGCCTGAAGTTCTATTTGTTGAGATTTTATCTGAATTTATTTTTAATTTTGAAATTAATGCCCCCAAAATAGGCAAAACTGTGTTTCCTTTATTCAACTTGTGGCTTGACTGTGTGCCACACAGTCCTGTTTCGACGACACACACTTAGTACACTCAGAAGTGTGTGGCCTGCAGTTGTGCTGAAGAAAAACGGCTGTAGTTTTCGAAAAGACCTGTCAGGACCAAGTAGCATTTTTGCCAAATTCCCATAGGTTCATAGGTTGTCAGTTGGGGCACCCAAAGTTAAGGTGCCCCTACACTCAGGACTAACCATAAGGTTTTTTCTGTGGCACAATTGTGGGCCATGCACTTAGTTTGACCACTCAGTCCAGCTGGAAGTGAAAAACAGTTTTGTCGCCTGTGCTTTTGAGTGTCTGAAAATAAAAATAAGATCCAGGTAGAATCTCAATAAATAGAACTTCGGCTTATATTCCTACTATTCCATTCAAGAAGAATTCTCAGTTTTGTGTGCTTTTTTATATTGATCCTGTGGGGTAGGCCAGACACTCCAGCCGAAACTCAGGTCACAGTTTTGTGTTGGTATGCTTAATTAAGTATGTAATCTTGTTACTCAGACTTTATTTTGGTGCTAAATTTAAGCTTCCCACTAAATTTGAGCCAAAAAAAACGAAAATCACTCTTACAGTTGTTTGCTAAATTTGAGCCACAGAAAGCTTGTTGGTTGCAGAAACAATCTTGTGGGACACTTAAGGACTACAGTATCACTCATTTTGATCCTTAAACACTTTGTGAGATCGCTGGAAAATGCTTTTAATGGAGTGCCCAAGTATTTGAAATAGGCTAGATAGGGTTCTCTGGTGGCTGGGTGTATCTTGTATATGAGGTTGCCTATTCTGAATGCTCACAGATTGTCAGTCAAAGTTTTTGAATTTTGGGGCACCCAAAGCTAGGTTGCCCCAATACTTAGAACCCCAACCTTAGTAGAGTGCCCAAGCATTTAGAGGCACAAACAGAGCAATGTAAACTAGCCCCTTGATGAAAAATCTTTTCTCTTTGGAATTGATTGTGCCTAAAACCCTGTAGGAAATCCAGACTGCGAGCACCTGATCTTCTATCCAAGGTATAAGCAGTTAGTGAACAGGCATCCCTGTGAGGATGTTTGGTTTGATCTAGGGCTAGTGTAGTTGAGTGCTTAAGTGACCTTACACAGAAGTTTGCATAAGGCCAAGGGAAAATTGTTGTATTTGATCTTTAAGCTCTCTGAGACCCGGAAGTTGTGATGGCCAAACACTCAGAATCTGAAACATCAAATCCCTTCCATAAAAGAATCCGGTTAATTTTCTTGTGGGACAGAAATATGACCAGTCTTCATGTCTGAAATTCTGTTAATACTTGGAAATGATGTCTGTAGAAAGCTTAACTTATATCCTTTTTACAGACTGGTTGTCTGTTGCCTTGGAATGTTGAGAGCAGAGGCGTTACTAGCCAAAATGTTTGGGGGGGGGCAAGGCATTTACTGACTGTCTGGTAATTTTTACCGACTGTTCTGGCAGAAAAACGACTGTTTCAAGAAAAATGGACTGGTTCTGTGAAAAAAATCAACTGTTTTGACGAAAAATCGCGTCGCTTCGCGCCGACTCGGTTATTTTTTACCGACTGGCCGACAAGACTGGGGGGGGGGGGCGCCCCCCCCCCCCCCCCAAGATGTGATGCCCCTGGTTGAGATTCTATAAAACAGTAAAGCTTTAAGTCAGTGAGGTAGACCTCAGCAAACTTTGGGTTGTTACTATGTGAGCAGTTCGAAAAGAATGATATTTACATATAAAGATTGTTTGAATATAGGTTAAAATATCCTTTCATTTGTTTCTTTACTTTCTAGAGATTTTGATACCCCCCGAAATGGGGGAGGCTATGATGGCCCCGCTGGCATGGACGTGGAGGGCGTTATTGAGACAAACTACGATAAAGTAAGTGTGAAGGAGCTGTTTGCAAATTTTGGACTAACAGAGACTAGGATGGATTTCATAACAGTTTCACAGTATATCACGTACTTGCTCTTCCCTGTACTGCAAATCCCTCTTACATTCTCCTTCGGCTGTTGCATGTCTAGGGTATAGGCTATTAGAAAAATAGTGAGTTGATATTGAGATTATTCCCTGACTTTATTGGGCCTGGGAAGCCCCTACAAGCTTTGCCTTTAAAGAGTGGCTATTGATGTCTCCCACAGCAGGAATAATGTTACATTACCTTAATTTGCACTCCAATCGGAGTAAGGCAGTAAGGCGTGGTTTTAGTTGGCTTGGTTGTTGTATGATCACTCGATTTGTCAAGTTGTTCTGGGATTACAAAACAGGTTAATAGGATACCTATGGTTTTAGGTTTTAAAAAAAAACAAAATCACTCCACAGTTTTGAGCCCCGACCCAATGTATGGGTTTTAAAGTTTTCCTGTCTGTCTGTTAGCATGATGACCCTCAAAGGAGCTGAAGTATTCTGTTCAAACTTGGTGTTAGGGTCCTTGGGATCAAAGTACCAAGGTTGGGGATGGGCCCCATAGCGACCGTGTTGGTGTGGGATTTCAAATTATGGCACATTTTTTTTTTCAAGCTAATGAGACAGTTGCTCTAGAGGTAAACACACATGCTGAATCTGTCTCTGAACTATTTCTGAAGTAAAAGTTATGTCTGAAGTTTGCTGGAGTTTCAGAATATGGGTAAGAAAGCACGCTGGATCGGTATACTTTACTTTCTTTTCCTGCTAGACTGATATCCGTCCGGAATCCGGCAAGAAAAGGAATTCCGAGTGCTTCTAATTTTTGATCAATCGCTGACATGTGGATGTGAACTGTCCGCTTCGTTTTCCTGCTTGGCTGTGGAAGGAGTCCGGGGAAAACAGGGAAATTCGGTAGACAACATCTGAGTTCCGATGTGATGGAAAATCGAGTTTCGACTCCAAATTCGATAGTTTGCCCGGAATCCCACGGAAACGGAAAAGTCGTTTATTCTAATTAAGGTCTTTGTCCAACCGTATTGATGTAGGTATGATACGAGTGAATGTACGAATCCGCTTTGTTGTAGTAGGCGGATAGTACTAGGGAAGACCAACGCCGTGCCGAGTTTGACTCTTCTCTAGCGGATAGTACTACCTACCCGTTATAGTAGGCATATTTTGGCTAGACTTTACAATGCTTACACAATCCCCCACATTCTAGCCCTATCCTATCTCCTTTTTGGAAGTTATTTAGCACAACTGATTTAAGGACAACTCGTAAATTGTTCTATAATGCTAAGTACCTACTCGGCCTTCCCCCATGGACTCATAACCGCAAAGTTACGCAGCTTTACTGCGTTACTGATCCTTTTGTGGCTGTGGACCAAGGCCGTGCCGAGTTTGACTCTAGACAGGTGCCATCCGTATTATAGTGCGTTTGTATATTCGTTTCGTTTAGTTTAGTCTGATCTTTTTCTTTCCTTTATTGTTTTTCATATACTCCGTGTGGGCCTGTTCTGTGCCATTTTTTATACGGGTTGATAAAATTATTGATTGATTGATTGACTGAAATGGCACGATTAGTTATATGGAAACCAGGAATTTCGGAATGAACATACTCCTTCGCTAAAACTTTTAATGTGGTGATATAGGTAAAGAAATTACAGAATATTACCAGTTTTCGACTAGCTTTCGAGTTGGGTTCATGGAAAATTTGAGACAGAAAGGAATTACCTAATGGATCTAGCTAAGGGATTGAGCAGGGATCTGTAACTTCAAAACGGGGCCTGTCCTTTGGTCTTGTTTGTTCCTATTTTATGGGCTTATTTGAAGGGATGAGTTTGCTATTCCTTGTCCCAACAAGACATTCATTTTTCCGTGTATTCAGACGAGGGAGTATCCTGACTCTAGTCACTATCAGTTGAGCTTAACTTATAGATTCGGTAAAGTCTCGTCTGCTGGGTACAGTTCCCCACTTTTGTGCTGTCATTTCGTCCAGTCTGTTGGCCAAGAAGTGCTAGAAATTCTTTTCATCCCATCCCTCGCGTCTGCTTGTGTCCAAATGAAATCAGAAAACCGCTTGGAAAATAAGACTTTGCGTTATTGAAAGTTTATTTTTTCCTAATTTTTATTTTATTTTAGGTGGTTGATAGTTTCGATGACATGGGCCTGAAGGAGATGCTGCTCCGTGGTATTTACTCATATGGTTTTGAGAGGCCGTCTGCTATTCAGCAGAGAGCCATCATGCCCTGCGTCGAAGGCAATGATGTTATCGCCCAGGCTCAGTCAGGTAAAAAAAGGTTTCTTTTTGCAATTTGGAAATGGTTCATCTTTAGCCTACAGACTCCCTGCAGCTTTTTCTAGCTTTTACTATTGCCAAAATCGGCTGACTACTCTAAATATTGTTACGCCGTCAAAATAGTATTTCTCTTTATGTTACAACTCTCTTGATTGATACTTATTAATCTTTTCATGCCGCCAACATGTACTGACAGGTTCTAAGCACGTGGTCGACTAAACGTCGTCGGAATGTTGGACTGCGTTCCACTTCTGAGCCGCGTTCACACTGAGCTCAGGGTTGCCACATACGAATATTTAGAGTGACTTTTGGCCCAAAACAGAGAGTGAATTGAGAGCGAAATTCATTTTCATGAAATGTCCACTTTTGGTCGGGATCGCTTCTATCAATATGACACATCTTAATTTTACTTTCATGAAAAAAACTTGAAATAGTCACCTCTGGTCGGAATTCCTGCTGCAAAAATGACACATTTGGTCATTTTCTGAAATAGAGTGATTTTTGTGTCCTATGTAGGACAAGAGTGACAAAAACAAAATAGAGTGACAATTCACACTATCGTGCGACATGTGGCAACGCTGACTGAGCTACGGAACCTCTGCGTCGCGCTGGTGGTGACGCAACGCAGAGCTTACGCAGACAAATAAAACGCAACGCAAGAATAGAACCAAGCTCTATTTTTGCGTTGCGTTGCGTCTACGCATACGCATCAGATTTTTCAGTGAAAAAGGGAAGTTTTTTGAAGAAGTACTGGTGACACATCAAGCGTGAAAGCTTGTCCCGCAGGTGTGAAAGATATGCTATGCAATCTGTACGCAGCGCATCGCAACGACGCGTACTGACGCGTCTTTGCTATGAAAGCGGCTTTATTGAGACGTGTGAGTAGGGACTCGCTAAACTCGTCTGATATTTTTGATATGTGTATAATATTTCTTAAAATAAATATAATGGCCGGAAGACCGATGAGTAAATCTCAGCTGACTTGTCCATTTAGCGAGTTTTATCGGCCAATTTCCAGTATTCCGAGACGGTCGAAACCCTAAGTACGCTTAGGGAGGTAAACTAAGCTTTGGCATTAGGCCTAAACAGTATTGCAGCTTGCTAACAGAGTGGCTCTTGAAGAACGACATTTTCTTGGACCCAAACAGGCTTCCAGGCTTATTTTTAAAGATAAAAACTATATTTGGGGAATGCCTTCAGATAAGAAAATACATAATTTGGAATTGATTAAAGAGGGCCTCACTCTTCATTTAAAGGTTAACCAAATGAGGCTGGGTACGAAAATGTAGTTAAGATCACCTATTCACTAAATAGACTTTCAAACCCGATGCGTTAGTCCCTTGCTCTAACATTCCCGAATAACTGTTTTATTTATCTATGTGAAAGTTCTTTCAAACTTGTGGTACCTATGTAGTTTCGTATATTTTGAATGAACAACCGCGTCAAATTGCCTGTTTTCAATGCATAAGTCAGACTCTTCGGAGCGTATTTTGCAGCCAGGCATGTTGCAGCGTCTTTAATTTTGAGCGTGTTCCAGCTTACTTACCGTAGTTACTCCGCATGACGTCACGAAATCTGGCTTTTTGCCGCCAAGGCTGGAACGATTTTTCTATTTTCCAGCAGGATATCATTCCACGGGCGGATCCGACCAATCACGTTACAGAGATGCGTAGTTACTACGCTCCCGAGCATGGTAAGCAAATAGTAACTATTAGTTACTATTCCGAGAAGGTTGGAACGGTCAGTGTAGTAACTTTTTTCGTGAGGATGGAACAGAAATAGTAACTATGGTTAGAAGGGTGGAACACGCTCTTTGTGTCGTTGGCGAATTTGCAATAATGAAAAAAACCGGGAAAACGACGTCCTCGACGAAATCCAAATTGTGCAGTTTGAATTTTATCTTGTCAGAACGAAGTATCTTGTCACTACGAAAGCCCATTGTGAAAAAGTTCAAAAAATGCAAGATAATCCAGTGTATGTGAATGATTGTTTGAGATGGGTTGATTGATTGCTCTGCAACTTTGCTATGAAACATTGATTAAAAAAAACAAAAAAACATTAATTTTTCCTCTGAAAATGGAAACAATTACCTATACAAAGATCTGAAATCGGTTGATTTATTGCTCGGCAACTTTCTCTGCAATTACCTAAGCAAGGAGAAAATACTGACAATTAAATTATAACTAACAAAAATTCCATCACATTAAATGTTCAAATATTCAAATACAAGATTACTAAGCTGGCTGTTCGGTTAAACTTTTTATATAATATAATATTATATAATAATACTGTATTATTTTCTAATTTCTAGGTACTGGCAAAACTGCTACTTTCTCCATTTCCATCCTGCAGAAGATTGACACCAACCTAAACGAGTGTCAAGCCCTCGTCCTGGCACCCACTAGAGAGTTAGCTCAACAGATCCAGAAAGTCGTTCTAGCTTTAGGTGATTATATGGGCGCCCAATGCCACGCTTGCATTGGTGGAACTAACGTCCGTGAGGACCTGAAGAAGCTGAGCAGCCCCGGCGTCCACGTTGTGGTCGGAACCCCCGGTCGCGTCTTCGACATGATGCAGCGGCGAGCACTTAACCCAAAGCACATCAAGCTCTTCGTACTCGACGAGGCTGACGAGATGTTGTCTCGTGGTTTCAAGGACCAGATCTACGACGTGTTCAAGAACCTGAACGAGGACATCCAGGTCATCCTGCTGTCTGCCACCATGCCCGATGACGTCTTGGAAGTTACTAAGCGCTTCATGAGAAACCCAATTAGGATTTTGGTCAAGAAGGAGGAGCTTACCCTCGAAGGTAGGATCTATTTCCTAGCCTCCGCTGCTTTGAGTCTGATGTAAATTAGAGCGTGTCCATTGGAAGTTATCATAATAATAATAAATAATAAGAATGATATAATTGCACCAAAAAGGCTTTCGCCTCTATGAAGTGTCCCGACACTACACTGTAAAAAGTCTCTCCGAGTAAGGATTAAAGTTAACTGCAGTATTTGCTACTGGGATTAATCTTATCTCTACGGAGATAAGATTAATCCGAATTAGAGATAAGATTATCTTTCTAGAGACAAGATTACCCCAGTAGCAAAAACTGCAAGTTTTTTTTTTGTTACAGCGGTATGTATACTAAATTGAATGTCAGCCAGGTGACCATTCACACCTGCTTTAAACTAATTAATATTTTCTGCATTAAGACACTTTCAGGGAGATGATTGCAGTATTCAACTATCCGGTTTATAAAGCTCCACTTTCCAGTGTCTTTTCGAAATGTTTCACCACGCAGTTTCCAGCTATGTCCTCCGATAACTTTGTGATTGAAGATGAGGACATCATCAGGTCCTATGTTGTCATAGTAAATATGGTAGATCTTGAAAGTCTCGATTAGATCATCTTGGAGAGGCTAAACTGGGTCGGCTAATCGTAATTTTCCAAACCGGTTTTAGTAAGGCAGATTGGGAATGGCGAATTCTGGGGTATGACGAGAAATGGCGGAGCCAGCTCTTTATTGTGTTAGTTTTTATCCTTTCTTAAAGGACAGCTGAACAATGAAACCATACTTGAACACACCATGGAGAATGCATTTACAGACATGGCAGCGGAGAGCATTCTTCTCCTGAGCGTGACGTTTTCAAAATAGGGATGTTCGTTTCTGGAGGTTTGTACATGCAGACTCCAAGACAAAAAGCCCAATTTATTCAAATTTTTTACAGCGCTGGCCGGATCGTATTGGAACTTCTTCTAGATATACGTTTCGGCTTAACTGGTTAACAAATATTCCAGAAGATGGGTTGATTGGAGACAGACATTTGTTCATTTCTAAAATTGTTCGGTACTGAGAAAAGGACAGATGGAAAATGGAGCAAAAATCATAGCTTAGAAACACTATTTCGTATTGGATTGGGTTTTCTGCAGGCAATGTTAACGGAAGTCATACAGATAGGGATGATACTTGGTACTCTTCGTTCAGGTCTCCTTTAAATGAATAATAGTGCGGACGGACGAGACGGATTCTACCCGTCCTGACGGAAAATCCTGCACTGTCAAAAGTTTCATAACAGATAACATAAGTATGTGCAATTTTAACAGACAAAGATTGGGGCAATCTGTTGTGATTTTTAAAATGTTATGCATAACTGGTATTGCCCGGAAGAGCTGGTAAGTGCCGGAAAAGCATCGCTTTTTTGTTTCTCGTCATGATATCGGGAAAGTCAGCAAATGCTTTTTCGGCGGGTTGTCGGCTTTTTCTGATAGTGTTCTGAATAGATAGTTGCTACCATTTGTGATGCTCTGGACCATTATAAGTAAATTGTGACGATCGTAACTCTGGTGGAACAGAAGGGTAAGAGAAAACAAAATGACAACATCGAAACTTTTTTTTTTACTAATATTCTAAATGTGTATTTCGTAAATTTGTAATCCTCTTCTTGCTTTTATCTATTTGGATTAAACTTGATTGATTGATTGGAAAAAAAGAGGGGCGTAGCTAATTTTCTAGCTTCTAGTTTTTAAAATTGTAGCGGACGTAAGTCATAACAAGCCAGTGAGACGCAGTCTTATTCATGCGATTTTCCGTGGTTGCCGTGATATCTGATACCAGGGTCAAAAGGCGTTTTTGCAGCTACCGTTTTATCTGGTAAGGTACCGTGGTATCCGATATTAAGATACCACGGTAGCTGCAAAAAATGTTAACTCTACTTTTGAACTAAGTTTTAAAATTGTAACGGACGTAAGTCATAATAAGCCAGTGGGACGCAACCTTATTCATGCGATTTTGCTACGTAATAGTACAATAAATTTAAGAGATAATCCTTCAGCATCTCGGAATAGCAGTAAGTTACCAACTGGGCGATCTTGAAAGTATGGTCTCTTGGGTTCTGGAGGTTCTGCTGACTGCAGTCGTAAAATAATCTTTCATTTAAATCTGAGATCTCACAGGTAACTTTGGTCTTGCTCCCATTACTTTTGCCAGAACTGAGCGAGACGAAAAGGAGTGTAGCGAAACAAAGAAGTCGGGTGCATTGTACTCCTCTTAAAGTTTAACCGAAAAGGGCTGGGATAGGACAATCTAGTTACCAATCACTTACTCACTTAAATTGGCTTGAAGACCCGCTGAAAATGCGTTACTTCGTTGTTCCGTTATTCACGAATAATCGATTTTCAAATAGTGGAATTTTCGTGGGATTTGTGGTACTTCTATGCGCCTGTATTTTTGTTGTATGCCTTAAGAGAAAAATTTTTGTTCAGGCACTAAGCAAACTTCATCAATCTCGCCACTGCCCACTGAACAGCCGCGCTTTTGTTCAGATTAAAATTTCCCGCGTCATAGTAGAATTTACGCTGTGGGGACGGCAGCAGATATTCTGAACGTCATAACTAGAGCAGATAGTGGAAAATCAAAAAATCCCTTTGCAGAATCCAAATAATTCAGTGTATTCAGTTAAGTGACAGAAAAATAAGTTGGCTTTTCAGTTAAACTTTAAGAGTTTTCCATTTTTTATTAAATCGGAAAAAGGTAGAAAGTGAGTTCGAGAAGAGTTGATAGAATTGTTTCTATCGGTAAGTTAATTGTTTTTGGATTCCAGGTATCAAGCAGTTCTACGTTCAAGTAGAGAAGGAAGAGTGGAAATTGGACACCCTTTGCGACTTGTACGACACCCTCTCCATCACCCAGGCAGTTATTTTCTGCAACACCCGAAGGAAAGTCGATTGGCTCATGGAGAAGATGCACGAAAGAGACTTCACAGTCTCCGCCATGGTAAGTCTCATTCCCGCCAACACTTAGCGACTTGCGGTCGGACGCTCGCAAATTTGTCAAAATACAAAAGTCTGAGATAACTCAGAGATAACTGTTACGTTATATGAATGGACTATAAGTGGGAAAACGTTCAGAGAAGAGAAATAATTTGGTGTTCGATGACGGTCAAGTTTTATTTTGAATAAAATGAATAATGTGAATTGACACTGTGGATGATTTTAGGAAAAGAACTTGGAGATGGCAGGTAATTTTTAAGATCCGAACCGTCTTATTTTGAATAATCTGCAGCGGTTCAGTATGTTTCTGAAAAGTATTCAAATACACCACAGGGCAGTAGCTTAAATATGAGTGGACTAATGCAAAATAAACACATCATAAGGTAAAACGTGTTTTAAACGATTCACCATCACCAAATTTCTTGATATTTTTAATTGCAGCAAACTATTATGAGCACTCCGTGACAGGTTGGGATCCATAATCATTCCCAAATATTTGCATGACGAGGTTCGTGAAATACTCATACCAAGGTCATCAAAAGTCAGTGATAGAAGTGAAGGAAAACGTGTAGAAGTTCGCGAGAAAACCATAAAATTAGTTTTAGCTGCATTAAGGGATAGCCTGTTAGCTGATAGCCAACATACAAGTTGTCGAAACGCCGTTTCTAGTTTATTTTGAAGTAGTTCAACACAAAGACAATAACAGTGGGAAAGACCGGTGAATTCGCTAAAATCGGGTCTCTGAAAGTCGATCGGAACGCTGCCTAGCGTTTCGACTTTGTCCAGTTTCGAAGGGTAGAAGATTAATATAATCAAAGCAAGAGGGCGTGAGTATGCAATGTCTGTCAACATTAATTGATTCGAAATCGTGAACTCAACATTTTTTTTTTTCATAAAAAATCTATTTACTCTTTTCCTACTTGTTTTTTATTCCAATTTAAGAGGAAATTTGAATGAAGAGAGGATGCTCATCATAAACAAAATCAACAGAACGCGCTTTGATTGAAGCGATGGAAGAAAATGTCAGCAGAGCGATTTTTTAACGAAAGAACATCCGCTAAACGGCGCTGATTGTTGTGACTCATGGAGCTTACGGGAGTTTCCGCTCTTTCCCATTTTTACTGTCTTATGGTTCAACAGACGAATCAGAAACAGATGCAGCAGTATCATCTGCAAATTGGATTCTAGAGCGTCACTAACAGCATTATTAATATAGTTAATATAAATTAAGAATAACAGGGGTGCCAGAATCGATCCCTTGGGCACTCCTTCTCTACTGGATTGATTTTTTTGTGACAATGATACTCCATACCCAAATACTTGCGTTCTCCGTTCTGTTTCGTGAATACGAAAATGATAGAGCAGGATATGCAAACAATAAGGCCGAGACACCGCCTAAAATCATCTGCTGACTTTTTGTTTGTCATCGTGATATCGGAGAAGTCGGTAGATGCTTTATCATCCGTTTTTCGCCTTTTCCTGGCGATGCTTGTTCATGCAACCTTTTAATGCGCAAGGTTTCAAAAACATAACAGCCAACATCTTTAGTGAAACCGCGTGTTGTTGTTTTATCTGTTATGAGACTTCTGACAGTAGAGTCCTCATTCAGAAAACAGCGAATCACGTTGTACGCAGTGTGAAACGAAAGGTTGACGGTTTTCCAAAGGGGTGTTGTCACGTCGACTAGGGTACGCTTGTGATTGAACGTTAAATTCTTCACTATGTGTCTAGTAGGTGGCTAATCCTCTGTTCTGTTTTTAGCACGGTGATATGGACCAGAAGGAGCGTGAGACCATTATGCGTGAATTCAGGTCTGGTTCATCCCGTGTCTTGATCACCACTGATTTGCTTGCTCGTGGTATTGACGTCCAGCAAGTGTCCCTTGTAATTAACTACGATCTGCCGAACCACAGAGAAAACTACATTCACAGGTACAGAGTCTTTTTTTATTTTATTATTTTTGGCCGCGTGTACCTTTTAGGTCCCATATGAATTGGCCCGGTGACCGCGCTTCCACTTACCTCGGTGACGCCGACGGTCTTAAAACTAATTTAGACCGACCCAACTTTTAGCGTCACCTACGCTATCCTCTATCTCTACTTTTCATTTTTATATAATTTTTAACTCTTTCCGTCATATTCTCCCCCAACTTGTAAAAACTCATTTTCCTACTGTTATAGATTTTACATTTTTAAATCTTTACTTAAAACGACTAAGTTCATAGCCTGCGCCCAGAAAAAATCTGGACAGCTGGAGTAAATACCAGGGATTGACTTCGACTTCTGATGCTTCGTTTCTTGTAGGTAGAATCAGTCAATGTGGCCGATTAGGTCGCTTCTGCGAGAGGCAAAAAGGTCGGATCTCATTAAAAAATTAAATTAACTGACCGCAGGAATACTCTTTCAAAAAAATTTGGAGCAAAGATGTGATGTGTTGTCCCCAGGATGGCCCATTTATTCCCCCCTCCCATCCCGTCTTCTGTGCGTCGGTCCTAGAGGAATACTGGCAATCAGTCCTGCTAATTCTTCTGCCCAGTTTTTACATAGTTTCATCCCATCATTTATTTCTGGTCATATCTTGTAAGTGTATTAGTTAATTTGTTCCGGGTCAGTATATTTCGTAAATATTGTATTCCACTTCTAGCTGTAAGCTATTTGGATAAATAAACTTGATTGATTGATTGCCCAGACTTATTTTACGGATTTGTAACTATTACTGCAACGAGAACCAGAACTGTTAACACCATGATTTCTAAAAAAAAATCTGATGGTTGTCCAAATTGTTCGGTTAGGTAAAAATTCGGTAATCAGATAATTTTTTTATAATTATCTGGCCATAGTTCCGAAGAAACCTGGACTACGGAAGTTGAAATTGGTGATTTAACATTTAACGCTACTTTTTTTGTAGAATCGGTCGAGGTGGTCGATTCGGTCGCTTCTGCTAGAGGCGAAAAGGCGGATCTCATTGCCCAGGCTAATTTACGAATTTGTAAATATTACTGCAACGAGAACCAGAAATGTGAACACCATGATTTCTAAAAAAAAAATCTGATGGGTGTCCAAATTGTTGGGCTGGGTAAAAATTCGGTAAGATACAGTAGAGGTATGCTTATGTGAACGGTCGCCGAAGAAAAAACTAAAACCCAAACAAGGCACTTTTTCCAATAAATACTGATAACAACCATTCACGCCGTTTGCACTTTTTGAATATTTTGCTAAATCACTGATGAAAGTGACTGAACTATCAGCTGATTTCCTTTTGTTAATTTGAAAGTTTTGCCAAGTGGAACGCAACTTCAATGGGGAAGATGGCGGTCCGAACCTGCAGATGCAGTCAAAAGAGGAAGAAGAGATTTTTAAAATTCAAAATCAAAGAAAGTAAATTGAATTTCTGCTCCAAGTTTGTGTTAGGATAACCCTGAAATCCTTGACTGTTAGCTGATATTAAGTTTATAATTTTTCTTTTCTCTTTTACTGTTTTATATGCAATTGACAAAAGCAAGGTAGTGTAACAGTTAAAAAAGTGTTCACATAAGCATACCTCTACTGTATATCTGGCCATATTTTCGAAGAAACCTGGACAACGGAGACAGAAACGGTTATTAAAGTTTAACTGAAAAGCAAACTTATCTTTGTATCATTTAGTTGAACACACTGAGTTATTTGGATTCTGCTTAGACATTCTTTGATTTTCCACTATCTGCTCTCGTAGTGAGGTTCAGAATATCTACGGCTGTCCCAACAGCGCAAATTCTACTATGACGCGGAATATTTGAATCTGAACACAAACGCGGCTTTTCAGTTGGCGGTTGTAAGCTTGGTGAACACTGCTTAGTGCCTGAACAAAAAAAAATGTTTTTCGTTAAGCATGCGACACAGGTAGTACCCCAAAGCTGACAGGGAAATTCCACTATTTGAAAATTGATTATTCGTGAATAGCAGAGCAACGAAGTAACGCACTTTCATCGGGTCTTCAAGCCTCTTTAAGTGAATAAGTGAGGGGTAACAAGACTGTCCCATCTCTGCTCTTTTCAGTTAAACTTTAACGCTTCTTTTTTTGTAGAATCGGTCGAGGTGGTCGATTCGGTCGTAAAGGAGTTGCCATCAACTTCGTGACAGACGAGGATGCCCGCGTTTTGAAAGACATTGAAGAGTACTACCACACTCAGATAGAAGTAATGCCCATGAACGTCGCCGACCTAATTTAGATCGTGAGACTAAAGATAAAGGTAAGATCCTTCATATCTTCTTTTTCAGTAGCGCAGGTGAATTTTTTAAAGTGAAATTTAGTCAGCCAATAACTCTGGGGTTTACCTGTAATGCTTCTTTCCTTGTAGAATCGTGAAGAACGAGGATTTCTGAAAAGTATAATTTGATGAGGGAGCTAGGGACAATGTATCCTTAAAAGTCAGTTGTGTCCGCGCGATCAAAATTCTGCGCTACGTTTAGGAGAGCTTGAGTTGACATTCGATAGGTGTACTGCGGGATGTCAGATGCGCATTGAAGAAGGTGAATCTGATTGAACCAACTGAACACTGATTTTGGCAATTGGCATTAGTTGCTTTTTCGCAGATGCCGTGTTATTAGATACCGCGGTAACTGGACCTGTATTTTGTCGTTTTCACAGTTACCGTGGTGTCTGATACTACGGTTGGTTCGCAAAAACGACAATTGTCGAATTTGCGCTTCTAGAGTCATCCCAAAAGGAAAACTGATATCTACTTACGGCGTATTCTTGCCGTTCCCCGGGGTCTCCTCGGGGAATCGAAGGGAACGGCGAGAATAGATGGAGTCAGTCCACGTGGACTCCTCGCACAGAAACAGCGAGAACACAGGGAGTGCTTCGAAAATGGATTTTGTTCGAACAAAAAATATGCAGTTCACGAAATTAGTCTGGATCCTCTCTATTTTTGGTTTTGTTTATTCTGATTGTTTCTAATTAATCTCACATTGCACACCAGCAAAAATGGATTTCCCTCCGAATCTAAAAGGGAGTCCTTTTTGACGGTAGTGATGATTATCGGAGCGTTCCCCGTCCGCGGGGACTCGCAAGAATACGGGGAGTGAGTCCCCGGGACGAACAAAAACGCAGGGACTTCAAGTGGAGTCCTTAGGGAACGGCGAGAATACGCCATTACATCGTAAGTCCCAACAATTTGACAAAATCTAGGCTCTTGTTTTGGTAATGATGAAAGTGAGATGACTTTTTCAGATACCACTATCATTTACCACCATCTGAATATCAGACACTACGGTAACTGGCCAGATACCACGGTAGCTGTAATAACGCCTTTTGACCGTGGCATCAGATACCACAGTAATTGCGAAAACGACTTTAGACCGTGGTATCTGCAAAAACGCAACTATTGTACTGTAGCCGTAGATACATAGGTACCGCCAATTTGCGCCCAATTTCGCAAGCTGGTCAGGAGGGGGTAGGCCAACAATGTAGACAAGGGGGGCACCAGACACCGGGCATCTCAAGCCCATCAGTATATGTAAGGCTGGTCACGAAACAAATGTTCACCATTTTTATCTTCTTTTTAATTTCTTTTCTCTTTCAGATTGGCGCCTCCCCGTTTGTTTTCCACGAGTTCGCTGAGTCGCCAATCTTTCGTCTGGTCCTGTGTTGGGTATTGATATTTTGTAAGAACAGGAATCCAACACGTGTTGTACAAGTTTAAAAAAATTGAATAAAAATGGAAAACACGAGGAAACACGTGCTCGGCTGTAACATTGATGCCACTCTTTTATTTCCCATAAGGCGTATTCTCGCCGTTCCCCGAGGACTCCACTTGAGGAGTCCCCGCGTTTTTGTTTGTCCCGGGGACTCACTCCCCGTATTCTCGCGAGTCCCTACGGACGAGGAATACTCCGATTATCATCACGATCATCAAAGAGGACTCCCTTTCAGATTCAACAAAATCCATTTTGGAAGCATTCCCCGTATTCTCGCTGTTTCTGTACGCGGAGTCCGCGTGGAGTGACTCCCTCTATTCTCGCCGTTCCCTTCGATTCCCCGAGGAATCCTCGGGGAACGGCGAGAATACGCCTTTAGTCACTCATAAGGCTTTTATCCCAGCTCTCACAGGGCTAGTTCCATAAATATTCCTTAAGCTCAATCTGACTGCGAATCACATTCGACAGTGTAGAACAGTTTATGGGGGGGGGGCTAGGAAACCCGGTTGTGATACTGCAACTGAAACATAAGCGTTATGTGTTATGTACTTACGTACTTTATTGTCAATGTGCTGCACCAGAAGCTTCCGGGTAGCAGCAGTAGCACAGCCTATTGGGATACCCAAGTAGATAAGATGGTCAACTGGGGTTGTGACGGTGTCTCCCAAGTTGACCGAAGCTCCATTAGTTGCGTTTTTGCTGATACCATGGTATCTGTTACCACGCTCTAAAGTCGTTTTTGCAGTTATCGTGGTATCTGATACCATGGTCAAAAGGCGTTTTTGCAGTTATCGTGGTATCTGGCCAGTTATCGTGGTATTAGATATTCAGATACTACGGTCCGACCGTGGTATCTGAAAAGTCATCTCACTTTCATCAAATTTCGTCAGATTGGTGAGAAAGAAGTTTAGCACTTAGTGGTGTAACTGGATATCTGTTTTTCTTTTGGGATGACTTTCGAAAAAGTGCAATTTCGGCAATAGTCGTTTTTGCAGAGCACCGTTTATCAGATACCACAATAACTGCAAAAACGACTAATTGCAGATCCAGTTATCGTGGTAACAGATACCATGGTATCAGCAAAAACGCATCTATTATAATCTTTGCAATTATAAACAGAAGCACTTGAGACTTACCAGGATTAAGTGACATGCCAATCTTATCATAGTTATAGCTGATATATCGGAAATATGTACGGCCAGGATTAAAGGAGGGCTTGTTCTTTGCTCCATAAATCGGCAATGCATTGAACTTATACCAACGCTGTAATGGCGCATTTACACACTGCGTAAAATCCTAGCGTATTTTCCGCACGTATTTGAGCTTGAAAAGATTTCTAGTACGTCTAAATACGTACGTATTTAGATACTCAACGGGCCGGTTTTTCATCCGTAACCCACCATAAGTCATGTTGAGATAATGTAAACGTGTAATGTTACGCCGTCAGTAATCGTTAGGTTTAGCCGACTAGGGCTGAGATGTGACAGTAGTTACCCATCAATTGTTTCCCTTTTTTATGGCACTTGCAGCCTCTGGCTCAAGTGCCATATACCGATCACAATTCCGTCTGTCGGTCGGTTCGAGTTTTTTGCCACACTTTTTCGAGCTAGGGTACTTCCAGATGTGCTAGGACAATGAAACTTGGCAGGCATATCAGGGACCCGACCAAACTAACCCGGAAATAATAAGTTTCCCGATCTGACCATATGCGGGGGAGTGGAGGGCGCTGGTAACTTGAAAATTAAGGGCATTTTGTCACACTTATTCGAGTTAGGGTACTTCCAGATGTGCTAGGACCATGAAACTTGGCAGGCATGTCAGAGACCCGACCAAACAAACTTAGAAATAATCAGTTTTCCGATCCGACCATTTTGGGGGGGAGTGGAGGGCAGGGTAACCCGGGAAATTGAGTAGTGTGTAACTTTCGAACGGGTGATCGGATTGTAATGAAACTTGAACTGAATTAGATTATACATCTGTGATGTCCTGTTTAAAGTCTTGACCGGATTCGGTAGCCTGGGGGGGGGGAGACCGGAAATTTCAAGAAACGGTTAGAATGGAGGGATCGGAGTGAAACTTGCTGGGAAGAACAAGCATTTGCTCTAGATAAATCGTTTAGAAAATTGTACTGGATCCGGACACTTAGGGGGGGGGGGGGGGGGGGGGTCCCGGAATTCCGGTGATGGCGGTTTTGGGGATTTTCACAATGAAACTTGGCAGACATATCAGGGACCCGATCAAACTGACTTCAAAATACAAATTTTGTGATCTGATAATGGTGGGGGAGTGGAGGGAGGGGAATTCGGAATATTCAGTCATGCGTAACTTTGGAACGGGTGATCGGATTCGAGTGAAATTTAAGAATTGAACAGAGGACATTTCTCTGGTGATCTTTTTCATATCAGAACCGGATCCAGCAACTATTTGGGGGGGGGGGGGGGAAATACGTGACCTGCTTAGAATGGAGAGATCGGGATGGAACTTTGTGGGAAGAACAAAAGGGGGGAAGAACTGAATCGGATTGGCTACGGTCACCGTGGGGGAGTTGGGGGGGGGGGGGGAATCTCGAGAAACGGTTAGGATGGAGGGATCGGAGTGAAACTTGCTGGGAAGAACAAACATCTGCTCCATATAAATCTTTTACACCATTTGACTGGATATTTGATGGTGCGAACGGGTACGTCAGCTGAATTTTTATTGGAGCTATATCTCGGCCCTTCTTGGCAAGGGTCCTCTTCAGGCTCAGTACCGCTCAAGTTGGAAAAACGAACATGTGGGAAACATCACTGGATTGACTGGATCCGGACACTTGAGGGGGGGGGGGGTCCCGGAATTCCGTTTTTTGGGATTTTCACGACAAAACTCGGCAGGCATATCTGGGACCCGGTCAAACTGACTTGGAATAAAAACAAATCCTCGATATGATAATCTTGGGGGGAGTTGAGGGAGGGGAATCCGGAATATTGAGTCATGCGTAACTTTGGAACGGGTGATCGGACCCGAGTGAAATTTAATAATTGAACAGAGGACATTTCTCTCTGGTGATCTTTTTCATTTCCGAACCGAATCCGACAATTATTGGGGGAGGGGGGGAATACTTGACCCGCTTAGACTGGTGTGATCGGGGTCGAACTTCGTGGGAATAACAAACAGATGCTCTGGATTAATCATTTATAGAACCGGATAGGCTCCGGGTATTGTGGGTGGAGTTGGAGGGGGGGGGGGGGGGTCTGGGATTCCGGTGATCGCGATTTAAGGTACTTCCAGATGTGCTAGAACGATGAAAATTCGCTGGAATATTAGAGATTCAACAACATTTGCTGAGAAATTGCTACTTCCCACATCCGATTATTCCTTAAAGCACCAATCTTGAACGCACAGTAAAAAAAATGCTATTAAGCAATATATGCATTTTCATGATGCCCATTATCATTTTTGCCTCAAGGGTTTTGCCTAGAAATGAAGTTCTAGCTCCCTTAGAGTGCGCATCTCAACCGCAAAGTCGAAACTTACTTTTGATGAATCAAAACATCTTAACCCTTGCAAGTGCCATATAAGCTTACAGCTCTTGTTTCTTCTTTCATTTAAAACTTATTATTTATACAAATGTTATCCCTCGTTATTTATTTTTGCAAAAAACCTTTTGTCCTGGAGACAAAAACAACATATTTTTGTTTTCCCTTTTCGCACTTCCTACGTCAAAGGATGCCCTTCCGTCATAGGGAATCCCTTTAGCAGTGTCATTTTTTACAATCTTTTTCATTTCCGTCTCCGATACCAAAACCCTTTTGCCTGTCAAGGCTTAAAACAGCCAAAACCGTGGGTTATTTGTTGAAAGCACAGCCTAGTTTTAAAGTATTCAAATATTTTAAGTTGAAGAGTAAATAGTGCGAGGAGTCCCTTAAGTCTATTTGGTCGGGTCACTAATATGCCTACCAAGTTTCATCGTCCTTAGCACATCTGGAAGTATCATAAAAACTTAAAAAAAAAAAGCCACTAGATTCCGGATTCCCCATCAATCCACTCCCCCACGGTGTTCGGATCGTCCAGACGACTATTCTCAAGTCGGTTTATTCGAATCCCTCATATTCCTGCCGGGGTTCATCATCCTAGTACATTGGAAAATGACAAACTCGCTGGATCACCAGAATTACCCCCCCCCCCCCCCCCGCTCCCGAATACAGCGCCCGAATCCGGTCCGGATGTATCAATGATATGTGCTTGTTCTTCCCACAAGTTTCATCACGATCCCTCCACTCTTAAGAGTTTCGAAGATTTCCGGCTCCTCCTCCAGCTCCCCCCAAAGTCACCGGATCCGGTTCGGATTTGAAGTGAGTCGTATGAGACACGAGGTCTTTCCAAATACCAAGTTTCATTAAGACCCGTTCAAAAGTTGTAAATACGTCAAGATTCCGGGTTTCCACTCCCCTCACGATGGCCGGACCGGGAAATGACTATTCCTAATTACTGTTTTCGAGTCCCTGATATGCCTGCCAAGTTTCCTCGTCCTATTTTATGTGGAAGTGCCCGAACTAGCAAAACCTGGACCGACCGACGGACAGAAATTGCGATCCCATCCCGTTTGTAAAAGCAGGTTTTTGCGGGTGGCTAAATTAGTGTTTTTATCAGAAGAGCAAAAACGGTCATTTGCACGAGAAATTGAGTTGGGGAGCGAGAACTGGAATTCAGATAAAAAATGCAACTATTACTTAGCAAATAACTAATGCCATCTAACAGAACGACCACAAGTCTGCTAGGCTCAATCCGGATAGCAAAAATATGTTCAGAAGAATCCAGATAGAAATATCCAGCGATGATTTCTGAACTCCTGACTAAGAATTAACTACTTACTCATATACTCATATTTGTGTGTAGCTGAAAGATGTCATCGTTCTTGTGCTGTTTTGAAAGCTGTTTTAGTCAGCTGAACACCGGAGTTGCTCCAGCAAGGCCTGTGCGAAGACGGCTACCTAGCATTTCCATAGACACATCACACACAGGTAAACTGTTAAAGCCAAAGGCTTTAGCTTTAGGCCTAGCTTTAAGAGCTACAGGACTGAGGGAGTTAAGCTGGAGTTAAGGAATATGTTGTTAACCTTAAGTAGGAGGCTGTGCTGTTGGATAATTGACTGAAAGTTTACATTTGGTGATGTTTAGGGCAAAAGCAGCTTTCTTGCCAAGAGAAGAAATTCTGGAATGTGGAAGCTCTATTAAACAACACAAACAACAACAACATTCACATCCAACAAGACAAGTGATCAGTAGAAAAATACAAGTTTATTCAAACAATGTTTACAACGGATACATCAGTTACGATTCTTCATCAGCGATACTTCAGCCCTTCTTGGCAAGGATCCTCGCCAGGCTGTCAATCCTCTGGGTCAACATCGGGGAAGGAAACAAACCTATAATTACAGGTTTGTATTTACATATCGCTTTGGATTTAAATATCGCTGATGAAGAATCGTAGCTGACATATCCGTTGTAAACATTGTTTGAATAAATGTTTCAGAGTCAGCTTGGGCTCAAAGAATATTTAAAAATACAAGTGTCTTGAAATTGGTGGCTCAGGTCATAAACTATAAACAGCCTTTGTTTCATTTCCCCAATAGACAATTGGTGTTAGCTCCTAGCCTAAGCTATCACTCTAACACAATTAATGAAAATATAACTGTTTTACTGGGGATTTCCATTGCTTGATTTGGGGGATCTTCCTGCATCTTTTGGACAGTTTTCTTTGCCATTTTGCTCGGTTCCAGAGCTTCAATCTTGTCAACAAATTGGCTCTTCATTGATGGATTCTCATCTCACATGTGTGTTTGTATAAATATGTGATACTCTTACAATTATTCTGTGTCTGTGTACAATTTAGTGATTGTTTTTACAGTTATTTGTACAGTTCTTACAATCCATTATGTATGTGCAAACACTTCCAATAGACTCTTATCACAGAACTGACACACATATTTAAACATGCACATTTTAATGTTTGTTAAAGGACCCCTTGCACTATTTACTCTTCAACTTACAGTATTAAAAAATATTTGAATATTTTCTTTTGCATGAACTGCAACCAAAATATATCATCTTAGAATGATAACTAGCTGATCGAGAAAAAAATCTCGTCTTCTATTTTTGTCCAGTAAATAGTCAGCTTGGCTTTAAACCTTATAGCTTTAATTGCTATTTCAAGCAAGGAACCAGGTCTCTATTTTCTTTCCAGATTATCAAGAGTTGTGTGCCCATGCTACGAAACTTGTTTGAAAAGCCCTTAAGTTAACCTTTGAACTACATGGAAAAACAAGTTTTCATACTTTGCTTCAGGTGATTTATTTGCAACCATAATCCTAATAACTGCTTTGCAGAAGTAGCAAATGGTTTTCATTCTTCTGTCTTTAGTTTTCAGTTCTCACCATTTTTTTTCGAGTTTGTAAGCCGTGGGGACTGGGATTACATTGAAATTTGGTATGCTTATTGGTATTGGGTCTAGATGTGCGTTTAGCAGTCCAAATCCCGACATCCATCCGGTTCAGAGGACACTGGGCCCAGATTGTCGAGTGACTTGACAACGGTTGGAGATAGGACATTGAAATTTCTTGTACTATAGATCCTACGATCTGGAACTAATTTTTTTAATTTAACCTCTGTGTTCATCGGCAACTGTGCCTACGTTACCTATGGAGTAAAGCTTGTGACCTGAGAAACCGCTGGCGATAAGAAGAATAAAGTGTGTATTTAGAGATCACAGGGTGTGGAAGTGGGAGTTAATTCTCTCCACCTTCTACATTCACGGGTAACTGGGCACGGATTGCCCAGTGAGTTAAGTTTGTTAATGTACAACAGTCTTGGTAGGACAGTGTAAATAGTTGCACCGAGTTGACTGAAGCTGGTTACAGACTATGAACTTGACCTGTACTTGGACCCAGTGGATCCTCACACCAATCGTGAACAAAACATCCCAACCCCGTCGCTTGTCATGCTGAAAGACAGACAACTATTACGCAGTCATAAGTATCCCATCGCTTACGTTTTAGGATCCCAAAAGTAATATGTTGATTGATTGACTGATTTAGTCAAGACATACACACAAATTGCAGCACATGGCTAGTAGCGTGCTTGTTTGGTCAACAAATAGTATAAGCTGTATCGACTGTACCAGTACAGTCAACCACAAACCCCTGCTTTTTGGATACCCTATGCCAAACGCTGGATACACTATGCCAGGTGCTGGATACTGTAACCCAGTAAAATATTGATGATTTGAGTGAAGCTAAAAAATCAACCAATCAGAACTCCTTTATATTGAGGTAGGTCAGGGTTAGGTTACCAACTGGTATCCAGCGTTTGGCATAGGGTATCCAGCGTTAGGCATAGGCTATGCCAAATGCTAGATATACCCAGCGTTTGGCATAGGGTATAAAAAAATCAGGGATTTGTGGCAGACTGTACCAGTATACCTATTATACCGGGTCATGCTGGTTGGTAATTTGTTGTACTTTGGAAAAAAAAAATTATCGCTCAGCTAAATTACTACTGAATTTGTTGCATAAGTTTGTGTTTACAGGTCAGGAGGTTGTCATCGTCAAGAATGGATCAAGAATTTGTGGCTCAGGAGGGTCACTTGCCACTGCTCCAATCATGCAAGACAAAGCCTACTTCGAAATAAAAGTACAACAGGGAGGTAAATATCAACCATCAAAGGACTAATGCCATATCGGGTTCTCAAAAAAAAGTTAACTTGTGAATCCTGTGCTTCTGCAATCATCATCGGGTGGGAAAATCATTGAGACCAATTGTTCATAAATCACTCTTCCTGTAAGGGCTGTTTAAATTTCATAAATATACACAAAAGTTGCCCAATCACTATTGCAAATTAGACACCTTACAGCATGCAGTATGTCTTAGTAGGCTACATACATTTTTAATAGTCCTTTCTAAATTGATCTGGTCCCGGTCCTTACGTATCTAGTCACTTTTGCTATTAATTTTCGTCATTCCATGTCCTCTAACATCATCTTTATTCCCTTGCAACTGGCTTTTTTTTAACTCTTTTTTCCTTTCGCCGTTCTCTGTTCTTCCTATAAGCCCGTTTTTTGTTGAATGGGTCAAATTGCTTCGTCGTAGTTCTGGATGAATAATCAAGAGGAACCTTACCTACTATCGGTTTTGGTACATGCCATCCCACCTTGATAAGAGAAAATGGTAGGAGCTAAAGGTTGATATCTATTTTAGGAGTCTGGGGCGTTGGCTTGGCAACCGAACGAACTGACGTAAACCACACACCTATGGGGAATGATTCAGACTCGTGGGTCTTAGGATCTGATAATGCTGTTAGACATAATGGAAAGGAAGTCTCCAGACCAGCAGTGACGCCAGTGGAGGGAGATGTTGTGGTAAGTCTGCACTTCCGTTTCTCGTGATTATCCTGAAAATCAGTAGCATATTTTCCATATAGTCTCCGGGTGGTCAGTGTCAGGAAGCTTCCATTGCCGTACGCCAATTTTTATGGCACTTACAGTCTCTGGCTGAATTGCGATATATTGATCGATCCTGACCCGATGAAAAATTATCTCAAAATAGTAGTACGAAGTTGTACGAAAAAGTAGCATGCAGTACTAACTGATGCTACTACATGCTTCTACTTCAAGGCTACCGTGTTACTGCATACTACTGCATGCTACTATTAGCAAGACTGGATGCTACTATGGCAAGACAGGATGCTACTGGATACTACTACATAAGATTGGACCAGTCTGAGGCACATTAAATGATAGTATTTTCTGCTATTACATAGTGTTACATGCAACTTTTTCGTACAACTACCATACAACTACGCAGGCTACAAATTTTTCATCGGGAATGTCTGTCAGTTTGTCTTTTTGCTAGTTTGCATACTTCCACATGAGCCCGAACCGATCATCCGTGTGGGGATAGAGGGAGGGGGGATCCGGAATATATTGACCTAAGTAAATTGCGAATGGGTGATCCAATTCGAATGAAACTTAAGAGTGGTAGGGACAGATGCCTGAGTGTCCGAATTCCATGCGACCACGGTGGGGAGTTGGAGGGGGGGGGGGGGAGGACGAACATGCGTAGGGACCAAACGGATTGAGGGACTGGAAGGAAAATTAGAAAGTAGACCGTTCCTGGGTCTTGTGTGTGTTATTTAGAGGTCGGGTTGATACCGGACATTTCCCGGAAGTGCTCCGATTCAGTTAAAACTAGTTAAGCGGTAGGAGCAAATTCCCAGATAACAATTTATGTGACCGAACCGTATGCAACCACGGTGGGAGGAGCTGGAGGGACGATCCTGGAAATTTTCTAGCATACGGGTGGACCAAACGGATGGAGGGATTTGATGAAACTTGGAAAGTACAAAGGCCAAGGGCCCTGGTTTCAGATTTCGGTATGGACCGATTACGACCGGGGAGAGGCTGAGGTGGACCGTGTTGGACTCATGATAGTTGCGAACGCGTTATTCGATTCTACCGAAACGTGATGGGTAGTAGTAGTTGATGCCTGAGACCTTCCAACTCCAACCGGAAACCGTGTCCAAACTGCATGCGACCAAGGTGGGGGGGGGGGGGGCGGAAACTTTCTGACATGCACAGAGACCAGACGGATAGAGCGATTGGGCCGAAACTCGTAAAGTACAAAATGCATGGTCCCTGCCACCGGATTTAGTCTCCGTGGGGAGTTGGAGGGTGGGTACCGGACATTTTTCGGAGGTGACCCGACATGAGTGAAACTTGGGTGGTAGGAGCCAATGCCGCAGATCTGGCATGCATGTTTCGAATCTGACCTCGATTGGGGGAGCTTAAGGTGGATTCCGGAATTCTTGCGATATGCACACCTCTCGAACGAACGAATGACTCGATTCAGATGCATCTTGACAGTTGGAAAGGACAGACATTCTAGGAGTCCTGTTTACAGGCCCCTTACCCGATGAAAAGTTGTAGCCTACGTAGTTGTATGATAGTTGTACGAAAAAGTTGCATGTATTGATATGTGATAGCAAAGAATACTATCATTTAGTGAGCCTCAGACTGGGCCAATCTGGTAGTAGTATCCAGTAGCATCCTGTCTTGCCATAATCGCATCCAGTCTTGCTAATAGTGGCACGCAGTAGAATGCAGTAACACGGTAGCCTTGAAGTAGAAGCGTGTAGTAGCATCAGTTAGCACTGCATGCTACTTTTTCGTACAACTTCATACTACTATTTTGAGATAAACTTTTGATCGAGTACCTATCTGGCTACTGTTGGGGGAATTCGAAGGGGTATCCTGGAAATCCTGGGACATGTATTATTCTCGAACGAGTTATCTAGTTCGCATGGGATTTGATAGTTGTCTTGATTTTATGTGTTTGGACGTGAGTCGATCACTACCGGCCGATCTGTGGGAGAGGGTGTCCTATAATCATGCGACAAGCTTAGGGTGGGAAGATCTGTATGGAACTCGGCGGACAGGACTATGGCTGGCTTCGGTAGAGCTGGTGGGGGATTTCAAAAGAGACATCCGACGACGAAAGCGCGTACTAGCTGATAAACATGCAAACTGTCTATGAATGAATGACATTCCCATCAAAATTGGCCCGAGAGGACCTAGACGGAGTAAACAAAACGAAAAAGAAGAGAGGAAAAAAAACGGGCAGTACAACATGTCGTATAAACCGTGGGATCTGTTTAATGAGCTTCCAAACTTCTTTATTCTTGCCTCAATTGCAGTCACAGGGTGGGCAAGATGGTACTTTATTACTGATTTTTGTATTCTTTGCCCACGGGGGGAGGCTCAGCAGATACTTGGCATACCGATAATAATAAGATCTAATATTCATTTGGTATCTCCTCAAGAGAGTTAATCGCCGCGAGAAGCACTTGCGAGCGGGAGCTGTTTCGGTCAAAAAGGTTACAGTTCAAGTTATCAGTGAATCGAAACCGGACTGCTGCATTCTCGCAACCGCACTCGCGACTTTCTTACATGCCATAGCAAACTTCCGTTCCGACGCACCTGATTGGTAATCGGCAGCTGGATAAACGCAGAAAAACGCCGTTTTCCTAGACTTACTGCAGTGTAAGACTCAGACGAATGCAAGTGCCATGTAAGCTTTCAGCTCTTGTTCTTGAATCATGTGCGAAATTCTGGAGCTCTTGTTCGTGAATAGTTTTGAGACATTTTTGTCGAATATTTGAGTTAATCTCGTTTAGTTGGGCCATTTTGTTAATTTTCCGGCACTGGTTTTAGCAGACAAAAATGAAACCAACATTTTCAGTGGGAGGAGAAAAGGAGCAGTTCCCAGAAAAGGCATAGCTCCCTCAGCCAGGGGCGTCCTGACACCTTCCTGATAGGGGGCTTCAAATGTTACCGGAAGTTTTCGAAGTTTTACCGGAATTTAAGAGGTTTTACCGGAAAGTTTCCATGGCCATCTCTGCAGAAACTCTAGTATACTGTTGTGTTCTAACTTCTGTTATGTGTTACAAACAACAAAAAATAGTCTCGTTAAAGTTTTACTGAAAAGGTATTTTTAAATGTGATATTTGAATACTGAAATATTTTTACACATCTGAGGGATTTTGATTTTTTTTCCACCCGGGGCTCTGGTAATAACGTTCAGAGTGTGCGCTGCTTGCACCACAAACCAAAATTCATCCAGAGGCGGAGAATTTGAATTTGTACAAAGGCCGGTATTTCCAAGGCTAAAGATGCGACATCGGAGAAGTTATTTCTTTAGAAAAGTAGGAAAATGGTTTTAGGATATGTCTTGCAATGAAGCTGATATTTTTATTTTATTTTTCGGCAATGGCATACATTTCTAGTTGGTAAATAGTTCAAGCGTAGAGAGACAAGAACATAGAGGTACCACAAACCCGAAAGAATAAGTTCATTCTATGAAATCGACTATCCCTGGATAACGGAGAAACGAAGTGACGCATTTTGTGGGGTTTTCAGGAAAATTTAAGTGAATAAGTGATATGTTACTAGACTGCTGGACCTCATACCTATTCGGTAAACTTTGTAACTCTTACTAGAAATTATATTTTTCCTATGAAATGATTCAGAAATTTTTTTGGAAATACCATTACTTTCCACCTCAAACTATCGATTCTCTTGTTAGCGCTTGTCGACTGTATCCAGCCTTCCTGCTCTCCGACGCGGCGGCACGGCGCAAAACATTTGAAACATGAACGTGCCTTGGTTAAAAAGTGGGAAAACTAAGCAAATAAAAGAAGTAATAAACAGAAGAGTATCACATCCTTATATGTGAAAGAGTTGTCAGCGGACATTGAAGATTACGGCAAACTTTTCGTTGGATGACGGGAAAACCCGGAAAGGCCGAAAAGGCGCTAAAAATTCGTAGTTACGAAACGAAACAATGGAGAAAGGTGGGGATTTCAGAAGCTTATAATCCAATATGGGAGCTAAGTATATTATAAAAGGCAGAATAAGCAAGAGGGGTCCTTTAAGATTGTCAGTTAAGACTATAAAGTCTTCGACCTTCAACCCACCCAAAACATTTATTCGTCGCATTTTAAGCGTTTTCCTTTTGTTCACACACATCAAATTTCACATTCGTCGACTAGATCGGTTTCACATACGATTAGTACCAGACGCTGGTTGGTCAACCATTGTTGAACGCAAAATGGCCTTAAACCAACACTCATCTTGCTAAAAAGTCTTTCCCCTTTTGCTGAGGTAACAGGGATTCTCTTGGTCAGCTTGAACGCTTTCCATGCTAGTGGTAAGACTCTTTTCAATTCCCGAAAGACTTCGAATATATCTTTAAACTTTAGTTTTGTTTCGAGGCTCTTCCGGCGGCTTTTGCGATCATGTCGGAACAAGGCTAACTCGTTTTTGAACTCTTCTCAGCTTATCACCGGAAAGGAGTCGAGAAAGCTGTCGAAACTGAAGTAGACGGTACCGTGATAATATTCCTGGAATAGTATTTGTAGTTTGCAAATGATAGAAATTTCAGTAGGTGGCCAACTCTTGAAAGCTACAGAAATTAGGAGATTACCGGGATCGCCCACTGAATGTTCCAGTACGCTATGTTGTCTGTCTGCAAGAAATCACTCTGGTAAGTGGTGTGCCGGGGTCATCCTAGTATGCTGTGAGTCTATACTTATCCGGTAAGCAGCAGAATTCTGGTAGATTCCCTGAGCCAAATTCTAGTAGATTACGTTGGTCAAATTCCGGTAGACCCCCTGGTCCAGCCTCCAGTAAATTCCCTGAGACAAGTTGCGGTAGATTCCTTGAGAAAGATTTCGGTAGATTCCCTGAGCAAAATTCCGGTAGATTCCTTGAGCCAAATTCTAGTAGATTACGTTGGTCAAAGCCCGGTAGATCCCCTGGTCCAGCCTCCAGTAAATTCCCTGAGACAAGTTGCGGTAGATTCCTTGAAAAAGATTTCGGTAGGTTCCCTGAGCAAAATTCCGGTAGATTCCCTGAGCAAAATTTTAGTAGATTACGTTGGGCAAAGTCCGGCAGATCCCCTGGTCCAGCCTTCAGTAAATTCCCTGAGACAAGTTTCGGTAGATTTATTGAGCAAGATTTCGGTAGGTGCCCCGAGCAGAAATTTGATAATTTTGTAGCTAAAGCTAATATTCTGACTCTGAAGAATCTGTTTCCGTTTTTCGATAAAAGTTAATAGTTAAGTAAGATAGATAAGATAAGATAAGATTTAATTGCACAAAAAAAGCCAGAAGGCCATGGCAACAAAATAAACAAAAAAAAAACAAAAGAGCAAAGATCTATACATTAACCTACTTACTCTAGGCATAATTTTCGGTGTTGAAAAGCGACCCTGAGGAATCTTGCCAGCCTCCTCACATCATCAAACTGACGGCTACCAATCATACTACACATCCATTTCTCATCGAACACCCTCACGCATTCTCCAAACACTTCATTCCTCAGCTCTCTCAATTCTTCACATTCACACATGACATGCACCACACTTTCATTCTCATCTCCACACATTGGACAGGAGAAATACTGACCAGAACGTTCAGAAGAACTTCCAATATACGTTCTTCTTTTCCCAAGCGGTAAACAATCTGCCCGGAGACACCACACCAACTTTACTTCCTCCCTTTTTAAACCCACCTGGAAAAATATTTCCTCACCCCACACCTCTTTAGCCTTAGCATAATACCTCAGTGAATGTGATAGATCCTTTGCAACCTGCCAACTCTGAATTTCTTGGTCTAAAAGCCTAGCCTCCACCTCTTTTTTTATTTTTCCAAATTGCAAACCAGGACCTACGCCATCATTCCACCACATAGACAGTCCGCAACCATCTAAAATACATCTTATTTGTGAAGACCACGAATCTATTCTAGTATCTAAAATACTCTCTTTATAAGCCGCCTTGAGGATCCTTACTCTCGGCAGCATCAAAATCTTTTCCCAGAAACCTATCATAGCCACCCATCTATGTCTACGCATACTTGCTAAACCTAAATCCCCCTTAACTACTAACGAATTAATTTTTTCACTGACCCCTACTATTTTTTTAAAATAACTTAACTGTAACTGTTCTAACTTTTCCCCCTTACCAAAACCCCATATTTCAGATCCATAGTGGATCGCAGGTATAACTTTAGACTTAAATAAATGTTTGTGTAATTTTAAATCACCGATTTCCCTAAGGCTACTCCGTATCATCATATTAATACAACGCTTTCCTTTAACAAGACTATTCTCAAACTGCTTTCCAAACTTTCCATTCCACGTAAGCCTACATCCGAGGTAATTAAATTCTTCTTTATAACTAATCAGCTCTCCTCTAAACTTTAACAACGGCTCCTGGTCTATTTTACCTCCTTTCCTAAAAACCATTACAACTGTTTTTTTCTATATTTATCTCTAACTCCTTTACTGCGAGATATTCATCCAAAATATCCAGCAGCTTCTGGAGGTTATGCCTTGATTCTGCTATCAATGCAATATCATCCGCGAATAACAACAAACAAATTGTTACTATGTCAATATTTACTGTTGGCGCATTTTTTCCAATCATAAATTGTTCCAAATCATTAATATAAATAGAGAACAGCTTCGGGGATAGAGTACACCCTTGTTTAACTCCCTTTAACGATTTAATTCTCCGTGACACATTTTTAAAAACTCTAACTACTATGTATATCTTAGCATATATTTCAACTATTAACAAAACTAACCGGCTAGGTAGGCCAATACTCACCAGTGCTTCCATCAGTAAATGGCGCTTAACGTGATCGAACGCTCCTTTAAGATCTACGAACGCAACATATAACCTTCCTCTTCTTTTCGCTATATATTTCCTAATTATTACTTGTAAACTAAATATTTGGTCCAAAGTACTGTACCCTTCCCTGAAACCTGCCTGGACCCTAGTTAACTTATCTGTCGTATCTAACCACTTTTTTATCCGAACGTCTATAATTTTACAAAATAACTTACTTATTGTAGATCCTAAATGGATCCCTCTATAGTTACCGTGACATGTCCTATCCCCCTTTTTAAATATTGGTACAACTATCGATATATTCCACTGACTAGGCCATATTGCTTTTTCCACCATCCAAGAGAACGCCAAAGCTAGGAACGGTAAAACGTAAACTCTGCTCCACTTTAAAACTATTGTCGGTATACCGTCTGGTCCTGGAGCTGATCTCCCTTTCATAGATTTCAGGGATGACCACACTTCCTTTTCTGTAACAGGATCTAAAAGCTGCGAATCTACCTCATTCAATGGAAAACAATACATAGTCTTAAGATCCTTCACAAAATGTTCAGGTAGCTTATCCCCATCACTCGTTCCTCCTTCTTTTTCTTCCAGGAATTCCGGCCATGACTCCGCCGGTGGGACGTTGAATTGTTCCTTATTACTAATCGTACACTTAACACTATTCCAAAACTCCCTAGTGTTCTTTTCCCTAAAATTCTTTATCACTTCTTTTCTATTTTCTTCGTCTACCCTACTTTTCTTACTTTTTAACAGGTTTTTATATTTTTTTCTCTCAATACGATACTTTACTAAACATGCTTCTACGTTTTCTGGGGGACTACTTTTCAACATTTTCAAACATGCAACTACGACCGTTCTCATTTGTTTACATTCACTATCATAAAATGTTTTTTTATTTCTATTTCCTTTCTTCTTATTTCTACTCACCTCCAAACCAACTTCATGCAATTTACCTGTCAGCTGTTCAAGGGAACTTTCAATCTGACCTTCCGTAAGTCTTTCCACGCATCTTCTCACATGGATCTCCATATCAACTTGAACCAGCTTTTCTGCCAACTCTTTTTCCGAAAATTCCTCAATTTTTAACGATTTCCTAATATCCACAGGACCTTCTACATGAATAAGTTCATTTTCCATCACCACATGCATTGTCCCTGTACCATGATTATTTTCAAATTCAAACATCACATTCAATGGGAGGTGGTCAGAACCGATCACATTCTTAACACTCAGATCCTTGCAACAAGGCCAAAGTGTAGGACTGACTAACACATAATCAATTAGGCTTGGGAGCTTACCCGCATAACACGTAAAGCCACCCCCTACTTCCCGATCCTCCCCTATCCTCCCATTCAAAATTATCAACTCTTCGTTTCCCGCAAAATCCAACAAATTTTGACCCCACCTGTTTTTCCGGCGATTCTGGTCCTTACTTCTCCTCTCACCATAATTTCCGATGTACTCCTCTAGAAGCTGGGAAGACTCCTCCGGGTCCATTCGCAGTTCAACATTTTCCATCATACGACCGGTATAAGCATTGAAATCACCTAGAACAATGAATCCATGATTATGAAATCTTTTTCGCAAAGTAGACATTTCATCACACAATATACTCCAACTATCTTCATTCGAGTATGAACTTGACTGGGGCGGTATATAAACACAACACACAATTATCTTACGGGCAAAAATATTTCCTTTCAACCATACAATGTTTTCCGACCTACTTTTTATTCTCTCCAACCCTTTCAAACTATCTTTTTTAACTAGAATGCTTACCCCCCCATATACCCTACCATTTTTACTTGGCTCTCTGTAACTTCCAAAACTTTCAAAACCTTCAACATTCATACTTCCCCTTTGCCACGTTTCAACCAAACATATTATGAAACACCGGCAAACACACTCATTTATCAAACTTTGTATCTTTTCACCCGAATATCCTTGGACGTTCCATAACGTTATCCCTAATTGGGTCGAGCTCGCTAAACGTGAACGTTGCACATGGCCTACGTGACACTAAGCTTCCATATGAGTGTCTTGAGTGCTTGGCCCCGGGCTATTTGTACGCTCCCCATCTAGAGAAAATCGTCGACGACCTTGAACATTTCTATGCTCATCTGGGGGTTGCTCACGAGAAACCCCACCTGTCTTCGAAGCCACAAAAACACTCGTGGCCGGCTGGCGATTTACATCACTCGGGCTAAAAACGTGTTCACTATTTCTTTTTCCATAAGCTGCTCTGTCTCCAGACCTGTGGAACGATGCCGTCGACGGTGTATTATAGACCTCCACCTGATTCTCACTCGCATCGTAAAATGCCGATAACGAGGTATTGGACCCACTTCTACTCCTTGTTTCCATGTCCGTTGCCCTTTCAGGCTGATAAGATCTCGTTGTCTCTACAACTCGCGGAGGGATCACATCCACTTGAGTATGCGATCTTGCGTTTCCCCTTTCTTCCAGTAACTTAACTTTGTCCGACTTCGCGTCATAGACGTACACGTCGTGACCCACATGGAGTTTCACACCCCTCATGTGCGCTTCAAAACCCTCGTTACGGGCTCTTTCAAGAACAGGCTTCAGTTTTCCCCTTGCCGTGCGTTCAATCTCCGTATAATCAGGAGCCGCGCTCAACTTGAATCGCCTCAGGTAAGTATTTGCTCTTAGGATGAGGTCACGACAATATCTGCTGTTCAGTTTGACTAACACTGGAGCAACACCAGTCGTGCTTCGAAGACGGAAAGTGTCTTTGATATCGCGGATAAACATTTCGAAATCCGGGATTATGGAGTTTAGGGCCTGGACAATATCATGTTGGAGGCTGGTTCCTCTCACATTTGGTGAAAAGTTATACAGTACTATATTGCAGCTTTTTGACTCGGCCTCTAACTGCTGGAGCTTGTGTCGAGTAAATTCTAATTCTTTACTCAACTGATCCGTCTTGGCTACCGCTGAATCAGTCTTCTTTTCCAACAGAGAATTAGAAGCGTTCATGCTCGTTCCCATGTTTGTAACACTAGTCCGGAGTTCGGACATCTGCGACGAAATTCCTTCCAATTGTGCGAAACGACCGTTTATGTCTTCTCGGAGGTCGCTTAACTCCTGGAGGACTCGGTCTAATTTGTCTGTCATGTTATACAAAATACCGGAAACAAACTTATCTTTAAAAGGGCAGGCCCACGTAGGCGTTGGCAATCTCCTTGGCGTTGGCCCGGTGGAGCGTGGAACCTGCTTCTTGATTTTCCACCGTACTCTGACAGCCAAAAATTGGATCCACGTAAATCCTCAAATATTTATCCAACTTTCACCAAACAGTTTTACTTCAGGAGCATGCGACCGCGCGGAATGAATGCTCGCTGACGACTGACACATAGCGTGTGTTGTTTAATGTACGTCAATTGTTATTTATTGCTTTGAAAGTTATTTGTGACAGTTTTTTATTTTTTATTTATTTTAATACTCCTCATTATATATTCTTTGAGGGAAATAAATAAATGAATGAATGAAAGTAGGTTCTCTGAGCAAGAATCTGGTAGATTCCATAAAAATCATCAAGTTAAGGCGAATTTAATAAATTTGGCGAGGTGCAGCGCGAAGCGCTGCGCCGAGGGCGTCTAAGTCCCCAGCCACACTAACTAACCACACCCAAACCGCCTGGTGCAGTAACCACAATTGTGAATATAAAAAACTGTTATTCCCATATAATTCGTGTTCGTATAAATTCCAAAATAATTGGTTTGTTTACATTGGATAGTCAACCTTGCCGATACGAGATAATACATGTATTGTGAGCAAAAAAAGGTTTCCCTGGGTCGGATGTCAGGACCGAAACCTTAAAGGGAAACAGGTTAAATAGTCGTATCTAAATAAGGTTTACGAGATTAATGTATATTGCTTACCAAAATAAGCGATTAATAATGGGTAAATTTTCTGGGTATATACCAACGTTTACTATGTGGGTATACGATGGTCTTCATATGTACTTTAAGGAACACACGTTTTTGTTTGTAGTATGAGTCCTTAATGGTCATCATATGTGCTTTAAGGAGTGAAAATCAGTTTCTAGGCTCAGTCTGGAGTCATCAGGTAAATACTACAAAACGTAGCGGCACCATCCCAAGATAATTATGTATGGGATCTCCAGTAAATGTAGTGGTTATAGCCTAGGAAAACCTCTGGTTTCGGTGCCTAACATCACGACCAGGGTCAATGGTAAAAAATGGGGTTCTTGGTCCGGAATTGCAAATTCCGATTTGTATAGGGATTACGGCGTGTTTTTAGCAGGATGGTTTCCTCCGTTTAGGAACACTTAGGAGTTCGGTTAGGTTCCTCTCTCTGCTCCAAATGATTTCAGGGGGTGGTGTATCTTTTGGTAAAGTGGGGAATCCCTGAATCACGTTTTTCCAGCCGCACCTTAATACTTTTCTCACGTGTCCTTCAAAGGGGCAGGAATAGGGTAACACTAAGGAGAGCTTATTCCGCAGTTCTTTTGGTAACTTCGATACGTTTTTTGTTCTTCGGGTCTTACTGATCAAAGAGTATGTAGGGTTATGACCTAGTTTTCGGAAAAAGTCATATAACTTGTTAGCTTCCTCGTAATAGTGGACATCATTCGAGCATAACCGGTTAAAACGGTGTAACTGTGAAATGAAAATTCCCTTGAAAGTATGTTGGGGGTGCTGACTGGTTGCTTGTACATAAGCAGGTGGAGCGCATTCCTTCCTGTATAAACATGTACGGAAGCGGTCTTTATCTTTCTGGACTAAGACATCCAAAAATGCGATTTTTTCGTAGCGTGTTTCGACCGTAAATTTCAAATCATTATCAGAGAGGTCCGTAAAAAGGTTCCGGATATCAGATTCTGAACGCTTTGACGCAAAACCAAAGCTGTCATCAATGTAAAAGAGCAATGTGCCGAGACCTGTTGGTGGGTTGGCATAGAGTGGTTTCATTTTGTAGTGAAGGTAACAAATTGCAAACACAACACTAATCGAAATCCCCATACCGGTTCCTTTAAGCTGTAGGTAGTAATTGCCATCAAAAGTGAAAACTATTCGGCAAATAACTGCGGTAGTAAGTACAGCGTGTTGTTTAATGTACGTCAATTGTTATTTATTGCTTTGAAAGTTATTTGCGACAGTTTTTTATTTTTTATTTGTTTTAATACTCCTCATTATATATTCTTTGAGGGAAATAAATAAATGAATGAATGAATGAATGAAAGTAGGTTCTCTGAGCAAGAATCTGGTAGATTCCATAAAAATCATCAAGTTAAGGCGAATTTAATAACATGTGTGAAACATTGGAACACATAAGTTCCGAGGAGAATTGTCCACCGGAGTCGTTCAGAAAATTCAGGGTTTCTACGCTTTGGGTCTTCCTTGGCACTTACGCAGGGACCAACACCAGATCATAATACTCTATATGACTAAGTCCAAAACACGCCAGTGATCCTCGGGAAGAACGAGAAAACGTAGCAGTGCCGACTCAGACTCAACAACTCAATCCTGTGTTAACCAATCACGGCGATGTTTGGGAGCAGCTGTGATACCGCTTCCGGCTCTTGCGCTAGGTACAGGACGATTTTGCATCGGCGGGAAGAGTTAGTCATCAAGAGTATCAGTCGGTGGTCTTATTTCAAGGGAAGGGTCAACCGCCACTTACGATCCAGGCAAAAGTAAATTTCTGTGAAGCCGCTGTAAATATCTTTGCTTCCGCCATTTTACCGGAACGAAGAAACTATTGTTTATTTTTTCTGTTATTATATCAGTTGTTTTGACTTTTCAGGGTGTCTCATATGATCATGTAGAGATGAACTTCTACCTCAACGGCAAATGCTTAGAGTGTCCTGTGACAGGAATACGAGGGGAGGTGTATCCCGCATTTTACGGTAAGACCTTAAAGCGGGCCACAAAAAATGGTCTTTCTACCACACATACAGTGCTAACCATCCCTACTGTCACTATGAATGCTCAAAACCACTAAAATACCGTAAAATTATGAGCAAATTAAAAAAAAAACACCAAATTTCCTAGGTTTGAAACAACTCTGTCTGGACTAAATCTCAGCCGATTATCCCTGACAGCTGTTATGGCACGTAGGGAGCCAAGGGTCAAAATAATAATTTCCATCTAATGCTCCAACTGTTTATTACAAATACAAATAAATCATAAAACCAAGACCAGTGTGGTACCTCTGAAGACATACAAAAATTATCAGTTAGGTCTTATAATTCTTTGCTTATCAATCCTGGAAAATTCCGCCATCTAGAAAAGAAGACGTTGTGCGTGGGTTTTTTCTCGAGCCAAGACAGCAACTCGGCAATCGAGTTCAAATCTAAACATACCCGTGTCATGCGATCACTAAGAGAAGGTAAACAGAATGTTTGGATTAGGTCTTTAAATTACTTCTTGCAAGATATTGTCGGGTGATCGTCCTGTAGAGTCTCTCGCTGGTTAGTAGGTTGGTTGGTAGATTATTGTTGTTACATCGACTCACCCGCATCCCAGTGTAACGGACATTCAGCATGTTTCCAGTCTTTGTCCACGCCTTTTTTTGAAGCAATCCAGGGTAGACGCCCTGATCGTTTTTTTCCGAAAGGCTGTTTTAGAGAGAGTTTGTTCTTTGTTTTCGTTAAGGGACCTGTCGTACCTACAATGCCAATGCAACCTACTTCCGTAACAGCATCCTTTAGTTCTCTGACCCGGAGACCCAAATTTCATATGTTACATTCATAACCCGCTAACGACACCTCACTTATCTATGCAGTTGCCGCGATTTAATAGTTTCCATGCGCATTATGCTCCTGATGAGTGTTCGCATCTCACGCTATTGATGCATCAAACCGTTTTTTGCCAAGATATTGTTTGAATTTTGCCGAGATTTTGCTAGAAGCGAATGGGCCTGGGAACAGGCTTAAAACAGCCAAGGACGTAGAGATTTTGTTAAAGGACCTGTCTTACCTATAATACTAACGCAACCTACTTCCATAATCACTCCATATATTTCTAAACCCGGAGACCCCCAATTTCGTACGGTACATTCTAACCCCTCAAACAAAACCACGCTGATTTTCTCACTTGCTGTGTTTTGCTACCTTCGCAATGACTCAGTACTTGTTTGCCTCAAAACTTTGTATGGACAGTTTTCTTTGGAAAGCCTTCTTCTACGAAGCCAAATGATTTCTCACTTGCTGTGTTTGGCTACCTTCGATGTGAATCACGCTGTCGACGGTTGTTTGCGAGAAGTTGTAAGTCAACGGGTCTCCGAAAAGGTTTAAAACAGCCAAAACCGTGGGTTATTTGTTGAAAGCACAGCCTAGTTTTAAAATATTAAAATATTTTAAAATACTGTAAGTTGAAGAGTAAATAGTGCGAGGGGTCCTTTAAAAGCAGAGCCTAGCTTTACAGCATTCAGATAGTTTTGAATATTGGAACAGTAAATAGGGCGAAGTGTGTTTTTAGTGTTTAGTAGCTTACGGTTCTTTACAGGGTGGCTGGGGTTCACATCTGTTCACTTTGTCTTATCAATAAAATTATCTTCGTCTAAAGCATTGCCCAAATAGGTGTAATAAGCTGAATAGTTCTAAACGCGATGTTTACGTCTTAATACACATGCCTGTTCAGATAGGAACCCGAGAGGTTCTTCTGAATGCAGCTGTCGGTGTTGCCACGCTAATACAGTTTTTCGAGTTTCTAAAGATCAGAAAAAGTGTTCTTAGTACTTCTAGAAGTACACCAGTACAATTTGACGCCCAGTATATTGTAAAAAGCTATTAAGTTTACGGATAGACATCATTGGTCCTCGAACTAGCAGTAAGCAGTCGTAATAGAACAAAACGTGTTCTTTTGAAGAAAAGTTGTTTCTTCAGCTTCCAACAAAGTAGAACTTTAGTGCTTCCCGTGGCAAGTGGCAACCCTGATGAAGCTGCTCCTCTCCTCGGCCCGCTGGCGGATCCAACCAAGCGATCTGATTGGCTCTGGATAAGGGAGAATAGAGCCGAGCTCCATTTTCCTTATTCGCCTTATTACAGCGCGCTCCAAGGAAAAGAGGAATCTGTAATAAGCTTAATACGCCGTAATACACCTTATAACCCCTATTTGGACAATGCTTAAGGGCTGTCGCAGAATGCAGGCTGATACGGAAAGTCGCTGTTTCAAACTTTTGATAGATGTCATTTATCGTGTAGGTTCCAAAGATGTGGCGAATTCTCCGCCGACCATTGCTAGCCTTTTTCCAGTATTCTTTTGTATCCCCAAATCGAAATTTCAAACCTCACCCTTTTTGGGATCCCAGAACGTAAGTGGAGGGACCTATGACATCGCAAAAGTTGTCCGTCAGTCCGTCAGCACGGTAACTCTCGAAAGGGATGAGATATTTTGATGAAACTTGGTGTGAGTATTATTTGGGTTAAGGGAAAGGTCGAGTTCGTAGATGGGCTCTGTAGCCCTACATCTAGGGGTGAGGGAGGCGGTTCAGATTAAGGGGCAAACAAAATATTTTTAACAGCTAATGAGATAGTCGATTAAGGGGTAAGAAGACATGCTGAAAACTTATATGAAAGTCATTTTCCACCCGGACAAGTAGTTCGCCCGAAATCCGGACAAAACCGGAAAATTTCTTAAAAAACAAAAGTTTGATTTGAATTTGATTAGATGTTCGATATAGGGGTAAGAGGATACGCTGAATTTGTTTTTGAACTTTATTTTTTTGCCGGACTGGTGGTTCGCCTGGAATTCGTCCGAAACCAGAAATTTGGCTGAAGTAAGGCAGGAAGTTTCGATCAGTTTCGTCAAAATAGATATGACTTATAGAGGTAAACACACATGCTGAATCCATACTTGAACTTGGTTTTCTCAGATGATTGGCTATTTGGCCTTAATCTGTTTCTAAATTTTAATATCAAAAATGTTCAAGGCAAGGCCCAATTGTCTGGATCAAATATTATTTTATTTATTTATTTATTTTTTTATTTTATTTCAAATAAGGCCAACATGGGCCACAATATAACGAAAACACACTCAACAAACAATCAAATGTAAATACCCGGTCACTTACGTGACTCCCGTCAAAAGCCCCGCGTACAACTCACGAGTCCACGCAAGCCATACAGGCAGAGAAAGCCGCATCTGAGGCCCACAAAGGATCCTAAGAAGTGGGCTAGGGGATCGGAGGATCCTGGTTTGAAGGGAAAGAATTGACCGCCTCCGAAGTTCACCAAAAGATGGAAGCCCTTCACTAACAAACATTCCCGATGCACTACAATTCCAAGGAAGACCGTGAAGCCACCGGAACGAATTATTATACATAACCCGAAAAGAATTCTCACATTTCACACTGACATTACACGCAAGAGGAAGGCAGTAAAGTGGCGTGCAGTAAGCCCTGAAGAGAAAACTCTTTACCGGGGCCTCGCAGCTACCAAACCTCCTTATCAGTATATTTGCTCTAATAGATAGAGACCTCATAAGCGAAGAAACATGCGCTTCAGCAGTCATCGAAGATGAAAATTTAATCGAAAGATGATTAAATTTTTGGGATCCCATCGAAACCTTTGTTCTTGTTGGTTGTGTTATACCTCTTAACAAGCTGTAGGCCTATGAAGGAATATCAAGATTGGTTACCGCGGCAGCTTTTAGTAGGCAGTAGTAAGAGGCTGGAACACCCACTGTGAAAAGTCAAAGACCCCCATTCGGTGGACCACCAGCTTCCAGAGTGAGAAAATGGTTTGTCTTTGGGATCTATAACAAGTATCTGGGGAAAAGATGCAGGGTTGAAACAGACGGCTCTCACGCTGGACTCAAACTGCCCTGTCGCATTAATCTGTCTCCAGCCCAGCAATTTATGTTTCCTTAGAGCCTTTACGATTGTGGGTTACAGCTGGAGAATCAGGGTTTCCGGATGGGGCCTTGGGTCGTCGTTTTACATTTTGTATTTAGTGTTACGTTATACTTCTGCGAATAAAGAGCTGTGTCCCGTTATCTCTCTGGGAATAAAGAACAGTGTGTTCGATCATAAGCCTCAAGAACGCTACCTATGAGATCAAGAATAACGTCTTGTAACATCAGAAGAACCCCGTTTTAAAGTGGTGAACAGCGGTGTGTGATACGGATCTTACAACTTTAGCCGTTTAAGTGACATTCTTATTGCCCAAACACCATGGCATTTTTGTGCAATCCACACACAGACATAGTTGAAATTTCAAAGATCGAAGAACTAAAGAAATGGCTGACGAATGTGGAAGTGACAATTGCTATGTGCAAACTTACTGACGAACAAGTTATGCCTTTGCTAAAAACTAAGCTAAGGGGTGCAGTGGCGGATGGTCTTAGAGACATCGAAAGGACACCTGAAGGAAGGGTTACAAGGTTTGTGGATTTGAAAGAAAAACTTTTGGACTGTTTCAAAGACGAGCTGGAACATGACCGCAGCTACGACTTCGGTCGGCTTTACACCATCAAGCTGATGCCAGGTCAAACCGTATCGGATCTGAGTCACCATGTCCGTAGTGAGGTAGAAAAAATCTATGGCCCATTAACATCAGACCCAGCTTCGGGTCCAGAAATTGCGGCGATTCAGACTTTCTGCAGTGCCGTAAGAGACAATAAGGATATGTACCATTCAATCCTTAAAGCAAAACCAAAGACCTTTAAAGACTGCGTCAGAGAAGCAAAAGAAGCTGAACGATTTCTACGGGCAGCATCCAGTGGAAGCGTCTCTTACCGACTGTCGATGCCATAACAGACAACATGAGACGAGTAAGCTTTAAAGATAGGTCACACGGCGGAAGAAGAAGACACGACAGCGACAGCAGCTTTAGCGGGAGCAGAGAGAGAACGTACACTCCGAGGCGTAGGGAGCCTCGTCATCAAAGCCCCATTTCTTCATATTACGATGACGACCACTATAGTCCTTCCAAAGTCGAAAGGAGGCCGTCTGGCTCCGGAGGTCTTCGACAGGATCATGAGAGGTCGGATCGCAGAGGACTTCAGTGCTACAGGTGCGGACACCTGTATCACAGAAAAGCGGAGTGCCGAGCGCCTGAAAGCGTAGCTATGCGTTTCAAGCAGGAAACGAAGCAGGGAAACTTCAACGGCAGACGAAAATAAGGGCCAAACCGTCTGCCGCCAAGAACACTGAATTTAAGGCCCCTAAGGACGCATGTTTCGAACAAAGTGATAGTGTTAGTAGTGCAGTGCAAGAATATGAAAATTATGATTTACATCATGCTAAAGAAGCGTTTTACGGAATTGTGCAGTTAGAAAACCAGTATCGGAGGATTTTGGTGGACACAGGAGCGTGCATATCGGCCATTTCCGAAGTTGCGTTAAGGGAATGGGTTAGGTCCCCTAACATTCGAAGACCAAAGAAACCTATTAGCATTCGAGTAGCTAACGGTGAGACTTTGCGAACAACCGGTATATGCGACATTCCCATCCAAATCAACGGAAAAAGGTACAGGCACACTTTTATTGTTGTCCCATTGTTAACACCCAAGTTTATCCTCGGTTTTGACTTCCTATCATCTAACAAATTTCTGCTGGACTGCAAAAACAGAAATTTAATCAGCACTTTCAAAGAATCGGTAATTGACACATGTGCTATTAACGCTGACGGTTCAGTAATGTCGGACCTGTGTGATGTGCGTTGTTTGTCGAATGTTTCAATCCCAAATAATTCCTTTTTTGATGTTGAGGCTGGGGTTGAGTTTGAAACAGGCACCGTAGGAGTTTTTCACGGGGAAAATCGGGTCAGTGCACACCTGATTTGCCCTGATCAGTTGATAGAGTCACGGGAAAAAAGGGTTGTCATTCGTCTTAAAAATGGCAATTCCCACCCAATTACTTTTAAGCGTGACCAAATTCTTGGCGTTTTCCGTAGATTAGACCTAGATGCTTATTCTGTGCTTGGTAGTTTAGACCCAGTAGACGCTTCCATGAGCGACTCTGAAATTAGTTGCATGGAAAGTGAAAGGAACTTGTCTGCCCCCTGTAATGCGAGGACAGGAGAAAGCGGTAGTCTTGCGTCTGTTGGTAGTTTAGAAACGGGAATAGGAGGTACCCCTAGTTTTTCCAAGGTTCGGGAGGGTTTGAAAGGCAGTAGCCAGGTCCCCTCTCGAGGTCGCGGTGCTGAGAAGTATGGTTCTCGCCCTCGCATAGGACGTGACAAAAGCAAGGTTGGTGAGGATTTCGAAAGCGGTAGCAGCGTTTCCTTTCCGGGCCACGGTACCGAGAGCAAGGGTTCTCGCTTACCCAGTGGTAAAAATAAATGGACTTCACGTTCGGAATTCTTTGATCAGTTTAAGCTTGACCACATGCGCGAGCCAATAAAGGCGAAATTGCGGTCAGTACTCTGGGATTTCAGGGATACTTTTGCAAAGGGTCTATTTGACGTGGGTAAAGGGGTTGACTTTATGGAAGCAAATCTCACAATGTCGGATGAAAAGCCAATCTCCAGGAAACAGTTCCCGGTGCCCACCCATCTAGAAAATTTAGTCAAAGTTCATCTGGAGGAGATGAAAAAGGCAGGCATAATAGAAGAGTGTATTAGCCCTTTTTCTTTTCCAATCGTCGTTGTTAAAAAGGGCTCGAATAAAAAAGCGTCAGAATTGTCTGCCGCTGACATTCGTCTTGCGCTTGATTGTCGTCTCTTGAACAAAGTTGTTGTTCCACCTGCTGTTCATACAGCTGACTACACAAAAATCTTCGAGAAAGCGCGAAATATGAAAGTAAAAAGCACGATTGATATCGCAACATCGTTTTATAACATCCGTTGCAGTAATAAGTCGAAAAATTATTTCAGTTTCGTTCTATTTGGAAAACAGTATTGTTTCAAGAGGATGGTTATGGGGTGCACTGCATCCCCGAGTCTACATCACATCATGATTGCCAATATTTTTGGGCATATGGGAGGTGTAGAACCTTATGCTGATGATTTGTAATGTGGAAATTCAACGGATGAGGAGCACCTTTCCACATTGGAAGAAGTCTTTGCTGCTTGTCGGGAATACGACATCAGACTTAAAGGATCGAAATGCAATTTCTTTCGTACGGACGGAGTCAAGTTCTGTGGCCACAGTCTTAGCTCCGAAGGTATAGCGCCAGATCCGGACAAGTTGCAAGGAATTCGAGACTTAGCTCCTCCCAGTGATCGGAAGGGCCTCCAGAGCATCTTAGGAACTCTTGGATGCTTCCGACGATACGTTCCACATTACAGCTCTATTTCCAAACCATTGTACAATCTTTTGCGCAAGGACGTCGAATTCAGTTGGAACAAAGATCATGAGTTTGCATTTACCACACTGAAAGATCGACTAGTAAATGCACCTCTTCTTTCCTATCCAGATCTTTCGGGAAATGTTGATTTCGTGCTTCAGACCGACGCGAGCCTACACGGCTTCTCGGGCCTTCTTCTGATGAAGCCGAGAGAGCCAGTAAGTAAGCTTGAACTCTTGGGCTGCTTCTCCAAAGCACGAGGTTCTGGCCAGTTAGCGTGGTCTATTATCGAAGCCGAAATGTATGCCTTGGTACTGTCTATAGAACACTGGAGTCATCTTCTATATGGGTCTTGTGGAAAAATTATCTGGATGACAGATAATTTCTCTCTTACATATTTACGTAACGCGAAAATGAACGGAAGTCCGAGGCTTCTAAAGTTGATCTTGTCGCTTCAGCCTTATCATCTTCATTTTGTCCATGTCCCCTCGGAAAAAGAATTACTCGGATTCCCTGTCGCGCTACACGACTCAAATTCTTCATTTCTCCAGGTACCAGAAAAATCTGTGCAAAATTAGTTGGAATCCCACAATTGAAAAGGGCAATTCAGAGGATAATGTCATCAGTGCTGTGACAGCCACCGCACGTGTCTCCAGCCGTCATGCTAACGACCCCCATGTAAATAATTCTCGAGTTTATTGGGGCATGGACACAGCAGACGGTGATTAACCGTATATTGACCTTCCCATTGTAAACGAAGCCGTTCGAAAATGCCCTATATTTAGCAAAATCGTGTTGGCTCTTAACAAGAAGGAAGTGCCGAAAAAGTTGAAGAAATATCGACTGCAGGAAGGGTCTTTGTGGTATGACCCGGGAGTATGCAGCTCGGTATTGTCGGGTAATACGGATGGGTTTTCCCGTATTCGACAAGGAAGCTGTGATCTCGACGGCCGCGAGTCACAGCAGGATTCGCAAGAATCCGGCGGTTTTGCCAACGAACCAGAAACTCTGAGTACTCGCTCACACTCAGTAGTGAAAGGCGGAGCAGTAAAATCCGCCTGGGATGACGATAATTTCAGTGAAGAATCACTGCTGGTCATCCCTCCCAGTCTTGAAAGGACAGTGTTCAGGCTCGGCCATGAGCCTGGCCATCACTCTTTTGCCTTTACACTGAATCGGTTACGAAAACTTTACCACTTTCAAGACGGTTTTGTAAGTAGACTTATGACGTTTGTTGACTCCTGTTTAGTTTGTCAACGTCGTAGCGAGTCTCGCTCAATTATCCCGCCGATGGGCGAAGGATACACGCCAAAATATCCCTGGCACATTGCAGCGTGTGACATCATAGGGCCACTTACTGAAAGTGATGGGAACAGGTACATCTTAGTCTGCGTTTGCCTGTTTACCCGATTCGTTTTTGCGGTTCCTCTGCGCGAAACTTCGTCTCAAACTATTGCACAAGCTCTTTTGGATTCATTGTACTCAAAACATGGAGCTGTAGAGTTGCTGATCTTGGACAATGCCAGCTATTACAGGAGCGAAGTTTTTCGGTCAGTGCTCGAAATTCTTGGAATTTCCCCTAGGTATACACCAGCTTACTGTCCTAGCGCTAACCGCACAGAACGCGCAAATCGCGACATCAAACGTATGTTGTCGAAGCTAGTTCGAGCCAAACAGGATCGTTGGTCAAGCTCTCTCCAGCTTACTATCATGAACTTGAACAGCCAACAGAATCCTTCCGGCTTCTCTGCCAACTTTCTGGTTTATGGGCGAGAGCTGAGACAACAGTTTGAACTTTTAACGCATCCACCACCGAGGACGTACCATGAATTCGAAAATTATATTGTGTACCTACGTGAATCACTTTTCGACGCATATCAGCTTGCCGACGAGCACAGCACGGAAATTCGAATGGAACTTCGTCAAAAGTACAACCAGAGTAAAGTGTTTGATCGAGACATTGTTGAGGGTGACGTTGTGTTCATGCGAAACCACAAATTTCGGAAAACGGAAGGCTCGCTTGGTGACCGTTGGACGGGTCCAGTCGTTGTTCGCGAAGTGTTGAAAGGAAATCGGTTCGAAATATCCGACATGGCAAATCGAAAAACTCGAACTGTCCACAAAAGCCATCTAAAACCTTTTAATAAGCGCACAATCAAAGATCAAATGGAATTTGATATGCGGTTACCCAGTAGCGAGGCCATCCCACCTATTCAACCAAATAAAGTTGCTACAAACCCTTTTTCGTCTGCAATGCAGCCACTGCAATCTTACGAGCTACGCAATGCTTACGACTTGACGGTAGATAGCAGCGTATCTGTACCCTCAGAAGCTCATACCGTACAAGCAACTAGCAATGCGTCGCCGAATGCGACTTCTTCGCTTTTTACCCATTCAGATGTTAACAATACTAACCAGCAGGAAACTAGAACCAACCAGTCTGTTACTAATCCAAGTAGTGCTAACAGTGGCAGAAATCTTCGACCTAGAAAGCCTACCTATTACGGGACTTAAGTTACACTTAAGAGTACAACAGTCTTTTGACCCATTTTGCTATCCTCAAAATTTGTTAACTGTTTCAGACTCAATGCCGATTATTCACTTTGGTGTATTTTATTGTCGCAAGTGCTATGTATTATTTACCATTTGTAACCGAGTGATTAATTGTTTGCGAATTTGTTGGGACAAATTTTGGGGGGTGGGAATTCTATAACAAGTATCTGGGGAAAAGATGCAGGGTTGAAACAGACGGCTCTCACGCTGGACTCAAACTGCCCTGTCGCATTAATCTGTCTCCAGCCCAGCAATTTATGTTTCCTTAGAGCCTTTCCGATTGTGGGTTACAGCTGAAGAATCAGGGTTTCCGGATGGGGCCTTGGGTCGTCGTTTTACATTTTGTATTTAGTGTTACGTTATACTTCTGCGAATAAAGAGCTGTGTCCCGTTATCTCTCTGGGAATAAAGAACAGTGTGTTCGATCATAAGCCTCAAGAACGCTACCTATTAGATCAAGAATAACGTCTTATAACATCAGAAGAACCCCGTTATAGATCCCAAAACATAAGTGGGGACACCTATGACTTCGCAAAAGTAGTCCGTCTGTCAGCAGGATACTTCTTGAAGGGAATGAGATATTTTGATGAAAATTGGTGTAAGGATTCTTTGGGTCAAGATCGAGTCCGTAGATGGGTACTATAGCCCTACATTTTGGGGGTGTGGGAGGGGGTTTAAATTGAGGTGTGAACAAAATATTTTAACAGCCAATGAAACGATCGATTTAGGGGTAAGAAGATATGCTGAACACTTGTATCAAAAATATTTTCTCGCCGGACAAATAGTTCGCGCAGAATCCGGACAAAACCGGAAAATTTGTTTTAAGTAAAGTTTTATCTGAAGTTGGTTAAAGGTTCGATAAAGTGGTAAGAAGGCATGCTGAATCCGTATATGAAAATTTTTTTTTCGCCGGAAAAATATTTCGCCCGGAATCCGGCCAAAACCGGAAAATTTGTCAAAAGTAAAAGTTTTATCGGAAGTTGATTAAATGTTCGATATAGGGTTTTTGCCGGAAAAATAGTTCGCCTGGAATCTGGAAGAAACCGGAAATATGGCAGAAGTAAGGGAGGAAGTTTTGATCAGTTTCGTCAAAGTAGACATGACGTATGGAGGTAAAACACACATGTTGGATTCATATCTGAACTTGGTTTTCTCAGATGATTAGCCATTGGCCTTAATCTGTTTCTAAATTTCAGGAGTAAAAGCGTTTAAGGAGTCTGGCGAAGACCGGATGTCTACAAGACCGATCGTCTGGATCAAATGTTAAATTTTCGGGATCCCATCGAAACCGTTGGTCTTGCTTACTGTGCTAAACGGATACATCAGCTAGCGATATTTCGGCCCTTCTCGGCAAGAATCCAGTTCAGGCTCCAATTGAGAAGAAAAATACGAAGACAGTTTCTAGATTGAGCCTGTTTAGCGTGGTTAAACAGGATTCAAAGAAATATTTAATGGCTTATTGCTACTTCTAATAAATAATAATAAAAATGCAAAAACAGGCATTTAACCTCTACAGAAAGTACAACCACGGTCTTGTGTTTTTAGCCCTTGATTATAATTTTAATATTTTTTAAAATATTAAAATATGTATAAAATGTTAAAATATTTGTTTGTAGTCGTTCCGATGGATCAGAGTTTGCTTTAGTGTTGATTTGTTTTTGCGTATTTATACAATCATTTATTTTGTTATCATCAATTTTGGTGGATCAGTAAAAAATAATAATAATAATAATAATTACTTGAAGTGATCACCAGGAGCGACACACTAGTTTTGGATAATAGGAATCAGGGGGTTCCCCCGGGAACCAGTGGTGCGGTTCTATAAGATTAGCTACAAGCAGAGCAAAATAACACTAGGGAGTAGCGTCAAGACTTGGGAAAAGTGAGACACGCTAGGATAGCAGTGACTAGCAACAGAGAACGTCCCTACTGAAGCTCAGTCTGTCGTGCACGACCTTTGGCTCTAATAACTTCATATTCTGGACCCGACAATTAAAAGATACAACCTTCCCTGTTTCCTCGATGTGTGCGGACCGCATTTTAGCTTTGCTAGAAATTTCTTAACCTGCAAGTATGTTTCGCTTTAAATGCCGCAATTTTTTAAATGCCGCGTAGTGGGCGGCGCTATGAGGATGGCCTTCTTTCGAAGCAAAGAAACCAAAGTATTGGCGCTACTCCCTAGTGTTGTTTTGCTCTGGCTACAAGCGATCCAACATCCACCTGTCAAACGGGATAACGAGATAAATTTAGTAGACATGAGATGGCATTCCTTGCCGAGGGGTGAAACAAAATATCGGCAGCTGTGGTATGGTTTGCGTGCAAATGTTTGCCTTGTCGTTTTGCTACTGAGCCTAGTTAGTGGTGGTCGATCTATAACGGTTCTTCTGATGTTATAAACCTTGTTATAATTCTTGATCTAAGAGGGTAGCGTTCTTAAAGTCTAACCGCAAAGGGCTGAGATAGGATAATCTAGTTACCGATCACTTTTTCTCTTGGCTTTAAGGCCTGATAAAAATGGGCTACTTCGTTGCTCCGCCTTTCAAGAATAATCGATTTTCGGATAGTGGATTTTCCCTGTTATATTTGCGGTACCTCTATGTGGCCCTATGTAGTAGTAGTAGTTCATTACGCTAATGGCCGCCATAACAGAATTTACATATGTTACAGACACAATCCAAACCTTAAACCGGACTAAACAATAGAAAGTGCTCCCTGTGCGACATTCTCAGACAGACGAACTTTCCATGATTTTTAACTCAAAGAAAAGATTTGTCTTCAAACCTCTGCACCAACCATTCTGTGCTTGTAACTGTGCTGTATGCTTGACGAAAACGAGAGTGTTCGCTAAGCTCACCTTCGGTCACTGAAAAGCCACGTCTGTGTTGAGATTCAAATTTCCCGCGTCATAGTAGAACTTTAGGTTTTGAGGACGGCCGTCGATATTCTGAAGGTCATGCCGAAGCATGTACTGAAACAAAAAAAAGAAGAAAAAATTAAACACCATCGACATAATTCAGTGAATTCAGTTAAATGACACAAAAAGTTGGCTTTTCAGTTAAACTTTAAGGCTTCAGATCTATACGTAAGCACACGGTTCTTTACTCCAAGAGAGTTAAACGCACAGAAAACTTGACTACGCGACTTTCGGCCATCAAACCGACCTGGGGGGCTTAGATAAAGATACAGGGACTGATTGTCGACAGGACCCCCCTCCCTTAGCCCCCTCCTTAGTGTTCCCAAAGCTAGCTGGCAGGCCCTTGCCCCTTGTGCACTGTAAAAGTTCGCCTTTGGCCGTGTTGACTAACAAATCGGGATAGTATTCACGAGGTCGTGCCTTCGATTCCTACTCCCGGCACACAAACCTTTTGCTTTTTTTCTACTAACTCAAAAGTCGAATTCTCGGAAACTGCCCGGAAACTGCAATGGTCGTAAGGAGAATTTTTCTTACTCTCAATATCGACTCAGGGTACATTCTCGATATGTCAGCTAGCTTCCCGGGTCAAGTTTGAGTCAAGTTTTCTGTTCCTTTAACGAGGACAGATCTTTTTTGGAAGGAAGATAACATAACACTAAATACAACAATGGGAAATGACGACTCGAAGACTCGACACTCCCGTCTGGCGACCCTAATTTTCCAGTTGTAGCGTATGAAGCACATCCGGATACATAAAAACGGTTTAATGTGACAGGCCGAGTGTGAGGCCAGCCTAGCGTGACAATGGCTTTTTGGGATCCCAAAACGTAAGTGGAGGGATATCCATGACATCGCAAAAGTTGGCCGTCCGTCTGTAAGCAGGATAAATCTCGAAGGGAATGAGATATTTTGATGAAACTTGGTGTGAGGACTCGTTGGGTCGGCGGACCAGTCGAGTTCGTAGATGGGCTTTGTAGCCCTATATTTAGGGTGGGGGAGGGGGTTCAAATTAAGGGGCATACAAAATATTTTGAAACAGCTAATGTGATAGTCGATTACGGGGTAAGAAGACATGTTGAACAGGATGGTGAAAACTATTTTGTAATCGGACAAGTAGTTCGCCCGGAATCCGGCCAAAACCGGAAAGTTTGTTAAAAGTAAAAGTTTTATTTGAAGTTGATTAGATTTTCGATTTAGAGGTAGGAAGACATGCTGAAGACGATGGTGAAAACCATTTTCTCGACGGACAAGTAGTTCGCCCGGAATCCGGCCCAAACCGGAAAGTTTGTTAAAATTAAAAGTTTTATTTCGAGATGATCAGATGTCCGATTTAGGGCAAGAAGACATGCTGAACTTTTATGTGAAAACAATTTTCTACCCGGACATGCAGTTCGCCCGGAATCCGGCCAAAACTGGAAGTTAAAGTTTTATTTCTAGCCGATTAGATAACTGATTTAGGGGTAAGAAAAGACGCTGAATCCGTGTGTGACCATCATATTTTACCCGGACATATAGTTCGACCGGAATCCGGGTGGAGTCGGAAAATTTGTTATAAGTTAAATTTTTATTTGAAGTTGATTAGATGTTCATTATTGGGGAAAGAAGATACCCTGAGTTCGTTTTTGAGCTTTCTTTTTTCGCCGGACAAGTAGTTCTAGAGTTCGGCCGAAACCGGGAAATTGGCAGAAGTGGCAGGAACTTTTCGTCAAAACAGATATGACTTATACGGGTAAACACACATGCTGAATCCATATCTGAACTTGGTTTTCTCAGATGATTAGCTATTTGGCCTTAATCTGTTTCTGAATTTTAATTGTAAGAATGTTCAAGGATTCTGGCGATGACTGGATCTGGCTAAGACAAGACCCAGTTGTCTGGATCAGATATTGAATTTTTGGGATCCCATCGAAAACTTTGGTCTTGTTTCTTGTTCAAACCCTCCCTGTTAAGCCCAGATGCTTGTTATAGAGGGCGATTCTGGCGATCTCTTGGATTCGCTATCCGAAAAAAAAACGAGAATCCGCCGAGCGCAAGAACCAACGGAAATTAGTTGCGCCTCAGTTGCTCCTTTACAAATTCTCGCTGACTTGCCGAAATCACTTTCCACTCGCGAAGTGGATTCGCTTTCCTAGTGCTGCCGAAAACTAGCGGAGAGCGAGAAGAGCTTTGGCAAGCGAAGCGAGTTTTAGCCGAAGTCGCAAAAAAGAGGCGGCGCATAACCTCGCGGAGAAACAGAAACATCTAATCGTTCCGACGGCAATCCAAGCGCCTTAGGCAGCTGTTTGCTTGACCAACTAATATCTTTTGTGTCCTTCCAGTCGACGACGGAGCCATTCTGGACGTATCATTCCGGAATTTCCAACAGGATCCTCCGCCCGGATTTGACAAAATCATGATAGAAAAGTCAATACTGGAAGCATAAGAACTTTGAACGCCATTCCAAGAAGTACATCTCTACCAGTGAACGCCCTTAAAGTTTCAGCGAAAGGAATAGTGTTTTCCGGATAATTTTCTAAGCGTGTAGCACCCTAGTTTTCGCCTAAGAAGCTCTGCGTATGAGCAATTTACGCTCGACGCAAGTCGCCATCTACCGCAGAAACAGGTTACCGGCTGACGTCACATAAGCGTGTGGCATGTTGCCTAGAAGCCACAATGATTGGACAAGACAGAGCAAGCCAGGTTTAGCTGATATTTACAGTAGTCACAAAAAATCAACGAAGAAACCAACGAAAATGGGGTTTTTATAGGCCAACGAATATACTGAAATAAAAGGCGAATCTTCGTTGATTTATTGTGATATGTCAGGCCAATGTGGTTTACGAAATTATCTTCCTATTTACAGTAGTGTGCAAATGCGGTATTTCCTGTTGAAGCTATGACTTAAAGAGTCTAGTGTCCGTGCTTTAAGTAGAGCGGATTAATCTAGTCGGTCCTTTCGTGTTAGCCGCATGTATTCCTTCATTTGAAGGAGTCGGAACGTTTAGGTATTTCCGCTGGACCCCGAGTCGAAAATGTCAGACTTGAGACACAGTAATTCTGTCTAAGACTGTAGACGAAGGCTGAAGTTGCCCCGAAAAACCGCGTGCCATGAATGTCTCTGTCATGTCGAAAGTTCTAAAATAAGTTGAAATTGTAGGGGGGGGGGGATAGGTAGAGTAGTTTAGAACCCTGTACCAGCGACATTTTTCTAACTTTCTGTTTTGGTGCCTGTAGGCCCAGCACTACAGACCCAACATCCCCCACCTCGCACTACCTTTATTTCCTTCGAAGACAAGTTCGTGGTAGGAAGTCACGGAGGAAACATGTGCTTCTTAGACATTTCTAAAATCCAGAGTCAATCAATAAATAACTTTATTAACCCATAAAAAAATGGCACAGAACGTGCCCATGCGGAGTATATGAAAAACAATAAAGGAAATAAAAGAAAAAGATCCGACTTAACTAAATGAAATGACTATACAAACGCACTATAAACCGGATGGTACCTGTCTAGACAAGAGTCAAACTCGGCACGGCGTTGGGCCACAAAGGGATCAGTAACGCGTAAAGCTGTGTAACTTTGCGGTTACGAGCCCATGAGGGGCCATGGGGGAAGGGGGGGGGGGGGCAATCGGCACGGCGTTGGGCCACAGCCACAAAGGGAGCAGTAACGCCGTAAAGTTGTGTAACTTTGCGGTTACGCGCCCATGGGGGGCAATCGTAATAAGGAGAGGGAAGTTGCCCCTTTACTCTAAACTAAAATAAATAAATGTTTATATATGTTTAGTAAATAGTTCAACCCTTGCTGTGGCTGGTACGAATCGTCTTTTAGATGACCACATTCTGGTTTGGTATGCATGTGTTGCTTTGTGCAATTCCGTTCACGTCTTGTATTTTGCCGACTGAATGTATTTGGATATTTTCAGTAGCGTATATTCCATATTATTTAGGAGCGAGCGATTAGGTGAACACTTCAGTGATATGATATATATTTGCTTAAAGCCCCAGGGCCACCGCATACATGTTCTTATGGCATTTGGCCTTCGGCTAAGTGCCATATAGCGATCTCAGTTTTGTCTGTCTGTTGATCTGTCGGTCCCGGTTTTGCTAGTTTGGGCACTTCGACATAAGCTAGGACGATGAAACTTGGCAGGCGTATCAGGGACGCGACCAGATTAAATTAGAAATAGTCACTTCCCTGATCCGACCATCTGGGGGAGTGGAGGGAGGGGAATCTGGAAAAATGAGGTATTTTTAACTTACGACCGGGTGATAGGATCTTAATGAAACTTGATTTATAGAAAGACCTCGTGTCTCAGACGTCCCATTTTAAATCCGGACCGGATCCGGTGACATTGGGGGGAGCTGGAGAGGGGAACCGGAAATGTTGGGAAACGCTTAGAGTGGAGAGATTGGGATGAAACTTGGTGGAAAGAACAAGCACAAGTCCTAGAAACGTGATTGACATAACCGGATCGGATCCGCTCACTGTGGGGGAGTTGGGGAGGGGGGCCGAATTTCTAGTGATCCCGCGAGTTCGGTATTTCCTGATGTGCTAGGACGATGAAACATGGCAGGCATGACAGTGACCCGAACAGATTGAAACAGCGCTGGCTGTTTTTGCGGTTTTTGCTAAAACTTGCTTCAGTTTCCAGATCTATTTTGGCGCTCCGTTAAACTGTCAGAAGCTTCATAACAGATAACACTTTGGATTTTATGTGGTGTGATTTTGCAGCCATTATACATTGGATGTTATGCATAAGAATAAGCATTGCCAAGAAGAGCCGAATAACCGACGAATCTGCTGACTTTTCCGATATTATGATGGTAAACAAAAAAGTCAGTAGTGTGATCTGTTGGAACTACGCATCCTTGGGTTATCTATAAATATTCCTTCAGCCCAAGCTGACTGCGAATCATATTTGATAGTGCAAAACGGATACGTCAGCTGAATTTTATTAAGAGATATATTTCGGCCCTTCTTGGCAAGGGTCCTCTTCCGGCTCAAAGCCGCTCAAGTTGGAAAAACGAACTTGTGGGAAAACCACAATACACACAGATAACCACAAGGTTATCTTTTATGAAAGTACACTAGTTGCGTTTTCGATCTGCAGTTCTCCTCGCGATCTTCTTCTCAGTTCTCCTATTTTGCTTTTTTATAACGATTGAGCTGAGGCCAAGTCTCCTATTTTGCGTTTTTGTCAGAATCGAGAACGGGGAAAGCTTTGCGATTCTGCAGAATCGAGCAGTTGCCTCGATAGTAAGTTTTCGATTCTCGATCTCCTCCCTGATTTGTCAACAAAGGGCAGATGTTCAACCCGTATAAGCAGATACTGACGGGTGGCTAAATTAGTATTTTTTGTCGAAAGTGAGAACGGAGAATACTCTATATGACTGAGTCCAAAACACGCCAGTGATCCTCGGGAAGAACGAGACGAGAAAACGTAGCACTAACGACTGAAACTCAACAACTCAATCATGTGTTAACCAATCACGGCGATGTTTGGGAGCAGCTTTGATACTGCTTCCGGCTCTTCCGCTAGGTACAGGGCGATTTTGCATCGGCAAGAAGAGTTAGTCGTCAAGAGTATTGAGAAGAGCAAAAACGGTAATTTGTACGAGAACTGAGAATTCAGATCAAAAACGCATCTGTTGTTTTATAAAACAAAGGAAATTGTTCGGATCCACGACGGCTATGGAAAATGATTTCCATGAGCTTTTGCGCACTGCGGATTTTCGCTTTACTTTTGGGAAAGTAAATCAATGAGAACGCCAAAGTGGTCCTTGAAATCCAAGTAATGTGCAAAACAGTTGGTACCTCTATGCGGACAGAGTGCTGTCACGGATTTGAGTTTCGAGTCAAGAGACAGAGCTTCTTATCAGTATCCGTTCTTCGTTTCACGAGATAGAAAGGCATAGTTCATTTATTTCCTTTTTTTTATATGGATTTTGATGAGATGGCCTCCTTAATGTACGCTACTGGATGTTTTATTTCTCTCTTTCACTAGATATGTTGATGTTAATACGTTATCATGCCCTTATTTCATTACAGAGAGCTATTTTGTCGAAAATGTGCAGCCACTCCAAGCTGCTTACCGTAAGGCCTGATTATCTGAGCCTCGTTTTTGTTGCCCCATCACTTCCACTGCGCTTCCTGATCGATTCTTAACGTCCTATGGTCCGCATCTGTTACCAGACTTACCACATTCGGTTGTTCTAGGTGGTTCTCCCAAGAGTTTTATTCCATTCCCAAATTCGGTCGTTATGCCGCTCCCGATCTGCTCCTTATTTTTTTAGTTAATTTTTCGGTAGTACGCTGGTAGTACGAATTCATTATTTGGTTCACCCCATCTACTGTAAATGTGCCAAGTTATTATGCTAAGTGGCATTTATTTAGCTCTTGTTCTTTACCATTTAACGATAGCTTCAGCTCATTACTTAACTTACACTTCTAATGATTGCAGAACTTTAGGAATAAGCACGTCTCCTGACGTGAAAACTAGCCTATTTTTGTTTGAGGTGAATTCAGAATAAACGTACTTTACACCTATTTAACAATGAATGGACCCTTTTTTCGCCAGGCAGCTCTGTGGTTTAATAGGTAGCCTTGTTATCACAAAAAGGCGCTTTGATCGTGAGTGTTTCCGAAAAATTTCGCCTGCGGCACATTTAGCAGTCATCACTATTTAGAAGAAGGGTACGTCATTTTGTTGGCGTTTGAGGCTTGGAATTTTGAGGTGCTTGAACCACGTTAAAAGCTAGAATTTGCGAGAAAAAGGCAGATTCAAAAAATTTTGCCATCGGCGCTTTAATTTTCCGGGGGTACAGCCGTTCACGACGTTGTCGCTTGGCAGCAACTGCATTTTTTGTCGGCACATTTCAGGTCCTGTTGGCAAAACCGGACGTCCCCCAAAGGTAAAAGGCTAGTGACGGCGTATCCCTGAAAAACAAAGAAGTGGGAGAGCGTGAAAACACGCCAAATTTTCTCTTTAGACTTGATTTTGTACATGCTATGCAACTTTTTACATTATAGCTTCTTGAAGGCAACTCGCGGTGTTTTAGAATAAAAATATAAATTCGGTCAATATCAGGTACCGATTCGGTCAATTTTTACCAGGTTCGCCCCCCCCCCCCCAATGAAGAAAGGCTCGGGTAGCCCCTGACTGTAGGAGGCACGATTAATAAAAATAGGCACTGAAACTAAAAGGGCCCTTTCAGGCTTCAGAGTGAGGGGCAGGAACAATGTTCTAACGTGTCTTCTTTTAGGCTGGACTTACGAACTCTCACTTACTTGTCTACTTCTATTACTTGCAAATCTCTTTTTATTACTCGGTGACTCCTGTGCCACGCCGTGCCTCTAAGTCGATCCCTGGAGCTATTACTAGCCCTACGTTATTTGACAATGCTGTCCTGAACGCCCAGTCCAAAGCCCCTTGCACTTGTGTCGATGATGGCCTCAATTGCTCAGTGATAGCATATGCAGATGACATTCTGAACCTTAATCGTATTACAAATGGTATCGAAAGTGCTTTCCAATCCCTAGTTTCGGAATATGCTGGCATTGGACTTAAATTCAACAAGGGAAAAACTGAATTCTTGATGTTTAATAACCATTCGAGGGAGCCAACGATCATCGACATTATAGGATGCCAAGTCGAAAGCAAATCCAGTCTGACATAGCTAGGACTGCCAATCGGAGATTCAATGAAAACCACTCGAAAATTACTGATCGCTCATTTGCTGAAGCGCATCAGTGGAGCTTATGCCCGTATCGTCTCTGGAAAGTTGCGGTTTAACCGAAAGATTCTTGCCTACACTTACAATGCCACTGCTCTTCCACACGTTTTGTATCTTTCCCCTTTCTGGACCATCTTTAGTAACGAAAATCTTCGTCAAATTCGTTCCATTTTCTTTCGGTTTTCTAAATATTTGCTACGCCTCCCCCCCTGGACAAGGAACAGCCATCTCATCGAAAAGTTCCGTATAGCTGATCCGTCTGCGGCTGTCCTGAGATCCATCAACAGGATGAAGGAAAGCTGTAGCCACCCATGGAGCTCCATGATGTTCCGGTTTACTGAATTTTAATTATTTTGGTTGTTGTTGATGCTATGTTGTTCCTCTCTTTTTTTATTTTTTTACCATACTCCGTCTTTACCTAGACGGGTTACAAATAAAATTCAATTCAATTCAATTCAATAAACGACTAGTTGGAGAATCGGCCCAGAAGATGTGCCCGACTGTCAGCTAAAAACGGCACTTATCAGACCGCGGCTCTGCAGCAGCTCGGAAGCGAACAACAAAAGTGAGCTCCGATTGTTGGAGTAAATGAGCGAGCTTAACCGGAAACCACAGTGTACCAGTTTCCATGCTTTTACTCCTGTTTTGATCCTCCTTGCCCGTCAAAGCGAATTATCGCCCGTGAAAACGTTTGCAATGACTCAGTACTTCCCAAACCTTTGTATGGCCAATTTTCTGTGGAAAGCCTTCTTTTACGAAGTCAAATGATGTTTTCACTCATAGAGCACATAGAGCTTCCTTGAACAAAAAGTTTTAAAGCAAAAAATGCTGAACTGTTTAATTTTTTTTTCTCCGCGGGGATCTCCTTGGGGGGTTAGAGGACCTTTGGAAGTGTGTAAAAGCCTAAAAATCGGCGTGCTTATATTTTAGACCTTTTTCTTCGTCTTCACTCATTGAAAATACAAAATTCCGCCGCTGACGGCGTTTCGATCGCTGGCAAAATTTTTATTATCGCCGCCAGAGACGCTTGCACTTAAAATATTCATCAGTTTTTAGTGGAGCGTTCCTTGGGAAAATTCCACTATTGCGAGCGCTGTAGCAGCTTTCGGTTTTCACCGTTTTTTGTGGAGCTCATAACTCGTGAACCAGCGCATGTATCATGTTCAAACTTGGTACACTTGTGGGTATTGTGGTCTAGTTTTGCCTTTTGGGAGTCCCAACTCCCCCACCCACCCGGCTCAGGGGCAATTCGGCCAAGATTGACCATTGAATGCACTTCATAATCAGTGAACAAAGAAAGCTGTCAAGTTGAAAGCTGGTATAACTGTTCGCACTGGAGTCTAGTTCTAGTTAGTAGGGGTCCCACCTCTCACATACAAGGTTCAGGGGCAATTGTGCCCAGATTGCCTATTGAGTAGAGATCATAACCCGTGAAAAATGATAGATATCAAGTTGGAAGCTGGGTTGTTGGCGCTGGGTCTAGTTGTGCGTTTTAGGGTCCCATCCCTCCACCCGCCTAGTTCAGGGGCAATTCGGCCAAGATTGCCCAGGTAGTGGAGCTCATAACTCGTGAACCATGACAGGCATCAATTTGAAACTTGGTATTATTGTTGGGACTGGGATCTGGTTGCACTTTTCGTGGTCCCAAATCCCCACACTCACCCGGTTCCGGGTCAATTTGGCCCAAATTGCCCCGTGGCTAAGATCTTAACTTAAATACAGCTGGAGCTAGAATGACGAACTTTACTGTCCCTATATCCAGTGTTTCCAATCGGAAATTTTTCAAAATCATGAGCGGGAGTCCAAAAATTATGAGATACAAACGAAATTTGTGCTAGAAAATCATACGAAAAATCATGAGATTTTCTGGTGAAGATAGACAAAAAAAAATCATGAGATTTTCGAAAAGGCATGAGAATTTTAGCTACTTATCAGACAAAAATGTTTGCGATGTTTTAGCTTCTTCTAACCAGAAACATGATAAGGATTCACCGGAGAGAAGAGAACAAGCTTTCGTCGCTCCCCCTGCTGGAGAGCGACAGCGGCTTCTGGCGACTGCATACAGGACAAAATGAAACTGAGCGCCCGCAGCCAAATTTTTATTCACTTCAACTAAATTTGCAGGGTGAAACCCTTCAGTTGTACTTTAATTGTTAGCTGCAGTTCAGCTTTAAGATCAGGACAACCAATAAGTTTGACTTTAAGGACGTTTCGTTCCGTAGCGAAAATCTTTCTGCCGACTTGGTACTACTTGACAATTTTTTTTTACTATTTTTAGTATTGTTACGATTTTCGTTCCAGCCTTGTGAAAAGTTAATAGGCTGACCGTTCCAACCTTCTCCAAATAGTAACTAATATTAACTAAATGCTTACCACGCTCGGGGGGCGTAGTAAGCGTGGTAACTACAAATAAACAGGTATTTCGGGTTGCAAAGGAGTTACCAAGTTAGTGAGGGGGGGGGGGGGGGGGGGTAAAGCGAGAATGGAGTGAGAAGAGCAAAAACGCTAATTTGTACGAGAATTGAGAATTAAGATCAAATACGCAACTACTGATTTGCTACCCGTTAAAACCTGTTTATATTGGTTGAAATTCTGCCCTTCGTTGACCAATCAGGAAGGAGAACGGAGGACAATCGAAGATTGACTATCGAACCAACTTCACGATATTGCAGAATCGCGAAGCTTTCCCCGTTCTCGATTCTCCGCGAAATAGGGGAATTGAGAGGAGAATCGCGAGATATAACCCTTCATTTGATTTTAAGGAGCTATGCCCTTCAGTTAAACTCATTAGTGTATAACCCTTCAGTTCTGCTTTAACAGTGAACTTCAATGCGGCTTTAAAGGGACAACCCTTCTCTACTAGTTAAGAAGTTATCCACTTCAGTTAAGTTTTCAGGCTAAAACCCTTCAGTTGCACTTTAATCGTGAGCTGCAGTTCAGCTTTTAAGATCAGAGGCGTATTCTCGCCGTTCCCCGAGGACTCCACTTGAGGATTCCCCGCGTTTTTGTTTTCCCCGGGGACTCACTCCCCGTATTCTCGCGAGTCCCCATGGATGGAGAATGCTCCGATTATCATCACCATCATCAAAAAGGACTCCCTTTCAGATTCGGAGGGGAATCAGTTTTTGCTGGTGTTTGTGCATGTAAAATTGATAAAATGAATCAGAATAAAGAAAACTAAAAGTAAAGTGGATCCAGACTAATTTTTTTAGCTGCATATTTTTTTTTCGAACAATATCCATTTTAAAAGCATTCCCCGTGTTCTCGTTGTTTTCCGTAGGTGGAGTCCGCGTGGAGTGACTCCCTCTATTCTCGCCGTTCCCTTCGATTCCCCGAGGAGTCCCCGGGGAACGGCGAGAATACGCCTCAGGACAACCATTCAGTTTGACTCAAAGGACGCTTCGCTTATAAGCGAAAATCTTCCTGCCCACTTGGCGCTTCTTGACCAAAATTTTGTGTATGTAACTATTCGCTTCGTAACGAAACACTTTTACGATGACTCGGCACTTTCCGGCCCAAAAGTTTGTGTTTTCCATCACTCTCTGTAACGTTTGACTTCGTAGCGAAAATCTTTTCTGATGACTCAGCACGTTTTGGCCCTTAAAGTTTGTCTTTGCCATTATGTTATAGAAGGCTTTCCTACGTGGTGAAAATCGAGATCCTTAAAGTTTAACTGAAGGGAACAATTAATAAAGCCTGTAAGCTTAATTAAGGGATGTAGATCCGTAAATTTCAACTAAAGGGCTGTGCACTTGAAGTTTGATCGAAGGAAAGACTCCTTAAAGATCAAGTGAAGAACACGACTCATTAAGGCTCACAAGGATTGCACGATTCCTCAAATTTGAACTGAAAAGCTGTTCCTATGAAGCTTAATCGAAGGGCATACGTACTTGAAGTTCAACCGCAAGTCATGCCCACTTAAAGTTGAACTAAAGGACACAATTAAAGTAGAAATGAAGGGTTGTACCCTTAGAGCTTTATAAGTTCAAACGTTTACTTGTGTTTTTATCGTGACTTGTCACACGTCGGTGTGCTTCATTGTCGATTTCGATCGTTTAGTCAGTTAGCCTGATAGCTTAATTCCCGTTTTCTGTAAAACAAATAACGTGTAAAATCTCTGTTTCGCAAATCCTGGGAGTCAAAAGGCATTGCTCCATAAAGTCCAACTGAGGGGTTAACCTCTTCAAGTTTAGTTTAAGGGCACCACTCACACTTCAACTGAAGGGCATAGCTCCTTAAAGTTTAACTGGAGACTTGTCCCCTTTAAATCGGCCCTGTGACGCTACAGAGTTTCAGAGCATGCTCCATCCTTCTAACAATAGTAACTATTAGTTACTATTGTTAGAAGTGAAGACAATTCTCCTTTTCTTGCGTTTTTGTCAGAATCGAGAACGGCGAAAGCTTCGCGATTCTGCGGGGATCGAGAAGTATTCCGGGTTGCAAAGGAGTTGCCAAATTAGTGGGGGGGGGGAAGCTAGAATGGAGAAGTGAGAAGAGCAAAAAGGTTATTTGTACGAGAATCGAGAACTGAGAATTCAGATCAAATACGCAACTAAACTACTGATTTTGCTACCCGTCAAAAACCTGTTTATACGGGTTGAACTTCCACCCTTCGTTGACCAATCAGGAAGGAGAACGGAGAAGGACAATTGTGGATTCACTATCGAACCAACTTCTCGATTTTGCAGAATCGCGAAGCTTTCCCCGTTCTCGATTCTGCTCGAAATAAGGACACCCATTTAATGGCTGACTAAATCTGGACTACCGCCGCCAGCAGCGTGGGAAGAAGAATGCCGAGAAACGAATGATTGGGCCCTTTATATCACGAAAATATTTGGAGTGGCCGTGCTGTGCACAGTTCAAAATAGTTTCAACTGTGCAATTGAGGCGATTTACAACTTATGGTCCTTTCAAGAAGCCTGTTCTAGGGGACCAAACACCTCTGTTTCCAAAACTCTATTTATCCATTATAATGTGTATAAGCGCGTGGCATATTACAACTGCCCCCCCCCCCCCCCTCATCAAACAACACATAAAGGCACATGGGCAGGAACAAACATTGAAAGTTCTGAAAGCACTTATTTGGAAAGAAAAAAATCGAAGGAAGCATTCCAAGGCGATAACGAAGGAAGCCCAGTCTACCCCTGAGCCCAAGCTGACTTGGAAATATATCCTCAAATCAGGCCCGTATCCAGGAATTTATTTCGGGGGGGGGGGAGGGGTCGCCTTTCGGGAGGGGGGTTTTGCCTGCGGGTCGGACAAAGAGTACAAAAAAGACATAGATCAAGAGGGAAAAGACTGTAAAAATGATTATTTTTGTATGTTTCGGGGGGGTTTCAACCCCCTAACCCCCCCCCCCCCCCCCCCCCTGGATACTGCCTTGCCTCAAATAATGCATAAAACGAAGACGTCAGCTACGATGCTTTGGTAGCGATATTTCGGCCCTTCTTGGAAAAGGTCCTCGTCAGCATTATTTGAATATATGCACGATCTACCAGAAACCCCTGATTTTTTTTTATACCCTATACCAAACGCTGGATATGCCTAACGTTTGGCATACCCTATGCCTAACGTTGGATATACTGTGCCAAATGCTGGATACTCTAGCCGAATATAATATTGATAATTTGAGTGAAGCTCAGAAATCAACCAATCAGAATTCACCTATAGTGAGGTAGGTCAGGGTTAGGGGTGTCATCAGCAATCAGCGTTAGACACAGGGCATGGCAAACGCCATATATACTCAGTCTTTGGCATAGGCTATCCAAAAACCAGGAGTTTGTGGTTGACTGAGGAAGCCCCCATAACCCACATATACGAATAAGCAATTACCTGTTTATCGTGTGATGACCGGTAGGGGATCAACCCCGCGTATTCACCAGTTTCTTGCTCTGGCATGCTTGTGGGGTGGAGGTGCCACGACAAATAGCCCTTCACCACCAAACCATAAGCTATACATTAGAGGTATGTTTATTTGAACGTTTGTTGACTTTGAACAGAGCCATTTTCATGCACTTGCTATGACTTTCAGCCAAAGTAGCTTATTACGAGCCTGAGAACACCTGAAACAGGTTTTTTAGATGTTCATTCTGCTATTTAGCCAAAAACTGCACTTTTCATAATTACGTAAGTGTAAGTTCAAATAAACATATCAGCATACCGACACAAAAACGCAATGAAAGACTGCTGTTTTTTTCAGAGCTCCTACTGCCCCCCCCCACACAAGGTGCAGCAAAAAGGACAAAACCTAGCCTATGCGTATGAACCGCTTGATTGTGCTCTCTACACTGTAAAAAAAAAAATCTTGCAGTATTTGCTACTCGGATTATTCTTATCTTTATTGAGATAAGATTACCCCTAATTTGGTTTAATCTTATCTCAATAAAGATAAGATTAATCCCAGCAGAAAATACTGCATCCTTATTCGGAGCAACTTTTTACAGTGTAGTAGTGGCAAAACTAGGTTATAAAAATTAACCATCCCGGACTGACGACATCTGAAAACACATAAAAGGATGGACTATAATAGCACGAATTACACAACCGTAAAGTGGTACAGAGTCGAAAATTAAACACAAAACAATCGATAACATTATGAACATTAGTGCAAGAAAAAATGGAGCGCGTACTACTTCTGACTAATGAATATACAGTTGGAAAACTGCCTGATCCTCCCACTCCTGAAACAGTGGGACATAATATTTCCAATATTCATGGGTTATTGACAACCAACTATAGTAGAGCTGTGTTACTTGGGACAGTAATTCAACTTCGGACTGTGAATTTTTTTCGTAAACGGAGATCCAAAATTCACTCAGATATTCGAATTTGAGAAAAAACTGTCGAGGTGATTTTCAATTTTATGGATCGATTTTGGCGGGGCAAATTCCTGGAGGAATACTAACGCTGGTGACGGAAGGGACAAGAAGACGCATATCCGTGTTACTTAAAGGACCTCTCGCACTATTTACTATTCAACTTACAGTATTTTAAAACATTTGAATACTTTAAAACTAGGCTGTGCTTTCAACAAATAACCCACGGTTTTGGCTGTTTTCAGCCTTTCCCGAGACCCGTTGACTTACAGCGAAAATAGGGAATAAATTTACATAACCGGCTTTTCTGATTGAAAAACTTTTCGCAGACAACCGTCGATAGCGTGATACACATCGAAGGTAGCAAAACACAGCAAGTGAGAGGGGTTAGATGCATCGTACGAAATTGGAGTCTCCGGGTTTAGAAATATATGGAGTGATTATGGAAGTAGGTTGCGTTAGTATTATAGGTAAGACAGGTCCTTTAAAGATGTGAAAAGGGGCATCCGGCTCGCATGACTTCTCGGCGGCTCTCTTTTACCCCTTTTATCTCGTTTCCACCAGTGATGTCGACAAGACCAAAACGTCAAGACCAAGATTTTCGACATTCTTGAGACTAGTCTTAAACTAAGATGCAAGACTGCATCTCTGGTTTCCACTATGAGCGTGTTCCCCCCTTCTATCAATAGTTACTATTAGTTACTATTTCCGTTCCATCCTCACGAAAAGTTACTACGCTGACCGTTCCAACCTTCTCGAAATTTGTTCCCGAGCATTCGAGATGCCTCTCTGCCGGGAAAGAAGTGTAATTTATTTAATAAATTTTTACGTAAATATATAAACCTGAACCTGAAATAGTAACTGATAGTTACTATTTGATTACCATGCTCGGGAGCGTGGTAAGCGTAGTAACTACGCATCTCTGTAACGTGATTGGTCGGATCGCCTGTGGCATGATATCCTGCTGGAAAATAGAAAAATCGTTCCAGCCTTGACGGCAAAAAGCCAGAATTCATGACGTCATGCGTAGTAACTACGGTAAGTAGGGTGGAACACGCTCTATTTGGCGGGCTGATGGCGGGTTAGCTGCTTCAAAAAGAAGCTGCCTGCTCCGCTTTGGACAGAAAACTGAGTTAATTAGATGCAGGGGAAAGGGGCGTGCTGAATTCGTTTCAGACTTATTTTTCTTGCCGGACAAATAGTTTGTCCGGAATCCGGGCAACACCGGAAATTCGGCGGTTAGTGTCGGAATAGGGGTAAGAAAACACACTGGATGAGGATTGATTTTCTTGTCAGACCGATACTCGGCCAGTACCCGGCAAAGCTCGCGGTGCTATGATATAGTCGGTGTAGAGACGGTAGTGGGGTTAAAAAAAAGCTGTAGATAGCAGTACTCTGGACAAATTCCGTAGAGAGCTTGCATTTAGTTTAATTTCTGGTATCAAACTTTGTCTCTGAATGAGCTTTTTTTTGCTTGTGAAGTAACAGGCACAATAGCCTTGTTTCAGCTTTGTATTTCCTTATGAAATAAAATGAATTTTACCTGAATCATTGTGATCCTGTGATCAACGAAGTTGCCCCTCAGCGCCACATCAGGCAGTGGTGAAAAGTGACACTCAATAAAGAGGGAAGAAGGCCGCGATCGATGGGTAGATGCTGGAAGGCGCTTGTGAATAAATAAGTTATGGTTAATTTATTACACAACGGTCTCAGAGGACACAACTTGAAACTGAGTGGTAAGAAATTCCGAAAAGACTGTTGAAAATGGAGCTTTAGAAACCGAATAGTAGAATATTGGAATAATCTTCCAGAAAGTGTTCTAAATGCCGAAAATATCAACCAATTCAAAACAGGTGTCGACTACCACCTGGCTGAAATTCAATTTAGGTTGTAAAATGTCCCGAGAAATTTATAGAGGCGAAAGCATTATTATTGCAATTATATTACTATTATTATTTATCCATTTACTATTACATTTGGCATTAAGATTTTAGCTTGTCACCATTACGCATTCATTCAGTCTAAGCTGACTACAGATCAAGTTGGGAGTTGCTTTGTTTCGGCCCTTCTTGGCGAGGGTTCTCTCCAGCCCGTAGCAAAAATTTTATGCGAAGTTCTGATAGTGCAATGAGATGACTGTACGATCAAATTTTTTTTTTTTTAATACGGGCTAAGGTAGACCCTTGCCAAGGGGGGCAAAAAAAATTTCCTCACTAATTTGTTTAGCTGCACTAAGTGTGAACAACTGGTTCTGGGTCACTTGGTAAAAGCTCGTCATTTTTGCAGTAGAAGAAGAATCCGAGTTTTAAATACGGCCTAAGGCAGACCCTTGCCAAGGGGAAAGACAAATTTCCTCACTGATTTCTTAGCTGCGCTAAGTATGAACAACTGGTTATGGGCCCTTGGTAAAAGCAAGTCATTTTTCAAACAAATTTCCTCACTAATTTGTTTAGCTGCACTAAGTATGAACAACTGGTTATGGGCCCTTGGTAAAAGCAAGTAATTTTTGCAGCGGAAGAAGAATCACAGTTTTAAAACGGCACGAAACGAATATAGCGTAAGATTGTCATTTTTTGAGTGACAGTGCGCGGTTCAGACGCAGCTTGGACTAGCTACCTAAAACTAATCACATGGTTCACTCTTTCACATTGTTATTCTGGAGGTAGCACGAAAGGAGAGCTTTCATTTCACTCTGATCACTAACCAACTTCTCGACTGTTTTTGTGAGGCTGGAAAGCTCGGATTTTATGTCACGCACTTGGTCCTTGATCATGTACACTGTGTCCACCAGGGTCCTGGAAATAAAAGAATATAGTGACAGAAAGATAGATAGATAAACCTATTTATTCACAAAATTATTTGATTTATGACTTATTATCTATTAAAAATTTGTGTATTCAAAATTAATTATTTAGAGGCGAAAGCTTTTTCTGTTGCTTTGTATTACTATTATTATTATTATTATTATAAAAACTTGTCCTGGCTAACGGAAGGGAAAGTTCGGATTTTATGTCACGGACTTGGTCCTTGATCATGAACACCGTGTCCTGAAAAAAAGAAAGAAATATAGTCACAGAAAGATAGATAGAGAAACCTTTTTATTCAACAAAATTATTTGATTTATGAATTATTATCAATAATTACAATTTTTTTATTCAAAATTAATTATTTAGAGGCGAACGCTTTTTCTATTACTTTGTATTACTATTATAAAAACTCGGCTGACGACTTGGCTAACGTCAAACTTGTATATGAAATAACTAATAAACATAACTAACAAGTCAAAACCCTCAGTGTACGCTTCGTGAAGTCAGAAATTTCACCACATTTACATTCGGATGCGCAAGTTCAGCAGATATGATATATCACATATTTCCGTTGTGATCTTTTTCCAACCATCTTTACTCTTAACGTAACGCAATTTCGTATAACATCATCAAATAGTGTGTTATCTGTTGAAACTATGCAAATGTTACCCTCTTCGCTCCGAAGGTCGATGCATGGTATGCAGGTTTCCCCGTCGTGGCACGGATTTCACATGAGTATTTTCGAATATATCCACTTCGCAAACTCGGCAAGTGAGCGAATTTCGACACCATGTTGAACTCATTGGCATGGCCGAAAAAGCCCCCCCCCCCCCCGCACACCAGTGGTACTGAGGTTGAGAAGTGCATGAGGCGGGTGCCTTGTCGTAGAAGTCATAACAGACTTTAATAATACAAAGCAACAGAAGGGTTTCGTCTCAAAATAACTTTGAGAAACTTTCAGTAATCACTTAACCACATCGCTGCGAAGAAGCAAGCGATAAGTATCCTAGTTTTTGCTGAGATTACATGCGAGTATCTTATAGTAGAGTCCAAGCGAGGAGAGAATCCATGCGATCAACATAGCGCATCTCCTCTTTCTTACAAAGAAAACCCTTACTGAGACTGACCTTCAACATATTCTGCCATCGAACTCTATATACAAGAACAAGACCAAAGGGTTTCGATGGGATCCCCAAAATCGAATATTTATCTTAGTTGCGTTTTTGCTGATACCATGGTATCTGTTACCACGGTCTAAAGTCGTTTTTGCAGTTATCGTGGTATCTGATACCACGGTCAAAAGACGTTTTTGCAGTTATCGTGGTATCTGGCCAGTTATCGTGTTATCAGATATTCAGATACTACGGTCCGACCGTGGTAACTGGTCGTGGTATCTGAAAAGTCATCTCACTTTCATCAAATTTTGTCAGATTGGTGAGAAAGAAGTTTAGCACTTAGTGATGTAACTGGATATCTGTTTTTCTTTTGGGATGACTTCGAAGAGTCCGATTTCGGCAATAGTCGTTTTTGCAGAGCACCGTGTATCAGATACCACGATAACTGCAAAAACGACTAATTGCAGATCCAGTTACCGTGGTAACAGATACCATGGTATCAGCAAAAACGCAACTCTTGATCCAGACTATCGGGTCTTGTAGATTTCCTGTACCTTTAACATCTCACTATTTATCCACGATCAACCGCTTGAAAATGCAAAAAAATTATACCGTACTGATGTTCTTTGAGAAATTGCGGCCGAATAGCCAATCAGATGAGGGAACCAAGTTCAGATACTGATTCAGCATGCATGTTTAACCCTATATCTCACCTCTAATCGACTTTAGAGAAGTCTTTTACTTTTACCAACTCAGCTGTATTCCGGGCGGATTGTGTGTACAGTAAGAGTTGGTGACACTGAAGAGGCGAACCAAAAACACCTCGATTCAAATATGCGGGTTTTCGCAAATTTGGGCAAAATTATTTGTCTGATGAGAAAATAAAGTTCAGAGATGGATTCATCGGGTGTTCTTACCCCCGATCCGCACCTACAATAGAATTAAGAATGAACTTTCATTTTTACCAAATTTTCGGTGTGACCGGATTCCGGGTAAACTTATTGTCCAAGGCAAAATTAGTCTTAGATCTGGATTCAGCAAGTCTCCTCGCTCTATATCGACTATCTCTTTGGATGAAAACTTCCTGGCAGATACCCGGTTTCGGCCGGATTCCCGGGGAACAACTTGTCCGGCAGGAAAATAAAGTTCAACAAGACCAACAGTTTCAATGGGATCCCGAAAATTTAATATTTACTGGACTTCTTGATCCAGAAAATCGAATTTTGCAGATTTCTGAGTCTGCGCCAGACCCTTTTAACAATATGCTATTTATCCATAACCTACCGCTTGAATATGTAAAAAAAATAATGTTACCATTTTGGAGTTTTTGGCAACTTACGGCCAAACAACTAATCAGATGAGAAAACCAAGTTCAGATATGGGTTCAGCAAGGATGTTTACTCCAATATTCCATCCTAATCGACTTCAGAAAGGTCCTTTACTTTGGAAAATTCTTCGTATTTTAGCAGCATTCCCGACGAACTGCATGCAGAGCAAATGAGCTAGTGCCATTGAGAGAACCTTTCAATCCGAATTTCCAAGTTTTGGCAATTTTGCCAGCTTATCTGTCACGGAAATAAAGTTCAAAATTCAATTCAGCATGTCTCCATACCCCGATACCGAATCTCTAATCGACTTCAGAAACAACTTGAGCTTCAACCAAATTTCCAGTTTCGGCCGAATTTGGGGTGAATCATTTGTCCGGCAAGAAAACTAATTTCAGATATAGATTCAGCGGGCCTCCTTACCCCTTAAACGACATTAGCTTACAAAACATACCTTTTTTTTACCATCAAATCGAAACGCCCTCCTCTGCCTCTAAATATTTAAAGGACCCATCTACAACTTGGCCTATACTTTGCCAGTGAATCCTCATACGAAGTTTGAACAACATAATCTCAACCCCTTCGACCCCCCGACACGACAAGACAGACTTCCATGGGTCTGCCACCAAGAACCCAAACCGAGAACCCAAAGAATACGTACGCTAGGTCTAAAATCGGTCGCCATCGACATAGAGCTTTTGCTTTTATGGCTAAAGGGGTAGGGTAGGAACTGGTGTTTCCCGAAAATCGACAAATTCTCATTAAATTGCTCACCACAGTTGTCGGGATGCACTCTGCCTTTTTAACCCAGTAAATATCGGTTGGGACTTTGAAGATAACTAAACTGATCGCATAGACTTTTGTTTATCTTTAGTATGTTCGAAAGTTGCAACAGCATGTCTCCTCACTCTATATCGACTATATCATAGGGCTTGAAATTTCATGCTAAACTTCGGGATTCCGGGTGAACTAATTGTCCGACCAAACAATAATTTTCATATTCGGATCCAGCATGGCCTCTTACCCTACAGTCGAACATCTAATCAACTTCAGATTCAACTTTTACTTTTTTAAAAATTTCTGTTTTTTGCCGGATTCCAGGTGAACTACTTGTTCGGCAAGAACATAAATTTCATATCCGGATTCATCATGTCTCCTTACCCTTAAATCGACTATCTTATAAACTTTTAAAAAACATTTTATTGCGCCCCCCTTAATTTGAAACCCCTCCCCCTCCCCCAAATATATACCTATGGAGCCCATCTACGAACTCGACCTTTCCTTGACCCAAAGAATCCTCACACCAAGTTTCATAAAAAAAAATCCCATTCCCTTCGAGAGTTATCGTACTTACAGACGGACGGACGGACAGATGGATAACTTTTACGAAGTCATAGGTATCCCTCCACTTACGTTTTGGGATCCCAAAAACGAATTCAGCCTATTTCATTACTCATACATCGAACCCGGACGAACAACTTGTCCGGCAAGAAATTAAGTTAAAAAACGAATTTAACATATCTCATTACCCATTCACCGAACTTTTACTTTTAACAAATTTTTCGGCTTCGACTGGATTGCGGGTGAACTAATAGTCTGTAGAGAAATTGAACCAAGCATGTCTTCTTACCCCTAAATCGACTATCTCATTAACTTAAAAAAAAAAATTGCCCCTTAATTTGAAACCCCATCCCCCACCCCTAAACATAGAGACCTATGATCTTGAAATGTACTTTGAACCAAAGAATCCTGATACCAACTTTGAACAAAATATCTCAACCCCTTCGAGTTATCGTGCTAACAGACGACAGACAGACGGACGGACAAACTTTACGAAGTCCTAGCTAGCCCGTCACTAACATTTTCGGATCCCAAAACCGAGTGAAAGGAAAAATGACTCTACTGTTCTCTTAATCTGATTGTTCTAAAACACCTAACTTACTTTTCTTTTACAATCAGGGTGTCACCATCCGATTCTTCGACTAGAATCTTTTCTTCCTCTGGAATAAGCATCGGTGAAGCCACGCGACCTGAAAATAATAATAATAATAATAATTTATTTTTAACCCACAAATCGTACAAGACGAAAACAGTGGAGTACAGATACCATGGTATCTGCTCGGTCGGAAGTGTGACGGACGGTCGGACCGTGATAACAAGTGGTAACAGATACCATGGTATCTGCAAAAACAAGTGGTAACAGATACCATGGTATCTGCAAAAACACAACTCATGTCTTCCATAACGAAAAACAATACTCTGAAGCTTCTCCTGTCCTTATGTGTGAAAGAGCTGTCGGCGGACACTGCAGCTGGCTGCAAGTTTGCGTTGCGTGACTGACTAAACTCGGGTCGGCCGAAAAACAGCAAAACTACGCAGGCATAAAACGAAACAATGGCGAAAGGCGGGGATTTCAGAAGCCCTCGGGTTCCGGCTGAACTACTTGTTCGGCGAGAAAATAATTTTCATATCCGGGTTGGTAAAAAGGAAATTGGTTAGTTATTTTGTAAATTGAGAGGTAAGGTTGTGTCTGAGAGTAGAAGCAGTGACCACTCTGCGTATTATGTTTAAAGGACACCTGAACAATGAAACCATACTAAACACACCATGGAGAACGCATTTACAGACATAGCCACGGAGAGCATTCTTCTCCTGAGCGTGACGTTTTCCAAATAGGGGTGTTCGTGTCTGGAGGTTTGCACATGCAGACTCCAAGACAAAAAGCGCAATGCATTCAAATCTTGTACAGCGCTGGCCGGATCGTATTGGAGTTTCTTCTAGATATACGTTTGGGCTTAACTGGTTAACAAATATTCCAGAAGAAGGGTTGATTGGAGACATTTGTTCATTTCTAAAATTGTTCGGTACTGAAATAAGGACAGATGCAAAATGGAGCAAAAATCATAGCTTGGAAACCCTATTTCGTATTTGGATTGGTTTTCTGCAGGCAATGTTAACGGAAGTCATACAGATAGGGATGATACTTAGTACTCTTCATTCAGGTGTCCTTTAAAATGTAAAGATTATCGTTCTCGGAATGGAAGGTGTTTTTATTGGAAGGTGTTTTTATTGTGTATGATTTATCTTCTTATTTGTTAATAAAGCCATTGAACTGAAAACTGAACATTAGCTTTTAAAAAAACATATTAATATTCGCCCCTTAATACAGCTTTGGGGCCCGTTGACCTTTCCCTTGGCCCGAAAAATCCTCACATCAAGTTTAATATATATCTCGTTCCCTTCAAGAGTTGTCGTGCTCACAGATGGACGTACAGACGGATTCCAGAAGGGAGCTAGGGATAGTATTAAAAGCAGAATAAGCAAAAGTGGTACTTTAAAGCAGTGGTTCCCAACCGGTGCTACGCGTACCCGAGGGGGTACAAGAGACCCTTGCAAGGGGTACGCGAAGGAACCAAAATTGATTTCGTCTGTAGCTTCTAAATCTCGCCTCACTTTTTTCATTGCCGAAAGCCTAATATTACCAGCAGAGGCATCACCAGCCAAAATGTATTTTAAGGGGCAAGGTATTTATAGTGATGCACCCCTACCCCTCCAGATAACATTCCTATGTTTCTTCCGCTTTTTTGTCTCCGTGTTTCTTCCCAATTTAGCACCTTTAGATTGTGCGGTTTCTAATATCTCGATCTAAGCGTACGTGCGGTGCTAATAAAATAAATGTTTCTTGCGGAATAAAGTGAGGATTAATCAGGGAGTCGTCGGTGGGAAGCGCAGCGAGTAGCACTGAATGGTAGTAGTTTCTAGGTAGTGCCGTGAACAGTACCTGTGAAGACGGGCGAGGAAGGAGCCACAGGAGTCACTCATCAACTAAGAACAGTGGGAACATTTCCCAAGTTCTTAGCCTCGCCTGCTTTCTTGTTTATTACTTGAATCAGGCATCACGCATCAACTAAGAACAGTGGGAACATTTCCCAAGTTCTTAGCCTCACCTGCTTTCTTGTTTATTACTTGAATCAGGCATCACTCATCAACTAAGAACAGTGGGAACATTTCCCAAGTTCTTAGCCTCACCTGCTTTCTTGTTTATTACTTGAATCAGGCATCACTCATCAACTAAGAACAGTGGGAACATTTCCCAAGTTCTTAGCCTCACCTGCTTTCTTGTTTATTACTTGAATCAGGCATCACTCATCAACTAAGAACAGTGGGAACATTTCCCAAGTTCTTAGCCTCACCTGCTTTCTTGTTTATTACTTGAATCAGGCATCACTCATCAACTAAGAACAGTGGGAACATTTCCCAAGTTCTTAGCCTCACCTGCTTTCTTGTTTATTACTTGAATCAGGCATCACTCATCAACTAAGAACAGTGGGAACATTTCCCAAGTTCTTAGCCTCACCTGCTTTCTTGTTATTACTTGAATCAGGCATCACTCATCAACTAAGAACAGTGGGAACATTTCCCAAGTTCTTAGCCTCACCTGCTTTCTTGTTTATTACTTGAATCAGGCATCACTCATCAACTAAGAACAGTGGGAACATTTCCCAAGTTCTTAGCCTCACCTGCTTTCTTGTTTATTACTTGAATCAGGCATCACTCATCAACTAAGAACAGTGGGAACATTTCCCAAGTTCTTAGCCTCACCTGCTTTCTTGTTTATTACTTGAATCAGGCATCACTCATCAACTAAGAACAGTGGGAACATTTCCTAAGTTCTTAGCCTCACCTGCTTTCTTGTTTATTACTTGAATCAGGCATCACTCATCAACTAAGAACAGTGGGAACATTTCCCAAGTTCTTAGCCTCACCTGCTTTCTTGTTTATTACTTGAATCAGGCATCACTCATCAACTAAGAACAGTGGGAACATTTCCCAAGTTCTTAGCCTCACCTGCTTTCTTGTTTATTACTTGAATCAGGCATCACTCATCAACTAAGAACAGTGGGAACATTTCCCAAGTTCTTAGCCTCACCTGCTTTCTTGTTTATTACTTGAATCAGGCATCACTCATCAACTAAGAACAGTGGGAACATTTCCCAAGTTCTTAGCCTCACCTGCTTTCTTGTTTATTACTTGAATCAGGCATCACTCATCAACTAAGAACAGTGGGAACATTTCCCAAGTTCTTAGCCTCACCTGCTTTCTTGTTTATTTCTTGAATCAGGCATCACTCATCAACTACGAACAGTGGGAACATTTCTCAAGTTCTTAGCCTCACCTGCTTTCTTGTATATTACTTGAATCAGGCTTCACTCATCAACTAAGAACAGTGGGAACATTTCCCAAGTTCTTAGCCTCACCTGTTTTCTTGTAAATTACTTGAATCGGGATTTATTTAGGTTAGAGCTCCTCTCCTGGTTCCCATAAGTTCTCTCTTTCCCCAGTGCTCCTCCATTTTAATTTGTATTGTTGTTCTTATGGCACTATACAGAATAAACTTGATTTATTTACGCTAACCGTATACCTTGCCAAAGAAGCAAAACAGCTTCAGTAAGTTAATTAGCTTCAGTAGCTTAGACAACTTCAGTATAACTGGTGGCCGTGATTCTTGTTCGGATAAAGGGAAATGAATGAATTAGGTGATAACGGGGTATTCGGATCGCTTACTCCGCCAAGGGATACCAACGTTGTCTATGATAACGTGGTTCAAGACCAAAACGTCGACGCGAATCTTCAGCAACAAGCGGCTACAACGGTCCGTCAGCCGAGTTCACCAGCATCAGCGCAACTATCGACAAACGGAAGTTCACACCTACCACCTGCAATCACTCCTGTTCCAACAACGTCCACGATCGGATTAAACGTTCCATCGTACGTTCCAGTGCATGGAACACAAGCTGCTCCTATGGTATTGATAACCATATGGAATATTATTATGCTGTTTTATCCTTACGACGCAAATTCTGATTCACTTTCCAGATGAAGTCATCGCTCAACGAGCTAATTCTTTCACGTCCTGCGACGTGCAGGATCCTCCATCCTAAACCTTCAAATACGCGGAACACAGATGTAACTTTAGCCAGTATAGTTCCAACTGGACCCTCTGTCTCTAGAGCCCAACTGGTCTCGCCTAAAAAGGTTTATTGCCTTTTCCCCCAAACTTGGGTCGTCGTAGAGCCTACGCAGAGTAGTGTCTCACCCAAGGGTTTATTGCCCTTAACCCCTAACTAGGGTGCGTCGAAAAGAACCAACTGGTCACCTCTTCGGAGGTTGGGTCTTAGGGACTAACACAGGGTTAACCCCCTGTACCCAACTGGGTGTGCAACTGCAAACTAAGAACCAACTGGTCACCTCTTCGGAGGTCGGGTGTAGAAGCCCGAGGGGGTGCTGCTTGCAGACCACCCTCGCCCAACTGGGCACGAGATCCAACTGGTTCTCATTAGCTTTACTTAAGAACCAACTGGTCACCTCTTCGGAGGTCGGGTGTAAAAGCCCGAGGGGGTATTGCTTGCAATCACCCTCGCCCAACTGGGCACGAGTTCCAACTGGTTCTCACTGATCTCTTTTGGGCTGAATTCTGGGAGACGGGAAACTAATCTTGAATTGACTACGTTTGGTATGCGGGCCGAGCATCTCGCAGAAGAAAGAAGAAACTGGCTTGGTTGAAGATCCGGAACACTAAGAATTAATAAAGTATTTTTGGTCGTAAGTTGTGCTTATAAATAAATCAATTCGTATTCCCTAGAACCATCCGAACCAAGTCTCCGAAGGTATTGTTAAGGTCGTGTTGTGTTTAGTTGTCACGGTCGGTTGCGCCACGCTACCCTAAGGGCAACGAGTGACGACTAAAAGCAACTCCATTGTAGGGAGATACCTTCTACACACAGTAGCTGGTATAGCCGTACAAAGAAGACCAGTAGTAATCATAATTCCACAACACTATACTCCTACCGATCCAAATGGTGTGGTAAATTCAACGCTTGTGAATCCTCAAGCTTCTGTCGGAGCTCAGCCAGCGATGACCATCCAGTCTGCAACCCAAAGCCTCCAACCTCCTTCAAACGTATGGCAGCAGTCGCAAATGGTACAAAACCTATAGCTGCAGCAGCTCGTGTCACAGAGAGCTGAATTATGCCAAATGATACCGCAGTACTCTGTGAGTACTGATGTTGACGAATTTGCCAGTAAGATTACTGCGTTTTCCCAGTTCGTCCCAGGCATGGATCTACCTTCGTTTTCAGCCATGCTTAGCTTCAGATTGACCGGATCAGCACTCGATTTCCTGACAACGATTACTCAGGACGGCAACATTGCAACTATTCCTGACCTGGTTCACGCTTTCCGAGAGAGATTCAAAGAAACAAGCACGAGCAATCGGATGAAGTACGATGTAATTACGCTGCAACCGAATATGTCAGTACGGGAATATGCAGATCTGATAAGAAAATTTGTCAGCAATAAATTAGGAGCGACTCCGTGTGCAACTCTAGACGCAGCCATTTTTGAGGCATTTAAAATGGATTACCGACTAAGTTGCTGCGACTCATCTTGGCCCGACAGACATGAACAATGCAGCAAGCAGTCGAGTTGATTCAGAATGAAATGATGATTGAGGATCTGGTAAATAAGCACCAGAAACTGAGCATTAACGCTGCCTCAGGCCAAGACTACGGAAAGAACCTGAAACCCCCGGACGATTCTTTTGGGGCACACAGAAAAGTCAGTTTCCGAGAAGAAAAGACGAAATCTAGTTGGCAAGGACCAACCAGCCACAGCCTACCACCCAGACCATCGACGTCATCTCCATATGCAGCTCAGCAACAGACTATCATCTGCCGAAAGTGCAACGGACCGAATCATTACGCACGCGATTGCAGATTTCCCAGCCTTTCAACGGATAGTCCAAACCCGTATAGGAGAAGAACGGATTCCTTCCGAAGTCAGTCACAAGCAAACACTAGACGTGACCCAGAATTCCGATCAAGGAACTGGGACAGAGCCGGAAGAAACCTGAATGACGGAGAAAGGTTCCGTAGCCCAAATCGAAGCAGCTCTTTAAACTAAAATGCCTTACTGTTGAGGCCGGACGGAAGGCAACATCTCTGGATGAAAGGCCTAAAGAAACTCATCGAAGATCCACCGAAATTATTTCTGTGTGGGCAGAGTTGCCTACTTCAACTTGTTTTACACTGTACACCGAGGAAGCATCAGATGTCTTATGGACACAGGAGCAGCTGCGTCATTAATTAGCAATGGCCTGTTCAGGAAACTACCAAAGTCAGTCAAGAATCAGCGGTAACTGCTAGCATAGAAATCACCGCAGTAAATGGATCATCAATGGTCGGAGCAAGAGACGTTGACATCGAACCCCGTTACCAAAACAGAATAATGGTCACAAACGTTATTGTTTGCGATAGTTTACCTTTCGATTGCATTTTAGGCTTTGCCTTTATGCGAGATCACGGCGTAGACATACAAGCAGCAAAAGGAACGATTGAGATCGACATGGAAGCGACACTGCGAACAAGGAGTATGCACGCCATGACACCCGCCGCAACCATTCAATCTGGTTATTTTCAAGTAGGGTATCCACGTAACGTTAAAAACGTTCATTACCTTACAAAAGAAAATACGAAGACGAACTTCAGGAATCCGGCAAACTTGATCCAGAAAGGGAGCAGCGACTTTACTAAAAATTTTAGCCGCCACAGTTCCGAGCACGGCATCAACAGAAGAATACCGCCGACGAGTTCGAATTATACAGAAACGACAAAGTATAATAGTGAAAGCCGCCCCGGAAGGGATCGCACACGCAAGCCAGCAAGTGTTCTGAATCAAATTCCAACACGGGAAAAGCAAATCGCCGAAGTAAAAGACAGCTGGAAACGGGTTCTTCAGTCAGCGAAAGTCGCCAGAAACCCAGCAAGACGAGAATTCAACCATACTCGGACAGAGGATGACTCTAGCAGTATTCAAGATCGAAGCGATTCACCCGTTGAAGAAACTTTCAAAGCAGTGTTCTCCGCAAAACTTTGTTCCCGTGTTACACTGCAACCTCGTTCTGCAAGGAAGGTGAGAATCAAGGTTGAAGGCCCAACTACGCTGGAAGGAGAACAACTCGGCGTTACTGAACCATCGCTACCCCAACGGTACAAAGACGTGTCAATCGAGGATCAACTGATACGGATTGAAAAGAGCATAGGGAATATTCTAGTCATGAATCTCAGCAACAAGAAAATCCGACTGACGAAATCCATTTTGGCGTCTTTCGAGCCCATGAACGAAAAGGACTTACCTAAATTGAGTCATACACCAGTAAGTGCGAACTCAGCTACTTGCAGACCCGAACGAGACAAAGCGGATTACCCACGGAAAGACGCAGGACGCAACAACGACGATGATTACGGAATGACGAGAGAAGAATTTCTATCTCAGTTCAAGCTTGAGCATCTCAAGCCAGAACTCCGTCACAAGGTAGAAAACATTCTGTTCAAACATCGGTCAGTCTTCTCGCGAAACGAAAATTATGTCGGAAAGACGGACATAGTCGAACATGAAATAAGAGTCACAGGTGGGCCGGTCAAAGTCAAGCCCTACAAAATTCCATACCATGTCAGAGATTGGTTGAAAAAGAAGCTCGAATCCATGTGCGACCAAGGTATCTTAAAGGAGAGCAACAGTCTCTGGAATTTTCCAATTCTGGTCCTCAATAAGAAGAGAGGAAATGGATACAGGATCGTCTCCGATTTTCGAGAACTCAATAAGCTCACGATCCCCGACACGTACCCCTTACCCAATATGACGGAACTCATCGATTCCCTAGGTGGAGCTTCCAAATTCTACACCTCGGTAGACTTGGTTAATGGCTTCTGGCAAGTGGCCATGGACCTCGCCAGCATAGACCTGACCTCGTTCAATGTTCCAGGGTTGGGAAGCTACTCTTGGAATAGGATGCCAATGGGACTTCGAAACGCTCCAGCAACCTTTCAGCGTTTAGCCAATACCATGTTCAAAGATCAGCTATTCAAACAGATTCTGTGCTACCTTGACGATATAATCCTGTACAATTCGAGCGAGGATTCGCATTTGAAGGGTCTGGAGATGATGTTTACTAGATTTGCAACAGCAGGTTTGAAGCTTTCTCCAAAGAAAACGTCAATCTTCCAGACCAAGATTTCATTTCTCGGACACGTGATTGAGAAAGGAAACATCTCGCCTGATCCAAATAAGCTTGCCGTCGTTAAGAATCTTCAGCCACCTACTACGCTGAAACAATGCAGATCAGTTTGCGGACTCCTGAGCTACTTTCGACGTTTCGTGAAAGAATTCGTCAAAAAGGCTCGACCGTTGACAGAACTAATGAAGAAATCCGACACTAAAACATTCAAGTGTACAGACGAAGCCAGGAAAACATTGGACATATTGAAGGAGGACTTGCTTAAAGCACCTGTCGTTCGCCTTCCAAATTTCTCGGACCAATTTATTTTGGAATGTGACGCTAGTCAAAAGCCATTGCCGGAGTCCTTAAAGGACGTAACGAAACTGAGGAATACGTCATATATTACGGCAGTAGAGCGCTTACAGCTACCGAACAGAATTACTCGACAGTGGAACGAGAATGTTTGGCGTTAATAGAATTTTGCCAGTTTTTCGAGCACTATCTGCTAGGAAGACCAACCCCTTTCATCCTACGAACAGACCAAAAGAGTCTTACTTGGTTGCTGAATGGCAAGGAGCCCCCAAACGGAAAACTGTCCAGATGGATTATTAAGCTACAGCAGTTCTACTACGAAGTCGAACATATTCCCGGCAAGAAAAATGCCTTGGCTGATCACCTGACGCGAATTTCAACGAACGACGAGGAAGACGAAGGAAAAGAGACAAGCGACATCTTTGTGTTTCGACCGCCATAAGGGAGGATGTCAGCTCCCCACTTTCGAAAACAAACATTGCAAAGAGACAAAAAGAAGACCGATTTTGCAAGAGCATCGTATGTAGCCTCACAGAAGGAGACCCCTTGCCTTCAGACCTGACTAGATATCGTAACGACCTGGATAACTTCGTCTACGACGAAAAGTCACAGTTGCTTCTACGATATGTTACTTATCAGCAAAAGTACCGTCAGGACGACCTGAAAAAGAATTCCCGAAGTTCTCGAAGGAGAAGCCATACACATGGCTCACGCAGGTTTTGGACACCTCGGAGTATCAAAAACAATATACCGTTTGAAATATCTGTACTACGTACCAGGTATACACAGCAAAGTCCAGAAGTTTGTCAACATGTGTGAAGAATGCGCGAAGCGGAAAACACACGTTCACCCTACAGCGCCACTTGGTACATTACCCATGCCAGAATGCGTTTTTTCCACCCTCTCTATTGACATTTGGGGTGCAGGAGCATTGCCAGTTACCGAAAGCAACAATAGGTCAGTACTTACCGCTGTGGATCATTTCACTGGGTATTGCTTTAGCTGGGCAATGCCCGATGAGAAAGCAACAACAGTTGCTCGCATCCTAGCAACTGAACTGATACTAAAATTCGACAAACCCCTAAAAATCCTATCTGATAGAGGTGTACAGTTCCTGGCCCAGGTTTCAGACGAACTGATGAAATTCCTGAAGATCAAACGATGGTACAACTCCAGCTACCACCCACAAAATAACAGTGTCCTAGAGAGACGGCACCGTCTTCTAGGAGACGCATTGTCGGTGTACACAAAGAACAATTTGGACAACTGGGACCTTGATTTGAGCTATGTGACGTTTTGCATGAATACGGCACATTCGCCGGAAAATGGAGACACGCCATTTTTCCTGTTTCACCTAAGAGACCCCTACGTCGGACTGACAGAAACTGAACAAGAAAGAACGTATTATAACATGGACAGTTTCAAGCAGGAATTCATAATGAGAATGAAGAAATCCATGGAAGTCGTCAAAGAGAAACTAGAGAACTCCAAATCTCGGCAGCAAACTTCAGTATATATTTTTACTGACCGACATTTTTTTTTAAATATTTACTTTTACAAAAAACGCCGCGCTTCGCGCCGAATCTTTTATTTTTAATCGTCTGGTTAATAACGTCGAGTCGAGATTCGACAAAATTTTAGCTACAAAGCAACCTCAAGTGATTGCATCATTGATTTTGAGTATATTTCTACACATATATGCCTTATCATTCATGATAATAACTATCGTCTTTTTCACGTTCTGAAAAAGGGGTACGAGATATTTTCGAACCTTGATTAGGGGTACACGGTACGGAAAAGGTTGGGAACCACTGCTTTAAAGGACCCGTCGTACCTATCCTACTGACAAACTCTGCTTCCATAGTAGTTCCATTCATTCTCATTCACGGGATTCCGAATTTTATATGTTTTTTTCCACGCTAACGACCGTTAGACTGATTCTTGCATTCTCCAAGATCACTTCCGCCGAGCTGACTGGTCAGCAATATCTTCTGCTACGGACGGATACTGTGAAACTCAACAGAACAATTCTTACCGGTAATACTGTTAAGCCTCGCACTATCACAAACGAAGTATGACTCCACAACGTCAGAAACGAGATCAACCTCTTCGACATCTAAAAGTATAAATACAGATAAACAAAACAAAAGAGAAACTAGCAAACAGAAAACAAGGCAAGGAACACAAGAAAAATGTCAAACTTGGAAAAACACACCCTTTGTGGGTCGTGAAAAAATAAGAGGACAAAAATATTCTTCAGGCGGGATTTGAACCCACGACCTTCACTTCATCATAACTAGTTATACTTTTCAATTATTTTATTTATTTATCACTACCAAAAAATATGACTTTTGTGCTCTTGATTGTATGGTTAACAAATCCCTTGTGCATGTTTACGTAAACGAATATATAAAAACGAATTAAATTAAGGAACTACATCTTGACCATGGAAAATTCTTATTGTAATTCGACCACTTTCTAGTATATGTTGACAATTTTGGTTAGCTTTTAATGTATGTTTGACGTTACCACCTGTTATTCGGCTAGTCCGTAACCGGTGTTGAAATAAAACTGAACTGAATTGAAAACAGCCGATCACAACACCCCCCCCCCCCCCCTAGCGGCCATGTGGTTTTTTGTCCCGGGTCATGGTCATGGGAAAGAGAAGTTTGAGACTTGCCGCGAATGCCTGCTAATTCGCAGTATTACTAAACGGAGGAACAATAAAGGGAGGACTCGACTACCCTACTTGCCCTTATGTCGCTAGGGTGTATGCCAAACTCCTACGAATAGTTGCTAAAAACCTATCACCGTCGTTGCAACCTGTATCAAGGAATAAACAGATAGGGAAGACGGTGGTAACTTACAGCAATCACTGGTTGGAACACACCCTAAATGGCACAGGGAGACTGGTCCTCCTCTACTTATGCCAAATTTGAGAAAGCAGCTACAACTAAATACCCGGGGACCGTAGATACGCAACAACGGGCTTTCATAATTCAGGAGGAAAAAGTTCAAAAGATTTCGGAAATGATGTAAAGCACATCTCTTACTAGAAATGATCTTTTCCCTATGAAGCGGATCAGAAAAAATATTTTTCGGAAGTACCGCTACTTTCCATTTGAATTTAGCGATCTTCTTGTTAGCGCTTGTTGATTCTATCCAGTCTTCCTGCTCCCCAACGCGGCGACTGGGCGCAAAACATTTGAAAAATGAACGCGCCGTGGTTAAAAAGTAGGAATATGAGCAAATAAAAGAAGTCAAAATCAGAAGATTCTCATATTCGTGTGTGTGAGAGACTGGTCAGCAGACGTTGAAGATTCAGACAAACTTTGCGTTGTTTAACGGGCGAAACTCGGCACGGCCGAAAAAGAGCTAAAGATTCGTAGGCAGATAACGAAACAATGGAGAAAGTGTGGGGATTGCTAATAATTCCATAAGGGGGCTAGGTATATAATAAAAGGCAGAATAGGCAAGAAGGGTCCTTTAAGAAATGTTGATGCTGGGAAGAATTGAAGTTAAACAGCGGCAGCAACGCCAGACTGGCTATCCATCTGCATGTGGACCCACTAAAACTTCCACGGATTTTAAAGAAAAAACAGTGAATGAGCAAAGCGAATAGAACTAGACGAGCGATAAGTGCATACTAATTTTTCTCCCACCCGTCTTGGGCTGTTCATGGTGTCATTTACCTTAACCGTTCTGTTGACTTAATTTGTTTTATTGCTATTATAACATTCTGCTCTATTCGGCATGACGTGGAAGTGGTGGATCTTCAGTGAGTTTATATTAATAATAATAATTTTATTTTTCACCGATCAAAAAGGACATGGCATCGACGGAGTAAGAATAAAGAAAGAAAAGAAGAAGGAAACACTATAACAAGAGGAGACTTTTATATCGTCGAATAATGTTGGGTAGCGTTTTTGTATCATACTGTATTATGTTTATAAATGAACTGAGCAAGGTATGCACAAGATAAATAGTTGACTACAAATCTCGGATTTGGAGGAAAGTAGGTTGAGCAACATTAAGAATAAATAAGCCAATAGAACCTCCGTCTTTGGTCCCATGCAGCGACTATGGATACCCTGACCAAACTGTGCTCAGCTAGAGGTATGCGCATATCAGAGGAGTGAGTGCAGGAGGCGCGCTGACCCGTTCTGCAGCGCGTCCAGACAGCCAATCGGCTTTGACTTTCGAGATTTCTTCTTCGAGGCTTTACGGCGCTATATCTGTTTGTAGAGGTAACGAATTGTGATGTTCTGCGTAGCTCCTATCCTCCGCTCGTTTGCATCGGGCAGGGTACACGGATTAATTAGACTCCGCATGATCGTATTACAGAGATAGGGAGACGGAAGTTCTAGTGCTTATTTGTTCTTGGTAACAGTAAGTACTAGGAATACAGGGGGACACTGGATTGGGTTAACTTTGACTCAATATCTTATACCACCAGCCCGTCCGTGCGAGGAGGTGAATAGAGAAGTGTTAAGAGTATTAGAAGGTCAAGAAATACAGAAATGGGCATGGATTGTTAGAGAATCGGTGACACTATCAAATTATAAACTGGTTAAAGGACAACTGAATGAACAGTACCAAGTATCGTCCCTATCTATATGACTTCCGTTAACGTTGCCTGCAGAAAACCCAATCCAAATACGAAATAGTGTTTCCAAGCTATGATTTTTGCTCCATTTTGCATCTGTCCTTATTTCAGTACCGAACAATTTTAGAAATGAACAAATGTCTCCAATCAACCCTTCTTCTGGAATATTTTTTAACCAGTTAAGCCCAAACGTATATCTAGAAGAAATTCCAATACGATCCGGCCAGCGCTATACAAGATTTGAATGAATTGCGCTTTTTGTCTTGGAGTCTGCATGTTCAAACCTCCAGAAACGAACATCCCTATTTTGAAAACGTCACGCCCAGGAGAAGAATGCTCTCTGTGGCCGTGTCTATAAATGCATTCTCCATGGTTTGTTCAAGTATGGTTTCATTGTTCAGTTGTCCTTCAAAGAGAGTTTTGGACCCGAATTTTACATGAAGCTGAACCTACCAAAAACTTACCTCACGCTCTGGATCCAGTTGTGAGCGAACTGTCTGCCAGTACAAGGGAAAAGTAAGTTTGATCAGAAAAAAAGGTGTTTCCCCCAGTATGAACAGCCCCTGCTCACTATGCGGCGAAGGCGATGATGACCTAGCCCATGCACTGTGTCGCGAACTCTCGTTTTTAAGGGAATCTTGCTGAGGGGTAAGGGAGATACTGTTTCTTAATATACTGAAGAGCACATCTCCAGGAGCAATTAGTGCATTATGCAGATTTGTGTTGGAAAGTATTAAAGTAAAAGTTGACCGGGCGAGTGAAGTTTAGTTTATGTAGTGCGATATTAATAATAATAATAATAATAATAATTCCTTTATTCTCCATAATAGCATAAGAAACACGCTAGCTTCGGATAGTCTTACTTATACCTATTACCTTACTTATACCTATTACCCTTATTACCTATCTTCGGATAGACACACTTAAAAAAACAGCCTCAGGAATTAAAGTTACGTACAAAATAAGGTACAAATGAAGACAAGTACCGGTCAGTCGAATTTACAGGTGGCAGGCTTAGCTTTGGAAGACCGATTGACCGTGTAAACTGCCTAGTACAGGACTTCGGTCGTAAATCTGACACATATTCAGGCAAAATATCTCTGTGAGTTTCAGACGACAGACATTTGAACCCAAATTTCATCGTCAGGGCAAGTCTTCTTTCTTTAAGGGTCGGTAGACATAATACACTAAGACTATCTTCATATGAAACATACTGGGCCCCTAAAATGATTTTGCACGCTCGCTTTTGGATACCCTCGAGCTTATCACTCAGAGTCGAGGTGAGGCCAGGGTGCCACACCGGGCAAGCGTATTCCGCATTTGGCCTAATGTAAGTGCAGAAAATAGACCTCAGTTGCTTGGGAGGAATCGCGAATCGACGTAACGCGGCAAACGACCGTAATAACAGAGCGCATTTCTGAACTATGGCCATGACGTGGGATTGCCATTTCAGGTCGCTCTCAACTGTAACGCCAAGGATTTTAACCTTGTCCTGAACAGTGAGGCCGATATCTTCAACAGGTGGCAATTGACGCTTTAAAAACGACACTCTCATTACAACACTTTTAGGTTTTAATAATTAGAAATTATTATGAAGTTTTTTGTTTTGTTGTTTGTATATGGCCCTAACGCTATCAAAATAAAAGTTGACCGGGCGAGTGAAGTTTAGTTTTAAATAAGAAATTCGGCTTTAAATACATTATTATACAGTACTTTTCTCAACCTCGGAGGCACGGGCGAAACCAGTTCATAGCAAATGCGCAAAGCGTCGCGGCGGGAAAGGCCCAGCAAAAGAAAAAGGAATACTGACCTCTCTTAGCATGCAGCCTGGCAGTACTGCTCTCTCTACTCACAGCCGGCGCTCCCTTCTGCGCAGGTCGAGGTTTGAGGCCCCACTTCTTTCTTGGGGGGGAGGGAGCACTGGACTCCCCTTTCGGTAAGGGAAGCTGAGCGACGGAGAACCTTCTTGACTGGTGGGACGCGGGTAGGTTTGGGAGGGAGCGGGGGTTTGATGCTACCCGGTGAACGGGTACCCGATCCAGGCTCGAGGGTTGTATCTGGAAGGAGGGGGTTTTGTACTGGACTCCTGTCTGTACTGTTTGGAAGTTACCCGTAGTCTATCTGGGAACGACCGCAACTTACTAGACGGGTGAAGAGGATAGATAGAGTACAAGGTCCCTTCGAAAGGGTGAACAGACATCAAATAATAATGAAATACTTTTATTTATATTATAAAAGAATTCCGAGTCTTGTATTTGTTTTGATGTAGTTGTTTTTGCCACCACAGTAGACCCCATGGCGGAAGGGCACCTCTCGGCGTGTGTTGTGCTCTTATGTTTTGTCCGGTTTTTGTGAGTTTGACTCGTTTTCATGTTACTATAATCATTTTGAATGCTTTTCACTGATTTTGAGTTTTAAGAGTTTTTTTTATGTAACAAGAGCTGTAAGCTCATATGGCACTTGCAGGGGTTAAGATGATTTGATTGATCAAAAGTAAGTTTCGACTTTGCGGTTGAGATGCGCACTCTAAGGGAGCTGGAACTTCATTTGTAGGCAAAACCCTTGAGGCGAAAATGCTAATGGGCTGATGGGCATCATGAAAATGCATATATTGCTTAAAAGAATTTTTTTTGCTTTGCGGTCAAGATTGGTACTTTAAGGAATAATCGGATTTGGGAAGTAGCAATTTCTAAGCAAATGTTGTTGAGTCTCCAATATTCCAGCGAAGTTTCATCGTCCTAGCACATCTGGAAGTACCTTAACGCGCGATCACCGGAATCCCAGACCCCCCCCCCCCCCCCCTACTCCAACTCCACCCACAATACCCGGAGCCAATCCGGTTCTGTAAATGATTAATCCAGAGCATCTGTTTGTCATTCCCACGAAAGTTCGATCCAGATCACTCCAGTCTAAGCGGGTCAAGTATTTTCCGCCCTCCCCCCAATAATTACCGGATTCGTTCCGGAAATGAAAAAGATCACCAGAGAAAAATGTCCTCTATTCAATTATTAAATTTCACTCGAATCCGATCACCCGTTCCAAAGTTACGCAGGACTCAATATTCCGGATTCCCCTCCCTCAACTCCCCCCCCCCCCCCAAGATTATCATATCGAGGATTTTTTTTTTATTCCAAGTCAGTTTGACCGGGTCCCTGATATGCCTTCCAAATATCGTCGTGAAAATCCCCCCAAAAAACGGAATTCCGGGAAATCCTCTCCTCTCCCCCTCAAGTGTCCGGATCCAGTCAAATTATGTAAAAGATTTTCATGGATCAGATGTTTGTTCTTCCCAGCAAGTTTCACTCCAATACCATCATTCTAACCGTTTCTCGAGATTTCCGGTCCACCCCCCCCCCCCCCCAGCTCCCCCACGGTGCCCGTATCCAATCCGATTCAGTAAATGACTTGCCTAGAGCATCTGTTTGTTCTTCCCACAAAGTTCCATCCCGATCCCTCCATTCTAAACGGGTCACGTATTTTCCGCCCCCCCCCCCTCCCCAATAGTTGCCGGATCCGGTCCGGATATGAAAAAGATCATCGGAGAAATGTCCTCTGTTCAATTCTTAAATTTCACTCGAATCCGATCACCCATTCCAAAATTACGCATGACTGAAAATTTCGGATTCCCCTCCCTCCACTCCCCCCACCATTATCAGATCGACAAAATTTTTATTTTGAAGTCAGTTTGATCGGGTCCCTGATATGCCTGCCAAGTTTCATCGTGAAAATCCCCAAAGCCACCATCACCGGAATTCCGGGAAACCCCCTCCCCCCCTATAATTGTCCGGATCCAGTACTATGGTCTAAAGGACTTATCTAGAGCAGATGCTTGTTCTTCCCAGCAAGTTTCACTCCGATCCCTCCATTCTAACCGTTTCTTGAAATTTCCGGTCTCCCCCCCCCCCCCCCCCCCAACTCCCCCCTGGCTACCGAATATATGATATAACAGATATACAGATATAACGAATAACGGATATATGTTCTATTCAGTTATGAAGTTTCATTACAATCCGATCAGCCGTTCGAAAGTTACACACTTACCAATTTCCCGGATTCCCCTGCCCTCCACTCCCCCCAAAATGGTCGGATCAGAAAACTGATTATTTCTAAGTTTGTTTGGTCGGGTCTGTGATATGCCTGCCAAGTTTCATGGTCCTAGCACAACTGGAAGTGCCCTAACTCGAAAAAGTGTGACAAAATGCCCTAAATTTTCAAGTTTCCAGCGCCCCACTCCCCCGCATATGGTCGGATCGGGAACTTATTACTTACAGGTTACTTTGGTCAGTTCCCTGATATTCCTGCCAAGTTTCATTGTCCTAGCTCATCTGGAAGTACCCTAACTCGAAAAAGTGTGACGAAATGCCTTAAATTTTCAAGTTTCCAGCGCCGCCACTCCCCCGCATATGGTCGGATCGGGAAACTGATTATTTACAGGTTCGTTTGGTCGGGTCCCTGATATTCCTGCCAAGTTTCATTGTCCTAGCTCATCTAGAAGTACCCTAACTCGGAAAAGTGTGACAAAATGCCCTAAAATTTTCAAGTTTCCAGCGCCCCGCACTCCCCCGCATATGGTCGGATCGGGAAACTGATTATTTCCAGGTTAGTTTGGTCGGGTCCCTGATATTCCTGCCAAGTTTCATTGTCCTAGCACATCTGGAAGTACCCTAACTAGAGATGAGTGGCCTGACAGACCGACAGACCGACCGACAGACCGAAAAGTGATCGATATATGGCACTTGAGCGGAGCTGCAAGTGCCATAAAAAGTAACGGTGAAAATATCAAGGTAAATGTTAAGTTATGAATAGAATAGTAAAGCTAACAGAATTTTAATGTAAAAATGGAAAGAGTAAGTGCCACACTTGTGTCACTGAGTTGAGGAGGGAAAAAAAAAGAAAAAAATAATAATGAAATAATAATGCACCCCCTGACAACCATTGACGGACTAGGGGCCACTCCCAAAAGCTGTTCCGAAGGTCCTGCTCCTCTCGTGTTCGCCAGCACTTCTTCAGCAACCGAGCTGTTCCTTTGTGGAATAGCCTGTCTGAATCAAATGTTGACAGCGAAGCATTTGAGGGATTAAAACAAAGACTCGACAAAGACTGGCGCGCGCAGGGTTGCCACATCAAAAATATTTAGGGAGTGACTTTTGGCCCAAAACAGAGAGTGAATCGGAAGTGAAATTTATTTTCACGAAATGTTCACTTTCGGCCGGAATCACCTATGTAAAAATGACGCATCTTAACTTTACTTTCATGAACAAAACTTGAAATAGTCAGTTCTGTTCGGAATCCCTGCTGCAAAAATGACACATTCGGTCATTTTCTGAAATAGAGTGATTTTTATGTCCTACGTAGGACAAGAGTGACAAAAACAAAATAGAGTGACAATTAACACGATCGTGCGACACTTGGCAACCCTGCGGAGAGAGGACTGGAGCACACCAGAAGCAGTAGGTTCTAGCTTGGTTCTAATTAATTTTTTTTCCCCCTAAATCTGGAAAGAAAACAGACAAATTCGTAGCCATATGGTAAGCTTCTGCAAGCAATCCAGGAAGGGGTAAGAGAAATTTGGAAGGCAAAAAGAAGGAATTGCGCTAAAACAGGGTTCTTGCTCTTTTTTGGACGTTTTCGCTTTTTGTGAATATCATGTTTAATTACACTGAATTACTTTGACTCTTATGAGGGACTTTCAATTCTTCCACAATAGGCTCTAGTTGGGGCGTTGAGAAATATGGACAACAAACAACAAACAGAACAAACGTGCTTTTGGGGGGTAAACGCTCTGACAGAGATCGAGTTTCATGCTTGGAAGTATGGTATTTTTATCGGGTCTTTCCTATTTATTTGAATAATTAGACTGTCGCATCTCAACCCTTTTCGGTTAAAATAAAAAAGTTCGAAGGTTTAACGCTGAACGAATAAGGCTCCGACACAAGAAATTGTGTGCAAGCGGCAGCTTTGTAGCTGATGGCGTGCTGTTAAAGATTATACCGAAAAGGGCTGAGATAGGACAATCTAGTTACCAATCACTTATTCAATTAAATAGGCCCGATGAAAATGCGTTGCTATTCGAATAGTGGACTTTCCCTGTCAGATTTGTGGTACCTCTATGCGCTTGTACCTGCGTTGTGTGCTTTGCGAAAAAGATTTGCTAAATTTGTTTGTTCAGGCACATTCTTCACTAAGCTCACCACTGGCCACTGAAAAGCCGCGTTTGTGTCGAGATTCAAATTTTCCGCGTCATAGTAGAATTTGCGTTCTGGGGACGGCCGTAGACATGTAAGTCACTACTAGGGCAGATGGTGGAAATTCGAAAAAACCCTTAGCAGAATCCAAATATTCAGTGTATTCAATTAGATGATATCAACATAAGTTAGCTTTTCAATTAAACTTTAAGTGCTACGTATGTTAACACTACAGGGTGCGAAAACCTTTAGCTTCTGGATTGCTCCCGATACAACTGCGAAGTCTATAGCCTCAACTGTCTGATTGTTTCTGGTTTTAAAAATCTGATCTCTTTACTACCAGCACCTTTTTTTCACTTACTATTTCCAGCCTGGTTAGGAAAAACTCATGCTCCAGTTTCTGAGCTGCTCAATAAAGTCTAAAAAACTACGGTGACCCTATTTTGCTTCCACTCCAAGACAAGTTACGCCACTCCTATGCCATGCAGCTGTCTGAAGGCAAGGTCTATACAAAAACACTAGTGCTTGTTAGTTCCAAGGTACTAAACTAGATGGCAGTCCTCCATGCGTTTTACCTTTAACCGTCGCCTTAAAGCTCCAATGCGCATAGAGCGAGCTTGTATAAACCTTGCCTTCACTTTCGGACCCAGCTTCACTCGACCCCGATTCCACACTGGCTTCCTTAACGGCTAGTAATGGCTTTTTGTCAAAAGATGGCACGAGAAACGTTTTGCACACGTTCATACTTCTGATTGGCTTATACGCGGACGAATTGGGAAGCGTGTCGGTCGAGGTGCATGACGTCATAGTTAAGCCGGAGTCGATAGAGTTGGTGTCCGGAGCGGTCGGCTTTTTTGGACGACTCAGAGATCTCTCCTTGCTGAGACGGAATAGAGCTACTTTGGTGGGGAAATCGTCACGGATGAATAAGTTGGGCAGTGAGCAGGCTTTGTATTCGTCCTCGATTCGCGAAGTTTCATCCAGAAAACAGCTAATGCACCCTTTTGTTACATCGGGCAGCTTAAGAGACCAGGTCGATTTAGAACTATGAAGATCAGAACTTGCAATACTGTTTCGGGAGCTCGAAGAGTATGAAGTGCTCGAGCTATCGAACGAAGTCACCGAAAAGGAGCTATCCGCCCGACTAAGTTTTTTCGCACACAACGTCGGGTATATATAATACTCCGCACGAAACCTATTGTCCTTTCGTAGTAAAGCGGGGTCGAAATCGAGGAAGCGTTCCGTAATTTCCTCATCGAGAAACAAAGCGCGGATCATTTGCCTCGTTAACTTCTCGTCGCGCACTAAATTCAAAATGTAGCTAGTCAGAGCGACGTAAGGGGGCCTTACTTGAGGGGCGGGGACCACAGGCAGCGACTTGGAACAGAAGCGAATCTGTAGCTGAATGAGTTCAAGCCACTTGTCTTGCTCTTCCCGACTTGGGCAGGTAACGGTCATGATTTCCGTGTTGGGCCCTAGGAGATATAAGAAGATAAGAAACAGAACCAACAGTTTCGGTCGGATCTAGTCAACCACAAACCCCTGATTTCGGATACCCTGCCAAACGCTGGATATATCTAGCGTTTGGCATACCCTATGCCTAACGCTGGATACACAATGCCAGGTGCTGGATGCTGTAACCCAGTAAGATATTAATCAATTGAGTGAAGCTAAAAAATCAACCAATTAGAACTCCTTTATACTGAGGTAGGTCAGTGTTAGGTTACCAACAGGTATCCAGCGTTTGGCATAGGGTATCCAGCGTTAGGCATAGGCTATGCCAAATGCTAGATATACCCAGCGTTTGGCATAGGGTATCCAAAAATCAGGGATTTGTGGTAAACTGGTCGGATCCTTCGGTTCAGGGTCAGCCTAATATATGGAAACCCTTAATTTCCGGTTTTGGACTGCAATCCGGCCGAACTACCATCCCGTAGGAGCTCGAAGTAAACAAATTGGCTTTGCAGCAGTTCAGAATTCCAAGCTGGTTAGAGATAATAGTTAAGTTTTGCAGATACCAAGGTATTCATTCGCGTTCGATCCTTCGATCATTCGCGTTCATTTTAATTCGCGTTCGTATTTTGATGAATTATATTCTAAACCGTGAATTGTAAACATAAATCATAGGTTACAATTGTAAATATAACCCTTGGTTGATCTTTTTAACTGTATTGACATGTCCAGCACTATTTTTTGTTTGGAAAAGATATTTATGGATAAATAAACCGAATTGTAAATTGTATCTGATACCACGGCAATTGGATTGGTATTTTGTCGTTTTTGCAGTTATTCTGGTATCTGATACTACGGTTACTTTGCAAAAACGACAACTGCGGAATTTTTGCTTTTAGAAGTCATCCGAAACGAAATACTAATTTTCACTCACATCACAAGTGCCAAACTTCTTTCCCGCCAATTTGACAAAAAACCCAGTCTCCTGTGTTGGTGATGACGAAAGCGAGATGAATTTGTTAGATACCACGATCAGTTACGACGGTCGGGACCGTGGTATCTGAATATCAGTTACCACGGTAACTGGCCAGATACCACGGTAACCACATAAAATCCTTTGACCGTGGCATCAGATGCCATGGTATCTGCAAAAACGCAACTAATGTTAACTAGGCGATGGGAGGACAAACAGAGACTAATCCCCGTGTTTCCTCCATCACCTCATTATCAGCATCGTTCACACAGAGATAGTACAACAGATCCGTAAGTTGAGGATCAGCAAACTGTTTAAACTGCAAAATTCCTATCGTCAACCCAGTAGCGTATATTCCGATTATTTTCGGGAGGGGCGACAGCTCAGTGAAACTCGGCGGCCGAATGCCACCCCCTTATCGGCTTTTTTTTGCATATTTTGACCGTTTTTAACACTAAAAATACCTCTAGGTGCCAAAAACACCTTTTAATCTTGTAATCACGCACACTACGACTCAAAAACTATTTCTAAGAGCAATTACTGAACCATACTGTAAATAATTTCAATTTAGCTTCTCAATTTGTATTTTCGCGTACGTTTTTCCCGTAAAAAACTCCTTTTCCGAGAATTTCGGATGAAGATCGCCACTGCCGCCCGTATTTCGCACACGTTTTTCCAATTAAAACCATTTTTTCAAGAATTTCGGGGGAGGGGGGGGGCGATCGCGATCATGGTGATGCCTCCAGGGACTAAATAGCATGGTAGCTCTGAATCGGAACATGTATAATCTGTTCAGTGTGTCCCTTTAACCATAGTACGCAGCTCGGTAAAGACAGATAAAAGTGCCGAATTTCAGATTGTACGGGAGTCGACGGAACTACTGAACCGGAAAAAGAAGCTGATAAGACAGAGGCTGCCTATTTTCTTATCTTTGTACTGATCGCCTAGTCTCGAATAACCTGATAAAGACATTGTTACCAGTACTGGATTTCCGATTTTTTCCCGATTTCGGTCGTACTTTCAACCCCGTAGCAAAACGATGCAGATAGGTCTGTTCAGCACGCCGCCTTGCCACCATAACGCCACCCTTAAAACTCGATAGAGTTTTCATTGCGCACTTCTGAATTTCCGGTTTTCGCTTTATTCCGGCCAAATCTTAACCCTTACACAACTCGATCGAGATTTTTCTAGCGCTTCTGTATTTTTTATTTTTTTTTATATATCGTTTGAAAAACTAAGAAATCCGATTTCGTACTTTTTGTGGCTACTCCTCCGTCCCTCAGTGGCGTTAACTTTAATCTATTTTTACCCACTTTTAACTATTCATGCCACCTAACTTTTGAAAATAAACCCATATTTTATTTACTATTCTTCCCCCCTAATATTAAATTAATTCTCTCATTTAAATTTTTGAAATAATTTGTGTAACTACAAACAACAACAATTTTCTTTAAACAACTAAATCAAGAGTATTAAACATTAAAATAAAAGATCCTCAATCAAACACACCTTCACACATCAGGTCATCAAACCCAGCTGTTTTACTGGCACAAAAACAAGGACAAAAGAAAAAACGAAAAAATATACAATTTATTTTTATTATATATACAAATTTCCATCTTCCGCTTCTGTATTAATTAGCCTACTCGTCCAGCCAAGCTGACTGCGAATCATATACATAAAATGATTCAGAACGCATTAATCAGCTAGAATTTTCTTCGTCGATGTTTCGGCCCTTATTGGCAAGGGTCCTCGTCAGGCTTCCGTTTTGTCTAATTTTTAATATTGGCTTTTGATTTTCCGTTTTTCACAGGGTCCAGGCCTAACTTAAGTCATGGTAAGCAAACGAAGCAGATAGATTAGTTCAGCATGCAATCTTGCCACACCACTCTAAGCAACTCAGTCAAGGTTTCTACTGCGCACTTCTAGTTTCCGGTTTTCACCGGATTCCGGCAAAATTTCGACCCAGTAAGAAAACGACGCAGATAGGTCAATTATTCCTTGTCTTCAGCTGTGTCTTCTTGTTCATATAATGCCACTCTAAGAAAACGGATTAACAGTTTGTGTCAACCTACCCGTTCTTACACGGAATGTCGATAATTCTAAAGGTCTCTAAAAGTTCTCGTTATAATAATAACATACTGCAACAAATAGGCCATTGATCTCCACAGAAAGCAAAACAAATTGGCGAACTGAAAGACAAACAAGACCAAAGGTTTCGATGGGATCCCAAATCCAAATACTGAACATTTACTGGACTACTGACCCAGACAAGCGAATCTTGTAGATTTCCGGTCTTCACCGAACCCCTTTAACATTTGCTATAGCATATAACCAAGTTCAGATACGAATTCAGCATGCATGTTCACCTCAACATCTCAACTTCAGACCAACTTGACGACTTAACCAAATTCCTCCTTTTAGCAGTAGGCTACTCTCCGCGAACTGCATGCAGAGCAAAAGAGCTGGTGACATTGAGAGGCGAACCTATCGCTAAAAATTCCCGAGTTTTGGCAAAGTTTGCCGGCTTACCATCAAGGAAGAAGTTCAAAACTGGATTCAGTATGTCCCCTTACCGCGAAACCGGATCTCTAATCGATCTTTACTATGTTCGAAAGCTGCAACTGCATGTCTCCTTAACCTATATCGACTATAGCATTGGGTTTTAAAACTTCATGCTAAATTTCAGGCTGTGGCCGGATTCCGGGGTAACTACTTACCCGGCAAGTAAATAATTTTCGTATTCGGATTCAGCATGTCTCCTTACCCATAAATCAAACCTCTAATCAACTACAGATTAAACTTTATTTTTCACAAATTTTCTGGTTTTGCCGGATTCCGGGTGAACCACTATTACAGCAAGAAAATATATATCATATCCGGCAAGTAAATAATTTTCGTATTCGGATTCAGCATGTCTCCTTACCCCTAAATTAAACCTCTAATCAACTTCAGATTAAACTTCTATTTTTCACAAACTTTCCGGCTTTTGCCAGATTCCGGTGAACTACATACCCAGCAATAAAAAATATTTTCATATTCGGACTGAGCATGTCTCCTTAGCCCTAATTGACCATCTCATTTGCTTTAAAAAATACTTTTTTTCGCCCCTCCATTTGAAACCCCTCCCCCCCCCCCCGTAAATGTACTACTACAGAGCCTATCTTCGAACTTGACCTGTACTTTGGCCCAAAGAGTCCTCATGCCAAGTTTGAATAAAATCTCTCAACCCCTTCGACAGTTATCGTGCTAACAGACGGACAGACGGACGGAGGGACAGACGTACAACTTTTACGAAATCAAAAGTATCCCGTCACTTAGGTTCGGGATCCCAAAAAGCTCCTCGGTTCGATTTTAACTCGGGTCCCTCGAACTGAAGTGTCGTTACACCAACAAACATTACCACCTTTACGTACAAAAATTCACTCACCCAGAATTTCAAAAGAATTACTCCTACTAACGATCCTGTTGGCACTGATCTCGCCCAATCCCATTCGCCTCTGTTTCGTAGAAGAAATGCAGCAAAGCATAAAAGAAACAACGAATTAGGCAAAATATGAGAAAGATGTCAATCAGCGAACGAACAGACACTGTTCTCAACGACCATTAAGCCAATTGACGATCAAATCGCTACTGCAAAAACTCATCTGGCAATATAAAAGACTTGCCGCATCAGTGATAAATTGCTGAGCTGAGTTGTTGTGTCCCAAAGAATGTTGCCAGCGATAAAAAACACGACATTTTTGTCGCGTGAACGGAAAAAGGAAGTATGATCAAAACATGCAACTGCCGATAACAGTGATGCTGGACACAGAGACAAGAAATCGGACATCGAAAATAATCGATAATAAATCAGACAGTCACGGTATAAAAAACTACAATTTAAGTACCTAAAATTGGCAGAAGATAAAAGGATGAGCAAACATTGTGACGTGCAACTAACTAAAAAAAAAATCAAAACAAATCACGAGAAATAAAATCTCAAACACGGAAGTTTTCGAAATTGCCGACTATCCGGTAGGTATGCGGCATTCTCTTAAATCGTTTCGGCGGGGCAATAAGCCTCTGTGGCCGGGTAACGTACCGTTCCTAGGGGCAATGACCTGACGATGTGTCCGACTCCATCCTGGTTAAGGAGGGGGGGGGGGCTCGTCTGAGCCCAGTTGCCCAAGGGCCAAGTGGATGGGAGGTGCTGAGACCGAGTCGACGCATAATCAGCTTCAATCAACTCAGCACAACGGTTTTTCCGTTTTCAAGTTGCGAAATTTGCCATTTTCGCCGTTGTCAAGTTACAAAATTTACGCTACTGGCCAACTGGGCCCCGTTGCCTATGACCCGGCTGTAGGTTTGACTGGAATCTGAATGCTGAAAACACAGCTGACTTATTCGTTTAGCACCACCAAATGTGATGAGTACTGCAACCAAGGCCGTATCCAGGGGGGGTTAGGGGGTTGACCCCCCCCCCCCCCGAAACATACAAAAATAATCATATATATAGGCTTTTCCCTCTGATCTATGTTTTGAAAGTAGTGAACTGATAGACAAAAATGCTGCTCAGCCGGGATTTGAACCCAGGACCCTCTGCTTACAAGGCAGTCGCTCTACCATCTGAGCTACCGAGGGGATTGTGAACAGAGTTCACAAACCACTACAATAGTCTGGTAGAAGCCGGTCATAGGAACAGTGATCCCGCCCGAAGGCAAATTCATCTAACCAGTTCACATCCCCATGTCACGGAAATGAATATGCATAGATGGCACTTTACACAAGGGACTTTTACCGTGACCAATATAAAATAAATGGTTTCTTGGTCACGGTAAAAGTCCCTTGTGTAAAGTGCCATCTATGTATACTGATCTATGTGTTTTTTGTACTTTTTTGTCCGACCAGCAGGCAAGCCCCCCCCCCCCCCCCCGCCCTCCCGAAAGGCAACCCCCCAAATAAATTCCTGGATACGGGCCTGACTGCAACTATCCCTTAATCTACAAAATTCGAGAAAGCTACACAGCAAGCCTACCACGGGATACCTAATCACGTCATCAAACTTTTTTTCCCCGTAGATGGTGCGCTAAACCCGTATTTACTAGGCTATAGGCGTTTTCCCGCGGCACATTTGTTTGCCACATTTTTTTGCGGTAATTTCATGTCTGAAATAAAATAAAGAACAAGGTCTCAATAAATAAAACTAAGGCTCGCGTCCTTGCCATCCTCAACAAGATAAATCCTCAATGTCTATATGCTTGAACAGTAGCTAATTTATTAATTGGACTTTTATTTCCTACTAAAGTTGAATCTCCCGCCAAATTCGATCCACGAGATCGAAAATCGCGATGATAGTTGTTTGCCAAACTCAAGCCACAAAAACCTTGTTGGTCTTGGTAACAAATGTCCGAGCCGCAGAAACGACCGCGATTCCCCGTACGGAGATTCCCCGCCTAAAATCGCCCCACACAAAGCCGAGGCCGAAATTCCAGTCGATCCGAGGAAGAAAGCAACCTGAAATCGGATCGAAATCGGTTTTATTTTGTCTGGGTCGATTTCAGGCGGATATTCCCGTACGGGTCTTTTCGAGTCACAAACTCGATGTGGCATCACGGAAAAACGCCGAAGGCAGGAACGTTTCATGCTACTCTTTTCTCCCCATAATACATGCCCCGTACCTGCTGATGGTATAGCATAATATTGAGTATTAGGTGGTACGATTGGATCAGCATTCGGAATTATCCGGAACGGATAAACTCGAGATAAGGACAAACGGAGTGTTCAGTGTTTACGTCATCGTTGTCTGGAGGATTTCACTAAGTAACCGTTGTTTGATTCTGTAAATTTCTTCTCTATCTTCTTCTGTGGTACAAGAATCGAAAGATAGTTAAAAAGTTTTATCTTCCGAATATTACTCAGAAGCTGACTGACCTACACAAAAAGCTCTCAGAAACAGCGTATCGACGTTTGTCGCCTCACCACGGTTTGATCCGTTTGTTTTATTAATGTTTTGTTGACTTTAGTTTTTGTTTTACGTCTTCTTCCGTTTTTTTTTCCTTCTTCAAGTTTATACTCCACTATTAATTTTTTTGATGTAAGTGGGTAATAAATAAATATTATTATTTGTAATATGTCCGTCCTAAGGTTTCGGAGCAATATTAGCAATATATCACCTTTTAAACTGAATACTCAAGATTTCCTACTTCGCCAGGCCCTGGTCTTGATACAACAAGTAATTTGACTGTAATGCGGAGGACAATTTACCACTCGGGCCTGGAGGAAATATACTGGTAACGGAAAAGGGATGAGTGATCCATACTTATGTCTTGGGTGTCGTACGAATGAATGCGAGGAATTGAGTGAGCGGACAATTTGTTCAGCCTTCTTACTTGACAAGGTGTGAAAACTCTATCTGGCAAAAGAGATTTGGATCTTATTGCCTGCACAACATGGTCAAACTTTCCCAGCCAGACCGAAGAAATTGTCGAGGGCTCACATGAAATCGCTCCCTCGGAATCCCTCAGGTCCAAATCCGCGACCCCCTAGTCCGAAGGTTCTAGAAGCTAGGGTGGGACGAGATTCATTTTAGAACGGTCGTAAAAGTGAAAAAAGGCAAAGCGATAGGATAACAAATAAACTTACCTCGAAAACAAACGCCGAAATTCGAGACGAAGTCGTCAGGATGATCAAATGGGCTGGGAAAAGGACAAAATAGCGCTCCACGTTTTCCGGCGAGATGGTAACCATGCCAACGTGAATGATGTCACCAAGACTGGCGGGTGATTCCCCCTCCCACTGTCGCACATTTCCGCTGAGAACCTCGAGCGCCAGCTCACGCTCTTTCCGCGTCGAGGCACAGAGCTTCTAAAAAGTCAAAGAAATGTCCGTCATCATAGAACAGCGATCGGAATTTTACGGCACCTTAACCGCTTGGCACGCGATGGATGGTTATCTGTAACTACAGGGTCACGCTGGTTTTGTGTCATTTTATTTATATTCCGGACACGTTCTGGACGTAACTTAAATATATAAATACAAAGTTGCTGTTGGTTCTGGAGCACGGCTCGGATGAAAATGGACTCGATACTAACCAGTGGCGTGCAACTGTTTTTGATCAGCCGCCATTCTGACCCGATGAAAAATTTATCTCAAAATAGTAGTACGAAGTAATACGAAAAAGTAGCATGCAGTACTAACGAATGCTACTGCATGCTTCTACTTCAAGGCTACCGTGTTACTGCATACTACTGCATGCTACTATTAGAAAGACTGGATGCTACTATGGCAAGACAGGATGCTACTGGATACTACTACATAAGATTAGACTAGTCTGAGGCACATTAAATGATAGTATTCTTTGCTACTACATAGTATTACATGCAACTTTTTCGTACAACTACCATACAACTACGCAGGCTACAAATTTTTCATCGGGGATTCCTGGATCAAATAGCGCACATATGGAACTATGTCTTCTCCTAACGGTTTAAAAATCCGGCTGACATTATGATAAAATCCTTCGGTATGCAGCGACCGGGCCCGGAAACCAACCGTGGCGACCTTTCAGCAAAGAGTTCAGATCGATCCCAATCTCCAGCTTTCAACCATGGACCTTTCAATGAAGAGTCCAACACTATCCCTCACATATTTCAGGCATAATACAGTCTAGAAAACGCGTGAACCGGCAGACTAGTCTAGACAGTAGACATATGTGGATTTCCGAGTTTGGCTCGAGGCATTAGAGACAGATTGCTATCGGCTCATTCTCCATATTCTCTCTTCTCTTCTTTTTTTTCTTAAAAGTTAGCACAGCCTCGCAAGCCCCAATTTTGTTGTCCTACTGAAAACAAAATGTTTATTTCAATAAAACTGTTCTACTACTACTACTACTACTTATGGCTTCCGAGGAACTTATTAATCACAAAATTCACAAATCGGTCAAAGAACTTTTTCTGTGTTTCCCACCAGAACCAAGGGGCCGGAACCGGGACGGGTTATCAGGTCTCCGAGAAACCTAGCTGAGTTTCAGAGGTTATGTTAGGATACTGGGATCCCGATGAAAAAGTATGTCAAAATAGTAGTATGAAGTTGTACGAAAAAGTAGCATGCAGTACCAACTGATGCTACTACATGCTACTATAGCAAGACTGGATGCTACTGGAGTAAGGCGGGATTTTTTTTATGACGAAAAGGTGAAATTCGGCGGTACCGCTGTGACAGCTGCTTTTGAAAAATAAAATTCTATTCTATTCTATACTACAATACTACTGCTTAAGATTAGCCCGTGTGAGGCACATTGAATCAAAGTATTCTTTACTACTGCATATCAATACATACAACATTTGCGTACAACTACCATACAACTACACATGATAGACATTTTTCATCGGGATAGGAACATTATCTACCGCGACAGTGGGGGGGAGGGGGCTTCAGACGGTCTCTGGTAGGGTTTCAATTACTAACTAAATAAAAATTCAGTGGATCCTCGTGCCATCAAAGACAGGGCCAAATGTCCAACTCCGCCTCCGTACCTCTTAGGAAGAAAAAATTCTGAGCTGAGCGAAGTACCCACAGATCTAGTCTACGCGGAAAATCTTCGCAAAGCGACTGATGGCCGCTAGATTCCGCCAGATTACCCGTACATGAACAAAACCTCGTAATTCATGTTCCCGAGATTAATCACTTGTATAAATGGGCCATAAATAAATAATATAATAATATAATAATAATAATATTTATTTATTACCCACTTACATCAAAAAGATTAATAGTGGAGTATAAACATGAAGAAGGAAAAACAAAACGGAAAAAGGCGTAAAACAAAAACTAGAGTCAACAAAACATTAATCAAACAAACGGATCAAACCGTGGTGAGGCGACAAACGTCGATACGCTCTTTCTGAGAGCTTTTTGTGTAGGCCAGTCAGCTTCTCAGTAATATTGGGAAGAAAATATTGGGAAGATAATATGGTTGCAATAATAAGGCTTTTGCCTCTATAAATTTCTCGGGACATTTTAAACACTAAATTGAATTTCATCCAAGTGGTAGTCGACACCTGCTTTGAATTGGTTGACATTTTCGGCATTTACCACACTTTCTGGGAGATTATTCCAATCTTCTACTATTCGGTTTCTAAAGCTCCATTTTCCAATGTCTTTTCGGAATTTCTTACCACTCAGTTTCAAGTTGTGTCCTCTAAGACTGTTTTGATTGAAAGTGAGGACATCATCAGGCCTTATGTTATCATAATTTTAAAAGTTTCAATCAAATCACCTCGTAGAAATCTGTTATATAAACTGGGTAATCGTAATTTTTGAAGTCGTTTTTCATAAGGCAGATGGCAAATGGCTGACACTGTTTTGTTGCTCTTCTTTGAACTTGCTCAATGGCGATATCCTTGATCATTGAGGCCTTGTTGTTGCGTGGCCATATTAATTAATAATGTTATTATATTATTATTATTTTTTAAGTGCATCCTATCTACTCTATTATTTCCGTCCTCATTTAGAATATTCTTCACCGGTTTGGCATGCTTCTCTTTCTGCAGAGCTCTCTGATCGCCTGAAAAATGTCCAAGAGAGAGCAGTGAGAATTATTCTGCGTGATCATAATATTTCATATGAAGAGGTTCTCATTAAACTGGACATTCCTAAATTAACTGACCGCAGAAATACTCTTTCGAGAAATTTTCGAGCAAAGATAATGTGTTGTCTCCAGATGGCCCATCTATTCCCCCCTCCCCTCCCGTCTTCCGTGCGTCGGTCCGAGAGGAATACTGGCAATAAGTTTTCTCCATATCCTGCTAATTCTTCTGCCAAATTTTTACGTAGCTTCATCCCATAATTTATTTCTGGTCATATCTTGTATGTGTATTAGTTAATTTATTTCGTCTCTGCATATTTCGTCAATATTTTATTCCTCTTCTAGCTTTAAGCTATTTGGAAAATAAACTTGATTGATTGATTAGTAATACACTAATTATCACGCTTGTTATACTGTTCTATTTACATGACGTATCATACGCATATGACGTATATACGCATTACTGACGTATCAAACATAAAATGTTTAATGTTTTAGATATAGTGTAGTTACAAAAATTATTTCAGAAATTTAAATGAGTGAATTAATTTCAAAATATTAGGGGGGAAGAATAGTAAAAAAATATGGGTTTATTTTAAAAAGTTAGGTGACGTGAATAGTTAAAAGTGGGTAAAAACAGATTAAAATTAACGTCACTGAGGGATGGAGGAGTAGCCACAAAAGACGAAATCTGATTTCTTAGTTTTTTAAATGATATAAAAATAAGTAAAAAGATGCTACGGGGAAAAAAAAAATACGCCCAATCATTGTTCCCAAGGAGCTTATTCGTCCGGACACCGGTTAGGCAGATTGTGCCAAGATTGTCATCCAAAGCAAGGAACATGGAAGGAGGCTAAAAACAGCCGAAGCCGAGTGTAACTTCCTGTAGCCATAAGTTCAGTTGGTCAACTCTTTCAAAATATTAGAGCAGAAACACCACGTGTGTAAATCAGAGCGTGCCGCATTATGCTAATACTGAAATACACTGGTTACGAAGCTTCCCTCCTCCTATTAAGACTTGAGACACTCCATGTCGTCGGGAAAACTTAATTCTACGTTTTGGTCCGATCAATCCTTGCCAGTGAAAAACATAGAGATGTTCTGCCCGATCTAGCAGCGGCGACAGGACGGACGCGGCACCAAAATTTCCTGGTGGTGCCCGTTAAACGTCGCACTAACCGGCATTCGAATTCCTTTGTACCATATTTTACTGAGAAAATTAACAAAAAACAAGTGAATTCCAAGTGGTTTATTTTCTTTTACGTAATAATTGTATATATTCAAGTATTTTAACATGTTAAATGTAATGGTCAACGTATTTAGTGCCATGTCGGCGCTACGAGTTAGATCAATAAAAATATCTATCTAATTCTACGAGGTGATTTGATCGAAACTTTTAAAACTTGCCATAGTTATTATGATAACATAAGTCCTGATGATGTCTTCACTTTCAATCACAACGGTCTTAGAGGACACAACTTGAAACTGGGTGGTCAGAAATTCCGAAAAGATTTCGGAAAATGGAGCCTTAGAAACCGAATAGTAGAATATTGGAATAATCTCCCAGAAAGTGTTGTAAATGCCGAAAATATCAATCAATTCAAAGCAGGTGTCGACTACCACCTGGCTGAAATTCAATTTAGTGTGTAAAGTGTCCGGAGAAATTCATAGAGGCGAAAGCCTTTTTATTGCAATTATATTGTTATTATTATCTATCTATCTATGTATTGCGAGGTGTCCTTTAACCCGAAAATTAAATTCACTTACTGCCATATCTCTACAAACTGCCGCAGACCGCAATGTGTCCCCTCTATCGGGGTGGCATTCTTCTAAATGCTTCTCCAATTCTTGAAGGTGTACGGAATACCTCTCCAAGCGCCGGAACGGACGGCTCAATCCCGTTGTGAGGATCAGCAGACCCGGCGGTGCAGCCCCTCTGGACTCCATAAATTTTGAAAGCTCTTCCCTGAGAACAGAAAATACTGAAGAACATAACAGAATGAATTTTATCTGAAGAACAGAACAGAAAGTACTTTATCTTTTGGCACTTTTATTCTATTGAAAAAGAGTGACATACGTAAACTACGTACATGCTACTAAAAATACTGTAAATACCTGCTTTATTTGCCGATATCGTATCGCAAACGGAGAATAATCCGAAAATACAAAGCTCCCGATATAACGGCAAAACTCCAGGAGCTTCATAATAATTTATCTGGACAAGCATATGAATGGCTAACTCCATATCACGGGCTCATCGTTTGTTCTGTTGATTTTTGTGTTTATTTTGTTGTACTACTGTTTCTTCAGTTGTTTATTTGTTTCTTTCTCTTCTTTACTCCACTATCTTCACATTGGGTTACAAATTATTATTATTATTATTATTATTATTACTGAAGTAGAATACCGGATATTGAACAAATTGAACGAACGAATCGATCCGCTGGAACCTAAAGTGCTTGAACGAATCACAACAAATTTACCAGCTTATCTGCCAGGACCGAAATAAACGTAGTAGGCAAACTGACAAGTCACCGAAATCGCGCGCTATCACTGGCAACCGTGGTCATTCGCTGTTACCTCACTGTCAGTTCAAATTCAAGTTCAAGTTCATGTTTTTCAATTTACACAAAAATACAAATACATTATACAAGCACTGTGGAGAACAAAAATTCAAACATGCAGTGCTTGTTAAAATTTAGTAACTATAATAACAACAACTCAGAGGGAGTCAATTCCTGGTACTCCCCAGACGGTAAACAAAGAGAATACGGCGAATACCAACGCGCGGAGAAAATTCGCAAACGCCATTCCCTTACTTCAGGTGAAGCAATTAGTCTGTGAAGGACGTGGTTTAAGTCTTTTGATTATTTTTTATTTATTGCATTATCTACCACTACGTTTCATGATTACAACAACTACTGTCTACTGGAAGCTTCAAAAGAGTGAGCGGAGAGCTGCAATTTGGGAGAAAAAGGGCTATAACTTGGCACCCCGAAAAACCACCTCCTTCGTATTTACCTTGTGTTCATTCGCCCTTCCCTTGACTACTGCTGTCCGGTATGGCAGTTCGGTCTAACACGGGAGCAGTCGGAACGCCTCGAGAGGATCCAGTACTGGTCTTTACTAATCCCACAAATTCCCGTACATTTCTCTTCTTAACGAGTTTGGTCTCGCATCTTTATCAAACCGTAGACACCAACTTTGTACCAAGTTTGGTGACCAACTACTATAAGACCCCAACCATCGGCACATCCTTCCCCCTCCCCACATTCCCGACCGCATAAGGCCACAGAGAATGGCAGCACAAATAGTTCCTAAGATCCAACCCATTCGGGCAATTCATGCGCGGTACGAAAGAAGTTTTGTCCCCTCCTTTGTGAGTTTTTTCAATGCGAAATTTTAAATTCTTTTCCTCTTTTTTTGTGTTAGTTATGTAGTTTAGCGCTTTAGTTTGTTGCAATTCTTGTTTTTGTGTAATTATTGAATATTTGACTATGTAAAAGCGAAATTGTATATAGTTATGTTTGACGAGAAAACAAATATTCGTTTTTTTTTGTTAATACCGTAAGGAATGTTTTTCGAACAACAAAGATTGATTGATTGATTGACAAAAGGCTACAGAGAAAAAGGTATAGTACCCTAGTTTCGTGCCTGTGTGTAATCTCCGCGCGTCTTCAACGCTTAACCCATGTGACAGCTCTGGTGTCACTTTGGAATTGCAAAAAGGCTTTCGCCTCTATACATTTCTCACGACACTATGCAGGCCTAGACTAAATTGAATGTCCGTCAGGTGACGGTCCACACCTGCTTTAAACTGACCAATATTTTCTACATTTACAACACCTTCAAAGAGATGATGCCAGTATTCAATTACATATATGTATGGTATCATATATATTGTGGCCAAAAAATAGTAAGAAATACCATCTCGCCAACTCTTTGATTATAATCGAGGCAAGACTAATGAAGTTCGATGACTCCCTAGATAGAGCATATTGCTTATGTGATGTACAAATATGTTGATGTCTGTGATGCACACATTCCTTGTTGTATTGTAAAAAGTTGTGTTGTATGTGACGTATTTAATTAAATTTCAAAATAAATGCGGCACAACATTTCATGCGCGAGCAAATGCGCGCGCAAACAGTAATTCAAGTAAGGTTGTTATGATACAAGGTAAATTGAGGCACAAAACTATTACGGTACCTTTTAGTTTTACAAGCGACGGGTGTGAGTTTTGGTACTTTCATAGCTGCTTCTCTTGGAGGTCTGTTTCTTTCCGGGGTGGAGGAAGCATATTTCGGTAATAATTTCCTTTGCTTTTACTCCAGCTAGCTCTTACTGCGGCCAAATTGACGCGCAATAAATCGTTTCCATTAAAAGTAATGAACAATAAAGTGTGAATGATTTTTTTATTTGCTTAATAGACCGGCGCAGGAATCAGAATATTCGGAATCATTCTCGTAAATACAGATATAGATATATATATATACATGTATATATAATTTTTCGCATATAACTAATTTTTTCGCACTTACAATCGCTGTTTCCAGTTACAGCCCTGTCCAGTTCTTGCGTTCAATCATAGACAAACCCGTAGTTACCCTCGGTGGAAAACTGGACTGTCAGAAGTTTAATAACAGATAGCAAATGTTTCTGCATTCTTGTGACAAATCAGTTATGGCCCTTTAAGTGTTATGTTTTGTGACAAAACTTCTGTTATTCTTTTATGACAGGGATAACTGTTATGACAGGGAAAAGTTTTTGAGTGGGATTTAGTGTAGTAGTGTGACCGTTTATTTTTGTATTTACATGTTGTTATTTATGTGTGTTTGTTATGGCCTTTGGGCTTTTAAGACAAATAAATATCATATCATCATATCATATAGCCCTTTTCAGCGTTATGTTTGGCGAAAAGATAATTTCAAATGGGTCATAACATATATAGATAGATAGATAGATAGATAGATAGATTTATTTGCGCTAAAAAGCCACAAGGGCCATGGCAAATACAAAAAAAATAATAACAACAAAACAACAACAATAACAAACCTACAAAAATCCTTCCCGATATGACAGAGCGATCCGAAGGAATCTTCCAAATCTCTTTAAATCCCCAAAATGTTTACTTTTTAATTTTCTAACAAGTTCCTCCCTCGAGAAAAAACCCACCCTAAAAATTTCCTCCCTTAAATCCCTTAAACCCTCACAATCACAAATAAAATGCTCTACATCTTCATCAATCATCCCGCACAAAGGGCAGAAATAAGGACCAGACGAAACCCTAATTTTCCCAATATATTTTCTTCTTTGGCCAAAAGGCAAACAATCTCCTCTCAGACTAATTAAACATTTTAATTCTTCTGGAGATAACCCCGACTTAAAATAAATTTCTTCGCCCCAGGCCTCCTTAACCCTATTGTAGAGACTCAGGGACCCAGGAATCCAAACCTTACAACCCCACGCCTGCAACTCCTGGTCCTTTAATACTCTTTGGACTTCTTTCGCGACCTCACCTACCTCTAGCTGAACCCCCTTCCCCTCGTTCCACCTACCTGACAGTCCACACTCATTCAAAATAGTCTTAATTTGGCCAGGCCAAGTACCCTCACGTTCATCCTTTAGTGCCTCCAGGTATGCCGCTTTGGTCAACCGTACCCTAGGAAGCGTAAGGATTTTTTCCCAAAATTTAACCATACGAACTAAACGAACACTACGAAGACTAGTAAGGCCTAAATCTCCCTTCAAAACTAAACTATTTAAAGTAATATTTACCCCTAGAACTCTTTTAAAATACTTAAGCTGTACTGCTTCAAGCTTATCCCCCTGAATAAAACCCCATATTTCAGATCCATAATACTGTAATAACTTTTCTCGAACAGTTGTGTAATGCATATCCTCCTATGGCCCAATATTACGATAATCTTCACCCAGAAAGTTAGCGGTAGATATGAGATGGTGATATAAGTCATATCAGCCTCCAGAGAGGAAGATATAAGTCATACCAGCCTTCAGAGAGGATGATATAAGTCATATCAGCCTCCAGAGAGGATGATATAAGTCACATCAGCCTCCAGAGAGGATGATATAAAGTCATATCAGCCTCCAGAGACGATTTCTGTTCGAAAAAAATGTAACAGTTAACACACCTCCATCTCGTTTGATATCGGAATGACAACCTCGATGGCCATTTACAAATATCAACCTCGCCTTCGGCTCGGATCAGGGGCGTCACGACTGTGGGGGGAGGGGGGGGGGGGGGACGCCCCCCCCCCCCCAATGCTGCCGGCGAGTCGGTAAAAAAATACGAATCGGCGCGAAGCGCCGCGATTTTTCGTCAAAACAGTCGATTTTTTTTTCATGAAAAAAGTCGTTTTTTCTGAAAAAAGTCGTTTTTCTGAAAAATGGTCGATTTTTCGTCAAAATAGTCGGTTTTTCCGAAAATCAGTCGATTTTTTTCAAAAATGTTATTTTTGTTGCTGAAAACAGTCGTTTTTTCTGTAGAAAAAGTCGGTAAAAATTACCAGCCAGTCGGTAAATGCCTCGTCCCCCCCCCCCCCCCCCCCCCCAAGCACTTTGGCTAGTAACGCCTCTGGCTCGGATAGGTGATTTTCAATGACAGTCTTTGTGTTATTTTCCGATATCAACCTCGATGTCTGACTGAAGTGAAACCTTCAATAATTTTTGTGAACCGGTATTTATTGCATATCATCCAATATCTATATATAGTTGTATTCTGGGAATCTTCAGTGACTTTCGTCGATGTGGATATTACTTCAACATTTAACTCGACAAAATGTTTGTCTATGTTCGACAATAAGATGACTGCAGCAGATTAAAAGGAAACGCCCACTCAAAGGACCAGTCGTAGGCATACATACGATGCAAACGCAAGCTAATCTCGATGCCATTCACAGAAGACCGAGATTCATGGCATGCCTTGGTCCGTCAGCTGCTAGTCAGTTTGAAAACTGGAACAGTATATAGTGCGAGGTTGTGCTTTAATGGTTCTGTTAATTATCCTACAACTCGGCTGATATCGGAATAACAATCTCGACGGCCATGTAAAAAAACATCAGCCTCGCTCCGATTGGCTGATGTTTTCAAAACCTAACTCACCTTCGGCCAGGATTTTCGATATCACGTTCGTTCCGTATTACACATCAGTGTGTAGCAAGTGCTGAAGTTTTTTGTTTCAATTTATGTCGTCTTTTAGTTTGTAAGCCCAAGGGCCATTTAGTTGAGTTTTTTCTTCTTCACTATGATGGCTCGTGTAAATAAATCAACCTCGATGTCGGAAGTTAGCCTTTAAATTATATTACAACGAGTGTTATGAATTTAGAATTTGTTTAGAATTTAGAATTTATTGCACAAAAAGCCTCAGGCCATGGCAAAAATTGAAACAAAAAAGAGAACACTTAAACGAAATAATAGAACTAAACTAAAAGAAATTTTCTCTGTGGGCTAAAGCTACCTTTAGGAACCTTACCAGCCTCTTCACATCTTGAAAACATTTACTTCCAATAACGTTCATCATCCATACTTCCTCATTCATTGTAATTAAATTCCCAAAAATCTCAACCCGCAGGTCATCTAGCTCACGGCATTCACACATCAGATGCAACAAAATTCTCATTCTCACTACCAAACATCGGGCAAAAATAGGGACCAGTACGTCCTAGTTTATTCCCCAAATATTTCCTTTTTTTAGACAGAACTTCTGTTATAGCCCTAAGGTTTAACACGGCATAACATTCAAATCTTCATTGTCAAAATTTTGCTCATCGGTTGTTCAAGAAGTTTATTAAGTCGATCCGTAGCGCCTATGGGCGCATCGTCCCCAACCGGGGGCGCTATAATCGCAAAGCTTTGGGAAATTTGTACAGCACCTTCTGCGCTCCTTCTATACTATTTCGTTCTGGCGTCACTCATGTTCTGCGAAAGAAGGAGATTAAAAAGATGAGATCATGTTATTTTAAATATGCAAAGCACCTGCTCCACTTGTCGAAATTATGTCATAACCATACATTGACGGAGAAATTCAGAATTCAAGACGCAAGTGTTACCCTTTTGGATGTTTCGTCATCACTTTCAAAACTCATGGACAACAAGGCCCAACCAGCGCACGATGTCGTCCACTGCTTCCTGACCGAAGATTAAAAATTAAGTGTCTTTTTCTGTGTGTATATATGTGTTTTGTTTATTTTCTTTACTTTTGTCATTTACTCCGCCTTTTCAAAATGGCGGGTCATAAATAAATTACTTACTTACTTACTTACAGAGAAACGCAAACATGTTTCATCTGTTACAATAATTCTGAGAGTGTGTTCTCAGAAGGTTATAGGGGAAAGGTAAAAAAAAAAAAAAAAAAAAAAAAAAAAATGACTTACTTGTACTTTTCAATAACGGTCACAGCCTTAGGATGGCTTGCGCAGTAGCTCAGATGAACACTCTGGATATGTGGTGCGTGAGCGAGGAATATTTTTCCAAACCGAGCTGCATCCTGCTTCGTTTCGACGGAAGACTCAAGGGCGGCGAGAAGATTATTATGAATTCGAATGACTTGTTCATAGTTGCCAAGAAGGAGCAAGTACTCCGCGCCTAGCATACTAGAATTAAAGGAAAAGGTAAGCTATACTTTTAATTAAATAAAAACATCGAGCGATATTTTTTAAATTTTACAGGAAACCTTCTACCTTAAAGTTTAACTGAAAAGCCAACTTATTTTTGTATCCTTTAACTGAATCCACTACATCAGTGGTTCCCAACCGGTGGTACGCGTACCCAAAGGGGTACGCGAGACCCATGCAAGGGGTACGCGAAGGTACCCAAAGCGGTTTAGTCTGTAGCTTCAAAATCTCGCCTCACTCATTTTTGATTGCCGAAAGCCCAATACTACCAGCGCTAGCCAAAATATTTTTGTTACTATATTGTTACTGACTGGCTGGTCAGTTCTACCGACTGTTTAAAAAAAGAAAACTGTTTCTACGATAAGTCGCAGCGCTTCGAGCTGATTTATTTTTAACCGTCTGTTAGACTACTTTCGGGAAGGGGTGTTCCAACCCGTGCGTGATAATAATGTTGATTCCAAAAACAGCTAACATACTGCCGTAAAATCTGTTCCTGTGTCAAACAACACTGTTTCAAGAAGAACCGAAGACATTGCAAGCGATATTGCCATTCAGGTTGCTAATTAAGCTAACGAAAATGTTTGCGAAAACTTTTACGCAACCTTTTCCAACCAGGATCAGGGGTACGCGGTACGGAAAAGGTTGGGAACCACTGCACTACATTAAATATTCTTTGAGCCCAAGCTGACTTTGAAACATTTATTCAAACAATGTTTACAACGGGTACGTCAGCTACGATTCTTCATCAGCGATATTTCGGCCCTTTTTGGCAAGGGTCCTCGTCAGGCTGTCAATCCTCTGGTTCAACTTCCGGGAAGGAAACAATCGATTACAGGTTTGTTTCCTTCCCGGAAGTTGAACCAGAGGATTGACAGCCTGACGAGGACCCTTGCCAAAAAGGGCCGAAATATCGCTGATGAAGAATCGTAGCTGACGTACCCGTTGTAAACATTGTTTGAATAAATGCACTACATTATTTGGGTTGTGTTAAGGGATTTTTTTATTTTTCACTATTTGCTTCAATATGACGTTCAGAATATCTACGGCCGTCCTCACAACGCAAAATTCTACAATGACACGGAAAATTTCAATCTCAACACAAACGCGGGTTTTCAGTGGCCAGAGGTGAACTAGGTGATCAATGCTCACTGCCCGAACACTTATTTCTCGTAAATCTTTTGTGTTAGTCATAAAACAAAGGAACAATCGAACAAGAGAACAAATGAAACACATGATGCGGACCGACTAAAAATTAAACGGATTTACTTTAAATTCGCAAAATACCTTCTTCGTCTCCCGCCTTGGACGCGCAATACCTACATGACCAAGAAATAAGGTATCGTTGACCCGATTCGAAAGCTCGATGAGCTATGTGAACGAGTAAAATGCAGGAAGAGCGGCCATGAATGGCAAGGGATTGTTTTTTGACATTTTCTGATTTATAAGTGTGATTTTTTCCCTCTGTGACTTGTCGTTTTTTTTTTGTTTGTTTTTCTGTGTGATCCTTTTTATGTACTATTTCTACTTTCTTTCTTTTTTATACTCCATCATTTTCTCCTTCCTGTACGATGGGTTAAAAATAAACATTACATTAGATCCGACAGGGAAATTCCACTATATGAAAATAGATCATTCGTGAAAAGCGGAGCAACGGGGTTACGAATTTTCATCGAGTTTCCACGCCTCTTTACGTGAATGAGTGATGGGCAACTAGAGTGCCCTTTCTCAGCCCTTTTCAGTTAAACATTAGGCCCACTACATAATAAGTGCGTAGGGACTCCTAATAACTCAATCTCTAGAAAAACGTCCGTCACCACACTATTCCCTGAATTTGAGACTCTAGAGACCAAACCGAAAACAAGTGGAAGAGTAGCTAACATTGGCAAGCCATGGGTTCTTCCCCCCCCCCCCCATAAACTCAACCGAAAGGTATTTATCTTTGTTTGTGTCTTATTTTAGTCTAATCTGAACTGTCCGTAAATATCAACCAGCCGTGATCTGTTATTTGTTATGTTGACGATCCCCAGCTAGCAGCTGCGAATACTATTAGGGAAATAAGTGAGTTATTTATTTAACTAACCCAATTTCGCTCCTCACCTTTTGAACAAGACCAAAGGTTTCGATGGGATCCCAAAAATGTAATATTTGATCCAAACAATTTGGTCTTGTAGATATCTGGTCTTCGCCAGACTCCTTGAACATCTTTACTATCAAGATTTAGAAACTGAAGAAGGTCAATGGTTAATCATCTGAGAAAACCAAGTTCAGATATGGATTCACCATGCGTATATTTACCCCTAGGCTACACGTCATGTCTACTTTGACGAAACTGATCAAATCTTCCTGCCTAACTTCTGTCGAATCTCCAGTTTCGACCGGATTCCGGGCGAACTACTTGTCCGGGAAAAACTAAAGCTCAAAAACGAATTCAGCGTATCACCTTACCCCTATATCGAACATCTAATCAACTTCACGTTAAGTGAAAACACATTTTCCGGTTTCGGACGGATTCGAGGGGAACTACTTGTCCGACAAGAACAAGATTTTCATATAAATGTTCAGCATGTCTTCTTACCCCTGAATCGAACATCTCATCAACTTTATACAAAACTTTTACTTTTAACAAACTTTCCGGTTCTGACCGGATCCCGGGCGAACTACTTGTCCAGCGATAAAATGGTTTTCATATTCATCTTCAGCATGTCTTCTTACCCCTAAATCGACTATCTCATTAGCTATTTAAAAAAAAGTGTTCGACCCTTAATTTGAAACCCCTCCCCCATTCCTAAATGTTGAGCTACATAGCGCATCTACAAATTCGACCTTTCCCTGGACCCAAAGAGTCCTCACACCAAGTTTCATCAAAATATCTCGTTCCCTTCGAGAGTTACCGTGCTTACAGACTGACAACTTTTGCGATGTCATAGGTATCCCTCCACTTACGTTTTGTGATCCCAAAAACGACGAGGAAAACGTTTATGATGGGTCCTTATTTCCGTTAATGATTGTAGCTTGTCTGGAAGTATCGTTACTTTAGTTTGTCTTTCAGGGTATGTCAAGTCAAGACCGTCACCTGTTTCTGTTCACTGACCTGCTTCTGATCGAGAAAGCCAGTTCGGATTGGACGTCAAAGTTGAAGGAAAAGTTGAACTGTGGCTGTCGGATAAGTGCAATGATGAAGTGACAGAATTACGAGGTCCCGCGACTCTTCGTTTTTGATTGGATGACCAATGACCAATGCCGTTTCTACGTTTGGGTAAGTTCATCCCCCTTTTAAAGCACCAAGGACTAACGGGTTAGTATGTTAAGGTAAAGAAATGACCGTTTCACTTAATTTCTTTATTTTCGTCATTTACTCCGCCTTTTCAAAATGGCGGGTCATAAATAAATTACTTACTTACTTACTTACTTAATCAAGAGTTGCGTTTTTGCAGATACCATGGTATCTGTTACCACGTAACTGAATCTGCAATTAGTCGTTTTGACAGTTACCGTGGTATCTGATACACGGTTGCTCTGCAAAAACGACTATTGCCGAAATTGCACTTTTCGAAGACATCCCAAAAGAAACAAGACCGAAGGTTTCGATGGGATCCCAAAAATTTAATATCTCATCCAGACGATTTGGTCCTGTCTTCTCCAGAATCTTTAAGCATTTTTACTACAAAATTCAGAAACAGACTAAGGCCAAATAGCTAATCATCTGAGAAAACCAAGTTCAGATACGGATTCAGCATGTGTGTTTACCCCTAGAAGTCATTTTTGTTTTGACGAAACTGAGCGAAACTTTCGGCAACTACTTATCCAACAAAATAACAAAGCCGCAAAACGAATTCAGCGTATCTCCTTAGCCCTATATCGAACATCTAATCAACTTCAAATAAAGCTTTAACTCATGACACATTTTCCGGTTTCAGCCGGATTCCGGGCGAACTATGCGTCCGGGTACAAAAACGATTGTCATATACGGATTCAGCATCTCTTCTTACCCCTGAATCGGAATCTAATCAACTACAAATAAGACTTTTGCTTCTAACAAATTTTCCGGATTTGGCCGGATTCCGGGCGATCTACTTGTCCGGCGAGAAACGGGTTTTAATAATCGTGTTCAGCATGTTCTTTTATCTCTAAATCCAACATCTAATCAACTTCAAATAAAACTTTTACTTTTAACAAACTTTCCGGTTTTGGCCGGATTCCGGTCGAACTGCTTGTCCGGCGAAAAAACGGTTTTCACCATCGTGTTCAGCATGTCTTCTTACCCCGTAATCGACTATTACATTCACTGTTTTTTTGCCCCTTAATATCCCACCCCTAACTGTAGGGCTACAAAGCCATCTATGAACTTGACCTTACTCTTGACCCAAAGAATCCTCACACCAAGTTTCATCAAAATATCTCAGTCCCTTCGAGAGTTATAGTGCTTACAGACGGACGGGCGGACAAAAGGCCGGACGGACAACTTTTGCGACGTCATAGGTATCACTCCACTTACGTTTTGGAATCCCAAAAAACCACCGTCTATATAGACAGAACTGATTCATGCAATTCTTAAAACCAGTGCTGAATTAATTAAAACTGTGGAAAGCATTGTAGCTACGACAAAACAGATACTGAATTATTAGTTGCGTTTTTGCAGATACAATGGTATCTGACACCGCGGCCTGAAGTCGTTTTTGCAGTTACCGTGGTATCTGATACCACTGTCAAGAGGCGTTTTTGCAGTTACCGTGGTATCTGGCAAGGTACTGTGGTAACTGATATCTAGATACCACGGTTCGACCGTGGGAACTGATCGTGGTTTCTGAAAAATTCCCCTCACTGTCATCATCATTAATAGCCAACTATAGAGTCTAGTTTTTCGTCAAATTGTTGGGAAAAAAGTTATGTCACTCTAGATGTCAATTGGATATCAGTATTTCTTTCTAGATGATTTCTAAAACCGCAAATCCGGCAATTGTCGTTTTTGCAGGGCAACCGTCGTATCAGATACCACGATAACTGCAAAAAATACTAATTGCAGATCCGGTTACCGTGGTAACAGATACCATGGTATCTGCAAAAACGCAACTATTATCATTCAAACCCATGACATGGGGATGTGAACCTCTGAGACGAACTTACCTTGAGCGGGATCACTCTTTTTGTTTCCCGCTTCAGTCAGGCTATATTGGTGATTTGCAAACAATGTTTGTTAGTGGTAGTCTATGTTAGCTCAGTGGAGAGCGCTGGAAATTCAAGCCAATGATAGTGGCTTCCAGAGCAAAATAACACTAGGCAGTAGCGCCAAGACTTGGAAAAAGTGACACACACTACAATAGCAGCGACACTAGGATCACTATCGCGATTCCGGATTCCGAGAATCAAGGATTCGAATCTTCTGCTTGTCGGGCTGAATGCGGATTCCGACTCGGATTCCAAACGCTCAATCTTACGAACCCACTCAAGCTTCTAGTCTACATCCTTCCAGTTTCCGTTTTCCCAATTTTTACACAGTGGGCTTAGACAATCCAACTTTTTGGTGTCCACCACCAACCATTTTCAGTAATCTATCACGTTATCTGATCCTTAGACATCAGTGGTTTTTGTCACCTCTAATTTTTAAACTATAACCTATGTACATGATTTGATTTTTATCGGATTCGAATCCGTATTCGATTTCGGATTCGAATCCTCAGCATGAAATGGTGGATTCGGAATCGTATTTTTACCTAGCCCCGGATTCCGATTCGAATCCTTCCATGATCGGATTCGTTCATCTCTACACTAGCGATAGAGAACGTCCCTACTGAAACTAAATTTGGTGCTGGTGTTGACGCTGGTGCACTTCAGATTCTGTAGACAGCAAAAAAATGATCCTCCCCTGTTTTCTCAATGTATGCATACCACAGCTTAGCTGGATCAGAAATGTTCTAACCCGCAAATTTGTATCACTTTGAATGTCCCGAGTGTTGTGGGCGGCGCTATGAGTAGACCCGTTTCCGATGCATGGAGAGCATACGTCTCGTCGCTACTCTCTAGTATTATTTTACTTTGCTGGGTTCAAATCTCACCGGAAAACGAAATTTGTTCTCTCAGTCCACTACTTATTTAGAAAAGAAACTTACAGGTTTGATTTCTCGAGTGGCGTCAGGTAATGGTCAACCAGGTTTCGACATTCTTTGATGAAGTTTCGCTCTGATTCGATAACGTCTCCCATGACAGTTAGCTTATAGCTTTTCTGCTTTGCTCCCATGTCTTGGCCATTAGGAGGAGGCGGGTCCACAGGTGACATCAAATTTCCTAAAAAAAAAAATCAGATAAAGAGTAAAATCTACTGTAGTTTCACTCTATTTTGTTTCTTTCCGGCGTTCTCGTAACTTTCAATTTACAATTTACAATTCGGTTTATTTATCCATAGATATCTTTTACAGACAAAAAATAGTGCTGGACATGTCATTACAATATAAAGATCAACCAAGGGATATATTTACAATGGTAACCTATGATTATATATACAATTCACGGTTTAAAATACAATTCATCAGAATACGAACGCGAATTACAATGACAAGTACAAAAATAATTCTTCATAAGTGTCACTACTATTATACAATTCACGGTTTAAAATACATTTCATGAAAATACGGACGTGAATTAAAATGACAAGTACAAAAATAATTCATCATAATTCTCCGAAGATCAATGGTCCCCATTCCCTCCATTATCAGGTGCAATTTCCTTTAAAGGTTAATTGAACAGGTCAGAGATCCAAAAGTCTAGTTTCACATCACTTTTATCACTTCATTACTTTGTGTCTGCCATCCATACATAATCGCTTTGATCGAATAAAATTGTCCTATCGGATGTGTGGTACCTCTATGTGCTTGTCCCTCTACACTTGAAATACTTACCGACACCTATGTAAACCATTGGTGAAAAATAAAATTATAATGTCACATTTCCTTGCAAGACATATCCAAACATCATTTTCTTACTATCTACATGCATAGCTTTTCCGAGCTTATCATCTTTGACCCTGGAAATACAGGCCTTTGTTGAAATTCAAATTCTCCGCATCCGGGTGGATTTTGGATAGTCATCATGGAAGCAGCGCACACTCTGAACCTTATTACTAGAGCCCCGGGTCACCGGGTGAAAAAAAATCCCTTAGATGAATCAAAATATTTCAGTGTATACAATCAGATTTAAAAATATGATGCCTTTTCAGTTAAACTTTAAGTTCTACTTTCACCAAATAAGATAAGATTTATTTACACTACGAGCCAAAGGCCATGGCAAACACATGAAAAATAAACTCAAACAAACAAAAATAATACCTTCTATAAGCACCTATTCCTATGGGCTACGGCAGTGGTTCCCAACCGGTGGTACGCGTACCCCAAGGGGTACGCGAAGGTCCCAAAACCAATTTAGTCTACAGCTTTGAAGCTCGATTCGAGTCTTCCGACTATGTTTCAACATTTTCTTCGAAATCAGATACCCCGTTGTACGTAATTTCAGACTTGTTTTCAAAACCCACCCTAAGCCGCCTCACTTGCGGGTTAACCGAGAGGGGTGGCCTGAAACGCTTAAAGCGAAGTGTAATCGGGTGTTGCAGCCGTTGCAGGAGCCAGGTCAGGTCAGATCAGTTCGGTCAGAGACAATTTACCGAGCAAGTTCAGTATCTTGTCATCTGTTGAAGCACAAAGTTCGTGAATTGTGATTGCTAACAAGAATGGATAGATTCCTGATCAGGAATAACAAGCAGCCGAATGATGGGACCCCAAATTTAGAACCTGCATCTAAGAAGAAGAAAATTGAAGAATCATGCTCGGTCAAAGTGCGTCGGTATTTGTCAGAATACCTAGGACTCGGATTTAGTGCGACGAAGTCTGATCCAGTGAACGCACAGTGCGTTCTTTGTGGGCAAGTCTTGGCAAACAGTTCCATGAAGCCTGCGCATATGAGCCGACATCTCAGCACTGTGCATCCTTCTCATATCGCAAAGCCTATAGAGTTTTTCAAGCGTAAACAAGAAGCATTTGCTAGTAACTGTTTGGAAATCGCAAAAGTGGCTTCAGTTTCTTCCAAAGCTCTCCAGGCTTCATATGCTGTTTCCTATTTAATTGCAAAACAGAAAAAACCGCATACCATTGCCGAAAGTCTAATATTACCAGCCCTAGTGAAAGCCAATGAGATAATGTTTGATACGAAAACGGCTATTGCCCTTAAATCTATTCCTTTGTCAAACAACACTGTTTCAAGAAGGATCGAAGAAATTGCAAGCGATATTGTCATGCAGGTTGTTGAACGAGTAAAGATAACGAAGATGTTTGCGATGCAGCTTGATGAAAGCACGGACGTGTCAGGTGAAGCCCAGATGATTGCCTTTGTCCGATATCAAGATTCTTCTGACATAAGAGAAAATATTCTGTTTTGCCGAAACCTACAGTCGAGAACAACAGGAGAAGAACTATTCAAGGCGATTGACAAATTCTTCGTAAAAATGGGCATCTTGTGGGACTGGTGTCTGTCAGTTTGCAGTGATGGGGCTGCCGCGCTAACAGGGAAGAATAATGGGCTCATGGCCTGGATAAGGAAGAAAAATCCAAATGTGAAGTGGTTGCACTGCATCATTCACAGGCAAGCTCTTGCATCGAAAAGGATGAACGCACATCTGCACGAGACCCTCCACGAGGCTGTGAAAGTGATCAACTTCATCAAAGCCCGACCACTGAACTCAAGACTGTTCAAGTTGCTGTGCCAAGAAATGGTTCGGAACATCAACATCTACTCCTCCACACAGAAGTTCGCTGGTTGTCTCGTGGGAAGATTTTGAACAGACTTTTTGAGCTTCGACAAGAAGTTCATATGTTTCTTCTGGATCAAAAGTCTGCATTCAGTTCACTTTTTGAAAACCAGGACTGGGTCTGCAGGTTGGCCTATCTTGCGGATGTTTTCGACAAACTGAATGACTTGAATCTCTCAATGCAAGGTTTCCGGAACGACGAACTGTCCCTGAATTCGAAGATGTCTGCTTTCATCAAGAAATTGGAGTTCTGGCTTAAAAAGGTTCAAAGAAACAGCGGTAGTGTCTTTCCGACCCTTGACAAGTTTGCGGACGATAGTGAAATTGACAACCTCAGCACAATCTGTGACTGTATTCGGGAGCATTTGACAAAGTTGCGAGATGAACTTGTGTCATATTTTCCGTCGATTACGACCCAAGATAGAACTCAGGATTGGATCCAAAATCCATTTGTTGGAGACGTGACCTCATGCTCCGGTCTTAGTGACAAGCTTACAGAGAATCTGATTGAACTTGCAAGCGATCGCGCCTTGGAATTGAAATTCCAAAATTTAACTGTTTCCCAGTTTTGGTTGAAGGTGAAGGGAGAATATAAGGAACTAAGTGGAATCGCCATGTCTGTTTTGTTGCCATTCGGATCTACTTACCTTTGTGAAGTGTCGTTTTCGGCAATGTCATTGATCAAAACTAAACACAGAAACAGACTGAGTGTAGAAAATGATCTTGTAATTGCCGTCAGTGAAATCGAGCTAAGATTTGATAATATCTTCGCAAAAAAGCAGCCTCAAGTGTCTCATTGATTTTGAACGTACTTTTACACATCTATATGCCCCATCATTTATGTATGACAATAAATATTTTGTTTTTCACAATCCGATTTAGTTAAGAAGAAGTAAAAAAAATTCTTCAGAAAGGGGTACGCAACCTTTTTGGGCCTTGATTAGGGGTACGCGGACCGAAAAAGGTTGGGAACCACTGGGCTACGGCTACCCTGAGGAACTTCGCCAACTGTTTGATACTCATAAAACAACTATTTCCCATGATCCTACACATCCATTCTTCATCTACCCCTCTCTCATTTACTCCAAAAATTTCTAACCTAAGTTCATTCAAATTTTCGCATTCACACAACAAATGTTTCGAATTCTCATCCATACTACCACATATCGGACATGAGTAAGGACCGGACTGACCCTGAAGTGGTAACAAATATGAGCACTAAAAGCAAGTCAGCAGAATTTTGACTAAACTGGTTGACTGGAGATAACCAGGAATGGTTGAGAAGGAAACAAAGATATGGTGCCAAACCTACCCTTAAATCAAACTAGAATGCCATTAAGTCTCCCTACCTGAAGGTTTGAACTCCTTCACAAAGTTTGAGGGAAACCATCCAGTATTGCCATTCAGTGTGCCTTCCCACCATCCTCCTTCTTCCTTTTGTGTTACAGTTATGATATCTCCTTTCTTGAAGTTTAGCTGGGAGAATATAAACAGGTAAACCTTTATTCTACTTGCATGTGTCTGCACTGGAATGATGATGGTACAGAACTGATGTAGGGTGGCTTATTCACCACTTCTGTGCATGTTTGCTACTTGGCAGACTAGTATTTAGAAGATTCTCCAGCACGGATGATGCAATGTCATGACGGGGAACCAACTTCTGTATAAAAGTTATAATACGTCAAAAATCTATATTGAAGTAGGCTATGTTTAGCATGGCATGCATTTCCATCCATGCTATAGTGGCCAATTTATTTTTATCTTTGCTATCTACTAATTTATCATCAGTTGACAGAAAAATATTCTCTGAAAATGATGGCCTAATCCAGTCTACACTAGTACCTGGTTTTGGACAAGGATATTGCTGTGTGTATGCAGCCCATCACTAGTTAGGGTCCAATAGAGGTATGGTTATCTGAACGTTTATTGACATTGGACTTTGCCATTTCCATGCACTTGCTGTGTCTAAAGCTAACTACCAGTTAGCCAAAATAGGTAATTAAGGGCATCTGAGAACACCTGAATAGGTATTTTGTATCTTCATTCTACCATTTAGCCCAAAACAACACTGTTCACATTAAGTCACTGTTCACATAAACATACCTCTACTGTAGGCCAATCGCTCCCACCTTGGGCAGCTTTGACCAATCAAAATCTTCAACAGTAGTCTGACAGGTTATATTTTGTTCAGTAGGTTGGGCCAAGGCAGACCTCAGTCTTGCCCCATGGTGCTGGCCTGGAATTCTACAGGCTACGAAAACACGTTAGTCATTACTTGCATATTTGGTCTGAATTGTCAGTTCTCGCTTACTGAGGCAGTTCAAGCCAAAATGTTTTTTTTGGGAGGGGGTACAAGGTATTTACCCATTGGCTTGTCATTTTTACTGACTGTTTTTGCAAAAAAAAGAGTGTTTTGACAAAAAATCAACTGATTTTCAGAAAAAAATGACTGTTTTTAAGAAAATATTGACTATTTTAACGAAAAACCAACTGGCCTACACTATAGGGAGCATTCTCCACCCCCCTATAAATGCAGTCTGGGCTCAGGCCTCTTATCTTTCTTTATACACTTTATACATGTTTGCAACTTCTCACTGACTTGCCAAACCACTTTCCACTTGCAAAGTGGATTCCCTTTACAAGTACTACTGTAGTGGAAATTAGCAGAGCATGAGAACAGCTCTGGAAAGAAAAGGGAGTTTTAGCCAAAGTTGCAAAAAAAGCCAGTGCATAAGCTAGCGCGCTTTCCAGACCGCCAGAATCACCCTCTGGCTTTACCTTGATCTCAATAGTCAGGAGAATTATGAAGAGATAGCCTAGAACTGAGATAAAAAACCCAAACTATTATCTGAATCTGACTTCTGGCTATATTCACTTGGATAGCCTATACTACTAGGCTGTACTAGGCCCTAGCTCAGCCCTAGCTACGGTAGTAAAAAACTATCTATGTATGTAGCGTAAAAGAAAAATGTGACTGAAAACCATCAGACTCACCTCATCATTATTTGCCCCTTTGAAAGCATATAGTGCTTCCACTAGAACCATCTTTTCCTAAATATTTTCCAGATAAGTAACCCTGATATTCCTCATATCAGTTTTCAAAACTAAACACTTTCTTGGTGTGCTTTGTTTACATGCAGTGATGATGAGGTCACGAGACAGGTTGTGCTAACTGATCAATAGATGGCAAGGTCATCCATTCAAGTCCAAAGATGGTCCAAAGAAAGAGAAGATTTTCAGTGTCTTCGTTTTGCAAGGTATTTGTTTTTTTGAGGCTATTTGTTTGAACATCTGAATTTGATCTCAGATACACGATCAGGGTCAGGGGTCACGCACTAGAATCTCTACCAGGATTATCGACACCATCAGTAATTCCGTTCGGAAAAGTTGAGACTTTTCAATTTTGCTGAAAGCGCAGAGGATATGCAGAGAAAACCTGATCGTTTGTCCGCATCCATGCGGGCATGCCCCCACATGGATGGGAGGTGGGGGGTTATTTCCCCTCCATGTTCATGAAAACAGCTCAAACTGGAGAGCAAATACATAGTTCATACTTCCGATATAGTGGCAACTAACCAAAAACGATCGAGAAACGTCAATGAAGACTAATTGCAGGTTCTTCTTCTGGCTACAGCCTGTAGATGATCTTTGCCAAGAAGGGCCGACATAAAAAATACCTTAGCTGAATTTTCCGCTTTGAGTAATTTCTGTATAGAAGACTGGGAATATTTCCCCTTTACCCCCAAGCTGAATGATGAACTCCATGTGAATGCAGTGGCCAGATCACTCTGTGCTCGCGCTAACCTTCTGATCAGGAAGTTCGCGAAGTGTGACGGAGTGGTGAAATCTTTCCTGTTCCGGGCTTACTGCACACAACTTTATGGTATTTCTCTTGTGACTAATATCACGGTCAGACGCGGTAATTCTTTCGTGTTCTGTACAATAACTCCCACCGGTGGTTGCACGGTTTTCCTTGGAATTGTAGTGCCTCGGCAATGTTTGTTGGTGAAGGTCTCCCATCTTCCTCTGAAGTCCGTAGATCAGCTTGTTTTTCGCTCCAGAATAGAATTTTGGAGTCCCAGAACCCTGTGTTGGCTGTTCTGTCTGGGCCGCACATGCGGCTATCTCTTCCCATTTGGCTGAAATTGGGGGAGTTGGTAGATTGTGGGTTTGACCCAACTTAGTGTGTAAAGTGTAAGTTTGTAAAGTGTTCTTTTGTTTTGTATAATGGCCCTAGTTGGTTGGTATTAGATTCAAATAAATAAATAGCATTTGTACAGTAGTTGTTGACGTGATAGTGTGTGTGGTGCACTTCATCCGTTCTTGACGGTGTTATGGTGCGAATAGACGATGAGTTTTCCTGGCTGAATCTTCAGAATGCGGACATCCTGACGGGGATTCCACTCCGCGGACCGTCCTACCCTGAGCCTCGTTTTTGTTGCAATACAAGAGGCGTTCTTGGATTCACTGCACGCACGATTTCTTCTAAATTGATGCAGCACCTTGCAGGGAAGCACGGACTTGATCGGTAAGCAAGTCCGCGATTCTCAAGAAGCGCTGCCTCCTCGGAAGCACTGCGGCAGTGTTGCCAGATCGTGAACCAAAAAGTAAGCCGCAGCCTTTGAAAGACAAGCCAAAAATAAGCCAGACAATTTTTTGCCCAAAATCTAACTTTACTTTTAAAGGTGTCCAAGTTTTGACGGCCGTTTTATAGAAATACTCACCACTATTCAGGTCCTTTGATCCTACAGGCATTATCCACCCTCCAATTCGTTCCCTGGCTTGAGGAAGTTCAGTTCCAGTGTAGAGATTATTTTGAGGCTGGAATTAGTAGAACTGCGAGAAACCGCTACCCCATGTGGAACTCTAGAGACTTTGCAGAAATTCTCACGTGAGCATAGATGCTCCAACTTCGTTCGAGAATCGGATGCATCTCAAATGGATGCCCAAAAATATAATTTCTTCCCGAAAAAGCAAATCACGCCAAAAAATAAGCCAGCTCAAAATAAAAATAGCCAAGTTTTAAGCCACAAGCCAGTTACAAAAATTTTCACGACAGTCACCAAAAAAATAAGCCAGTTTGGCGTAAAATAGCCAATCTGGCAACACTGCACTGCGGTGCAAAAACGAATGTAGAAAGAATCAGCCCGGAAGCGGCCGAGAAGCGGAGCTGCAGCGTGCAACAAAAACGAGGCTCGAAACATTCGTTTCAAAAATCAGAGTGGGAAATCTGAATCTTGAAAAAGAAAGGCTGAACAATCTATTATTTTGAATCCTATAAAAATTAAAGACGTGGTGTGCACGAAATATTTATCTGATCGACTGACCGTTTTCCCAAGAGATCGGAACCCAACCTTGCCCATCTTTCGTGGTCAAGCACGGACTAACAGGAGTAATGCCTTGGACCGACGGTCAGGCTGGGTTGTCGGACTGAAATCCCTGATTTCGGCACCATCATCGATTCCATCAGGAAAAGTTGAGATTTTTCCAACTCTATGATGAAAGTACAGAAAATCCGGCAAGGAAATCCTGGGCGAGTTTTGTCACTCTACTGGAATGAAGCGAAGCGGTCGGTGCACGTTTACCTCCATACAGCTGGTAAACATGAGAAACCCTTTCCCTAAACAGGGAAAACTTAAACTTAATTTTACGTTTTGTCCGATCAATCTTTGCCAGTGAAAAACATAGAGATATTCTGTCCGATCTAGCACCGGCGACAGGACGGACGCGGCTCCAAAATCTCCTTGTGCCAGTTAAATGTCGCACTAACCGGTATTCGAATTCCTTTGTACCATATTCACTGAGAAGGTTAATTCCAAGTGATTTATTTTCTTTTTTTGTAATAAGTGTATATATTCAAGTATTTTAACACATGAAATGTAATGGTCGACATATTTAGTGCCATGTCGGCGTTGCGAGTTAGATCAATAAAAATATCTACCTATCTATCTACCACCGCAAGGGAGAAAAAATGTCAGGAACGAGCCTGTGTTCTCTTGCGTGATTTTTCGTTCCGCCCTGGAGACAACACATACAAATACCAACACTGTCGAGTGGGTAGGCTAAAACGCTGATTTTGAGCATTATTTTATTCTTTCGTTATTGTTTTAGCCATAATTGCAAATCTGTACATGATCAATCAAGAGACAGGTCTTGGCACAAAAAATGATATTTCTTACGATCGTAAACATGAACATGAAATATTTTCTCAATAAATACAATTCAGGTGTATGTACAATTCCAAAGAAGCAGTAGCAATATACAAAGTATGAGAACGCGAATAGGCCTATTAACTTTCTCAGTTGTACTTCCTCGCTAATAGAACACAAGATCAGAATTTTCTGCACTTTCATCATCAAGCTGACAAATTTAAACTTTACCATATGGAAGTGATGATGGTGAATAAAATTCGGGCAGGAATTCCAGTCCGGGAGCTCCCGATCCTGATCGTGTGTTCGCACTCGAAGGCTCGGTGCTCCTGGGCCGGAATTCCTGCCAGGATTATCGGCACCATCATCGCTCCCATATGGACAAGTTGAGATTTTTCCAACTTTATGATGAAAGTAAAGAAAACCGGTCGGGAAATCCTTTGCGTGTGTTCGCACCATAAACCACTGTACAGTTTCTGAAACACTTATGCAGTCCAGTCTGGAAAGGTTGAGATTTTTCCAACTTCATCATGAAAGCAAAGAAAATCCGGTCCGAGAAACTGATCGTCTATCAGGACCAGGACCACCCGGATTTTCCGCACCATCATCACTTCCATATGGAAAAGTTGAAAGTTTTTCAACTTGATGATGAACGTGCAGGAAATCCGGCCACGAAATCCTGATCGTGTGTTCGCACATAACCATGTACACCATAACTATGTTCGCATAAACCACAGAAAAAAAAAACCAAAAGTTGAAGTAATAAGATTCGGCAAGAAAGTAAGAAGGGCAGATCTATGTGGACCCGGCAAAGTGTAAAGGCTGAGATACAGTATGAGCAATGGCCCACGATATTTCGATCGCCGCTAGCGATTTCGAGGGTACGTCACTGCTTTTTCTCCTACCTCAATAACGTTAATATGGTTCGTTCAGACACTTGCCAAATTTTATAACACAGACGTGGGACGTGGCCTTATTGACAAAAGGGTAACAATGTAATAATTAGTGAGCCGAAAGACAATAGTACTTCTCAGCCGGGATTTGGGCCTACGACTTAAGCTTCCTCTACCACTGAGCTACAGAGGGGCCTATTTACGACGTTCCGATATTCGAGTTCTAGATTTTCCAGTTTAATTCAAATTTACTTCTGGTTTGTCACAGGAAAAGCCCCTTATATAACATTCCATCTTTACGTATTTTGTTAATTTGTTTTGTATTTAACACAAACGAACTGAACGTAATATTAGGGTACCAATGGCTAAGGTTGGCCCCTGTCCTCAACACTATAATAAAACGTTAGATGGTGTACGTTCTAGGTTATGCGCGACAAGCTAAAAAGCTTAACGCCAAATGTAATAATGAATAAATAAAGAAGGTAAAAAAAGAATAGGTAAACCTAATCATTGCGACTATGAGTGAGTCAGCCGCGTAGCCCCCACATCTGAGTATCATCAACCACCGCACCGAAACCCCGTCGAAGAGGATTGCAGTCTGCAGAGCGTAGGGAGTGACATACCCTGCGAGTCACAAGTGATCATCCAAAAATCATAGTACCCTTACATGAGTAAGTTACAAGAGTCCCAGCCGCTCGCAAGAACTGGACACACTGAGCGTGTTCCACCCTTCTGACAGTCGTAACTATTAGTTACTATTTTCGTTCCAACCTCGTAAAAAGTTACTAGGCTGACCGTTCCAACCTTCTCAAAATAGTAACTAATAGTAACTATTTGCTTACTATGCTCGGGAGCGTAGTAAGCGTGGTAACTACGCATCTCTGTAAGGTGATTGGTCGGATGCCCGTGGCATAATATTCCGCTGGAAAACAGAAAAATCGTTCCAGCCTTAACGGCAAAAAGCCAGAATTCGTGACGTCATGCGTAGTAACTATGGTAAGTAGGGTGGAACACGCTCACTGACATACGCTACAGGATAGACTATTTCACGAGGATTCCAGGCAAGACTTTCTAAGCAACGATCACGCAATCGTCAAAATAAGTACATGTTTTACTCTTTCAACGGGCACGATCCCCGATATTACTTTTTCAATGCGCTGCAAAACTGATCGTGGGAGAAAATTCCAGATGTATTTTGACGATGCAAAACTATCAGTGAAGATGAGTAGGCTGACGTAGGATCTACGGAGGCAAAATCGGAATATGACATTCTATACAAACTGGGTTTGACCCACGAATCCGTAAGAGGATCTATCAACGAAACAACTGTAAACACTCGATTAGTTTTTTTCGATTAATTTCCGTGAATACAGATTACGTGAATACAGATTATGAACAAAAATCAACTCTACCCCCGTCAAGCGCTTGCTTTTATTGGGGTAGAGAAATAAACTGTTCGTTCTGGTCTTTGTGAAAAGAAAAAAAGTAACAAACGGAACTGAGCGCCTACAACAGGTTACAACTAATTTCGTGGTCTCTACGCTTAGTACTAAGCATTGTTGGGAAACACTACAAGTATGAATAAGTGGAACGACAATATAATGTGGAAGAACTGGAGTCCAGAACCCTTTTGAACAACTTGCTTAGAAAGAAATGCTATGGACCGCATTCCTCAAGTGCTTCCACTTCTACTGTTTTTAAAAACAGAATACTTTATTTTACAATCTTCTGATCTATTGTACTACTTTTCGTCTTTTGGCTGAACTGACAAGCAGACAAGAGGTTGATATTCGAAATATTTGGGCGCACAGTTCGTTCACAATTTGTTCGTGCATCAATCTTTGTTTTCCTAGAAAATACATTAATTGCGTTTTTGCAGATACCATGGTATCTGGCACCATGGTCTAAAGTCCTTTTCGCAGTTACCGTGGTATCTGATACCACGGTCAAAAGGCGTTTTTGTGGTTACCGTGGTAACTGATATGCAGATCTCACGGTCCCTACCATAGTAACTGATCGTGGTATCTGAAAAAGTCATCTCACTTTCATCATCACCAACAATAGAGCCTAGGATTTTGTCAAATTGGTGGGAAAGAAGTTTGGCACTTAGTGATGTGACTGAATATCAGTTTTTCTTTTCGGATGACTTTAAAAAGCGCAATTTCGGCAACTGTCGTTTATGCCGTAGTATCGGATACCACGGTAACTGCAAAAACGAATAATTGCAGATCCAGTTACCGTGGTAACAGATACCATAGTTGCGTTTTTGCAGATACCATGGTATCTGTAAACCACGTTAACTGGATCTGCAATTAGTAATTTTTGCAGTAACCGTGGTATCTGTTATACGATTGCTCTGCAAAAACAATTGCCGAAATTGCGTTCTTCGAGGTCATCCCAAAAGAAAAACTGATATTCCAGTCACATCTAAGTGCCAAACTTCTTTCCCACCAATTTGACAAAAACTGATGAAACTGAGACGACTTTTCCAGATACTACGACCAGTTACCACGGTCAGACCGTGGTATCTGAATATCAGATAACTGCAAAAACGCCTTTTGACCGTGAAGATAACTGCAAAAACGACTTTAGACCGTGGTATCAGATACCATGGTATCTGCAGAAACGCAACTAATGCGTCTTTGCAGTGAGAAAACGAAATTATACGCCTGATGGATGAAATGCTCCTATATCAAACATGTCTTAACATGTAAAACATTTTTATTTTTTACAGTGAATTCAAAACAAATCTGAATTGTATCTACTTTATTCCGAAGGGCCACTACCTTTTATCGAAAATAGTAAAGTGGAAGCGCTGTATTCCGCCAAATCGCCCTCTAAATAAATTATTCCCTAATTCAATACTAAACCTTGCGTGTTCTTAAGAAGAAACAGATAATCCGAAAGACTTGTACAAATATAAAAATACGCTAGACTAGTTAAAACTGCCTTAATTATCGGTAAAGGCATACAAAGTTACATCACCACAATACTTTGTTCTTCGTATAGCAAACTTCACTAAAAGTACGTACACGGAACTCCGTCACAGCAACGGCCTATAACAAACTGTTCATGGCTAGCCGTTCACTAGGGCCTTCACAATGTAAAATAATCATCCGACAACCCCTTTTTCTGTTATCTAACATGTAATTCTTTTTTTTTTCTTTTTTTTTTTATAATCGCCAATGAAACTTAGGGCAATGCAACAATAGATAGGTATGTTAGGTGTAGGGAAACCTGTGTTGTTTTGTGATCATTCGTACCTTATTTTATTTCTCATTTTAACTCCTGATGCTTCCTTATATTATTTCCCATTTTATTCTTGTTGTGCGACATGTATTATACTATGTAGGCCTATTCATCATTATTATATATTGTATATATTGTACGTCAGTGCTTTGACATGTATTACGTCATGACGATTCTCTGCTAGCCATATTATGTAGCTGAGAGCTCCTATTTGTATGTGTATGTGTGGTTGGTAGGTCTAATCCTAATGTAATTTTCACTTCACATAGACACTTGAGTTTCTACTGGGAAAAGAAAGTAATTTTAGTGTTGATGTGTGATAGTTGTTTGTTTGTTTTTTTCTTTACAGTGCCTTAGGCTAGAATTGTATTAATAATTTTTACAAACCCATCAGAATTAGTGAAGCGGCGTTTTTTATGCCACTGGCATGTCTGATGCGTTTGAGAAACTCCAGGTTAATCATATTTGCTATTAAAATTGTACCTTACCTTACCTTCTCAATTATCACACACAAACAGGAGCTCGCGAGTAGCATACTTTCATTTGTAGACTTGCTAAGTCCTCTTACCTATTTTTATTATTTTACAAAATCCGATGAGTGAACATCTACAGGACTTCCTGGTCCTGCCCGGAACTTTTTTTTATTCCAGCAGATTCTATGCTTTAACACAGGAACCTTCTTCCCCCTTTACTTAAGGCCGATGTTTTCCAGTCAGATAGAAATAAGTAGTGTTGGGTGTTATTTGGATTTTTTTTTCGATATATCGATATTTTCACTTTCGATATTCGATAATCGATATATCGACGTCGATATTTCGGTATCATGTTTGGCTGTAGTAGCCTATACCTCTCGTTTCGCCAAAATTCAAAAAGAAAACTGTCGGAAAAGGTATCTTGCATCATCTCAAACTTCGAATAAATAAAAGATGAATTACGAAAAACATCCTGCTCCAATTTTGGATATATAAATGTAAACTTATGTTGGATTATTTACAATGTTTATAAATGTACAAATATCGTTTTCGATATCGATATTTACGTTATAAATATCTATATCGCCCAACACTAAAAATAAGGTACTCCACCCATGAAAGTTACGTCTTTTTTCAGGAGACCAAATCAATTTTCTATCTATCCAAAGCACAACGCGCAGAGTCTTTTATGTCCCACTCTTCTCATCGATGCGAGTCATCTAGCGGAAAGAGAGAAAACTTATTGGGGAGGAAGGATGTCGCTGAGATGTCTTGCTCGCGGAAGGCCCTACTGAACAAGTATGAACAACTAATCATTGGCCCTTAGTCAGCAAGAATAGACAATTAACGCTGGCAAATATTCAGCTTCCATAAAAGTACTGATTCGCAGAAACATGACCGCATTTTGAACGCACAGCAAAGGGCTTTCGAATCTACATGTTCCCAACTGTCCAAAATGCCAGGAAAGCCATGACACATGGAAGAAACCTGATATCCTGCAGATATCTACGATTCCGGTCACGATGCTTGGAAGACTGGCTGAACATTCCCGAAGGGTTAACTATCCATTTTTGGTTATAGTAAGTAGTGCCTAAGAGCATGGTTATATTCGAACTACATAAGCTTTCTAGCAGAACAGATTTCTATAGAGTAAGTGGCGTCATGTCTACGTTGTACAATAATTCAGAAAGTGTCCACAGAGCAGCACGTAACTCGAAGTGCGTATCGTGCTACTCAACAATAACGTAGCACGGCGCTCAATCCTCTCACTACAGCGTAATGAATATGCTCTTTAGCTGCAGTAAAATTGCCGCTACGGTAGTTAGTGTAGCCCCAGCTACGTAGCTCGGTTACTAGAAGCTGTTCGTCAAGCATATAGCAATTATTTAAATGCAGTATAAGTGCCGCTACAGTAGGTAGAGTAGAGCTTCATGATCTTGAAAGCCACGTAGCTCAGCCATAGGAAGCTACTGTTCATGAACAGCAACCTAATTCGTTCTTTAGCTGCAGTAAAGCTACCACTGCGGTAGGTAATGTGTATGCTCTTGAGACTAAACGTTACGTAGCTCAGTTACAAAAAGCTCTAGCACATTAGCTTGCTCTGGCACGTTTAAGCTGGACTTAGCTAAGCATAACAAGGTAGCTGCGGGTTCACTGAGTAGAATAACTGCTTCGTTGTTCCACCACACACTGAAGATGTCTTTCACGGCAGCTACGCAGTTTCTACCTAGCACGGTAGCTTGCTTGAGAATGTTACGGATCTGAATCAGTTGCAGGCTGCATAGCACACGAACTACCTCAAAGATCTTAAAACATCAAGGATATCAATAGCTCTCAAGCGGTGGCTTTAAACAGCTGTCACAATTTCAGCCAAACATAGCTGCCGAAGAGCTGCAAATCAGCTACACAGTTAACACATTTTCACAACTTGAGGACCTTCTGACTAATCACTCTGAGGCTTCTCTCACAAATCGGAATAGTAGTATAACCACCCCGTATCATCAGATAAGCTACGTAGCACATAAGAGCTTACTTGTTCCCCTACGATGATTCCGAAAAGAAACTCCAAAAGAGTAAGGCAACGCTCCGTTTTGGACGGTTCTCGAAAAAAGTTCTAAGTATCCTAAAACCAGTTCCCTAACCAAACCACAATGAATGGTGCTAGATACGTAGCAACGGCACGGGTGGGAGTCATATGTCCAATCACAGGGTGAGAGGCCGGGCTACTCGCAGTTGTTGTTGGGGCTGGAGTCTCCGGTCTGGGGGTAGGTGGGGGCTGCGTGGCGAACGAAATATCTTCTTCGGGTTCTTCGGGGGGATAGGGGTTCGTTTCAGGAGGGAAGTTTCCACGCGCCGTTTCGATTTCAAAATCTCCGCCAGGTGGACGCTCGTCGTCATCTTCATCATCCGGACCAAAGCCGCTGCCGGACCCGCTCCCGCTGGATTCCACTTCTGAAAGGAAGACGGTACGAATTTATAATTATGTCTGTCTAAATTGGGTAGCGAAGGAGGGAGAACATGTTAGTCTATTCTTTGTACTGCTGTTTCAACTGTCCTCGACTGATACTACAGTGCGTGGCTGGGTTGGAGCCTGGCTACCAGTTTCACGATCTGGAAGCTAGTTCACATTGAAGCTGATTCCACCGACAAACTAATCACTTGACTTCCAGGGCCAATACCTACCGACAATCATGTGATAAGACATCGGTATGTAAATACCGTAAATTGTATGTAGCCTACATGTAGATTTTTTTATGACGTAAAAACAATCAATCTAGCTTGTCCGTTATGTGTTTCAAATTAGACCCAACTGAAGTGAATCTTCTACGTTCATTAGTATCCCAGTCGACATGTGCGAAGGCTATGGTGCGAAGGCAATGGTGCGAAGGCTATAACTACCATTATGTGATCCAATCCCAGAGGCCGGTTTGGGATTCCTCTCCGGGATAATAACTAGCTAGAGAAAAGGCAAGGAGCGGATTTGTCCTCAGTTCAGGGATTTCAAAGGCAGCATAAGGCAACTAGGCTACCATCCTTCAGCGTTTTGAACCACTCGGCCATCACAAAGCGGGGAAAAGTAAGTATGAACAAATGGTAATTACCAAAACATTATTTTGGCGGATGGCTACAAATCCTATCAACAAGCACTGGAGGAATTAGGGATGAAAACCCCCGCGTCGCGTCGGCACGATCTCACAATGAAACTCGGACTAAAGTGCCTTGCCTCGGAAATGCACCGTGAGATCCTGCCACCCGAGATGAAAAAAGAATGGATACTCGCCCAACAAGGAGTATCTCAACGGCAGCTAAGAAAGCTCAGCTAATGAACCCGACCGCTCATAGCAGTGAACGCTATTTGAACTCATTTATGCCTTATTTTGATGTGAACTAACCAAATTGTAATTTGACAATCCCGCCCATTTTGTATTATCAGAATTCTGGGCATAAATTAATTATAACTGTAATTGTAATTATGACTTACTTCTGGTGGCACTAAATGGATTTATGGGCTGAAATCTTCTTTTGGCTACATTTCGTCACTTCTTGGTAAGGGTCCTTTCTAAGCCATAGCTAGAAATCTATACTTACAGTAGAGATACGCTTATCTGAACGGTTACTTAAGTCTGAACAGTAATTTTTGGACCAAATGGCAGAATGAAGATCCAAAATACCTATTCAGGCCTTTTCAGGTGCCCTTAATTAGCTACTTTGGCTAACTTGTACTTTACTTTCGTCACAGCAAGTGCATGAAAATGGCACTGTCCAAAGTCAACAACTGTTCAAATACTCTTTAAAAAAAATTTGGAGCAAAGATAGTGTGTTGTCCCTTGATGGTCCGCCTATTCCCCCTTCCCTCCCGTCGTCCGTGCGTCGGTAGGACAGGAACACTAGCAACCAGTTTTCTCCAAACCCTGCTAATTCTTCTGCCCATTTTTTACATAGTTTCATCCTATCATTTATTACTGGTCATATCTTTTAAGTGTATTAGTTAATTTGTTTCGGTTTCGTGTATTTCGTAAATATTTTATTCCTCTTCTAGCTTTAAGCTGTTTGGAAACAAATTTGATTGATTGATTGAAATAAGCATAACTCTACTGTTCATAGTCGACATAGAATTCCAGCTGACTTATCAGTTTAGCTCCGCCAATTCGTAGTGAATTTTGGCTGAAGGAATATTAATAATGACTCACCATCGTCATCCCAGTTTACATCCACACCGTTATGTGCATTTTCCAACTTGTGCGTTATATGTCGCAGTGCGATGATTTGATCATTCACGACTGTTCTGGCCATGGTGTCATCTAGCGAGAGAAGGTTCGCTACAGTAGACGCTGACTGGCTGTCGCCGACCCTACAGGAAGAAGAAGAAGAACTAATCAACACTTGAGAACAGACTATTTCTCTGAACCTTGACGGAAAAATGGGATTAGTAAAAAACATCCCGCTCAAGGTTATTTTTTTTATTCACAAACTTAAGTTAAGAACTGAGCTCGAGCGCACACGAACAACAGATTAAAGAAGAAAAAAAAGTTACTTCAACGTAGCTATCATACCGAGTCATAAAATCTTACATCTTCCGAAAGCAAGACCAAGGCACAGTCACAATTAAACTTAATTAATTATATATAGAAGAATACCGAATACCGATAGATTAGAGGTAAAAGAAAAAGCATTGTACTTCTTACTTGGAGAATATTATGTAGTGTGAAAAGGGTCTCGGTTGAAATTTCATTTGGAAACTTCAAGATTCTCTTCAATATAAACTCATCAATATTCTGTCTGAAGCTCCTTATACCCTGACGATCGGAAAAGATAGATCAGGTCCGTTTCGATACTCCCTTTTGAAGTGGATTTATACATTCTAGATGGCATCTGGGTAATCCTTGAGAGGTTCTCGGGTAAATGCCTTTGTTTATGATTACGTCCGAAAACCCACCGTTGTGGGCACCTTTTCACGTCGAACTTTCCAGTTAATACTCTATATGACCAAGTCCAAAACACGCCAGTGATCCTCGGGAAGAACGAGAAAACGTAGCACTACCGACTCAAATGGAACAACTCAAATGGAACAACTCAATCCTGTGTTAACCAATCACGGCGATATTTTGGTGAAGCTGTGATACCACTTCCGGCTCTTCCGCTAGGTACAGGGCAGGGCGATTTTGCATCGACAACAAGAGTTATGGTGCATTTACACACTGCGTAAAATTCGCGCGTATTTGAAATGCGCAGTGTGTAAACCCACCATTACTCATCAAGGGTATCACCCAGAGTCAGGCACTTTCGCATTTGAGGAAAAATCTGTCAAATGGTACTGATAAAAGACCAGGTTTTCCAAGCCAGACTTCCTGCACTTTCATCATGAAATAAGATCAACTTTTCCGTACGGTGCTGATGACGCACTCTCAGAAGTTTCATAACAGATAACAGAAGGATGCGCGGATTCAACAGACAATGCGTAACAGACAACATTGGGGATGTTATCTGTTGTGTTTGGAAACGTCATGCATGAAATGTTATGCACAATAGGCATTGCAGGAAGAGCCGAGAAACAGACAAAAAAAGCATCTGCTGACTTTTTTGTTTGTCGTCATGATGCGCGAAAATTCAGCAGATGCTTTTTGGCGATTTTCGGCTCTTCCTGGAATACTTATTATGCACAACATTTCATGCATAACGTTTTCAAACACAACAGATTACATCCCAAGTGTTGTCTGTTACTCATTGTCTGTTAAAACCACGCATCCTTCTGTTATCTGTTATGAAACTTCGGACAGTGTGGTGCCGAAAACTCTGACAGGAATTCCATCCGGCGACCGCTCGATCCTGATCGTCTGTACCCACCATGAGAGTGGTTCGGTTGTAATTCCAGGTATCTTGAGATCCGCGAATCCAAAGCCTTACTGAAAAATTATGAAGACATGTACACCAAGAACTGAAATTTATGAATAACTCGGTTTCTTTGTACTTCTGAGTTGTGAGGACGGTGTCTTTTATGTATCGGATGTACGGCCTTTCGGCTTTACTAAACATTACACGCTACTCGGAGACACCGTCCGATTTCAGATGCGAAAACCCGCATATGAAATTCGTCATACCTCAAAACTTCGGAGCAAAGCAGGAATATCGCATCCGACTGCAGGGCCCAACAAGAGGGCCCAACCACCGCACGACGTTATCCGCTGCTTCATGGCCGAAGATCGAAAATTAAGTGTCTTTTTCTGTGTGTTTATGTGTTGATTTATTTTCTTTCATTTACTTCAAAATGGCGGCTTATAAATAAGTTACTTACTTACTTACTGCGGCTGCTGTGTGCACCTATCTTCATGCATTTAGTTCAGAGGAGCCATTGGAGGGGGGGGGGGGGGGTTGCATGGACCCACTAGGTTTATAAATTTTCCACCTTGGTAGGGGGTTGTCCACCTTGGGGCCTAAAGTTAATCTTTGACCCCTATAAGGTTTACTAAAATGGCACCACTGCTTTAGCTCAGCTGTAGGTACGGCTTAGCAAACTTCGGGGATAACGATAACAGATAACGCCGGGCTCTTCCAAAGAATGATAATTCTTTCGAAGAGTACTAGACGCTTGAAACTTCAAGTTACTGAAAACAATTTCTATCCTTAGTATGCAGTTTTATCTTGAATTATAGCTTATTAGGTTATTTATTTTATTTATTTAATCTATCAAAACGGCCAGCTTGGGGCATACTAAACAACTAACAATAAATATTAACAACTAACAATGGGGGTGGGCAAAAATATAAAAACAATAATCTACCCAACATCAAATGCTGAATACAGCTCACGGTCCCATGCCATCCACCAAGAATAAGTAAGGGAAGAATTGAGAAGACTTGAATCATGGGACGTTGTTTTCTGCCCGATCCTCAAGTACCGGGGGTGGAGCCTATTCGGCGCCTGTCCAGACCACAGAGTAAATATTGGCGCTATTTCTTCTGATCGCCGTGCTTCGCGTCAAGGAAGTGCGCCGAATTCAAATTAAACAGAAAGAGGCCGACATTTTGCCCTTCTCCCTCCAACAAATCGCTGCTACCGCTAGTTTAAAAGACGAGACAAGGGGCTAAAGTACAGTGAGATGATAGAAGTCGTGCAATCCTACATTCAAGGATGACGAAAATAAAGGCAGAAAAGGACCGATTTGGACTGAACACTATAAGTTTAAAGAAGGAAGGGACACGCTTCCAAACATTCATGCAATCTCTATGGCAGATTCTTAGCGATGAAAAAACAGACTGTCAATAGGATAGATAGTGAAACGTTTAGCCAACTACCCGAGATAATGATATACATTTTGACCAAAAATAATAAATGTTTATCTCAAATGTAGACGTTTTGAATGGTACCGTGCAATTATCATTTTCAGTAATCAATTAAAATTTAAACTTAGGAAATACTTCAAGCCAACTGTTTTTCGCAACTAACCGAGAAATGTTATGAACTGAATTTTGTGTACGGAGCACAACTTAAAAACAAAACATAACAACTCTTTGAGTACAGTTCGCCAGCTATGCCCAAATTCCAACTTGAATGATGTAAAAACATGATAATGAAAAAAAAAAGGATTACGAAAAGGCATAGACAATGACAAATTTGGGCAGATGTAAAGTGCAACTATCCGAGATAATGATATACCTTTTTGACCAAGAATAATAAGTTGTCATCACAAACTGATACGTCTTGAAATATATCCTACACTTACCAATCATTAATTTAAAATTAGGACTTTATACTGTTTTTTGTAACTACACGAGAAAATGATATGAACTAAATTTTGTGTAGAGTACAACTTAAACACAAAACATAGTAACTCATTGAGTACATTTCGACAGCTAAATATATAAGCTTAATACCTTTTCTAGGAGCGATTCTTTACAGTCCTGAGAAGACCAAAATAAAATTACTAATGTTCACAACAGTCCTATTGAATCTGAACTAAATGCATGCGTGTTAGATGTATGCATCAGCGTTCAAGTTGCTTAATTGTTCCTCTGAGCCATCAAATGCCGCATTCCCTTGGGCTTCACCGTCTTTGTGAAGGGTGGTGACAACATAAGCTTCATATTGCAAATCTGACCGGAGATTGAAAAGGAGTTTCCATTTATATAATCCTCAGAATCTGCACTGTTTGAACTTCCCGCCTTTTCTGACTGCTTCATCACTTTTGCTCTGGAGGTAACATTTAATACTGCAAGAGGCAACACGCGAAGCTCCACCCAGGCTCCACCCCCGGTAAATAAGATCGGACGAAAAGAGATCTAGGATGCTGACATCGGGGTTATGTGAGTTCTCAATTCTTCCCTTGTTTATTCTTGCATCCACACAGGTAACGATAGCCGCATGTTTGGGCCCGAGAGAATCACAAGGAGTGGATTGCTAGACCGAAGGATCCGGGTCTGAAGAGAGAAGATAGACCGACGCCTAAGTTCCCCAAAAGAAGGAACCAATATTATGGTTCAAGCTTCGGGGGTTATGGTCAGGGGCGTCACGACTGGGGGGGAGGCCCCCCCCCCCCCAATGCTGTCGGCCAGTCGGTAAAAAATAACCGAGTGGGCGCGAAGCGCCGCGATTTTTCGTCAAAACAGTTGATTTTTTTCATGAAAACAGTCGGTTTTTCTGAAAATGGTCGATTTTTCGTCAAAATAGCCGGTTTTTCTGAAAATCAACGGATTTTTCTGAAAATCAGTCGATTTTTTTCAAAAATGTCATTTTTGTTGCTGAAAACAGTCGTTTTATCTGCAGAAAAAGTCGGTAAAAATTACCAGCCAGTCGGTAAATGTCTCGTCCCCCCCCCCCAAACATTTTGGCTAGTAACGCCTCTGGTTATGGTTCTTATTAGGTTATGGTTCAAGCTTCGGATAAACTCCTATGGTGGCCTATGTTGTCTTTCTGGGGCCACACATCGACAATTCGTTGGTCGGTGGTTTTTCTTCAATAAATGCATTTTATGGATATTTACAGATAACTAAAAGTTAACAAGTCAACACAAAAAGTGTATAAAGATTAGCAGGAAGTAGGATACTATGCATACACTTTCAGAAGTTTCGTAACAGACAACACAAGGATGCGTGATTTCAACAGACAACACTTGGGATGTAATCTATTGTCGCGAGAAAAATTATGCGTGCAATGTTATGCATAACAAGCATTGCCAGGAAGAGCCAAAAAAACGCCCAAAAACATTTTTGTATCAATATCTAACATCTTTATTATCAACAGTAGGATATTTACTACCTAGAGGACAGTATTTGCGGCAATATGGAAGTGTTGGCTCTAGTGTGGTGGTAGTATCACAGAGAAAGAATCAGACATGCTTTGGTAATGAAAAGAAAAGTACATGGACCGATACGGAAAGATAATATTTTTTAAATAGTTAATAATTAATTAAATATTATGTCAATAGTAATATGTTAATCGGATGTTTTGTTACAGGGTTTCTGTGTCTACTTATAAGGAACTAAATAAACTGACCATCGCCGTCATCGTGTATACCACTCGGCACGCGAGACCCTTAGTAGGCACAGGTCAATTTACAACAGACGCAATACACATGGGGTCACTTACTTTGTCTGGGTTGTACCGTTCCAGCACTTCTCTTCCGCCGTCGTGACTCCTCCTACTTTTTCATTCTTACACATCTGCGACGGCAGGGATGCCCAAACCCCTCGACTTGACTTGACTTTGGACCGGATCTCCTTCACCATCCGTTCTAGCTCGGACATCTGCCGGCCTTCCGACGGTGGTTTCCGGTTCGGTTTCCGGGCGTCCGGGCGCGGGCCTCCGCTACGCGGTTCGTTTTGCTGGCTCCGCGCGGAATTACTCTCCCGCATATAAGGGGCTTGCCGTTTGCTAAGCCGCAGCTGTCCACAGCCTTTGAAAATCTGCAAAGAAGAATAAATGAAGCATTCCTTCGTAATTAATCTGCTTTTATGTTAATTAGTTGTCAAATCGTATGACGATCCGACGCTAGCGAGTAATGTCCATCACCTATTCAGAAAATAAGAGGTTTTATTTATTTGATGATGATGATTTTACTGATGACCCGTCAAACTAACACAAGGCACGAAGATGGAGTAAATAATATGGGAAAAAGAGAAAAAGAAAGGAAAACACGAAAGAGAATAACTTACGAAATACACAATATAACTTTTACCCTAAAACCAAACCAAGAGGGTTTTCCAGTCGTGATCAATATTTTGGCTACAAGTTTCTATTTGTTTCTCCACTGCTGTTAAGAGGACACTAATTTGATAACGACTGGAAATTTTAAAGTTTCTCGTTCAAGGGGAGAGGCGCAACATATATTAAGCAAAACGATAGAATATTGACCGGATCTGTTTTTAGTCTGATTTGGTGAAAAGTCTCCAGAAAGGTGCAGTATACAGGACGTCAGGTAGGGCGATTGAATTGTAGATAGCCGCGAGGACGGGACGTTGAAAACGTAGCTTATTGGATACCACAGATCCGTATGCACCTGCAATTGTTTTACGTATCTGCTTTATAAGTAAGCACGAGTTTCTCTTATGGATTCTCCAACAGGTAACCCCAGGTAAATTAGCGAATCCAGTGGCTTCACATGAACAATTATCAGTCGTACTGTTACATCCGGCCTAGATTTTCAGTTGAAAAGTACAACTTGGGATTTATTTGCATTGAAATGCATTCCAACGTTATACCCGCATTAATGCATTATACCCGCTATTATCTTTGTTTTGCATAAGACCGGGTAGATCGGAAGCTCATCACAGGCACACTAACTCGGAACTCTCGGAAGGGCAGCACTTAATGCTACAAATTTTCATTAGTGCTATGGTCCCCTTGCACGGCATTTCTTGTTAGTTTTAAATCCTCATGCCTAAAACAAAGGAGGAAAACAATCTTTTTTAGTAGCAAAGATTGCGGTCTTTTAGTGAAAGTGAAGTTATCGAGGAGACCCTGAAGATCTAATAAAGAATACCCCCCCTAATAAAGAATACCTAATTTTTGTTTGTATTTACGATACGATTATACCTAGAAGAAAGAAAATAAGGAATTCAAATAGTCCAAAAATTTGCTCTTTAAATAAAAGGGAATTCACCAGGACACACTAACAAGAACTTCTCTTACACTGTAAAAATTTTCTCTAAAGGCGTATTCTCGCCGTTCCCCGAGGACTCCACTTGAGGAGTCCCCACGTTTTTGTTTGTCCCGGGGACTCACTCTCCGTATTCTCGCGAGTCCCCGCGGACGGGGAATGCTCCGATCATCATCACCATCATCAAAAAGGACTCCCTTTCAAATTCGGAGGGGAATCAATTTTTGCTGTTGTAGGTGCTATGTAAAACTAATTAAAAAGAATCAGAATAAACAAAACCAAAAATAAAGTGGATCTAGACTAATTTTTTCAGCTGCTAACCGAACAAAATCCATTTTAGAAGCATTCCCCGTATTCTCGCTGTTTCTGTATGCGGAGTCCGCGCGGAGTGACTCCCTCTATTCTCGCCGTTCCCTTCGATTCCCCGAGGAGTCCTCGGGGAACGGCGAGAATACGCCATAAGTAAGGATTAAAGTTAACTGCAGTATTTCCTACTGGGATTAACCTTATCTCTACTGGGATAAGATTAATCCGAATTAGAGATATTCTTATCTCAGTAGAGAAAACATTAATCCCAGTAGCAAATACTGCAAGATTTTTTTTACAGTGTATGCATAAACGCCTAAATTCCCTATGCCTAAACTCTCGCCAGTCGCAATGTATCTTCGCTTTAAAAGACGAGGTAAAAGAACTTATTTATTAGGCGCAATCTTGACTAAGGTTGCGTTCCGGAACTTAACGATCGTTAACAAATTGTTAACAGTTGTTAACTTTTTGCGTTCCACGTTTCTGATTTCGAAGAATTTAAGCTCCGCCCACCTACAATTTCCGTTCCAGAGCTTAACGATTGTTAAATATTCTGTAACGATGGTCGGTGAGCATCGTTACAAAATAGTTAAAAATTGTAGAAATGGGAAAAGTTAACGATCGTTAAAGCAGCAGGTAGCTCCGCCCCGAAGTAAAGTTAACAATTGTTAACTTTGTGGAACGCAACCTAACATCACCAACAAACGTTCGACTTTGATTGGTTTGTATACTCCGTAACTCCAAATTACAGTCACAAATGAAGGGGGAGGCGGGGCTCAACTATGAAGACTCTCCTGGGAGGACTGGAGGCAAAAGTACGAAAACAACTGTAAAAGGAAATCCGAAACTAGGCGGGCTGACCACGGCGACTAGTATTATTATTATTAATTTTATTACCCATCATAATGTATAAATAAACAAAAATGGAGTAGGAAAAATAAAGAAAAGCTAAACAATATACAACACTACATAATCAACAACAAATTATCAACTATTTCAGGAGCCTATCTAAATCGCTTGTCACATCAAGATCAAGAAGGGAAATAAAAGGAGAAATGCTGGGTTTCATATTGCTTTAAAACTCTCCCACACCCGACCACATTAACCACAACCATCAAACCCGACCTCCCTCTTGCAAACCAACGACATTTAACGGCGAAATAAAACGAGAGAAAAAACGCTAGCGACGAAGCGTCGCTCTCCGTTATTACTCCCGAAATTACAGACCGGAAGGAATTTTAAAAATCACGCTAAAGTTTATCAAGTTAAAAGCTCGAATTTGTAGCGTGATACACAGCAGTTTTCAGTAAAGCCCACGGGACTGCCGTCAGAGACTACTTGCCGACTCGGCCAACTGCGGATAATTGCTACCGAAAAAAAGCTACTTCAGCGTCTGGCTAAATGGATTGCCCGACGGGGATACATGCGGCGTGTCGAAAATCAATGGAGACATTTTAGTTCTGTGAGGAAAGAATGGGCGCAAGTTAGATATTGATGTAATGAGTGGAATCCGGTAAAACCTTAAAGTTCAATGGGCAGACCAAACAATCATGATGCCACATTACCACCCCCTAGAATACAATGTTACATCAGAAATCAGCCGATTCCTCGAATACCTATTTTCGCTAATATATCGTTACGACTTTTTTTGCCGACTGCCATACTCCGATTTACTAGCTTCGACAGATATAAGCAGAGTTTATTTTTTCTTATCCATTTGTTGTTATTATCCACGCCGGATTATTTGTATTGTTGACAAATATTCATATTAACGGCGTGAACTGAGAATTCCTTGTAAGCTCTGGAATCAGCTGCAAGTAAGTCGGTTTTATTTGTACATTTTTGGCAGTTTTGTAACTTTACACCCAGAAAACAAGACTTTTCTTCAGGTAATACAAACAACAGAAGTTTCATCAGATAACACTAGAACAATCTGACAAGCTTTAGAGACGGTTTATTTCAGCAACAATGGCACTCTCACCACTCAGCTCTTCAAAATGATTGATTTTCGTACATGGCCGGTAGCTTTTGAATTTCCGCGCCTTGCAATACCATGCTCTGAAATCATCTCCGCCGAGACACCGAAGTGGTAATGACAAGCGATAACAAGAAAACGGCTTATTTTTTAAGCGCTCTCTAATGGAAGTCAGAAATTTGTATGTGTGAAGTATTTTATAAAAATTAAAGCAAAGTTAGTGCCCATTGTGCTTTAAGTCCGCGCCAAACCTGTACTTGGCTAACCTTTGGCATTTGTTCCATACAATTCGATATGTTCTTTTTTCCCCAGTTTTAGTTTTCAACTCGACGGACAAGTAATTCGCCCGGAATCCGGCTCAAACCGGAAAGTTTGTTAAAATTAAAAGTTTTATTTGGAGTTGATCAGATGTCCGGTTTAGGGCAAGAAGACATGCTGAACTTTTATGTGAAAACAATTTTCTTCCCGGACATGTAGTTCGCCCGGAATCCGGCCAAAACCGGAAAATTGTTAGAAGTTTAAGTTTTATTTCTAGCTGATTAGATAACTGATTTAGGGGTAAGAAGAGACGCTGAATCCGTGTGTGACAATCATATTTTACCCGGACATATAGTTCGACCGGAATCCGGCTGGAGTCGGAAAATTTGTTATAAGTCAAATTTTTATTCGAAGTTGATTAGATGTTCATTATTGGGGAAAGAAGATACCCTGAGTTCGTTTTTGAGCTTTCTTTTTCGCCGGACAAGTAGTTCTAGAGTTCGGCCGAAACCGGGAAATTGGCAGAAGTGGCAGGAAGTTTTCGTCAAAACAGATATGACTTATAGAGGTATATTTGTAGTTGATTAGATGTCCGACATAGGGGCAAAAATAGATGCTGAATTCGATTATGACAAATTTTTTTTAGCCGGACATGTAGTTCGTCCGGAATCCAGCTGAAACCGAAATTTTTTTTATAAGTTAAATTTTTGTTTAAAGTTGATTAGATGTTGGACTAATCACACCAAATAATCAACAACTTATCCAGCGGTGCCTCAAATTAACATAATGTCAAACTTCTCATCTGATAAGCGCACCAATCTGTAAAAGACAATTACTTTTTAAGTATCGTTCCTAAATATTACAATTAAATTATTTATCTATCTACATTATATATTAGATTTTTGGGATCCCATCGACAACTTTGGTATTGTTTTCTTTGTGACGTTTAAAGTTGAGACCATCGGATATTTTTTGTTTTTATCTGCTCTCTTCTTTTTTCGTTCTTAACATGTTCAGTTATTTGATTGCGTTTGTTTTTCTAATTATCCTGCACTAGCCAAGCACTCCTTTTGTACTTTCCCGGAAGAAAATAGTAGCTGCGTTCGTCGCACTCCCGGCTGTCTCTGGTGCTTTGTCACCAGTGTCCGGTTCTTCTCTTGTAACGCGTTTTTTGGTTCACAGGTCAGTCGTCACAGGTGAGTGCAAAAACGGCCTAAATTGTGGGTTCTGCGCGAAACCACGAAATTTTTACGAAAACCTGGTAACTTCTTGGTAAAGCCGAGCTCCCGAGCAGGTTCTGGTTAGTCCGCACCGGTGAGCTAAAACCGGACACCGGTTAGTTCAAAAACGGGTTCTAAGACTGGTGAGTAGTCACCGGCAGATGCAAAAATGCCTTATAAAAATAACGGAGACCACCGGTGAGAACTCCCGTGACTAAGAACGCAGCTATTGTGTTAGTTTGTATTTTTCCTTTAAAGTATAACCGAAGAGGGCTGGGATGGGGCAATCTAGTTACCCATCACTTATTCACTTAAATTGGCTTGAAGACCCGCTGAAAATGCGCTGCTTCGTTGTTCTGCTATTCACGAATAATCGATTTTCAAATAGTGGAATTTCCGTGGGATTTGTGGTGCCTCTATGCGCTTGTGTGGCACTAAGCAATCTCCACCAATCTCACCACTTCCCACTGAAAAGCCGCGTTTATGTTGAGATTAAAATTTCCCGTGTCATAGTAGAATTACGCTGTTGGGATACGGCATAGCGTCATAACTAGAGCAGATATTGGAAAAAAAAAATCCCTTTGCTGATCAGTGTATTCAATTAAATGACTAAAAAAATAAGTTGGCTTTTCAGTTAAACTTTAAATAGTCAAACGGAACTGAAACTGGCCTCTGCTGCGACCTTCATGACCAGACAAGATTTCAGGCACTAAATATTTCCATCCAAAATAACAACTAATTTTGAGTAAGAGAGATAACAAAAACGAAAGAAGACACTCAACGATTCGTAAGTTCGTTGTTTCCAAGACGATATTCGGAACTCACCGACACGTCATTAATAATTATCCACACTAATGGAAGGAATTCGGGAATCCCGGCGTCGCAGAGCAACAGAACAGAGTGACAGGAGTTGAGCAACGAGGTTTGTGCCGTTGCGTTATTCTTTATGATAGTTTGGTGGACGAAAATACATAACCATAAACAAACAGAGAGTAAGTTTGGTTTAAAATTTTTGAGGCCGCCTTTAAAATATGACCATGTTCCCTGTAGACAGGTTTTACAAAAATGGCTGGCACGGAGATGGATTAAAATTGTGTTGCTGGAGCTGCCTGTTGCTCTTAGAAGGCAACATATTTCTATCTGAAGTTGTAACCTGGTTGTAACGGGATACCAACACATTTATTACAGTGATAGGAGAACTGAAACCCATCACTGTTCCATTATTCTCCTTCTCAGCAGAGCAAAATAACCCTACGCAGTAGCTCCAAGACCTATGCTTTCATGCACTGCAAACGGGCCATACTCGTAGCGCCACCCGCTACGCTTGCGGCATTTAAAGTGAGACATACTTCCGGGTTTCAAAATTTCTGGTAAAAAAATTTCTAGTAAAGCAAAGGTACGGTTTGCACATACCAAAGAAACAATGGAGGCTGTATCACATTTTTGCTATGTTCAGGATATGAAATTATCAGAGCAAGCGCTGGTAAATGATTGAACGTGTTTCAGTAGGGACGTTCTCTATCGCTATTCGCTAGTGGTGTTTCGCTAGTTCGCTATCGCTGCTATCCGAGTCTGTGTCAATTTTGTCAAGTCTTGGCGCTACTGTTGTCAGCGCTAAATACTTTTCAGCCCAAGCTGACGGCGAATCGTATTTGACACTGCAAAACGGATACGTCAGCTAAAAAAATTCAAAACAAATTTCCGGTATGATTAAAGCCTGGTACTAAGGCTTATGAGAGGGGAACGTAAGAGTGTTTCGGAGGGGGGGGGGGGGGGGGGGAGGAGTCTGCTCATTAGGAAGTTGATAATCCATAATCGGGTAAAACGTATCCGTTCGGCAGTGTCCGTATCAGGTCCATAGCCGGGAATTTATTTCCGGGGGGGGGGGGTCCACGGATCGGACCAGAAACTACAAAAAAACATCGATCAGAGGTTAAAATCCATAACAAAATTTGTATGTTTTGAATGGGTGGGGTGGGGGGTCGTTTTACAGTTGTTTTCGTGCTTTTGCCTCTAATTTAAATCCAATCTTCCCACGGAGAGTATTTTCACAATTAAGCCTCGCCTCTCGCTTCGTTTGGGATAGGTTCAACATCCAAGATGGAAAATGGACACTGAAAATGTGCTTCCTCACTGCCGCTTTTATCCATTGTATTATTATGGTTATTAAAATCTCTTAAAATAATAATGGGCACTGTAAGAACAAACTAACAAGGTCGGTTGGCAAACGGTACTTGCAAGGAGTCAATTTGGTACCTCACAAATTCGCAGTATGCTTAAAGTATCTGGGAAGGGGACGTAAGCCAGCGAGATAAAGCTTAACCAGGCTGCTCATTAGGAAGTTGAAAATCTATAATTGGGCTTGAAACTTCGAAGGAGTTGCTTTGTCAAGAAAACTTTAGCAAAAGAAAAAAAAGAGGGGATATAAGGACTGGAACTGTATGGGAAGGTCGCTCTTAGTCTGATGTGCGTTACGCCCAGCAGCGGGTAACCAGTGAAGACCCGCCACGGTCATAACAGCGAAGCCAACAAGACTAAAGCCTAATTTTCGTTGCACTCTGCAGGTCCACTTCTCGGCCGCTTTCGGGCTGATTCTTCCTACATTCGTTTTTGCACTGCAGTGCTTACGAAAAAGACGGCAGCGCTTCTCGAGAATCGCGGACTTGTTTACCGACCAAGTCCGTGCTTCCCTGCAAGGTGCTGCATCAACCAAGAAGAAATCGTGCAGGAAGTGAATCCAAAAATGTGCAAAAGCAAAGAAGTGCTGCAGCAGCGAAGCGGCAGCACTATTGCAACAAAAACGAGGCTGAAGACACGACGGGCTCCCAAAAGATAACATTTACTGCACTTGTTCATCCAGACAATCGGGTCTTGTCTGGGTCTTGTAGATTTCCGGTCCTCGCCAGGTTCTAAACATGATAATGGTCCCCTGGAGGAATTGCCCAGATTGTGGTAACACTACGACTGGAATACCAATGCTAGTCGATGACCCATAGAATATTGTTATCCAACAAGTTCTGTATCTATATTTAAATAAATTTTATCGGAGGATTCTATTCTTTCCGAAATTTCCGGTTTATATCCGATGCCTGTCCGACTTTAATCGTAGGCTACTTTTACCCGGTAGTACAAAGCAGATTCTAATGGCTTCATCCAAGGCTCTAGTAAGGACGTTCAGAATGTGCGCTGCTTGCAGGACAACCCAAAATTCATCAAGACATAGAGATTTTGAATTTGGAAACAAGCTTGCATTTGCCGATTAGCGGCGACTTACTTTTCGGCAATGGCTTACCTTTGTAGCTGGTAATATTTCAAGCATAGGGGGACAAGTACATAGAGGTAACCCAAATCCGAAAGATAAGTTCACTTGACGAAATCCATTATCTGGGGACAACGGACAAACGGAATAACGCATTTTTTTCCGGTCGGGCCGATTTAAGTGAATACGTGATATATTATTGTTATTAGTATTATTGACTATTAACTTGACTGTCGGGTCTTAGTCCTTTTCGGTTAAACTTTAAAGGTCTGAGGGTTTAATTTTGTTTCATAGTAGAGGAGAGGTATTATTTTAAATAATAATAATAATAATAACAACAGATTTATTGCCCATCATAATGCACAAACGTACAAAAAGACTGAGAAATTAATTAAAGAAGAAGAAAAAGAACAAATAAAGTAGAAGAAACAACCATAGAAGAGGCATCTTGTGACGGTGACATTTACCTTCTGAGTAATATCCATTCCTTTCTCCTGGAAGTTCATGACTGCTTCGGATATTTTTATATGAATTGGATCCACAACTTGCTCGATGTTGAACGGTCCAATCAGCCTTTCTGAAACTTTTACGAGGGCGTCTGAAAAGAACAGAATGTTACCTAGAGCTCTGCTTTTTTCTACAAACTGGCATGTCACGGAGGTTAAAACTCCTTATTAAACCCGGGAGATAATGGTCATAATCCAGTCTTAAAGGACCCCTCTTGATTGTTCTGTCTTTTATCTTATCCGCAGGTCCCTTAAAGGACCTGTCGTACCTATAGTGCCAATGCAACCTACTTTAAAATTGCAGTTAATAATTCTTAAGCCTGAAGACCTAAATTTCATATGTTACATTCTAAACCCGCTAACGACACCATACTAATCTTTGCATTTGCCGCGATTCACGATTTTCCAAGCGCATTACGCTGCCAAAGAGTGTTGGCGTATCATGCTACTGACGCGTAAAACCGGTTATCTCAATCTTGCCGAGTTTTTCCTAGAAGTGAATGGGTCTGGGAAAAGGCTTAAAATAGGTAAAATCGTAGATAATTTCTTAGAAGCAGAGCTTAGTTTTACAGTATTCAGATAGTTTTGAATATTGGAACATAAGCAAAAAGTAGTGCGATTTGTGCTTTAAGGAATAATAAGCTCTTGAAATCGCCGCCTTTCGCCATCGTTTCGTTTAATACCTACGACTTCTAGCGCTTTTTCGGCTTTGCCGAGTTTTGCCAGTCACGCAATGCAAGCTTCGCCAAAAGCTTCAAGGTCGCTGACAACTATTTCACACATAGAGCGTGTTCCACCCTTCTATCAATAGTAACTATTAGTTACTATTTCCGTTCCAACCTCACGAAAAGTTACTACGCTGACCGTTCCAGCCTTCTCGAAATAGTAACTAATAGTAACTATTTGCTTACTACGCTCGGGAGCGTAGTAACTACGGATCTCTGTCACGTGATTGGTCGGATTCGCCCGCGGCATATATTCTGCTGGAAAATAGGAAAAATCGTTCCAGCCTTGACTACAGAAAGGCAGAATTTGTGACGTCATGCGTAGTAATTACGGTAAGTAGGATGGAACACGCTCATAATGACACGAGACGCTTCAAAGTGTAGCTTTTCATTTTTGACGACACGGTAGGCCATCTAGTCTATCTTCCGTCTTGGGCATTTGCTTAGGTTTCCCATTTTTTTGCCATGACGCGTTCATTTTTAAAATATTTTGCGTCCACCCGGCGCATCGAGAGCGAGAAGACTGGGAGCGTGTTCCATCCTACTTACCATAGTTACCACGCATGACGTCACAATTTCTGCCTTTTTGTCGTCAAGGCTGGAACGATTTTTCTATTTTCCATCAAATTATCATGCAACGGGTGAATCCGACCAATCACGTGACAGAGATTCAAATAGTTACTATTAGTTACTATTTCGAGAAGGATGGAACGGTCAGCGTATTATTTTTTCGTGAGGTTGGAACGGATTTAGTAACTAATAGTTACTATTGGTACGAGGGTGGAACACGCTCTGGATAGCCTAGAGTTGAAAAGCGCAAACAAGGAAATCGCTTATTCCCCATTGGCAAGTAATGGCATTTTCCAAAAACGATATCTCCGAGCCATTTCATCGTGAAAAGATCATTTCTATTAAGAGTTGTCCTTGCTTCTGCTTGACGCACACCGCCATCTCCTGTGCGCCAACGGCAACAATAGCGAATGTTTCAGGCATGAAACATACTGTCCTATATTAGGACCAATGTCGGGCAAGAACAGAAATAAACATGAAAGTTGAAACTGCAAATTTTCTCAAGAAACTTGTTGCATGCTGATGTTCAAAACTCACAGATATTACGTTGTTAGTTATTCTGCGATCACCTTACTTCCGAAAAAGACCTTTGCCAAGAAGGACTGAAATATTGCTGGAGAAAATTTAGCCGGTTTATAAGCTAGCGTCATTTAGTTAAACTCATGGAAGGAACTTAAGAATCCCCGCGCCGCTAAACTGCATCCCGGTGGTCAGCAAATGAGTTAGCCACCGGCTACTAACAACTTAAAGGAAGCGAATGCATGTGCAGGTGTTCCAGAAAAGGTCGACGATATGACGATATAAAGAGACGAGTCAGCTTTAAGCAGAAACAGCGTGTTCTTTTACCCCTTTTGCTTCGTCCTCGGAATTCCGATTCTCACCGGATTCCGGCCAAACAGTCTTCCGAGGCAGACACTGTTTCAACAAAATGTGCACTTTTACCTATGAATCGAAACTCTAATCAATCTAATGGGATCATGTTATTCGTCCCTAAGCCCCTTTCCCGCCCTAAATTGTCAGCTACGAAGCCAAGCTTCAAACTTGGTCTTGTCTCGAGCTAACTCAATCAATTTGAATGTTATCGTGAACAGACAGCCTAACGGCGACAGGTTTTCCGTTACTAACCCTGGGATCCCCCCGAAAGTCCTTAGCAATCTCAATCTTGTTCTCAAGCTACCGAAGTATCCTACCCTCTTAGACACCCAATAAAGTCTCCATAAATTAAGCTTGGAGATGCCATTGAAGATAGTTTTCCTAAGCTCAGAAGTACGCAAATACAAGGAACGTGACTTTCGTCCAGCTTTCGTCCTACCGAGTCTAGCGCTTCACTGTGGCAAGTGGGAAATCCTCAGTATCTTTTTAAAGTTGCGTTTTTTTTATGTAGTTTCGGCGTAGTTTCACTTAAAAGCCGTTTTATTTGTCCATTCCACTTGCTCTAGTTTCAAACCTGAAACTACGGAGCTCAAACTACAAACTACCTCGCAGACGTAGTTTGGTGTAGTTTGACTTTTCGGAAACAAGAACTCAATAAAACTCAAGTAAGACAAAACAAGAGCCAAACTAAAAACTTTGACAAAACAGAAGCGAGAGAGAACTTAAGTGTCGGATAACCGTTCTTGCTTAAATTACGACCCCCAAGTTTGACGTCAGAGCTGGCGGACTCGGACTCAGGACTCGTCACGAGACGCCTTCTTCAAGGACTCGGACTCGGATTTGCTGGACTCGCAGCAGCTCTGTTTTACGCTGACAGCTTATTTGTGAGTAACTATGGGGAATAACTTTGTCAGATAATCTTACGAAAGTTGAGGCCCATTTTTTGTTTATCAACACAGGCCTCTAATCTAATAAGGTGCAGTTAAAAGACGGTCTCAAAATACGCAGTTTCGGGTTAAAACCAACTCTGTTCTCTATTTCTTGACACCTCTAATTTTCTCTTCTATCGAAATATCATAACAGTACGAAAAAACTACACATGCAGCTGTTAACTTCCAACATCACAATGAATCATCTGTGATTAATTAGCAGTGGCATATTTGTTAGTTTCATACACCCTCTTGTACACAGCTATTCCTTGACAATATTTTGGATGTCTTCTATCATCTTTGTTTTCTGTCTTATTCGAAATGTGACCCCTGTGAAAAGAATCACCTTCATGGTGACCCACAACAGAGAGTGGATGTACAAGAGGCAAAAGCTGAAGGATGGACTGGGATAAAAAGTTCATGTTTGGATACGGACTCTGATGTTCCCCGTGGCTATGCCTCATCTTGTGGATTTAACGAAAAGCCAGTCACACACCGCAAACTTCGTCGAAAGGTCCTCTGACAACTATTTTACACACGAGGACAAGAGAAGCTTCAGAATGTTGTTTTCCATTTAGGAAGATATAGTAGTAGACCACCAGGGCTATCTTCTATTTTGGAATTCTTTTCCTTTGCTTGGTTTTCACACGTTTTAGCTCGTTCAGTTTTAATCATTTCTAGTAAGAGTTCTGCTTTACCGATCTAGCTTAATTTTTGAAGTTGCCATGTACACTGATTGCGATGCGGTTCTTCGATTTCTTTTTTTATACTCCTCCCATGAACTGTGACCCGATGAAAAATGTGTAGCCTGCGTAGTTGTATGATAGGTTGTCCGAAAAAGTTGCATGTATTGATATGTAATAGTAAAGAGTACTATCATTTAATGTGCATGTGCCTCAGACTGGGCCAATCTTAAACTGTAGTATCCAGTAGCATCCTGTCTTGCTATAGTAGCATCCAGTCTTGCTAATAGTAGCACGCAGTAGAATGCAGTAACACGGTAACCTTGAAGTAGAAGCATGTAGTAGCATCAGTTAATACTGCATGCTACTTTTTCGTACAACTTCATACTACTATTTGAGTTTTTCATCGGGGAGGGAAAATAGACAGTAATGGCACTGATTAAACACGAAATTAGGTGGGTTGCATTTTCGACTTTAACAGTTTTCCTTGCCGTTATCCGCTTATCTAGCGCCAAAAACAATTAACAGGTGACGATGTAGTTTTCGTTCGTTCCTACCCCCGTAGGACCCCCCCCCCCGTTCTACCGGACCGCCAGTGTTGCCACTTCCTCTGGTCGAACCTGTGACTTTTGGCCGTGAAAAACTGCGACATTTTGGCGCCTACCCAATCTGAGTCCTTTTTACAAACTATTAAAGGACCTGTCTTACCCATACTTCTAATGCAACCTACTTCCGTAATCGCTCCATATATTTCTAAACCCGGAGACCCCGATCGTACGGTACATTCTAACCCCTCTAACAAAAACGTGCTGATTTTCTCACTTGCCGTGTTTTGCTACCTTCGGTGTGTATCACGCTGTCGACGGTTGTCTGCGAGAAGTTTTTCCATCAGAAAAGCCGGTTATGTAAATTGTTTCCCTGTTTCCGCTGCAAGTCAACGGGTCTCGGAAAAGGCTTAAAACAGCCAAAACCGTGGGTTATTTGTTGAAAGCACAGCCTAGTTTTAAAGTATTCAAATATTTTAAAATACAGTAAGTTGAAGAGTAAATAGTGAGAGGGGTCCTTTAACAAAAAATTTGGCGTTATCATCTTCATACGCCTCGGCTTTTTTGGTTCATTTTTACATCTACTGGTAAAGAACCGGTCGCAGGATTCTGGGTCGCTTGGTCGAAGAAGCGACAATCTGTGACACGTTGCAGAATTCTTATACCAGTGGGAACAATGCGGACCACTGATCGGGCAAGCCTCAAAACTGCCCAATAAGGAGGCCAACAGAATACAATAACTCACCAATATAGGCATCCCACTCATGTGATATTTCCCCATGGAAGTCCAGACATGCGGTCATCACACCAACGCAGTAGCCATCGCAGGGACGCAAGTCCGGCATTCCGTTGCAAGCAGGGCAGTGTGTCATTTTCATCAAGTTCCGATTGCACTCATGTCCCGGGCTAGCCTGTAAAAAAAACGACATTACCTGTGGGCTCCAAGAAGAAGAACATGGTACAAATAAAAAGAATTGCAAGCCACAGCGTTAACCAGAAGGCGTGCGATCGCAAACTATTTTGCTACGAAGGTTTTACTACTTTTACTCTGGCTATTTTAATCGTCGGTTTAAGAAATTAGCCCCGACATTGTATCGTCGCTTGTTAATAGGCTGGGGGATTCCGAAAATCCTTGAACGAAAATCCTGAACCGCAAGTAATCATATCCATCACAGTCTTCCACAGTGGCGACATCTTTTGTCAGTCCACACGTTCCCAGTGAGGTGAACTGTGGAATTGAGTTGTTTACCACATGTGTGTTTGTTTGTTTGTAGTGTTTTTTGTATGGTCTTGAGACTAAATTGAAAGAAATTGATTGATTGAAAATTCCCGACCACACTGTCAGGAGTATAACAGAAAACACATGATTGGGCATAATTCTGCTAAATGCTATGAGTATATCTCTGTTGTGACCCTTTTAAATGCTATGTTACGAGACTAAACTTCTGTTTATGGCCCTTTTCACAAATCTGACTAGAAATTATCTTTTCACCATGAAATGGCTCGGAAGTGTCGTTTTTCGAAAATTTCTTTACCTGCGACGCGAAATAAGCAATTTTCATGTTCGCTGTTATCAAATCCAAACGGCCTTCCCGCTCTCCGACGCGGAGGGTGGACGCAAAATGTTTGAAAACTGAACACGGCATGGTCAAACGTGGGAAAACCATGCAAGAGAAAGTCCAAAACAGAAGATAGACCTGATGGCCTACCGTGTCTTCCAAAATCAAAAGCAACACTTTGAGCGTGTTCCATCCTACTTACCGTAGTTACAAAGCATGACGTCACAAATTCTGCCTCTTTGTCGTCAAGGCTGGAACAATTTTTCTATTATCCAGCGGAATATCATGCCTCGGGTGAATCCGACCAATCACGTAACAGAGATTCGTGGTTACTTGCCCAACCTCTGTCAGAGGTTGGGCAACCCCTCGGGAATAATACCATTGTGTAAATAATGAGATACGAAACTGTGGACAAATCCTTGCGTTAAACCTTATGAGAATATATATTATAACTATCTTGTTAATTGTCCTAAATTCTCGTGCTGATGTTGTTAGTTGTTTTTTTGTTTTTATTTGTAACACCTTAGGCTCAAGAGATGAGCCCCGACAATACACGACCACAGTGCCAAAAGTTGGGCAACCCCTCGGGAATAATACCACTGTGTAAATAGTGAGATAGGAAACTCCTGGGGTTTTATTAAAGAGAGATTACAAATCAATCAGAACTAACGAAGCGACATTTTCTTATGCCACTGACATGTCTGTTGCTTTTAGCAACTTAAGTTTATTCACAGTTCTGTTGTCAACAAAATTGTACATTGCCTTAAAACTGTACCTTACGACCCATTTAAATGTTCCGACACCCTTTTGCAGGGAGATTCTCATTTAGCCTAATCTTGCTACTGTCTTCTGGTTAGTGAGGCAGGAATTCCTGATAATATCAACAAGTTCTTATCTTGGGAACCTCGTATCTATTTAGAGGGAACTTCATTAAATCTGCCGAAGGGGAGGCCGGAACGAGCAAACAACAAACTTGTTTGACACTACGGACAAACAACACACACTCCATCAATGAGTTCCCTGGGAATCCCGGAATGTTCCAGACGAAAATCGTCCTTATAATGAAATAAGTGAGATTCATATAGCCCACCGGTCACTTTTCCGTCGGTCGGTCGGTCCGGTGATCGCGAGTTATGGTACTTCCAGTTGTGGTAGGACGATAAAACTTGGCAGGCATATAAGGACCCGACCAAACTACCTTGGAAATAGTCAAATCCCCGATCCGACTATCGTGGGGGGAGTGGACGGAGGGGGAATCCGGAATCTTGAGGTATGTATAACTTTTGAACGGGTGATAAGATCTTAATGAAACTTGATATTTGAAAAGACCTCGTGTCTCAGATGTCACACTTCAAGTCCGGACTGGATCCGGTGACTTGAGGGCAATTGGGAGGGGAAAACCAGAAATCGTGTGACACGCTCAGAGTGGGGGTGGGGGCGGGATGAAACTTGGTGGGAAGAAAAAGCACAGGCCCTAGGAACATCAGCGACAATGACGGACCGAATTCGGGCACTGTGTGGGGTGTTGGAGGAGGGTTTCCGGTACTGTGGGGATCCGGAGCAAGGTACTTAAAGGTGGGCTAGGACGATGAAACTTGGCAGGCACATCAAGGACATCAGGGGTACATTTTACATACATTTTCATGATCCCCAAAGTCCCATGATCATTTATGCCTTAAGGGTTTTGCTTACAAAAGTGCGCATCAGAACTGCAAAGTGTAAAAAAATAACGACAGATTTTCACGATCCCCAAGGGCCAATGATCATTTTTGCCCAAGGGTTTTGATTACTTAAAGAATTCAAAATTCAAATGAAGAATGAATTCATATTTACCGCAAAGAACAAAATATACTTTTGAGCAAACGATACATTTTCATGATCTCCAAGGGCCTATGAACATCCGTGCCTCAAGGGTTTTGCTTACAAACGGTTACATTAAAGCCACGAGTTGACAAATCCCCATAGTCATCTTCTGGCCCAACTTTGCAAGTGGCATGTAGGCTTCTAGCTCTTGTTATGGCACTTGCAGCTTCGCTCAAGTGCCACATCCCGATCACTTTTCGGTCGGTCAGTCTGTCGGTCTGTCCACTGTTCTCGACTTAGGGTACTTCCAGAAGTGCTAGGCCTATGAAACCTGGCAGGCATATCAGGCACCCGACCATAGTGGGGGGAGTGGAGGGAGGGGGAATCCGGAACCTTGAGGTAGGCTATGTATAACTTTGGAATGGGTGATCGGACCTTAACGATACTTGATATTTGGAAAGACCTCGTGTCTCAGAAGTCCGGATCCGATGAATGTGGGGGGTCGAAGGGGGGAACCGGAAACCCTGCGAAACGCTTAAGAGTGGAGCGATTTGGATGAAACTTGTTGGGAAGAACAAGCACAAGCTCAGATAAATCAGTGAAGAACCGGACCGGATTTGGGCACTGTGGGGGGTCGTTAGGGGGGGGGGAGATCTGGAACTTCGATGATCACGAGTTAAGATACTTCCAGATGTGCTAGGACGATGAAACTTGGCTTGAACATTAGAGACTTGACAACATTGACTTAGAAATAATCAGTTCCCCGATCCGACCATCGTGTGGGGGTGGGGGTGGGGGAGGGTGGAGGTAGGGGAGTCCCGAATCTTGAGGTATGTTTAACTTTCGAACAGATGCTCGGAGCTTAATGATACTTGATATTTGGAAAGACCTTGTGTCCCAAATGTCCCATTTCAAGTCAGGAACAGATCCGATGAATGGGAGGGGGGGGGGGGGAGAGCCTGAAATCTTGTGGTTGTGTGTGGAATCCCGGTAGTCGCGAGTTAAGGCACTTCCAGATGTGCTAGGACGGTGAACTTGAACATTAGCGACTTGGCAATTGGCTTAGAAAAAGCAGGTAGGTCGTTCATCGTTCAGCCTGTGTTAAATTCATTGACTGAATAATATCCGCTGCCTCATGACGTTCATTACGGTCCAGCTCTATGTAAAAGCCAGGATTCACCTTCCAGACTTCCAGAGGAATAACTCTCGGAACTCTCTGGAGGAATAACTGGAATATCAATGCGGTGCCGTTGGGGGAGTTAGAAAGTACCGTATGAAATAAAAGTCTTCCGGTTCAAAATTGATGAAGCGATTACAGAAGTAGGTTGCATTAGCGTTATAGGTAAGACAGGTCCTTTCAAGCCACCTTTCAGACTTCCACATATCCGGCGCTTCCGCACAGTCAAGCCAACCCTTCCGCATTTCACGACAATGGTGAGAGTTAATTTTTCTATTCTTCAACATTTCCCAGATGTCCCCTTCAGTTATCTTTTTTCTCTTTATCCGAACTGTCAATCCCTCTCCATTTTTCGCCTACCTCATTCATTTGCGTATTTATTATATGATATGATATGATATTTATTTGCCTTGAAAGCCCAAAGGCAATAACAAACAAACATAAATAATTACATGTAAATACAAAATAAACGGTCGCACTACTATTTCACACTAAACCCCACTCAAACACTTTTCCCTGTCAAGACTAGCCACTCTGATGAACCTCGCCAGGTTTCTTATACTAAGAAAATCCCTACTCCGCATAATATTTAACAACCACTTCCTCCCATGAATCCCTCCCTTAAGAATTTCCTCCCTCAGATCCTCAATTTCATCACACACATAAAATGAATTAGATCCTCGTCTCCCTCACCGCACATTGGACAAAAATAAGGACCAGCTTTCTCCCTAACACTTCCCAAACACTTTCGTCTTTCACCAAGTGGCAAGCTATCTCCCTCGTTCTGCCATATCGTTCAAGTAAGCTGCCTACCCGACAACTTCCGAACACCGGAATCTGGGGTGTCCACCACCCCGGACTTTCGGTCTGGCTTTAAAAAACAATCCTGCGACAACACACCTCCTCCCAATTAAAAAAGAAAAGAAGAACAAATTTAAGGCGATTAGCCAGCTACCGCAATCCCGTCACACAAGGAGCCCTGTTGTCACCATTCGGTAAACCCGGTTTTGTCAAATTCTTTGACTGAATGATATCCGCTGCCTCATGACGTTTATTACGGTCCAAAATTTTATTTAATATTTTAATGCCCCGTCTTCGTGAGCCGATGGCACGAAACGAGATTATGGAAATTTCAAAAAGTCAAGTCACGCGGTCTGAAGTGAAATATCGTCCAGCCACCAAAGTCGTCTCCGTCATTGACACTAAAGGCGTATAAAAATCCAAACAATAAAGCTGCTTTCACACTGACGTGTTTGCCTTTCACTCTGAGCTACGCAAGCCTTGCGTTGCGCTTGCGACGACGCAACGCGGAGCTTGCGCTTAAAAAATTGACGCAACGCAAGAATAGAACTGAGCTCTATTTTTACGTTGCGCCCGACGCGTACGCATCATATTTTTCAATTTGTTTTTCACTGAAATGGAAGTTTTTGAAGAAAAACTAGTAAAACTAGTTCAAGAGAGACCTGGACTATATGATAAAAAGGTCCCTGACTATCACAACAAGACTTTCATTAATAATACATGGTTATCAATTTATGAAATCATCAACAAGGAGTTTAGCAAGAGCATGACCGGTAAGTTGACCCTACTTTGTATCACATTAAATTTAATTGGACCTTGTCTCCTTCAAGTAGCAAATAGTAATAATAAAAAATGACCTATAAACATTCTACCAATTGTCTGGATTTGCCTATAGGCTCCATGTTCAGTCCAGGCATCATTTTAAGTCTTCATCAGAACTAGCCATTTTCTGAAAACACAACGCACAAGCTTTCACGGTGTGAAAGGTCCGACGCAACGCAAGCGTCTTGCGTTCTCAGGGTGAAAGCCGCATCATGGTAATATGGTAAATAATTGGTATTAAAGTCACTGAGTTGGAGGTGGAGATGTAGCCAATGTTTTAGTTCAATCTTAAACTGGAAAAAATGGAAAAAGAAGCTACGCGGGAATAAAACAAATATTAATTAACTTATGCAATCATTAAATATTATATTAAAAAAAAAAATGGAGGTAGCTTTGAAGGTTAAAGAAGTTACAGTAGAGGTATGTTTTTTTATACAATTTCTCAAGTTTTAGGATGTCCTGGTTTGATTTATCCCTTCGGAAACACTCCTTACTATCAGCTAATAGCCAAGTGTTTCAACTCTGTTTTGACGTAAAGGATGAAATCAAACTCTCCAGGCCTACGTCCCTATTTCTTTTTGTTCTTCTTTTTCTTCTGTTGCAACAAGACCAAAGGTGTCGATGGGATCCCAAAAATCCAATATTTGATCCAGACAATTGGGTCTTGTCTACACCACATCGAGTCTTCGCCAGACTCCTTGAACATTTTTACTATTAAAATTCAGAAACAGATTAAGGCCAGAAAGCTAATCATCTGAGAAAACCAAGTTTAGATATGGATTCAGCATGTTTGTGTTTACCCCTATAAGTCCCTTTTCCCCCTCTCCCACCCCTAAATATAGGGCTACAAAGCCCATCTACGAACTCGACCTTACTCTCGACCCAAACAATCCTCACACCAAGTTTCATCAAAATATCTCGTTCCCTTCGCGAGTTATCGTGCTTACAGACGGACGGACAACTTTTGCGATGTCATAGGTATCCCTCCACTTACGTTTTGGGATCCCAAAAACTGAAAAGTCGACGAGGTAATGCAAAACCTTAAGGACACCGTAACCTAGCGGGAAACGGGTCCAAAGCAACTAAGTTTATAATAACAAAATTCAAAAACATTCTACAATGATTATTCTTTCCGTTCAATACTGGTACAGGGGTGATTACGTTTCGACGTAGTTCAAATTCCGTTGGAATTCCGGCTTTTGTCTCTCCCCTCAGACAACTCTCAATCACTCTCCGTTTTCCCCTACACCAACCATTTGCATATTTATTTTGTCTCCTAAACCTGTTGCCTCTAAGATGAACCCCAAATTCCAGAACTCGGGAGGTCTGACGCCCCAGACTTCCAGACGTCTTTGGTTTGATTACATCTACCGTATACACCTTGACGAAAACAGATACCCGTAAGAAAAATCCGGAAGGTAAAGACTGGTCTTAAAGGACCCCTCTTATTTAATCTGCCTTTTCTGTTATCCGTAGCTTCCCTATGGAATTATAAGCTTTAAATATGAATGAATGCGTCACCGCCCTTAGCCGTTGTTTCGTTATACAACTACGAGTTTTTAGAACTTTTTCGGCTTAGCCGAGTTTGTAAATCACGGATTTTAAACTTTGCCGAAAGCTTCAAGGTACGCCAGCAACTTTAAATAAAAAATAAGTGCATAAGACGCTTCAAAACGCGTGTTTTCATTTTAGAAGACCTGATCTTTCTTGTGTATTGGATTTCTTTCCTTTTGCTTGGTTTTCCCGCTTTTTGAGATCCCAAAACATAAGTGACGGGACACCTATGACTTCGTAAAGTTGTCCGTCCGTCCGTCTGTTAGCACCATAACCCTTGAAGGGATTGAGATATTATATCCAAACTTGGTGTGAGGATCCTTCGGGTCAAAGTACAGTTCAAGCTCGTAGATGGGCCCCATAGCTGTACATTTAGGGGTGGTGGAGGGGTTTCAAATCAAGGGGCAAAACAATGTTTCTTTGAAAGCTAATGAAATAGTCCATTTAGGGTACGTACTTACGACCTTTTAGCGCTTTTTCGGCCTAGCCAAGTTTTGCCAGTCTCGCAATGTCTACTTCGCCAAATGCTTCAAGGCTCGCCGACAACACATAAGGATATGAGAAGCTTCAAAGTGTTGATTTTCATTTGGAAGACATGGTAGACCATCAGGTTTATCTTCTGTTTTGTTTTGCTTGGTTTCCCCACTTTTAACCACGGCGCGTTCAGTTTTCAGATATTTTGCGCTCAGCCGCCAAGTTTGAAAAGAGAATGCTGGATAGAGTCGAAAAGCGCTAAGCAAGAAGATGGCTGATTTCTCCTGAAAAGTAATGGTATTTTCCAACGCCGATATTTATGAGCCATTTCATCGTGAAAAGGTAATTTCTAGTAAGAGTTGTGCTTTAAGTATGCAGTTTTTGAACTTGTGGGGGCAGCTTGAGTTCGAGACACACTCGATAAGTGAAGACACTTGCTTTGAGAGAAATGTCCACATTAAATGACGCGTTTGAAAAGTTATTTTCACCCGTCGACTCATATAGGCATTCCATTTTTTTCGCCCAACCCAACACATCGACCCAAAACAAATGTGTCTCAATCCTTTTCTGGTTAAAAGCACCATACTATATCTAATCCGGCCATTACTCATGTTAAGGCTCCTTCTTCGGCGACACTTCGCAACCGAATAGGAAGAAAAAACGAAACAGGAATCTTTTATTCGAAAGAATAGAGATGGAAAACTTGGAGCGAAATTTGGAGCGTCATTTTTATGTGTAAATGCGGAAGAAGAAAGCTCACCCTCAATTTTCTTTTCGAAACAAGATCAAATTTTTCTTCGGAATCTCAAACGGATTCACAAAAATCAATGCCTATGGAAGTCTACTGAGGCTGTATTACATACTACTTTGTCTAATCTGCTCGAAACACAGGTTACCAAATCAAATCACTCCAGGCGAAAAAACAGCATAGCTAGATAGCACGTTTTGTTATATTCCCTCAGCTCGTTTACGAATCTCCGGTTTCCACCGGATTCCGGCCGAAATGTTTGTCGAAGCAAACCACAACAGCATTCTGACCCAACACAGCTTTAACAGGACAAAAATTTCTATTTTAAGTTTGCATTTGTCAAAAGCCGAATCTATCTTGCCTGAAACAAAACAAAACTGATATTCAAGAATTAAAGCACATCTCGCACTGTTTACTGTTTATGTTCAAATATCCAGTACTATCTTGATACTGTAAAACTAAGGTCAGCTTTTAACAAATTATACACGGCTTTGGCTGTTTTAAGCTTTTTCCCGGAACCACTGAGTTCTAGCAAAAACTTGGCAAAAATTCAGAAAACCGGTTTTACCCTTCAATAGCACGATACTTGAACACTCATCGGGACCATAATGCGCATGAAAACCAGTGAATCGTGGCAATTGCAAAGATTAGGGAGGTGTCGTTAACGGGTTCAGAATGTAACATACGAAATTTGGGGGTTTAAGAATTAATGAATGCAGTTTCGAAAGTAGGTTGCATTGGCATTAGATTGTTAGATTATTATTTTAGATTAGATTATATATGGGGTATAAAATACTAGGAACTGCAAAACCCTCCAGAAGTTTACACTTGTTAAGAGGTTTAACAAACCCCCTTTGACAGATTAACCTACATAACTCCAAAATAAAGAAAGAAAGGTACAGGTACGACAGGTCCTGATCATAAGCACCACACCAGGCGGTGTGCAAAAGTGGCTCCGAAAATAGGGAGGACAAGATACGAAGTGGAAGGGCCGCCTGGATAACCAAACAAAGAAAGACTTATTATGTCAGGGCTGCCACACCGAAAAAATCAGAGAGTGACTTTTGGTCGAAAACAGAGAGTGATTTGGGACTGAAATTTTGTTTTCATGTAAAAATGGGGAAAATTCACTTTTGGTCAGAATCAATGCTGCAAAAATTACAAATCTTAATTCATTGTCCTTGGAAAAACGTGAAATAGTCACTTTTGGTAGGAATCACTGCTGGAAAATGCCACCTCTCGACGTTTTTTGAAACAGAATGAATTTTATGTCGTACGTAGGACAAGAGTGCGACATGTGGCAACCCTGTAGTATGTGTCCTTGCTACGATAGCTCAGCTGGGTGCTTGCAATTTAAAATATCAAAGCCCGCAGCTTTGTCTCAGAACCAAGTTATCCTAGACGTGTTAAATCATCAATGTGACAACATTACTATACTACGGATATCTCTGTCCCAGCCATGTAAATCAGCTGCTAACCACTAATTGGAAGTCGACTTAAGTCATATTAAGTACTAGTATTTTGACATTAAGTACTCTAGCAAGAAAAAGCGCCGAAAAAGTGCATAAGGAAACCAGTAATTTCATGCTTCGCCGGTATAGTTATGTACCATGAAGATGTCCGTAACACACAAACCAGTAACAGTAGCTAGAATCATCGTCTGGCGGTTTGTCATACTTCACTGCTGACTTGAACGCCACTGCAATCAAGAACTGATAAGAACTTTTGTCTGTCCCTGCGCTGATTTAAAAAAAAAAAAAAAACCTATCGTGTCCGTAGCCTAAATACTGACCAGTGGTGATTTCCGAGACCTTATATGCCATATGTTTCGCACACCCCCATAGGCAGCGTTACCACACCGGAGAAATTCTTCGGGCTGCTAATATCGAAAAAAAAGTGTAATTTTCTTGAAAAAAGTGATATTTCAGTGAAACAGATTTGCGTTGCAACAAGGACAGAAACTGGAAGGATTCCAGCTGCAGTATTTCAAGAGAGTGTTAGGAGTAAGCATAAGAACTAATAGTTTAGTTATCAAAGGAGATTTAGGGTTATTGTCGTTGCCTAGTAGAAGATTAGTTCATTAATACGTTATTGGAAGAAATTGTTAAGTTTGCCTAGCTATTTGGAAATATTGGAAGATCCTAAAGTGGCGCGTGGCCGCAACAAATTAAAAAAATAACTGAAGATTGTTGTTTAGGTGGCCTGTGGAATGAGTGAGCAGGCCATCATGTCCATTAGGGGAGATAGCTAAGATAGTTAAAGATAGGTTAAAATACCAGGAGATTCAATTGTGGACTTGTGGAGTACGGAATTCTTCTTCTCTGAAGTGGTACTTCATGGCTAAAGAGGCATGGGGAAAGGACTGTTTTTTAAAGCTGGGCTTAGACCAGAGGAACTAAAATTCGAATTCAAATTCAAATTCATTTTATTTTACCTTAATATTCTTGTCGGTGACAAAAATAACAGCGGAAGTCAGCAACAATTTAAGACACTTACAGAACACTTACAAAAACAAATTATTGGTGAAAATGGATGGTAGGTCTGCGGGCGGATTCTCTCCCATTGGGGGAAAGAAGAAAGTTTAAATATTCCTTCAGCCCAAGCTGACTGCGAATCATATTTGATGGTGCAAAACGGATACGTCAGCTGAATTTTATTGGAGCTATATTTCGGCCCTTCTTGGCAAGGTTCCTCTTCAGGCTCAAAACCCATCAAGTTGGAAAAGCGAACTTGTGGGAAACACACTTCTGTTATCCGTTATCCGACCGTTTTGCGCCATCTAATATATAAAAAAAAAAAAAATATAGGGAAAGTGAAGTTATGTTCTGGTCCTTACTGTTGCCCTATGTGTGGCCACCCAGGGAGGCTACATTACATCTGGTGGGTAGGTGCGTTAAGCTAAAAGATCTGCGAAAAGATATTTTTGGTCATTAAAGGATGGAGGACGAAAAAGGAAGGATTTGGTTAAGATTACCGGGAAGAAAAATTCTGGAGACCTTCGTTAGCTTGTGAGGTATGTAGCATCGGGAGCGTTTTTTTTAGTAAGGGTTCCTTCTTTTGGTGTATACTATTGATTTTTTGAGGGTTATTTTGTGTCTATTCTGTTTTCCCGTCATGGCCCCACGGGCTTTTTTGGAAATAAATTCATTCAATTTATTCATACAACTTGCTGCTTCACTGTTCACAGAACTATTCAAATTAACGCATGGAGAGCGCTGTTCTTCTAATTAATGTCGTGCTTTTAAAGCAAAAAGCAGATGAAACAAAATAAAAGTGTTATTTTTAAGAAAAATTATCAAATCTGCTAGAAACTGCTTTAATAGAACTACACTGCTACTTTTAGAGAACCGTCAAAATTAGCATCCTCGTGCTATCTGTGGCAACACTCCTTGGAAATGATGATACTGAAGAGACGGTTAGTGAAGAAAACCCGTGTTTGACATGGCACTACTAACTGCTTGGTTCCAAGTCTGCTGTAAACCCTAAGCCGATAAAATGTCGCACCACGCCTGGCGTTATACCCGAAAGCAGTAAATAAAAAAAGGCAAGACAAAATACTGCGGTTTAGGTGTCTTTTCCTAACCCAAAGCACCGCTATCAAAATTTATGAACTTGCAAAACTAATAGCCCAGCACCGGATCCGTTTTTGATCCATTGCTGCTTTTTCGCTTGCTTTTTGCAACTGATTATCGACAACGGTAGTAGAACGTGATATTTTGGGTTGGATATAGAGCGTGTTCCATCCTACTTACCGTAGTTACTATGCATGACGTCACAAATTCTGCCTTTCTGTCGTCAAGGCTGGAACGATTTTTCTATTTTCCAACAGAATATCATGCCGCGGGCGAATCCGACCAATCACATGACAGAGATCCGTAGTTACGCTTACTACGCTCCCGAGCGTGGTAAGCAAATAGTTACTATTAGTTACTATTTCGAGAAGGCTGGAACGGTCAGCATAGTAACTTTTCGTGAGGTTGGAACGAAAATAGTAACTAATAGTTACTATTGGTACGATGATGGAACACGCTCACAATGAGCTTTATTGCCCAAGGCCGGTATTAACAAAGAAGGGAGTTGGGGGGGGGGGGGGGGTTACTGTTTATCTGTAGCTATATGCGTAAATAACAAATTGTTGCAAGGAAATTAACCCCCTAGAAGAAAAGGCAAATGATTTGACACGTGGAATATACTGTGAGCAGCTTGAGTTGGCAAAAAAATTACATTCATTCATCCGTTCACATTTCATTGTGTCTTTATTTATCCAGTATAACAAAATATGGCAGACATATGAAACAGAATAGACAAAAGATAAGAAAACAATGTAAAGCCTAACACAAAAAAATGATTTGTTTGGGTTATCGGGCATTTCTACAACAAACACACTTCTAAGACCAATTTCTATGTTTATTTACAATCATACTAATTAAGCTTTGTACAGAAAAAAAAACAGAAAAACTTCATTATTCACTTTTTTTTACTATTTCATTCTATCAATCTTCAAACCCATAGCTACCGATCTTCTAGATGTTCAGCTTTTCTTCGCAAGGTAAACGTACACTGAATATTTCAAAAACTATTCCATAGTATACGACCTTATTATCACCAACATATCAGCGCTCGCAGCGGGTGGTTAATGTTTTCTCTCCCCACCTGTATTAAGCTGATGAAATGCATACAAAGATTGATATATGAATTTTGAAACCTGTGTCATTTCGGTCCATTAGCTGATGAATATCTAGTGCTGAAACTGTCTGCTAACTATGTGATTTGTATTGATAGCAGTGCCACTGCGGAGGCGTGGTAGATTGCCGGGACAATGTGAAGTGATATAGCGATGCATTTCAGTTGCTAGGTGTGAACGGACTTCCCCATTTCCCTAAACGCTACGGATAATACTCAAACTTATTTACACTAAATTAAGATTTGTATGCATGTGAAGCACGAAATTCTTGTGACATTGTCCAAAAGAGAACGACGGGTTTTACTTCCCAAAAAGGCAGTGTGGCGAGTCGTCAACCCCTCGCCAAGGGTTAGGGGCGAGGATCACATGTTTAGTGATTTTATCTTTGAACGTTTCATATTAAATTTGTTTGCACTCTGTACAGTATTGATTTACGGTTAGGTTCCCGTTGGTACGATCGGGGCTCTGACATATTTCAGTATCTCAAAACGAACAACTCAGCTAGGATAATCTGCAGCGATATTTCGGCCCTTTCCGTGGTTTCTTCGCAAGGGTCCTCTTCAGGCTGGCCCTCTACCTGCTATAGCCTGAAGATGACCTTGTCAAGAAGGTCTAGAATATGTCTGAAGAATATCCTAGCTGACTGGTCCATTTTGAATATTTTTTTTATTTGATTCCGAGTCAGCTTTAACGGAAGGAATGTTTATGCAAGAAAACAACATACTTGAAATCTGCTTTGAGTCCAGACCCGAAGAATCTGGGCGGTCAGCAATCCGTCTCAGACATTCCTAATGCCAGACTGCGGAATCGTTTTAGTATTGCGTTACAGAGCACAATTACAGGAGCGACGCTCCTAAGTTGTGATGAGATGTTATATGGATATATTGGAGAAGGTCATCTCCATCTTGCGCTGAATGCGCACACTACTAATCTGCATAGGAGGGGGGGGATTTCAACTGCTTAGGGCTTTAATAGGGTTTGATCCGGCAGTGGACGCTCCTATGTTATGCAGGTACTATTTGTCTGTTGTCAGACTAGAAGATTTCCGGTTCATGGTATAACTTGAATAGCCTATTCAGAAAAAATCCGAAATCCGAAAAAAAAAAATCAAACGCGAATCGACGCTCTAGTACTACAGGTGCTAGATCATGTTGCCAGACTAGAAGATTTTTGTTTCATGGTATAACTTGCCTATGTTAAATTCAGAAAAATTCCGAACAAAAAAAAGTCAAACTGAACTGGGAGATCTAGTGCTGCAGGTGCTACATCATGCTGCATATTGCCATACTGAAGATTCTGTTTCAGGGTATGACTATGTTGAATTCTTTTCAAAAAATCCGGACAAAAAATCGAACAGCACTTAACGGGTGCTGGATCCTGTTGTATCTTGTCATGACAGAAGATTTCTGTTTCATGGTGGGTATAAATATGTTAAATTAAGAAAAATCTACAAATCTGAAATAAATAATAAAACGGCACTGGACGTTCCACTGCCACGGCTGCTCGATCCTGTTGCCTCTTGTGACGTTAGAAGATCTTCATTTGAAGGCACAGCCTAACTATGTTAAATTACAGAAAAATACGGGAAAAAATCGAATAAGCTGCACGCATGACCCCGCGGAAACGTCGCCAAAAAGAAATTATCGGATACCACCTATGTCGTAAAAGACGGCTGTAGGCTACAATGAACAGTTGTTTTACATTAAAGGATAAAGAGGTAAGTTTGAATTTCTGCCGGGGAGAAAACTTACCGAAATTATCTTCTGGATAACATCTCTCCCAACGCCCAATGCAATGGCGAACGTTCTCGTCGCTACGAAGGAACGTTTCACTTGAAACGTCAACGTTTTTGGTACGTCTTCAAACGGCTTCAGTTCCTTCATATGTTGACTGACACAGCTCAGATACCTACGGAATATGTTTTTGTCAGCAAGAAAAAAGCTGTTAAACTGATGCGCGGTTCAATGAAATTTCATTTAAGAGGGTGAGGGGTTACATACTGGTCGACTTGATGTACAACAGAGGTGTGACTCTTTGAACACCTTGGATTACCTTGGGTTTTGTTTCTCCTCTGTGAACAGTCAAACGTAGGTAATAAACTAAGAACTTAACATCGGCTGAGAACAAAGTGTTTCAGTTTCAGCTTTCTTTTGACATAGAGAAAGGAGAAAGGTATTTTTAAATGTTGCTTTTCTTCTATTGGGATCCTTCGGATGCTCACTAAACAAAACTACTGTAACATTTCAGACTCCATAATATGTGTGGTTGGAACTGAGTAAAAAATAGGAAAAGCTTTTACTGAATTTATTTCCCATCTTTTGGTGCTCATTAGTGTGCTCGTGCATAAATAGTTGCTAGCTTTGAATTTCATCAGAATCATCAGGGTGGGTCAAGATAAGAAGACGTCCGCAGTGGCACAACTCGAATGCATACCAATGGGCAAGAGGCTGGGCGGAAGTACAGGACCTTGCACATAAGAGGAAACAGTGACCATCTCCTCGCGAGAAGTTGACGGTATGTTTTTTGTCCCAAACCACGAAAACAGTAAAAAAAGATCGCACCGCGCAAATTCCGTAGAAGCCCACACACACCAATAACCAAGTCCGTTGCTTTTGACGAGAATAAAACATTCTCAAGGGGATTGCGATCTAAATCTTCACACTACCTGACAAAAATCCCGACTGGTTCCAAACGGACACAATCCCATCACCACAGTACCATTTTCTAAATCCGTAAAAAAAATAGAAGAAATAAAAGAGCGAAAATCTTTCATTTGTAACAAACCCGGTGGGAATAAATCGAGCGGATCCGACATGAGTCGCCGAAAAAAGCTCATTTGACAACTTCCAGTGAGAAGTATTTTTCTTTCGGGAATTCTTGACACCGGAAAAATGCGAGGTGGACATAGCATCCCGCTCTACCACGTGGGCAAGGAGAAAATGTACGCAAGCGCTCAAACAACCAGTATGACCAGATATTTACCATTCAGAACGGAGACTGTCATCAAACAGAAGCAGCCTAATTTTATAACTAAAACCCTTAAATAACCAATGCAGACAGGATACAGAATAAGCCCATTATAACATCCCTTAGCTCGCGTTTTGCAAAATCCCCTACGGTTTGGACAATGGACAGTCGATCATGGTCGGATAGTCGCAGACTATTTGTATTATGATTAAGGTGGGACTTAGCCGAACTAGTTCCCTGGAGACTCATGCTGAAACGAAGTAATAATTGTTATAATCATGCTCTAATACTAGACGGAAGGGACGGAAGGAGGGCGGGAGGGACGAGTAAAACAAGTAGTTCAGTGAGTGAGAGCAACTCCCTTGTCAGTATGTCCGCCTTCACTCCGTGCCGTCAGAAAATTGAAACATCTCCCCTTTTCCTTACACTTATCTATCTTCCTATTTTTAATATAACAACATGCTTGGCTTGTCGGTACTTTATTGGGTCGAACAAATTTCATAATTTTCACAACAATTTAAAATTAATATTCTTAATGATATTATATGATATATATTTATTACCTGCCAAAACTGTACAAAGTGCAATAGGGGGCGGAGTGTGCGACAAAAAAAAAAGAAAAAATCCATACAAATGGACATTTCTTATAACATCGTAACATTCATCAAAATATCTTAACAGACAGTGTGTGTGTGGGGGGGGGGGGCAACTAAATATCTTTCGACCCTTCTTCCATAAACTACCGACCTAAACTGACTTAAAACCCCACAGACCTTAAACTTGTACTTGTACCTCCTAGAATCCATTTATTACCTAAACCTCCTCCGAATCCGAATTAACAAAACCTGTTCACTTTCCCTATCATTGAGTTCATACCAGATATATCATGTTTGTAAAAGCACGTCAAGCAGAACCCCTTTATTTTTTTTTCTTACCCTTATTATGTTTCGCCTTTATTTGTTTCCCAAACAGCCATGCGAGTATCTCGCCCAACAGCGAGAAAGACCAACGATACGGAAAAAAACAATCCATCGCGGTTTGCTTCTAACTAAACCATCTCATCTCTTACAGTCAGTATCAAAATCTGGATATTTGTGGGTCACCCCAAACACCAGTCAAGCTTTCCGGCACGCACAAAACATTCTTTTCCTACATAGCAACCACTTTAGAGCAAGAAAAGAAATAAAATGAAAACAGACTTTCATAATGTTCGCAAGAATGAATTTGTTACATGCTGATATTAAAAAATCGCAGATATTACATAAATAATTTTCAATCATAATGTATCTGCCCATGGAAGGAAATTAAGAATAATGGAGTCTCCGACCCGCATCCAGGTGGTGAGTAAACCTACAACCTGAAGCAGGTGATTTTATGTGTCTTTTTTTTTTTATTTACGTAAATTTTACGGAAGGAAAAGGTTGCTGGTATATACAGAGAGGGGCTGATTATACGCAGAAGTATTTGGAACACATCGTTAATTTTTATCGCTTTTATTTGACTCCAAACAAGCCTGTTTCCAATGTATCCAACGATACAGCAACAAAACTCTATCTCGTTTCACGTTTACTAAATCATTGCAATCTGCATCAAGATCGAGCAAAAAGCACCGAAAAGCTCGGCCGACATTCCGCAAAAGATCCAAACCAACAAAAAGCATGCCGCCTCCCCACAAAACTCCAACCAATTGTCTAAGACCTAAGGGTATTTGTTCAATCGCACTTACAGTCACTTCAGGAAAGTATTTATTACGGCAATTTTTGAAGTGTTTCCTGTGGCGAAGCAAAGATGTGTTTAACGACTGGGCCTTTCAGAAAGCCCAACTACCTCTAATTTGGCTACCAAGGGCAAGGCGGCTTTTTTTCTGATCCCATGTGTGAAAATGAGTAATTTAAACATTAGACGAGATACATTGTACATCTTCGCTTGAATTTGTTTTTCTTTGTATCTCAGCTTGATCCCAAAATATGCAGATACCACCCAGGCAGGGGCAAGATTTTTTTTTATAGCCCTTCCCACCTCCGCAATGGCATTCAGTTTGATTCTTGTATAATTCCTTCAAATAATTTTCAAGAAGGTATATTTCCGACTCATTGTTGCAACGCCACATACAAAGAAATCACCCTCTCTTGAAATCGAAATCACCGTAGAATAAAAAAGAATCAATTTTGGTGTAGCCGAGAGGACATTTTTGAAAATTTTCGTGATTAGTCTGGCAATTTTATGTGAAAATAATGTGAAACTCCCTTAAATTTAGTAATATGGTGGTGGTGCACACAGAAAATAAGCAGATCTGGTAATGAATCACTACCCGCGGTAACCCTGGTGGGCTGGATGCCTGACCGATATCTGAATGGAGCGGTGACTTGTCGGACACCTGCTATCCGCGTCATAGTACTTTGATTTTGCTACTTAATCATTGGCAGAAACTAAAGCTACGTTTACACGGTGGGTATTTACCCGTACTCCACGGGTATTTCCCCCTGCAACAGTAACAAACACCCGGGTATTTTGGACTTCAATTTCGCGAACTTTTTAACCGGGCATTTGTATGTCGAAGGGTATTCTTCGACGTCAGCAACAATAAAATTGGATTTTCAAGGAATAATTTTGATTATGCTCATTTAAAAAGTGGTCCAAATGGACACATGTTGGTATCCACTGTAGAGAAATATCCTGAGCCTTACAAACTTGTAATTTATTGCCACATGGCAGTACTCTCCCTTGAAAAATACCCGAGTACCGTGTGAACACTTTCCCTTCTCGTCTCCGGGGAAAAATACCTGCCGTGTAAATGATCCTTAATCGCAAAAACACAGACTGGCCTACGAAATACTATGTTTAAAATAAATACTTTAATTTTGTTAGTTCAACATTGGCAGAAACTAATCGCAAAAATACACAATTGCCTAGGAATAATATGTTTAAAATACAAATATCTGGCGGGAAGCGCGGTTTTATGGAGCGGAAATGAATAGTGTGAAACCATTCAAAAAAAATTAGCGAAAATGCACGGTCGGCTTCTTATGATCTTCACGCTGAGATAGATATTATCCAGATTGTTTGAAATTAAAAGACCGCACCAAATAATCACACCACCAACCATATAATAGGGCTTGAAAAAACAAGAGCTAAGAACTCATTTGACACTTGTTACGAGTTGGTACAAGAAAGTAGATGAGAACGTCACAAAATTCCCCGCCATCCAAAAATGCGTTTCGGACCTAGAGACAGGATATCTAGTTTCACTAAAGTCTGAGTAATTCCGACATCGCCTCGGATCATCTAAGGCAAATGACTTTTCTACCTTCCAAGTTTCAACCTAATAGATCCACTCTTTTGGTCCCCAGACGTGCCACACGATTTCCGGTACCCCCCTCCAACTCCCCCTACCGCGGCCGAATCTGGTTCCGGACTCCTAAATGGATCATCTGAAGCATTTTCTCTTCCCACTTATCTTTCATTCGAATTCGAATCTGTGCCTTTTCTTAGAATTTCCGGTAGTTCTCTCCCCTACCCTGGTCGGATCCGGTTCGAACCCTAACATATGTCATACAGGGCATACGTCCGCTCTATATTCCAAGTTTCATTCAGATCACTCCACTTGTGTGAACCCTATGCGAGTTAAACATTTCCGGGACTCCCCTTCCAGCTCCCCCTACTGTGGCTGAATACGACTCGGAAACATAAGAGTCAATTCTTTGACTTCTCATCCCGTCTATCAAGTTGGATTGGAATCGGAGTATAGCCTATCTACAAATTTCCGGTTCCCTTCCCCGGCCCTCCACCTTGGGCGAATCCGGTCCGGACGCCAAATAACAAATCAAGGCCGCATAAACTCGGTACTGACCAACTTGCATCCCATTCCGTCCATCCGTTTGGTTTTTCTGCATGTCAAAATATTTCCGCCCCCACCCCCCTCAAAGTCCCTCAACCATGGCCGCATGTGGTTCGGACGCATGTTTTGCTTCATCAGTTCCTATCAGTTCCTATTGACTTTGAGCGTTTCACGAGATTTCCAGCCCCCCCCCCCTCGAATCCCCCCACAAGTATCGGATACGATCAGGACTTGGCATGGAACATCTGAGACTATGGTCCTTTACACTTACCAAGCTTCATTCAATTCCGATCACCCTTTCAAAAGTTATGCATGCTACTAGATTCCCGGCTCCCTATCCCTCCACTCCCCCATGATGGTCGTATCGGGGAAACAACTATTTTCAAGTCAGTCTGTTCGGGTCCCTGATACGCTTTCCAAGTTTCATCGTACTAGCACATCAAGAAGTACCGAACTCTCTGGATCACTAGAACTCCAGACCCCCCACCCCAACTGCCACAGTGCCCGAATCTGGTCCAGTTATGTCAACGATATATCTAGGACTTGTGCTTGTTCTTCCCACCAAGTTTCATCCCGATCCCTCCACTCTCAGCGTTTAACAAGATTTCCGGTTCCCCAACCAGTCTCCCCGCGAAGTCACCTTGAACTGGCTCGTCTGAGACTCGAGGTCTTCCCAAATATCAAGTCTCACCAAGATCCGATCACCCGTTCAAAAGCTATAGATACCTTAAGATTTCACATTCTCCCTCCCTCCACTCCCCCAACGATGCTCGTATCGGGGAAGTGACTATTTCCAACTTAATCTTTTGGGGTCCCTGATACGCCTGCCAAGTTTCATCGTCCTAGCTTATGTGGAAGTGACCGAACTAGCAAAATCCGGACAGACCGACCGACGGACGGACAGAAATGGCAATCGCTTCAGCTCTTCGGCCAAGTGCCATTAAAAAACGATACAACATCTTTACAATATTCTAAATGATTACTGATCTAAAACATGTCGTGCCTAGGCTAATCTAAAATTGTGATTGATGCGAGCGACGTAGTTTAGCGCTTTTGGAAATTCATTCGCGAGTGTCATCACAGTCTTGGCTAGAATTCCAAAAATGTTTGTCTAAAAATGTAGAACTCCCTTTCGCTAAAGCTACTGTCATTCGACGCGAACATTTACATGACACAGTGCACTGATTCGTGTTACTTGGCTATACCTCGAATCATACATAGCATACTGCAAATGCATGACATAACTCAGGACTTATTATTTTGATCCGCCGCTGACTCATAATCTGACTGGCGAGCAGTGACGGGCTATTTTCTGTAACAATCCATCCGATCCCAGACTGAATCAACTATAGCTTCGCCTTGACGAGAGGCTCGTTATTCCGGATTTTGCAACTAAACGTTCACCTTAGGAACCCCCCCCCCTTCCCATCTTTGCTAAAGTTCAACTGCTTTCCATCCTTTTATGTGGCTGATAATAAACAAGCTTATGGACTCCCGAATGGGGGGGGGGGGGGGAGGGGGAACTGTCAACCATCGAATAACGGACCTCAGCCGAACGAAGTAGTTTGTTAAAAGAAGTGGGCAATAAAATTAATCCATTCATTCATGTTCGGATTCCTACAGGGTCTTTTAAAATGCCAGAGCATGGGTAGAGCTATACCATACTCTCTTCAAAACACATCTCGCACTGTACTAGTCGCGTTTCTTGTCACCCATTTACCAAGGCCTTGGTTCATCTTCCCGTTTTCTGCACCAAGCGCTTACTAATCACTCCTCACTTTTGAACCGTTTTTGGAGCATAGCCCTGTCTCCTTTCAATCAATCAATCAATCAATCAAGTTTAATCCAAATAGCTAAAAGCTAGAAGAGGATTACAATTTACGAAATACACAAACACGAAATAAATTAACTAATACACTTCCAAGAAATGACCAGAAATAAATGATGGGATGAAACTACGTAAAAATTGGGCAGAAGAATTAGCAGGATATGGAGAAAACTTTGCCAGTATTCCTCTCGGACCGACGCACGGAAGACGGGAGGGGAGGGGGGAATAGATGGGCCATCTGGGGACAACAGATTATCTTAGCTCCAAATTTGTTTGAAAGAGTATTTCTAGGTTCAGTTAATTTAGGCCCAGGCCTGCGGAGAAAGGAGATTGGCAACTCCGAGGTGATCCGAGGTATCTCGGCCTTTCAGCGGCATCATCAGCGAAAGGAAATTCAGACCACAAGCTCTTCTCTACAACAAACCGAAAGTCGAACCCAAATGCAGAATACCCGATCACGACCCAATTGAGCAGCAAAAACAGCAGCCGTGTCCGAAATCAAATCACAGCAACCTTTTGAACTCAGAGCAACTCTCACAAAGGAATTCACGAACTCAAATATTTAACGCTAAGCTAGAATCTTTAGTTTGTTTTCCCACAAGTTCGTATTTCCAACTTGAGCGGCTTTGAGCCTGAAGAGGACCCTTGCCAAGAAGGGCCGAAGTATAGCTCTAATAAAATTCAGCTGACGTATCCGTTTTGCACTATCAAATCCGCGGTATCTGCTCACGAGAACAGCGCCTGACTCCTCCTGCCAAAAACGGTCAAATTAGCAGAAAGGGAGGACCTGGGAGAGAGGCCTTTGAACTCTTTTGGTAAGAAAACGCGACTTGTAATGGTCCGAATATCCGGCCAGAATTTCCGGCCGACTTATTCTCCATTTCCATCAGTTTCGTCAAGGAAAATAAAAACATCTCAACTTTTCCAGACGGAATTGATAATGCTGCAGGAATTCCAGTCTGCATCGCCAGAAACTGAACTTCTACCCGCACCAAAGGCTATATATCTGCTGGCAAAATGAGATCATCTAAGGTACTTACGTATCGTCAATTGTATACTGTCCATTCAAAACACGGAACATCCTCTGGTACAGACGTGTAAAGAATGTATCAAGTGCTACTTCCAAATCGGGCTTGCCTTTCAAATAATACGATTCCAAATCCGCAAAAAGGTCCGTAAAAACGACGCTATTCTGCTCATAGAGAACGCCATATGTCCGTTTGAACATCTCGTGGAATTCCTTTTTGCTCCGTTCCAAAAGCTCTTTGAAGTAATCTGAAAATAATAACATCAACTACACTGTGAAAAAAAAATCTTGCAGTATTTGCTACTAGGATGAATCTTGTCTTTATTGAGATAAGATTATCCCTAATTCGGATTAATTTATCCCAACAGAGATAAGATTAACGACAGTAGCAAATACTGCATCCTTATTCGGAGAAACTTTTTACAGTGTATGGAATCCAGAGGATGTACAAACTGGCAACAAGTAGACAGATTTATGACGATGATATTTTTTGTTGTTGTCCCAAAGTGATGACGACTGTACTTCCTCAATATTATTAAGTCCTTTCTGTTTAAAAAAAAAACATATTTCAACTTTTATATTTGGTCTGTCACAGCAAAAATGAATCAAACAAACCGCTTTTCCCAGCGGATAGTCCAAAATTATCTCATCTTCTTTTTGCAGCTCCCTGAGATTCGCAAACCAACTAAGATCTTTGATGATTAAAGTTTTCAATGAAACCCCGGATGGCCTATTAACATTCGCCTCCTTTAATACACTGAACTTTACCGACAAAATTCCACGACTGCCTTTTTTTGCAAAAATTATGGGCGTGCCACTAATAGACCCGTTAATTCGAAACCGACTGATAGCCATATGGCCTCTGTAACTTTTGGGTCGAGGTTTGCGGCATAAAATGACACGGAAAGCACCCGCCAATAGTATCGCTTTCGCGTCACTGATCAACACGATATTTGGCGACTCGGCTGTCGAGTGGAATTTTCGTCTTAAGTTTCAAACAGGTTCGCTTATTCTGCGCCAAATTCCGATCTGTCCTCCGCATTAATTTTCTCGAATTATACCAAACTCGCCCTCTGCTGATGAGGACGTTAAATGCAAGGGGCTGGTCAGTCTGATCTACACTGTCAGATGTTTCACAACAGATAACACAAGGATGCGCAGTTTTAAATGTTATCTTTTATGACTTTGCAAACATTATGCATTAAACGTTATGCATAACAAGCATTGCCAGGAAGAGCCTAAAATCGCCGAAAAGGCATCTGTTAATTTTTCCGATATCATGCTGACAAAGAAAGAAGTCAGCAGACATTTTTCGGCGGCACTTCAGCTCTTCTTGTATGCATAACGTTTGAAAAGTATACGAGCTAACATCCTAAGTGTTATCTGTTGGAACCGCGCATACTTGCGTTATCTGTTATGAAACTTCTGACAGTGCAGTATAATTTTTTTTTTGCAATGCATAATGCGCAATGCAATGCACAATAAACGAAGCAAGAAAGACCATAATTGAGAACCAAAGCTGCACTTGACTTTTGATCCGTTGTCATAGATTTCGCCCATCCAAGTCCACCCAAGCGGAAGAGACAGATGAAAAGGCGGCCCGAAAGAACCAGAAGGAGCGGACTACAAAAAGCATGTATCCTTTCTTTTTTGGGTCGAAAGGGAAGATACCATACGCAGTTCCGGAAAAGACGACGCCAGTGCCCCGGGTATCTGGCAACGGACGGTCAGAACTACACATACTAGTAACAAAACTATATATAGTATACATCTAAGTTAGACATAGAAGTAAGAGGCGTGAAAGCATTCTTCAGCATTAAATTTATATTTGCTGAAAACCCATGGATATCGACATCAATTGACCGGTCAATCTAATCCATCACAAGATGTACAACGCGTGTAGAAAACCGAACGACAGACCACCCGATTGATGGCTGCCACTTTAAATAAATGCCATTATAATACAAATAACCCACAATAAATAATTTTAGATAGCCATTTTTTAAATTTCACTCAAACCTTTATTAGTCTGTTTGGATTATCGGCGTGTGGCCCAAGTTATTCCAAACTGTGGGTATACCCAGCGTTTGGCACAGCCCAGTCATACACATATCCTTAAAGCACAACTCTTACCAGTAATGATTTTTCCATGACGAAATAGCTCAGAAAAATCGTTTTTCGAAAACAGTATTACTTTCCACGAACAGAAGGTAGACTCGCTAAAGTGTCTCCCAAAATGAACAAGACCAAAGGTTTCGATGGGATCCCAAAAATGTAATATTCGATCCAGACAATTGGGTCTTGTCTTAGCCAGATCCAGTCTTCGCCAGAATTCTTGAACATTTTTAGTACTGAAATTTAGAAACAGTCTGATTTAGCAAATAGCTAATCATCTGAGACAACCAAATTCAGATACACCTCTATAAGCCATATCTTTTTGAGGATACTGATCGAAACTTCCTGCTTTATATTTTTGCCAAATTTTCGGTTTCAGCCGATTTCCGAGCGAACTACTTGTCCAGCAAAAAAATTAAGTTGAGAATCGAATTCAGCGAATCTCCTTATCCCTATAAAGAACATATAATCAACTTCAAATAAAACCTGCTTTTAACAAGCTTTCCGGTTTTCGCCGGATTCTGGACCAACTACTTGTCCGGCGAGAATACGGTTTTCATCATCGTGTTCAGCATGTCTTCTTACCCACAACGGACTATCACATTAGCTGTTTATAAATATTTTGTTTGCCCCTTAACCTGAACCCCCACCCCTAAATGTAGGGCTACAGAGCCCATCTACGAACTCGACCTTACCCTTGACCCAAAGAATCCTCACACCAAGTTTCATCAAAATAACCCATTCCCTTCGAGAGTTATCGTGCTGACAGACGGACGGAAGGGCAGACGGACAATTTTTGCGATGTCATAGGTATCCCTCCACTTACGTTTTGGGGTCCCAAAAACAACACTTTGAAGCTCATAATGTCCTTATGCGTGAAAGGCTTGTCGGCGGACTTGAAGCTTTTAGCGAAGTTTGCGTTGCGTGCCTAGCTAAACTGGGCTAGGCCGAAAAAGTGCTAAAAAGTCGCAGGCACAAAACGAAGCAATGGCGAAAGGCGGGGATTTAAGAAGCTTGTAAGTCCATAAGGGAGCTAGGGACAGAAAAAAACCTGGAATAAGCAAGAGGGGTCCTCTTATTCTGGACCTAGTGTTCCAACGTTAGGGCATACCCCAAAGTGTGAGCAACGGTGCTAACACGTTAAGGCACCAAGCCCTGGTGCAAAGGCATAGTACCTCCTTGACAGTGGGTTGAACTGAAAATCTGAAGAAAAAGAAAACCTGAAACATATTTGCAAAAAGATTGAAACAGTAGCACTGTGCCAAGAAACTTAGGATTTGTGTATGACTGGCATAGCCTTTCCGAATGGAACACCCCATGGAACAGAATAAAATTATAACGTGTTATACTGCAACGCTTTTCGGTAAGTTCACAGTGAAAATTAAATCATTCATCCATATAGAACAGGGTACAGTGGCCGAGAGACAGACGTTCATACCAGTATGTGTCTTGGTAGAAAATTTGGGTACAAAGAGTGGTGGCGCTCTGATCACGAATTGCAAAGACAAAGTACCGCTACGCTGCAGGGGTGTAACTAACATCCTAGGGCTGGGAGGGAGAGCCCGGAAAATAAATGCATGCGTGTGCCGACAGAACACTGAGGAAATGAAGACATCGGACTTCCTACAAAGTTGCCTTATCATGACAGGAACCTCTCATCACTGTAAAGAATATGACCAGACAGACCCAAGCAAGTCGCATATCTGACCACGATACCCTTGGATCTTGAAAGCATCAATTAATAAGAGCTAAAATTCGTTCCAGGACTGGCAGATTGATAGGCAATTAGCCACGGGTTCACTGCATTTTGATGAACATATCAAAGCAACAATCACTTACACTCGCTGTGGCTTGAATGTAGATTCACCACGGAGGAAAACAGGGCACCGAACGAAGTATTTATCATGAAAGGTAGAGTCACGTGAGCAATATCGTAAAAAATTGTTTTGTGCCGCCTTTTTTTGTTTTCGCTTAATTTCGCTTTTTTTTTACCGTTTCGAGCTGCATAGCTAGAAAACAGTGTATAGGCTACCTTAGATCAATGCTTAGACTGGATTGGCTCCGGACACTGTGGGGGGGGAGTTGGAGGGGGGTCCGGAATTCCGGTTATCACGAGTTAAGGTACTTCCAGGTGTGCTACGAGAATGACAATTGGCTGGAATATTAGAGACTCGACAAGATTGGCTTCCCCCCTTCCCAAATCCGACTATTCCTTAAAGCTCATACTAGAAATGATCTTTCCCCAATGAAATGGATCAGAAAAAAAGGTTTTCGAATATACCATTACATTCCACCCGAAATTAGTGATATTCTTGTTAGCTCTTGTCGATTACCTCCAGCCTTCCTACTCCCCGACGCGGCGGCTGGGCGCAAAACGTTTGAAAACTGAACGCGCCGTGGTTAAAACGTGGGAAAATTAAGCAAATAAAAGAAGTAATAAACAGATGCTTCTGAGTTCCTTGTGTGTGAAAGAGTTGTCAGCGGACGTTGAAGATTCCGGCAAAAGTTTCGTTGTGTGACGGGTAAAACTCGGCAAGGCCAAAAAAGCGCTAAAAATTCATAGGCACAAAACGAGACAGTGGAGAAAGGCGGGGATTTCAGAAGCTTATAATTCTGTATGGGAGCTAGGTATATTATAAAAAGCAGAATAAGCAAGAGGGGTCCTTTAAAGTACCAATCTTGACCGCTAAGTAAGAAAAATACTTTTAATCAAAACATAAATTTTCATGATCCCCATGAGCCCATTTTCATTTTTGCCTCAAGGGTTTTGCTTACAAATCAAGTTCAAGCTCCCTTAAAGTGTGCATCTTAACCGCAAAGTAGAAAAGCAGTTTTGATCAAACGATACATATCAGCGCTGATCATGTGTGCCACAAGGGTTTTGCTTAAACATTTATTTCAAACACCCTTAAAGTGCGCATCTTAACCGAAAGCGAAAAAAAAACTTTTGACCAAACGATATATATTAATGATCCCCATGGGCCTGTTATCGTTTTTGCCACAAGGGTTTTGCTTACAGATGAATTTCTAGCGCCTTTAAAGTGCGGATCATTACAGCCCAGTTCTAAAAGAAAATACTTTTTACCAAACCATACATTCTCGTGATTTTCAAGTCCTTGATCATTCTTACCTGAAGGGTCCTGCTTACAGATGATCAGAAAAAACCCACTAAAAGGCAAATTCGATATTTCATCCTCTGAACCCGCCTTGCAAGTGCCATATGAGCGTCCAGCTCTTGTTTAGTATAAGTTTGGTTAGTATTTGTAAGTTTTAGCAGTTCACTCCCTGATCTCAGCGAAAAGGAACAACATGACAACAATAGCTTCGTAAATGACGATCGTCAGCTTCTTCGCTGTGATCTTTGTCTAGTTAGTATATTAGTTTCGTGTTGTTTGAGCACCCCCCCCCCACCCCCCCCCGAGGGGTTCCTCAAACTCCACGACCTCGTGTACACCTCGGCTCTGTGCGCCACCACACTTCACCGTACCACGTAGTTTATTAGTGATCAACCCCGCGCAAAACACCACAAAGCCAGCTAAGAATCTCGAAGAAGTCCCCACTGCTCTTCCGGATTCTGCCTCGAGAGAAGCCCTGGGAAAGAGCGGAACTCGGGAGATAAAGTTCCTGTCTTCCAACATATCTGATGTTTACCTTGATATGTATACAGAAACCTTATCTACCAAAACGCATACAGAAGTCAGACATAGCCTACAGACCGCTGAACAAACAACGATCAGATAAGGGACGTTTCAAAAGGGAGGGTCCGGGGGACTTTTGCCTTATTCAGTTTTTTGTTCTCACTTCTCCTGCTGTCCCGTATCTTAAGCCTCACTTTTTCCTATTTCATAGTATTTTTCAAACTTATTCACATGGGCCCGCAACCAGCATAAACCATCGACCTTCTTCTTCGCCCCTTATAAGTTTCCTTGGAACCAGCTAGATGGAGGTACGGTGTAACAATGAACAGAACATGCTGTGCACGCTCCACTCTGGACGGACCTAGCAAACAAGACCAGAGGTTTCGACAGGATCCCAAAATGGAATATGTATTACACTTCTTCATCTAGACCAGTGGTTCCCAACCGGTGGTACGCGTACCCAAAGGGGTACGCGAGACCCTTGCAAGGGGTACGCGAAGGTACCAAAATCTGTTTAATCTGTATTTTCAAATATCACCTCACTCATTTTTGATTGCCGAAAGCCTAATAATACCAGCAGAAGCATCACTAGCCAAAAAGTTTTTGGGGACAAGATATTTTTACCGAGTGGCTGGTAATTTTACCTACTGTGTTTCGAAAAAAACAACAGCTTTTGCGAAAAAATTGCGGCGCTTCGCGCCGACCATTTTCTTTTTACCGACTGGCCGACCACTTAGGGGGAGAGGTGTCCCCAGCCTATGCGTGACGCCTCTGAATGAAAGCCCTAGTGAAATTTATCAAAGAATATTGATTTCAGAACAGCTAGCCTACTGCTATAAAATCAATTCGTGTGTCAAACAATTTTGTTCAAAAAGAAGCGAAGCCATTGCAAGTAATATTGTCATTCAGGTCTAGAACAAAATTAACGAAAATGTCTGCGATGCAGCTTGTTGAAAGCATGGATTTGCGGGATGTGTCACGTGAAGCTCAGATTACAGTATTTGTCCGTTATCGAGATCCTGACATAAAAGAAAATATTCTGTTTTTCGAAAGCCTTCAGTACCGAGGACAGCATGAAAAAAAATATTCATATGCCTGTTATTTATCATTTTGCAGTGACAGGTTAGAAATCAAAATCAAAATCCATTTAGTGGAAAAGTGATGTCAAGCTCCGGTAAAAAAGTGAAGACTGTAAAAAATGTTGCCGTCAATGACATCGACCCGAGATTTGACATTTTTTTTGCTACAACGCAGCCTCAAATGCCTCATTGATTCTGTATATATTCCTACACGTGTATGCCTTTTCATTTATGACATAAATATCGCCTTTTTCACGTTCTGAAAATGGGGGTACGCAACCTTTTCGAACCTTGTTTAGGGGTACGCGGTACGGAAAAGGTTGGGAACCACTGATCTAGACAATCAGGCTAGCAGTCTTTGCAGGCTCTTGTAAGCCTGTTATTTATCCCTAGCTAACAACATACTAGGTAATTCCATTTTGCCTTTAATATCTGGTTTAACTCAGACTACGAACGGAATATCAATGCTGGTCGAAAACATGTAGAATATCCTATAATCCTGCCCGTATATCCACGACCTTACAAGCTTTGACAGAGGACCTTTTTTTGCATATTCCGGGTTACATCAAATTCTGGTCGTATGACTTCGTATAGTACTTACATCAAGTCTTATGGAAAAGCTGATCTATGCGTCATGGCCAGATCTCCATCGATGGAAATACCGGGCTCGGTCCCGGGTCGTGTCTTCAAGAAATCATGGTAATACTGTTAAACATGAAGAAACAAGTATAAAGAACTAGTTCAAAGCAGCATTCCCTTCCCTTCTGGATTTGCATATCTTATCTGCATTTACGGGGTAATTATTGATTTCTTACTTCGTCTGTGAGTGCTAGGAATGCAGTGAATGGAGAAGGTATGTCTGTGGAAAGCGTGTATTAATTTATAATATAAAGTACTGTGATCGAATGTTAATGTTTTTTAGTTGTTTTTTTACATGGCCCCAGTAAATTCATTCATTCGCGCAGGTACCGACGGGTTACCACTTCCCGAAACTTGCTGTACACCCTTTCCCGGCACCGACCGAAACCAGCAGTGCCGGACATAAATTGGTTAATTCGGCCTCTAATAATGCTGAGGCTGGTGTTAGCCGGTGCCGGCACCGACCGACCGGTAGATGCTGTACACTAAAATCCAGTGTGGGCAACCCATCGGTAGGTACGGTAGGGTATACAAAATTCACTTTCAAAATGCAATGTCAACTTTCACGAGATACTTGATACTTGCCTCACCACATTGACAAACAAGATAATTCCTTTGGTTTAGTATTATAATATTTATGGATGTAATGCCACTTAAGTAGAAGAATTTGCTTTAATGACGGGTTATAAATTGCTGAAGTTTTTCTGACAACGACAGTAAACAGTTCCCACTGTCCGATCAAGGCAATTGTCATCACTTAGTATTCAAGGCTTCAAGCCCCATAAATCAAGAATTCTCGGCTACTACAAGAAGGAATTTAGGCAACAGACAATAGCTAATATAAATTTCATATGCATCTCTGAGCGTACCGAGGTTCGAATTAATTCGTATGCCCATACTGTACAGTCACTCTGAAAATCGTTAAAGGACCCCTCTTGCTTATTCTGCCTTTTACAACATAATTAGCTCCCATATGGAATTATAAGCTTCTAAAATCCCCACCTTTCTCCATTATTTCGTTTCGGAACTACGGATTTTAGCGCTTTTTCGGCCTTGCCGAGTTTTCCCGTCACCCAACGAATAGTTTGCCGGAATCTTCATTGTTCGCTGACAACTCTTTCACACATAAGGATGTGATAATCTTCTGTTTATTACGTCTTTCATTTGCTTAGTTTTCTTACTTTTTAACCAAGGCACGTCCAGTTTTCCAATCTTTTGCGCCCAGCCGCCGCGTCGGAGAGCAGAAAGGCTGGATATAATCGACAAGCGCTAAAAGAGAGTCGCTAGTTTCAGGTGGAAAGTAATGGTATTTTCGAAAACGCTGTTACCGATCCATTTTATATAGAAAAGATCATTTCTAGTAAGAGTTGTGCTTTAAGTGTGGAGTAAAAAAAAAAGTCGGCACCGGAATCACTAAAGACGCGGTATAGTAGGCTAATGTGGCTTATAGCGCAACTAGAAATCACGTGTAAACACCTCGGAGAGACCAGTAGCCTACCGTTTCAGCTAAACATTGTTCTACTATTGTACACATTGGATTTTCAGTGCTGTGTCTTTTCCGGAATCCAAATTGTAAATAAAAAGAAAAAAACTGAAATTATCAAGAAAACTATATATTCTATTATAACTTTTCTCGAACAGGCATGTAATGCATAAAAGAGAGGGCTTTTTATATGAAGGGGAATATGGGGAATGACTGAAAACTTTTGTAAAAGCTGATTTGATATCGTATAAGCCTCCACAGAGGTTCATCTCAGCAGTTTTTCTCAAATTCTGAAAGGTAGAAGCTGGCCTTTAAAGAAGAAGACCAAAGGTTTCGATGGGATCCGAAAAAAATGATATTTATTAGACTTCCTGATCCAGACAATCGAATCTAGTACATTTACGAGTCTTTGCCAGACCCCTTTTTTTTGCTATTTATCCATAATCAACCGCTTGAATATGTAAAAAAAAATTTTTTTACCGTTTTGAAGTTTTAAGGAGGCCAAACAACTAATCAAATGTGGACACCAAGTTCAGATATGGATTCAACAAGTATGTTTATTCTAATATCTAATCTCTAATCGACTTCAAAAAAGTTTTTTAGATTTTTTTTTACCAAATTCCTTGCAAGTATTTTTAGCAGCATTCCCGGCGAACTGCAACTATATGTCCGGCTAAAAAATTATTGTCATATACGATTCAGCATCTCTTCTTGCATTGCCCCTCCATCAACTACAAATAGCCTATAACTTTTGCTTTTTACAAATTTTCCGGTCTGGGCGGGATTCCAAGCTAACTACTTGTCCGAGTTCTCCAGCAAAGAAAAGAAAGTTCAGAAACGAATTCAGCGTATCTCCTTATCCCTACAAAGAACATCTAATCAACTTTAAATAAAACTTTGACTTATGAAAAAAAAACCGGTTTCAACCGGATTCCGGACAAATTGTATGTCCGGGTAAAAAATGATTGTCCTATACAGATTCAACGTCTCTTCTTACCCCTAAATCTGTCATCTAATCAACTTCAAACAAAACTTTTGCTTTTAACAAATTTTCCAGTTTTGGCCGGATTCCCAACGAACAATTGGTCCGGGTAGAAAATGCTTTTCACATAACTATTCAGCATGTCTTCTTACCCCAGAATCGAACATCTAATCAACTTCAAATCAAATAAAACTTTCCGGTTTTGGCCCGATTCCGGGCGAAATACTTGTCCGGCGAGAAAATGGTTTTCACCATCGTGTTCAGCATGTCTTCTTACCCCATAATCTACTATCACATTAGCTGTTTAAAAATATTTTGCCTGCCCCTTAATTTAAACCCCTTCCCCCACCCCTAAATAGTGGGCTACAAAGCCCATCTACGAACTCGACCTTACTCTTGACCCAAAGAATACTCACACCAAGTTTCATCACAATATCTCATTCTCTTCGAGAGTTATCGTGCTTACAGACGGACAGACAGACGCCGGACAGACGGACAACTTTTGCGATGTCACAAGTACCCCTCATTTAGGTTTTGGGATCCCAAATAACTTGAACTTGTTCCACACGTTATTACACTAGCCCCCTTTTAGAGGTTATTTTCTCTTTCCGATATATTTGTTATTTTGAACTGTCAATGTCACAGGACCATCCTTCGAGACCTTTATACACCTTATCTCGATCCTAGCACCGAGGGGTTACCCACGCCCTGGCACTTGCTGTTTACGCTTTCCCGGCACCGGCCGGCACCAACCGAAACTACCGGTGCCGACATCGGCGCCGGATATAAATTAGGCGAATTCCGCTTTAAACATGCTGACTTTAATAATGTTCTAACAAGTAGCAACCGGTGCCGGCACCGGGCACTTGCTGTATAACTAAAATCGAGAGTGGGCAACCTCTCGCCTATCACTCGAAGCAAGAATGACCGGAAACTCAAAATTCCTTCACTACCAATTAACCGCTGGATCAGTATCTGAAGTCGTTTTTTCCTTATTTCATTTCCTTGCGAAAATATTCTTCATGTCTGCGTCAGAAACATAGCCTATACATATTTTCTATCGGCGCAGTATATGCTTCCGGTGATAACCATACCGCCCCCACACTCCAACCCTTGAAACCACAGTAGCCTGCAGGAAACCTACAAGCAGCCCACAAGGAATCTCATCCAATGTGGGAAGAGCTTAATGTTGACACTATTTAACGAAAAATTGTAGCGGATATTTATTTCCTTGAATATAAAGTTAATTCTAGTGTTATACAAATTTAAGCTACGAACACGATGAGCCAGATGAAAATTTGGATACGAGTAGTCTATACGCATAAGTTTAAAATGCATGATACATTTTCGAGGAATTTGGAATCCGGTTCAGATCCGGTTTCAAATCTATGATTTGCTTTGTCGAATGAAGACTGCTTTTAACAGTATTCCGCCTTTTCGTGATCCGTTTCCACTCACTAAAAAAAATCCGCTCAAAAGTTAAACAAAAAATTACTCAATAAGCCAGACTTCTATCTTAACTCTTCCCGCTTACATTTTGCTGAATCAATTCGAGACTGTGGCCACATCATGTTCGAATTAATTAAGATCACATTTAGATTACTCCAGGAATATTAAATTGCGACATGACCCATGAATATGCAAATAAATATAAGGCTCGAACCACTCCCAATCTTGAAAGAGATGTCGCATAGCATGTACAAGAGTGATGCAACTGTTACAAGCTCAAGCCCGATGCTCGCGGACACTTGTGTTACGAAAGAAGGTATACATTTAATTACTCAAAAGTAAAAAATTATTTACATGCTAATTTATACACGTGAAATTCGCGTCACTATATATATTACCTGCATGCGATTGCAAAATTTCGCAGAGAAGGAGGAAATTCCATCCATGCACGTACATTTAAACCGTATCGGTCATTGGAAAGCACGAAAGAAGGAAATCTACATGAACAAAAACAAACGAAAACGGGGAAAAGCACACATCGGGCAAGCAAAAAAGCATCCCTTTTCCTAATTTAACCCAGATCTATGATTCTTATAGAAAGATATACTAGAAATAATATGTCTTAACATGTTCAGCGCTGGGAGTGGAGGAAGTTTATATTAGAAAGCAATCTACGAACTAAACTTAACGAAGGATGATAAAATAGCCCAATAAGACGGAAAATACAATTGGAATAAGAATAAGATTAAACGGGTAAAATAATAACATGGGCCATAATAACGCCCACAAGACTTGCATTATTACATATTTTTTGTGTGAACGAATTAAAAAAGGAAAAAAAATGGACTATTGACTCAGTTTTCCATTCAGTTTTCAAGCTGTTAGGTAGAAACAGATAGATTTACGGCAGGCTGGAAAAAAAACTAAAGCAAACATTCCTGCATTTAATATGTAGCCTAAGCACGGTACGTAGTTTTGTGGTTCTTCATTATTCTTTTTTGTAGTTACTCCTGGATTTCCGCGGTAAGAAGTAAAATGAAACAACATAATAAGTTGGCCTAGGTCGCTAGATTCTGAGTGCGACAGCTCTAGAAACTGTAAGCATCCCATTCTCGTCGTCTGACACTGACGCCAAATCCTAACTCTTCGCCCTGCCATTTATCTCACGTCGCAGGCTTCTGTCACGAAAAAAAGCTGAACTTCCGACCTCTTCCATGCGGAACCAGAATTCAGGGCGCGATGCAAAACTGATGTTTGCTCACGTATGTGCCGCCGCGCATGCATATTCATTGGCATCGAGCATTCCTCCATCCCATATTCAGACCCCTCTCGAGTTGAACGCCTACGCCAATGGGTGGTAAGTAGTTCACAACTGACACTAACTTATTACACATAAAGACCTAATCCAAACATTCTGTCTTACTGATCGGAAGCAACCAGTCACCAGTTTATTTAGATTTGAACTTGATCGTCGGGTTGCTGTTTTGGCTCGAGACCAAACGGAAAGGAACAAGACCAAAGGTTTCGATGGGATCCCAAAAATTTAATATTTCATCCAGACAATTTCCAAACTCCTTGAACATTTTACTACTAAGATTTTAAAACAGAATAAGGCCAATGACTAATCATCTAAGAAAACCAAGTTCAGATATGCATTCAGCATGTGTGTATTTACCCCTAGTTTATACATCATATCTACTTTGAAGAAACTGATCAAAACTCCCTGCCTTTTTACTTCTGCCAAATCTCCGGTTCCAATCGGATTCCGGGCGAACTACTTGTCCGGCAAAATTAAAGCTCAAAAACGAATTCAGCGTACCTTCTTACCCCTATAATCAACTTCAGATAAAACTTAAAACAAATTTTCAGGTTTTGGCCAGATTCCAGGTGAACTATTTGTCCGACGAGAAAATAATTTCCAGGAGTCTCCTCTACTGGATCAGTTTGGGGGAGGGTTGCTCTTCCCTGGTATATTGACGTCGACTATAGACAATGTTATTAAATCGGTGGTAGAATATGTGAGTGGGAATTTAAATAGGAGATAGTGTAGTAGGATCATTATTTTTCAATGCATTAACATATCTGTATGTCGTGTATATAAAATATGTGTATTGCCCATTCGAGGCTAAATAAACACTATTCTATTCTATACTGTTTCAGCATGCCTTCTTACCACTACATCGAGCCTCTTAATAAACTTCACATAAAACTTTTACTTATAACAAACTTTCCGGTTTTGGCCGGATCCGGTGAACTACTTGTCCGACGAGAAAATGATTTTCATATCCGTATTCAGCATGCCTTCTTACTCTCATTAGCTGTTAAAAATTTGTTCGTCCTTTAATTTGAACCCCCACCCCTAAATATAGGGCATCGGTATCCCTCCACTTACGTTTTGGGATCCCAGAAACCTACGCAGAACGCCTTCTTTTCCAGATGACGAAATTTTCGACGTTTGATTAGCAAAGAATTAGATGACTTAATTGATTATTTTTTATGTCTTCAGGAGTACCAAACTGGACTTGGTTTTTTAATTTATTTGTTTCGGTAATAAAGAGTTGGAGCATTAGATGGAAATTATTATTTTTATCCTTGGCTCCCTACGTGCCATAACTGCTGTCCCGGATAATCGGCTGAGATTTAGTCCAGACCGAATTATTTCAAACCTAGGAATTTTTTTTTTTAATTTGCTCATTGTTTGACGGTGTTTTTTGTGGTTTTGAACATTCATAGTGGCAGTAGGGATGGTTAGCGTTGTGTGTGCGGTAGAAACACTATTTTTTGTGGTCCGCTTTAACTGTCCGTCCTCGAGGAAATCTGCAAATGGTATTACACGACTTCAGCGCTCCACGCGGATTAGTCTCTGTCTGTAAACTCGCCTCACTATCAGCATCAATCAAACAGAGATAGTAGCAAGACCGTCTTCAACAATCTTGCAAATCCCCATGATTTTTCACTTTCACCTTTCTGGGCTATATTTAGTAATAAATATAAAAAGAAAATATGATCCATGTACTGCAAATATTGGATAAGTAACACTTGGATCAGTACAAAGTTCAATATTTATGATCCCATAGTTTCAATTACAAAATGGAGGTTGAAATTTAAAGATTCGTTAGACACTTCTCATAGTTTGTGCCCATTATTACTACAACCGGAAAAATCGTATCTATGTTCTAGGACTATGTTTATATCATAATTTACGGTAAGTGTTTTTTTTTCTCTCTTTTTCGTGTTCCTTTTCATCATCTTTACCATTTTGGTATTTCGGTGGATAAATAAACATATAGATTAGATTTATACAATAGATCCACAAGTTAAAGCTGAATTTGCTGAAGATGATGCTGATGATGATAACTGGGGACTAATAGGAATTAAACAGCATGATGGCTCTGAACTAGAACATAGAAAATTCGACTGATTTACCCCGCAGGGTCCTTTCTAGCGAGTAATCGAAAAAAAAAACGTTCCATAATTTTCCGTCTTGCAAAATATTTTTACACCTCCCGCTAGGACCAGAAATAAAAGCTTACAATTGTTATCAGATCTATGAAGCATGAGATTGCCCTTATTTGTGTTTTTTCTTCTCGTTTTGTTCTGTTTGTATTTGTCAGAAGTTATTCGTTTCTTTTCCTTTTCCTTTGCTTTCTTTATTACTCCATCAGCGTTGTATTCTTACATTTATGATGGGCAATAAATATATACATGCATGGATACATACATACTAATAGCAGCAGGATAAACAAATTAAAAAAGCCATCGCATAATCACCCCTTTTTAACCGAATTAAGCGTTAAGCGGTGGGTTAGATTGTCTGTTGTGCAAAAGGGAAATGATTTTTCTGTTTCCTGTTATCTTTTATTTCTTTTCTCCGTCAAAGATGATGATGATCATCACATACAATGATGCTTTTCGAGGTTCTCACTTATCGCAATCTGATATTCCAGGAGACACTACCGAAGATGACAAGTGAAAAAAATATAAAAAAAATATTAGAGCTACGAAAGGGTCATACAGTTTCAAGCATAAACCATACACATTGCTGTCAGCAAAATTCAATTTTTTTTATTTATTTACTGATGAACTAAGGGCCTAAAATACAAGGGACCTAACATACAAAAAACAAAGAAACAGGCAAAACGATAGTGCTACAACGAGATGTTGCTTGGACAGCCCTACCCGTCCCAGAATGAGAGCTCCAGGCGAGTGGATCTATGTATTTTTACACAAAATTTTGACGTTTCAAGATTTTAAGTGTAAGCCGGAGATAGTCGGATCAAACAGCCACGACACCAGTACTACATAGAGAGACTAGCAACCTTATTTGGCTTACGAATGGACCATTAGCATGATATCCAAGACAGGTTCACCATGTCGTCCACAAGAAATAATTTAATGGCCAAAACTAGATGTCACTCAAGCGTGACATGACAGTAGGCATTGTAGTTCCACAAGGACATATTTTTTATGAGAAGAAGAAGATGGCATGTTCAAATTTTATGGTAATCATAGGCTGTAATGACTTGCGGATTGATGTGTGAAAACCAAAATCAAGTTCCGCCTTGGTTAGATAATACTGAGTGTTGTTAGGCGAATAGCATGACGGGAAAATATAAAATGATACTTTGTTGGGTTCGTAAAAATCATACAAGAAATCAAACAGCTTGACTGATACAAGCCAACTTGATTTATTCCATCTCACTTGACCCCTGTTACGCCAACTGCAGATCAAGAACAAACTTGAGTTGATTTAAACAAAAGATGGACTATATGGATTTCATGTCGACTAAACCTTCTAACATGTAGAGTAGGTGTAGAGTGCAATCAAACTAAACAAGACCTAAGGTTTCGATGGGATCCCAAAAATCTAATATTTGATCCAGACAACTGGGTCTTGACTTTGCCAGATCCAGTCCTCACCAGGCTAATCATCAGAGAAAACCAAATTCAAATATACCTCTATAAGCCATCTATATTTTGACGATACTGACCGAAACTTCCTGCTTTACTTCTGCAAAATTTCCGGTTTCGGCCGAATTCCGAGCGAACTACTTGTCCAGCAAAAAAAAAGAAAATTCAGAATCGAATTCAACGTATCTCCCTATCCCAATAAAAACAAGAGCTGTAAGCTCATATGGCACTTGCATGTGTCAAGATGATTTGATTGATCAAGAGTAAGTTTCGACTTTGCGGTTGAGATGCGCGCTATAAGGGAGCTGGAACTTCATTTGTAAGCAAAACCCTTGAGGCAAAACTGCTAATGGGCTGATGGGCATCACGAAAATGCATATATTGCTTAAAAGTATTTTTTTTACTTTGCGGTCAAGATTGTACTTTAAGGAATAATCGGATTTGGGAAGTAGCAATTTCTAAGCAAATGTTGTTGAGTCTCCAATATTCCAGCGAAGTTTCATCGTCCTAGCACATCAGGAAGTACCTTAACGCGCGATCACCGGAATCCCAGACCCCCCTCCCCCTCCTCCAACTCCACCCACAATAACCGGAGCCAATCCTGTTCTGTAAATGATTAATCCAGAGCATCTGTTTGTCATTCCCACGAAGTTCGATCCAGATCACACCAGTCTAAGCGGGTCAAGTATTTTCCGCCCTCCCCCCGATAATTGCCGGATTCGGTCCGGAAATGAAAAAGGTCACAAGAGAAAAATGTCCTCTGTTTAATTATTAAATTTCACTCGAATCCGATCACCCGTTCCAAAGTTACGCATGACTCAATATTCCGGATTCCCCTCCCTCAACTCCCCCCCCCCCAAGATTATCATATCGAGGATTTTTTTTTTATTCCAAGTCAGTTTGACCGGGTCCCTGATATGCCTTCCAAGTTTCGTCGTGAAAATCCCCCAAAAACGGAATTCCGGGAGACCCCTCCCCCCCCCCTCAAGTGTCCGGATCCAGTCAAATTATGTAAAAGATTTTCATGGACCAGATGTTTGTTCTTCCCAGCAAGTTTCACTCCGATACCATCATTCTAACCGTTTCTCGAGATTTCCGGTCCACCCCCCCCCCCCACCCAGCTCCCCCGCGGTGCACGTAGCCAATCCGATTCAGCAAATGACTTACCTAGAGCATCTGTTTGTTCTTGCCACAAAGTTCCATCCCGATCCCTCCATTCTAAACGGGGCACGTATTTCCCCCCCCCCCCCAATAGTTGCCGGATCCGGTCCGGATATGAAAAAAATCATCGGAGAAATGTCCTCTGTTGAATTCTTAAATTTCACTCGAATCCGATCAACCATTCCAAAATTACGCATGACTGAAAATTTCGGATTCCCCTCCCTCCACTCCCCCCACCATTATCTGATCGACAAAATTTTTATTTTGAAGTCAGTTTGATTGGGTCCCTGATATGCCTGCCAAGTTTCATCGTGAAAATCCCCAAAACCACCATCACCGGAATTCCGGGACCCCCCCCCCCCCATAAGTGTCCGGATCAAGTACAATGGCCTAAAGGACTTATCTAGAGCAGATGCTTGTTCTTCCCAGCAAGTTTCACTCCGATCCCTCCATTCTAACCGTTTCTTGAAATTTCCGGTCTCCCCCCCCCCCAACTCCCCCCTGGCTACCGAATCCGGTCAAGACTTTAAACGGGACATTACAGATATATATTCTGTTCAGTTATGAAGTTTCATTACAATCCGATCATCCGTTCGAAAGTTACACACTTCTCAATTTCCCGGATTCCCCTGCGGATTCCCCTCCCTCCACTCCCCCACCATTATCTGATCGACAATATTTTTATTTTGAAGTCAGTTTGATTGGGTCCCTGATATGCCTGCCAAGTTTCATCGTGAAAATCCAAAAAACCCCCATCACCGGAATTCCGGCCCCCCCCCCCCCCATAAGTGTCCGGATCCAGTACAATGGTCTAAAGGACTTATCTAGAGCAGATGCTTGTTCTTCCCAGCAAGTTTCACTCCGATCCCTCCATTCTAACCGTTTCTTGAAATTTCCGGTCTCCCCCCCCCCAACTCCCCCCTGGCTACCGAATCCGGTCAAGACTTTAAACGGGACATTACAGATATATATTCTCTTCAGTTATGAAGTTTCATTACAATCCGATCATCCGTTCGAAAGTTACACACTTCTCAGTTTCCCGGATTCCCCTGCCCTCCACCCCCCCCCCCCCCCAAAATGGTCGGATCAGAAAACTGATTATTCCTAATTTTGTTTGGTCGGGTCTCTGATATGCCTGCCAAGTTTCATGGTCCTAGCACAACTGGAAGTACCCTAACTCGAAAAAGTGTGACAAAATGCCCTAAATTTTCAAGTTTCCAGCGCCCCGCACTCCCCCCCATATGGTCGGATCGGGAAACTGATTATTTCCAGGTTAGTTTGGTCGGGTCCGTGATATTCCTGCCAAGTTTCATTGTCCTAGCTCATCTGGAAGTACCCTCACTCGAAAAAGTGTGACAAAATGCCCTAAATTTTCAAGTTTCCAGCGCCCCAGCTCCCCCGCATATGGTCGGATCGGGAAACTTATTATTTCCAGGTTACTTTGGTCAGGTCCCTGATATTCCTGCCAAGTTTCATTGTCCTACCTCATCTGGAAGTACCCTAACTCGAAAAAGTGTGACGAAATGCCCTAAATTTTCAAGTTTCGAGCGCCCCCACTCCCCCGCATATGGTCGGATCGGGAAACTGATTATTTCCAAGTTCGTTTGGTCGGGTCCCTGATATTCCTGCCAAGTTTCATTGTCCTAGCTCATCTAGAAGTACCCTAACTCAGAAAAAAAGTGACAAAATGCCCTAAATTTGCAAGTTTCCAGCGCCCCGCACTCCCCCCCCATATGGTCGGATCGGGAAACTGATTGTTTCCAGGTTAGTTTGGTCGGGTCCCTGATATGCCTGCCAAGTTTCATTGTCCTAGCACATCTGGAAGTACCCTAACTCGGATATGTGGGACAAAAAAACTCGGACCGACCGACAGACCGACAGACCGACCGACAGACCGACAGACCGACAGACCGACAGACGGAATTGTGATCGGTATATGGCACTTGAGCCAGAGGCTGCAAGTGCCATAAAAACATCTAGTCAATTTCAAATAAAACTTTAGGTACCTAACTTATAGAAAAAACGGCAACCGGATTACGGACGAATTATATGTCCGGTTGAAAAATGATTGTCATATACAGACTCAGCGTCTCTTCCTACCCCTAATTCTGTCATCTAATCAACTTCAAAGAAATTTTTTTTATTTTTAACAAATTTTCCGGTTTTGGCCGGATTTCGGGTGAACTTGTTGTCCGGGTAGAAAATGCTTTTCACGTAAGTGTTCAGCATGTCTACTTACCCCTATAAGGAACATTTAATCAACTTCAAATGAAACTTTTACTTTTAGCCAACTTTCCGGTTTTTGCCAGATTCCGGACAAACTACTTGTCCGGCGAGAAAATGGTTTTCACCATCGTCTTCAGCATGTCTTCTTACCCACGAACATTTAATCAACTTCATATGAAGCTTTTACTTTTAACCACCTTTCCGGTTTTGGCCGGATTCCGGGTGAACTACTTGTCGGACGAGAAAATGTTTAGCATATTCCTGTTCAGCATGTCTTCTAACCCCATAATCGACTATCACATTAGCTGTTTAAAAATATTTTGTTTGCCCCTTAATTTGAACCCCCTCTGACTCCCCCTCTAAATATAGGGCTGCAGAGCCCATCTACGAACTTGACTTTATCCTTGACCCAAAGAACCCTCACACCAAGTTTCATCAAAATATCTCATTCCCTTCGAGAGTTATCGTGCTAACACACGGACAGACGGACAACAACGATGCCATAGATATCCCTCCACTTACGTTTTGAGATCCCAAAAATTAGTTTCACAGTGAAAATGCCGAAACTGAGTTTTTGTACAAGACAAAATGTCCTCCCCCCACCACGAAAAGCAAAGCATAGCGACGGAAATGATCTGCTCGCCACAGACAGTAAGGGAGGAATACTTTATCTCTATGACTAAATCCGTAACACGCCAGTGAACCTCGAGAAGAACGAGAAACGTCACCCACACGAATCCTCAAACTTGATTCAAATCCTGTTTCAACCAATCGACACAGTTTGTTGCGTGTCGCGCCAGTGACGTCAGGGTTGCCACATGTCGATAGTGTGAACTGTCACTCTATTTTGTTTCTGTCACTCTTGTCCTACGTAGGACATAAAGTTACTCTATTCCAGAAAATGACCAAATGTGTCATTTTTACAGCAGGGATTCCGACCAGAAGTAACTATTTCAAGTTTTTTTTTATGAAAGTAGAATTAAGGTGTGTCATTTTTACAAAAATAGATTTCACTCCCAATTCACTCTCTGTTTTGGGCCAAAAGTCACTCTCTAAATATTTTTCATGTGGCAACCCTGAGTGACGTTCCTGGCTCTTCGCTAAGCACACTGCGACTCTTCGTCGACACGAAGAGTTAGTTCAAGAGTATCAACTTACCATCAAACCTCTTCGCCTTCTGGGCGTAATTCGTCGAAAGGTTAAACGTAGTTTCTTTCAAAAGGAGGTCAAATTCATGCCGCGTCCGTGCACTTAACTGCGTCTCCATCGCCTCCGTACAACATGTCATTTCTCGTGTGCATACTCGTAGATTATCACCTGAAACGGACATTGATATAGCCGAGAAAATATTTAAATACAAACGGAAAATCTATCTCAGTCTTGATAATAATAACTAAAGTCATGACAGCGCCCACTCCCGCCCGTCCAGTCTCAACCTTCCAACAGCCCTGTTCTAATCTCTTCTCTGCAAGCTCACAGAAATTGTTACATTTAGAATTTTTAGCAGTAAGGTCGCGCGAACCACTCATAGACAGTGTTTGTCATTCACACATGCTTACTAATAAAATTCAGCGTACATTCACACTACACAGGACAGTCAATTATCGTTTTAGATAGTCAATTGAGTAAGTACTAACAGTCAGGGGCGTCACGACTGGGGGGGGGGGGGAGACGCCCCCCCCCCCCCCAATGCTGTCGGCCAGTCGGTAAAAAATAACCGAGTCGCCGCGAGAAGCGCCGCAATTTTTTGTCAAAACAGTTGATTTTTTCATGAAAACAGTCGTTTTTTTCTGAAAATTGGTCGATTTTTCGTCAAAATAGTCGGTTTTTCTGAAAATTAGCCGATTTTTTTCAAAACTGTCATTTGTTGTTGTTGAAAACAGTCATCTCTTCTGCAGAAACAGTCGGTAAAAATTACCAGCCAGTCGGTAAATGCCTCGTCCCCCCCCCCCCCCAAACATTTTGGCTAGTAACGACTCTGCTAACAGTCGAGCCCATGTAAGCTTAAACGACATAAGTAAAGCTTTACCAGAGGGCTAGTTACACATTACTTTACGAAGCATCATTTTGTCGGCGGTAAACCGAGCTGCCAACGTAAATATTATGGTTCAGCGCAAACAGTACTCTTAAGTATACACACTCTCTCAACAGAAGGCATTCCAGAGTTCTGTGGGATACTGACAAATACAAATCACGGAAGATCTACACAGGCTAAATGGCTTCCAACAAGTTCAGCGCTCCAAGCGGATTAGTCTTTTTGCCGTCCTCGCCTCATTATCAGCATACATCCCACATACATCCCCTCGCCTTATTATCAGCATACATCACAGACACATAGTACAGATCCATAAGTTAAAGAACAGCAAAAAGCTTTCACTTTTTATGGCACTTGCAGCTCAGCTCAAGTGCCATATACCGATCACTTTTCGGTCTGTCGGTCCGTCTGTTAGTGAGGCCACTGTTCTCGAGTTAAGGTACACTGAAAGGTAGTGCGAAACTCTCATCGTCAACGAGTTTCGCAATTCTTTTCATGTCCTAGTTAAAAGTTGATAATGGTGATAATCATCGGCAGATAGATGTTCCTTCAGCCCAAGCTGACTGCGAATCATATTTGACGCTGCAAAACGGATAAGTCAGCTACATTTTATTAGAGCTATATTTCGGCCCTTTTTGGCAAATATAGCTCGAATAAAATGTAGCTGACTTATCCGTTTTGCCCCGTCAAATATCGTCGGCAGAGGAACTAAACTCTAAACAGAAACATAGACAACTACTGGTAGTCTACCTAGAGTAGAAAAAAAACATGGAGAACAAGTTCAAAGGTTTCGATGGGATCCCAAAGGGGAAAACTGATGGGACATCTTGTTCATGCAGACAATCGGTTCTTGTGGACTTCCCGTTTTCGCCAAATCACGTAACATGTAATTTATCCCTATCAAACCATTATACAGATCCGTTAGGTTATGTGTTTTTATACACATATCACACGGTCGTAATCTAGTCTAGACTAGATTACGACCGAAACATCAATACTATTTGAAAACCGATCGAACGCATCACTATTCAACATGCTATGTATTTCCAAATTTGATGTCGAGCAGCTATCGATCCACTGTGTTCCTACTCTTACTTGATTTCTACACTCCACCTACTTCAAATAAAATTTCACTTCTCACGACTTTCCGGTCTTGGCCGGATTCCGGGCAAGCTAGGCTACTAATCCAACAGGACAATAAAGTTCCACGTGTATTCGTAGCTCTTCAAATCGACTTCTGAATAAGCTTTACTTCCATCAAATTTCCAGTTTTGACCGGATTCCGGTTTCATTTGTGTCTCCACACTTCGTAACGGACTTTAATGATCTAAAGAGTACACCCCCTTCATGGACCCACAAGTGCCTCGACAAGATCATAGGCAGTACCATATCATCTTGCACATCACTCACTGGCACTATCTAACAATAGACGAAACGAATCGTGGGAGAGTACGAATTCCATGGTATTCATTTCGCGTCGTCACATTTTGGCATTCTCTTTGAGAACAATCTGCGAACGGACAAAAAATCGGCGCCAACCGCTAATGCCACCACTTTCTTTTAAAACTCGGCGCACAAAGGTTTTATTACAAGTGAAGATCATCTTCGTGGCATTCTTCTCATTCTGAAACGATCAATGCAACTCGCAAATGACACTTGATTATATACATACATGCAAGTTTTAAGTAAGTACTTTGAACGATGTAAAGAATAGATTATAACCTTGTGGATTATGTTTCACTACTCTAAGCCACTTGCCTGGAAGCATGAAAGGGTATGAGAGTTCTTCAACTTCCAGTGGCCTTTTTGCTGCATTTTTTTAGACTTAAAACAAGGGTTTGTGTTTCTGACTGCATCGTTAATCAACCTTGTCTCCGACTTAGACCCTGCATGTTTTAAACCTTGAAATATTAAGCCTTGAACCCCTTGTGAGACAATACAGTGCTACATTTCACATTTAGATGAAGTTACGCAGCTTGGAACACCACACAATTGGAATGTGAACATTCTCAGAATGTGTATCATCTATTGTGATGCCCATGATCTGATTGTTACATTTATTCACAGGGGGTCCTTCTATTAGAATATGTGTTACTATTAGAATCATAGCTGACAAGAGTTTACGCGTATCTGTCGCATTACTATCGAACGTGTTATCCAATTCGAATGGAACTTTATAGCTGGCAAGGTCACGTGCCCTAGATGCTCAGTTACAAGTCCGGATCGGAGTCGGCCACTGTGGGGGGAGCTATAGGGGGTACCGGATATGTGTGACACACTTATGGTGAAGCGATAGAAACGGAATTTTTCGGACAGGACTATCATCCGACCTTGACAGCTCGAAGCTTAGGTGATATACATAATAACTACATCCAAGTGCCATATGAGCATTGAACTCTTGCTATTCAACATAGCGGCAAAAGACTGTCGTGTGTGGCTTTTTTCCAGGCAGCTCACGGTTATTGCTTCCGACAAACTCATTGGTAAGAAGTGCCGGTAATACAGTGTTTTCCATGTTTCTCGTCAAACTTGAGGCGGGTCGAGCAAAACTGGGAACGGCCGGGGCGGGACTACAATCTTTGAGAAACCCCGCTAAGTTTCAAACGATCCACGCATGTTAGAATATTGGAATAGAAACTGTACCACTGCGAACTGTGCTTCAAATATACGTCACGAGTCCAGGAGTAGGTAGTCCCTCAGCTAGACGATCTACGAAGAGCTTCCTCATACCGTATTGAGTTCCATATATAATCATGGGCTGCAGTTGGCACCAGCCAGAAAATCAACATTCCTAACTTGCAATCTCATAGCAATCCTTCCTTACTGAGTTTAAAAGGTGGCTTAATTAGCGTCATCACGCCAAATGCATTGTTGCAAAAGGGCGCTTAAACGGTTCCATGCATGTGAAAGAATGATGAGATATTGGAGATAACTTTGGGATGAATAACCGTCAATATGGCGATTTGAATTGGTCATAAAAGTGATCGAACGAGAGCGGGTCACTCCCTTTAATTAAGTGCAAGGCACAGTCGATACCCGCCTTCGTTCAAGTCTCGGCAAGCCAAACAGAGCAGTAGCAGATTAAAAGTTATTAATTTCCTGTACAATGAAGACCCCAAACATCAGCAATATTTTCCATTGCAAAAGTACGAGCTGTCTCCAAAACGTTTCAATTTGGGTATTATCCCGATCCATTATAAGTAGATTTACAAATTAGTAAGTAAGTAAGTAAGCAATTTATTTATAACCCGCCATTTTGAAAAAACGGAGTAAATGAAAGAAAACAAATAAAACACATGAACAAACAGAAAAAGACACTTAATTTTCAATCTTCGGCCAGGAAGCAGTGGATAACGTCGTGCGCTGGTTGGGCCCCATTCCCTATTGTCCATGATTTTTTATAGCGACGAGGCAACATTCAAAAGGGTAACACTTGCACCTTGAATTTAAAACCTAAGCATACTACATACTTCTCCTAATCTAATCTTTAGCTTCTGTTAGACAAAGAACCTACCCTCCGAGGGGTTGCCAACTCCCCGGCACTTGATGTACGCCCTCTTCCGGCACCGACCGAAATCAGCGGTACCGGCACCGGTAACAGTCATAAATTATGATATTCATCTTTCAAACGCTTCTAAACATGGTTATTTTAATATTCTAACACGTGGCAACCGTTGCCGGCACCGACCGGACAACGCGGCACCGGACACTTGCTGTACACTAAAATCGATAGTGGGCGACCCCTCACTACCCTCTTTCGTGGATCACCAGCAATTTGAGCCTAGATTTTAGGCATGCAACTTTCTCGTTCTTTATGGCAATAAATTTCGAGCAACAACAGAAAACAGATTGTAGGCTATTTTGGTTGAAGTTTTGGGAAAATATTCATATTGACTAATGTAACCTTTTTTAATGAACTGAATGAAAGTATATGGTCTAATCATTGGTCAGTTGTAGACCTATTATTCCGATTTTATTGTATTTTTTTTACTATCCAGCTTTGGCGGATATAAATAAATAAACTGAAAAAACAACAATGCTTGCAAGAATGAACTTACTACACTCGAAAACTCGAAGATATTACACTACTTATTCTTCAAAGGTGGTTTATTATGGTCATGGAAGGAAATTAAGAGCCCCGGCGTCACCGAATTCATATGGTGGAAAAAGAGGTTAGCCACTTCCGAGCACCAACCTGAAGGAGGTTAATGTATTAGTGTTTTTTTTTACAGTGATTATGGCACTTTCGTGAAAAGGAAATGTTGCTAGTATCACGGTAAAATAAGACAAGATAAGATTTAATTGCACAAAAAAAGCAGAGATGAGTTGGACTAATTCCAGAACACGCCAGTGAACCTCGGGAAGAACGAGAAACATCGCCCGAACGATCACTCAAATTCTGTGTCAGCCAATCAACGGCGTTCACTGGGACAGCTGTTGTGACGCTTCCGGCTCTGCCGCTAGGTACACGGCGATTCTTCATGGGCACGAAGAGTTAGTCATCAAGAACATTATCAAGGACCTATAATAGGTGTCTCCATAACTTATTTGTGCAGACTGGCTTTAAATTAATTGTCCTTTAGGTGATGAACTTTCTTCCTCATAGCTTCTGGACATGTGTATCCATTGTCTAATATGGCACTGGACATTTTTTTTACACATTTTTATTCAGACAAAAAAGGACAAAAAGTAGGCTTATTTTTTGCGCCTGATTATAACCTGATAATACCTAAACATCTTCACTCCTTTGAAAAGGAATGCCAGTCGCAACATGCGGTGACTACGAATCGCGGAGCTCATGAAGGATGTACATTCTCTCGTGGGATTAGTTATCTATTCTTGATACCCCGAACCCAACTGACCCACCGACAAGAATGTGTCAGGCATTGTATGCTACTTGTATCTTACATTACAATCATGCAAATGACACTACGAACTCTTAAAGTTTCCAAGTTGTCTTCGAAAATGCGGTCGTCGATCCATCATTACGGCTAGGACCTGACAAACGACGATGTGGTTCTGGGACAGAGCAAGGAACTGTGTCGCAGTTCATGAATATCATGATGGATTGAAGTGATTTCTCTCTTTGACTAGGACCTTAAGGCTCCTGGGTCGTGTAAAGATACCGTAGTCTGTCTATCACGAACAAATTTCGAAGAACTATATTATAAATCTTTTCTTGAGTCAAATTTAGGTTCATTTATTGATATTACTATTTCTATAAAATAAAAATTTGCACAAGTCCGGCAGAGCGCCCAGTATGGAAGGGTAGCCAGTTAGCTTTCATCATAACTGGAGCGTGTTTCAACCTCCTACCGTAGCTCCTAAAAGCTACAATCGTCGTGCCCATCCTGTATGAAGGGATACTGAGATCGGAACGATTCTAGTAGCTCTTATCAAATATCGGTAAGAGGTGGGAACACACCCTAAGGCTAACTACACACAAAGTGAGCATTCACTGCGAGTCGACTGCGAGATTCAATGGCAATAACTCAACACTATTAGAAGCTCATTGTATTGTGTTCTAAACCTTTGTTTTGTAATCTTAGAGGTTCAATGATAAGCGCTTAAACGTAAACAAAAAATCACTTCCGAAGCACTGATGTAAACAAACCCGATAAAAACTAATCCATTAATAAGATATTTCAGAATAAGAATTGTGCATGTGTTAAAAATCTTTCAGACTCATAGTACCTCTATGTTGGTGGCCAAACAGAGAATTTCCCAAAGAAACCGAATATGGCTGAATCGGGACTTATTTCAGAATCATGAATAGAGCAGTGTGCAAGCAAGTCGCTAACCACTTAACTCACTCACCGACGCCGAACTGCATCCAGGTGGTGAGCAAAGGGCTTAGCCACTTGCAAGTAGCAACCTGAAGTAAGGGCAACCATTTTGCTGGTGCTGGCATGACAGTACACTGAGAGGAGAAGGTTTTAAGCAGATGGCCTAACATTTTGGGGCCTTCTTGAACCAATAATTTACCGGAGAACAGTCAGAAGACGCGACTCATAGAAACACGCGATTAGCATCGTCATTTAGCTCCATCTAAACTCAAGGCCGTAACGAATGATTCGTCGCGTTATCTAGGAATTCCTGGCTGTGTCTCAGACGTCGAAATGTCTGCATTCACCTCGGGATTTATGAGCCCGGACCCTAAACCGACGACGCAGTCTTTTGCTTGTCCGGACAAATGTCAAACGAAAACATTTTTTTCAGTCAGTATGCAAATCAAAACGAAGGTCCTAATGAGATGAGCGATGCTGTAGTGAGATTAGGTGACTAGAAGCCCCTGTGTGTTGACGTTACTGCTCTGCCGGGCAAGATCAGTAAGAAATGAGATTCATGCTTGTTAGCCGAGGCGTAAAACACATGCTTGTTCCAACAGTGGTTTGAAGATTAGTTATAGGCTACTGGATTTTCACACCTGTGGACAGTGAAGTCTGTGGACTTCAAACAATCAAAGTAGTAGTTCCACCTTCACAAAAATGAGCATTTTGCCCGTCCATGCGATGACAGAAGTTTTACAGCATGAGTCATACACGAAGTAGCGTATGCTGGGGGGTGGGTACGTGGTGACGGAACTGACCCCCACCCCAATTTTCTATTTTTTATAAGACAGGAAGAAAACGGACTAAGGTGTATGTTAGAAAATGTTCGATGATACTAAAGACTCAAATCTTCTTCCAAAATCAAAAAGAGGTAAAAAAAATAATACAAAAATGGTCGGAAATAAAAATGGAGGAAAGGGATTTATTCTATCAAAAACAGCGAAAGATTTAGAATAAACACTATTGACAGCTCCCGGGACAAATTCTACAGAGGACTATATCCGGCTCCAAATCATCTGGGATCGCGTCGGGTAGAACGGAAGGGCTCTGGAAGTAGGATAAAAGGCGACAGGTCTGGTCAAACCCCAAATAGGCCTTTGACTCAATGCCTCTTTCTTATACTGCGAACTACCATAGTCTAGTGAAACCTTCTGGATAACGTAAAAATCAACCTATCATTAAAGTATGCCTAAAGTCAATGGCTAAAATCCAATGGATAGGTGAAAGGCAGAGGCGTCACTAGCCAAAATGTTTGGGGGGGGGGGACGAGGCATTTACCGACTGGCTGGTCATTTTTACCAACTGTTTCTGCAGAAAAAACAACTGTTTTCAACAACAAAAAATTACAGTTTTGAAAAAAAATCGAATGATTTTCACAAAAGTCCACTGATTTTCAGAAAAAAAGACTATTTTGACGAAAAATCGACCAATTTTCAGAAAAACCGACTGTTTTCATGAAAAAATCAGCTGTTTTGACGAAAAATCGCGACGCTTCGCGCCGGCTCGGTTATTTTTTACCGACTGGCCGACAGCATTGGGCGGGGGGGGGGCGTCCCCCCCCCCCCCCAGTCGTGACGCCCCTGGTGAAAGGACCTAGGCCAACGCGGGTAACCTAAATACTTCCTTTCCGCATTCCCGCACTGACACAAAAGAATAGCGGTTATATTTTTGATGGGTCTACGAGCAGGTCGATCGACCTCGGGGTCAGGCAGACGACAGCTGGTTGGCGGGTGAACTGACATAAGCATATCGCACCAGGGGATGGTCGAACATAACGCACATTTATTGGCACCCTGTCATATCAAATTCGGAAGCGGTGCTAAATGTTGTAGGCCTCTTTTTCTGCAACGATGTGGTGATGGTTGTATAGGCAAGAGGTTTAAGAAAGGTAGTCTTATCAAAATGTACCTCCCCAGAGCAAACAGTGTGAGTTGTGAGTTCAAGGTTCAAGGTTCAAGGTTTAATTTACACTTCTTTATAAAATCAAAATAAATAGAGGGTCAAGCCGGGGACACAAGGTCGATTGACAAAAACCCGGTACAATATATAACACACATATTTTACATATAAATAATTATATAAATAAATGTTAATAATTCCATGACTCACCACCAGAGGGGAACCCGCCCCACAAACCCACCGACACTCAGTAGGATCAACCCGAAATCCCACAAAAAAAACCAATGCGCAAGCGAGGGGTTACCGATGGCCGGCAACTCAAATAGACCCCAACCAAAACATATCAACATAATACAAATAAGAATTTACTTTATTTTTTATTTTTTTTTATCGATGATTCTTGAATTTATTTATAAGTATAGAATGAAGTTTCTTTTTTATATTTGGAAGAGATTTGCTGCAATCAATATGTGGTAGATACAGATGCCATGAGCCCGTGATCGAAAAATATGAGTGCAAAGGGATTCTCCACCTGCAAGCCAGACAAGGCCTCACGGAACGCAGTTTATGATTCCCTATTTCGCTGTCTTTGATTAGGTGTTTGGTCATACCACCAAATTTCCCACCGATTTTAGATACCCGTCCAAAACTGGGTAGGCTATATTGTGGCCAAGTCCTAAAGAAGGCGCCACGCGACGTACTGAGAAAATTATGAGTGAGTAAACCCTCGGATTACACCCTTCACCCAAAATAGACCATCCGGATCCGAATCTTCCGGAAAATCGTTCATCGGTCTATGCTGATACCCCTGGTTCACACTGCTGCGATTTCCCGCAAAATTCTGCGTCATGCGACACAAATCATGCGACAAGCAAAGCAGAACTCTGCGTTTTGTCGCAGTGTCGGATGTGTTGAAAAATTTCAACTGATCTGACATAACGCTTGCGATTTTTGAGGAAAGGTAAGGGCCAGAAGGATAATCTCCCCGCATCTTCAGAAGTCATTTGCCCAAGGGCTCCTTTGTCCTTTCGCAGAATAATCTCGACGAAAAATTTCGTTTTCCTTTTGCGTCTGCTTGGTGGCGGGAAAGTTCATGCGATTCTGTCGTACGTCGCATACGACGCAGCAGTGTGAACAAAGGGATAGCCCTCAGCTCATGGTCCATTTACACACTGCGTAAAATCCGAGCGTATATTGAAATCCGAGCGTACTTATGCACGTTTTGAGCTTGAAAAGATTTCTAGCAATACGGACCTATTTGGATACAAAACGGACCGATTTCTCAAATACTTCCGTATTGCTAGAAATATTTTCAAGCTCAAAACGTGCGTAAAATACGCTCGGATTTCAAAATACGCTCGGATTTTACGCAGTGTGTAAACCCACCATCATCCTTATACAGTAGAGCCATAGAGGTATCGAGACTCGTCTGCTTCTTTGAACATTTAGTGGACGTTTTCGCGTCGATGGCTGCAGAGCTGAATAGGTGATCCCGTCCGAGCGAAAATGAGACAATCGATCAGGCGTTGAACGGCTGAGGAAGATGGGTTCCGTCCACGCGAAAACCCATTCAGCTGGATGGGAGTATATGAGTGGAAGGTCCACATTTTTTCTGTCATCAGTCTGTGCAGACCTTTTTTCTATCCAGGTTCAGCTCAACGCTGCCCTCGGAGCGGTGTCGAACGGTAGCCGTCTATCGAGCTGGATGGCCCGTTCACCTGTTAATCCGTACACGCGAAAAAAAAGAAGATCGACGGCATCAAGCAATGTCCGTCGAGCTCGACGGGACCAGAGCCACTGACGCGAAAACGTCCCCTTAGGCTACCCAAAGTTTGGACTACCTTGTTCCGTTTTTTCCCATCTAAAACGGTCTAATGGGAGCTTTCCATTAAAAATTTAATATCGGCTAGGAGCCAAGTGTTTCAGGTTCTTTTGACACATTGAACGAAATAAGTTTCATTTTCTGTAAATTTCTGAATTCCTGTTTCTTCTCTCGGGATACTTCGATAGTAATGTAAAACTGTTACAATATTAACGACACCGTAATTTTGCCGTTTGACGGTGCAGAAGCAACTAAGCAAAACTGAGGTTTTAATCTGAATTTTTCCTGCTTAAATTATTGTTTGCGCTCCTTTTGGTAGATTTGAGTTTAATCACTTCTTCGGCGTCGTTCAAATTTAAGGGACATGTCGGATACTTATGACAGTAGTTCGTTTTACATAAGTAGAATTTCCATCCACTATCGTTCTCGAGATTCTTCAATTCATAAGTATATCCTATCTCCCCTACAAACAATACGCTAATTATCACGCTTGCCACGATTTATTCTCTTTACGTGACGTATCAGGCGCCCAATCGTTACTTCCGTCCGAAGCTCGGTTATGCATGTTTTGCCAAGATTGTCATCGGCAAGGGGCATGGAAAGAGACGAAAAGCCGAAGCCATGTGTAATTTTCTGTAAGTATAGCTTAGTTGCAAAGTGGTAAATCTCAGCGAGCAAACACTATGCAGTGTGAGGTGTCCTTTAAGTGACGTTCAAAAAAGCATACCTCTACTATACCCGCATTAGACTCCGACGAACCCCACCGCAGAAGTATGGAACTATGTTAGCTTTGCCTCCTCGCTCTACCTTGAGCTGCCCCACGCCACCCTCGCTTGCCTATTCACCGACTCATGCTGTACTGGAAAATCCTGAGTGAGCAAACCCTTGAAAAACAACCCTCATACACATTTATCTATGAAAAGATCATCATGCATACACTTTTCTTCCAAGACTCCATGTTCTCTAACGTTACCGCCACTTTCTTTCTGATAAAAATCTCGGTGTCGGGTTCCAGAGAACCAGTCCTATTTATTTGTCGCCGTCTAGGTTACGTTTCAATTTCCTTGATTGCTTTAAAAAATTGGTTGCAGCTGTAACTGAGCAGCGGAATAGATTGCTACCCAGCAATCCGGTTTCTTGTGTGTGGTCCGTTTTCGTTGCCGGCAAAGCCAATAGAAGAAACCAAAATGGATCAATCCTCCCTTGTAAGGCCGATCGCGGCTCACTTGTGTATCACATTCCCTTGCATTGACACTTTCGACATCGCACTTGTATTTTCTATTATAGGTCTGGAGTCTGGAAAGTCTCTGGTCACACAGGAAGTAAAACATTCGGAGGAGAATGTGATATCTTGTTTGTGTTCCTAACACTGAGGTTCAATAGGCTATTAATGCACCAAAGCGTAAGACATTTTCAACATTTTCAAGATTCGATCAAGCACAAAGACAAGATCCTGCTTCACTTAACCCAGTCCGTGGAAAACCTACGAAGTTCTTAAAAGACCTGTCTTACATATAATACTAACGCAACCTACTTTCATAATCATTCCATATGTTTCTATACCTGAAGAACCCAATTTAGTACGGTACATTCTAGCCCCTCCAGCAAAACCACGCTGATTTTCTCACTTGCCGTGTTTTGCTATCTTCGATATGGGTCACGCTGTCGACGGCTGTCTGCGAGAAGTTTTCCATCAGAAAAACGGTTATGTAAATTGTTTCCCTGTTTTCGCTACAAGTCAACGGGTCTCGGAAAAGGCTTAAAACAGCCAAAACCGTGGGTTATTTGGTGAAAGCACAGCATAGTTTTCAAGTATCCAAATATTCTAAAATACTGTAAGATGAAGAGTAAATAGCGCGAGGGGTCCTTTAAAATCTACCAGATTACGGGAATCAACTTGCTTACGAAGAAACCCCTTCTTGACTTTGGGCAAAACTCGCAGTATCCAATAGTAAAACTCATCTAATGGTGAACTCCAGACAATAAATACGACTGTAATCTGGCATCAGAAATAAGAGATATCAGTCAGTTTAAAGTCCGTATCAAAACCTGGACGTATTAATCCTACTCCAATCTTTAGCTTCTGCCTGATGCAAACCTACCCTTTCTGGTGTGCCATCCCCAATCCCGGCTAAGATTCTAGGCATGAAACATTCTTCTCCTACACAGCAAATCTCAGATTATGAGAATGCTAAGCATTCACTCATGATTCACTATGCACTGTAAAAAGTTTCTCCGTATAAAGATTAAAGTTAACTGCAGTATTTGCTACTCGGATTAATCTTATCTGTATTTGGAATTAATCTTATCTGCGTAGAGATAACAGTAATCCAAGTAGCAAATACTACAGGTAACTTTAATGTTTATACGGAAAACTTTTTACAGTGTATGTTCATGGACGGAACTTACGAATCCCGGTGTCGCCAACTGTATTCAGGGGTCGAGCCAAGGGGATAGACATTTGCAAGTAGGAACTCTAAGGAAATGAACGTATGCACAGTTGTGTCAGTGTGTATGATATTCTCGTGGGATGAAACATTTGTGGATATCATGAAATACAAAGAGTTGGTTTTAAAGTTTACCCGAATAGGGATATGACACTCTAGCTACCCATCCCTTATTCAGTTAAATAGACTTGAAGACCCGATTAAATTGCTTTACTTCGTTGCTCCGCTGTTCATATAGTCAATTTTGATCGAATGAACTGGGTACCTCTATGCGCCTGTACATCAATGCCTGACCATTTCGTAACTACAACGAATAAAGACTGCCGAAAATAAATCTTTTTGGGGTCACAAGTAATAGCAGACTTTCTTCAGCAGTGACCTTCCTATCTGGTGCTGAACATTTCATGTGCTTTGCTCCATTAGACATTGACATGCACGCTTTTGTTAACATTCAAATTCCCAGCGCTTGGATAAACATTGTCTTGTCCGGACAGCAGAGTATATTCTGAACGTCTCTACTAGAGCCCAAGACAAAATTTAATAATCCCTTGGCAGAGTCAAAATAATTTATGATAAAACAAAAACAAATCAAAAACTGGCTTTTCAGTCAAACTTTAAGCAGAACAGCATATCTGGAGGCTCTATAAATGTCACGAGACCTAATGCCTGCAAACTCGAGAAATGAACAACATCTTCTTTCCTTGCGCTAAAACCTCTTCTTGACTTACGACTAAAACCAGCAGCACATCCAGCAGCACAGCTCATCTGCGTCCCTCCTCTAATGGCGCTCTCCATCATAGTAAATACGACTCTGTAGCAGGAATGTCAGACAGTTCAAACGTCTGGATATTTTGCTGACCGCCCCAAAACAATGATTCAGCAGAAATACATCTTGTGGCAGGATATTCCATTTACAGCATTTCCACATCTACAAGCAGAGATGGGCGAATCCGATTATGAAAGGATTCGAATCCGAATCCAGGACTAGGTACGAATCTGATTCCGAATCCGAATCCACCACTTCATACCGAGGATTCGAATCCGGATTCGAATCCGACCTTGCCAAAAATCGTGTACATATCTTATAGTTTAAAATATCAGATGTGACAAAAGGCACTGATATCTAAGGTAATCAGATAACGCGATAGATTACTGAGGGCTGGTGGTGGAGACCAAAAAGCTGGATTGCCTAAGCACACTGTGTAAAATTTGGGAAATGGAAACAGGAAGGATGAAGACTAGAAATTTGAGCGGATTCATAAGATTGAGGGTTAGGAATCCGAGACCGAATCCAACCTGACAAGCAGAAGATTCGAATCCAAAGCCAAAAGGACGAATCCTAGATTCGAATCCGAATCCGGATTCACCCATGTCTAACTACAAGCCCCATCAATACAAATTTACAGGCCAATAGCCCTGGCGGCGGTTGTGTCGAAGCTGTTTGAGAAGTGTGTGTATGATTTAATCTTGCCACAAGTGGATTCTTCATTTTATCAGTTCGGTTTCAAGGAAAAATCTTCGACCGAGTTTTGTATATTTATTCTTAAATCAGTGATCCAATATTTTTGGATGTTTTCAAGCCCGGTGTTTGTGTGCTTCATCGATGCAAAAGCAGCATTTGACCGTGTAAACCATGAAAAGTTGTTCGATACAATGAGTGAGAAAGGAGTGGATGCACGAGTAATTGGTACCCTGCATCATTGGTTCAAGGTGCAGAAATTCAGGATTAAATGGAGTGGCTTTTTTAGTCAGCCATTTAGTGTACAAAACGGAGTGCGCCAAGGAGGGGTACTCTCACCTCTACTGTACAACCTTTATGTTGATGAACTGAACATCTTGCTTTCTCGCACAGGAGTTGGCTGTTTCATCAACAATACATGCTTCAATAACATAAGCTATGCAGATGATCTTCTGATCCTGGCTCCAACTGTGGCAGCTCTTAATCTTCTGCTGGGTGTTTGCGATCGTTTTGCTTGTGAAAAAGATATAGTTTTCAACACAAAGAAGACGCTTTGTATGGCGTTCATCCCACGGAACTTGCAGCTGAAACATATTCCTGATGCCCTTCTGTCTGGAGTACCTTTGGCTTTCGTCAGTTCCTTCAAATACCTTGGTTACACTTTCACTTCAACCATGAGTGACGAAACGCATGTTGCTGCTGTCTCCAGGTCTCTGTGCTCCAGAGCAAATATACTTATTCGCAAATTTGGAAAGTGCGAGCCTGCGGTTAAAGATTTCCTTTTCAGGTCGTACTGCACACCTTTGTACTGCCTTGCGTTTGTGCAGGGTATCACCTCTAAATGCGAGAGCAGGTTTCGGGTTCTTTATAACAATTCCTTCCGGTGGCTTCATGGTCTTCCCTGGAATTGCAGTGCCTCTGGTATGTTTGCTGGTGGTGGTTTACCCTCGTTTGGGGAGCTTAAGAGGAAAGCTGTGTTTTCGGTCCAGTCTAGGATCCTCAGCTCGACTAATCCGCTCCTTTTGGTGCTTTCTGGGCCTTACTTTAGGCTCTCTCTTCCGCTGTGGAAGGAGTGGACACATGTGCTTTATGATGTCCCGGTTGAGAGCTAATTGTTTGCTGTTGTTTTTTGCAATTATGTTGTTGTTTGTTGTTTATATTTGTGTTTATGGCCCCTGTTGGTCGTTGAAGAAATAAAATAAATAATAATAAATATTCCACCCTTGTATCCTATGATCCTCCTGATTTGTCCGGTGTTCAACAACCCAGGCTCTCCCATATCTCCTCGACGCATCCGGCAATTTCAAGAAGGTGCAATTCTTTAACAGGATACATCTCTCAACAATAAATCCCACTTGACAAGGTCGGCTTTATGATCTTGATTGAGATATCAGATTGACAATTGGATTTTAAGTGACGAGCCAGTCAACAACCAGTTGTTCCCCCATATAAGATGACGACGTCCCTGGACAAGAAAATGTTCCAGTTAGATACCAACCGAGATTTCGGCGTTATTTCTCTCGAAATCGTCGACCATCAACACTGAGTGAACGTAAAGGAGGAACGTGCTTCTTTTCCATGACACAAATACGACCGCTCTTCAAAAGAATTAAACTCAACCGTCATCTTTCTAGGGCGTATTTTTCAAAATTTGTGTTTTTCACCTATGTCGTGTTTTTATGGCACTTCCCCTTCGGCCAAGTGCCATATAGATATCGCAATTTCTGTCGGTCCGTCTGTCTGTCGGTTACGATTTTACTAGTTTGGGCACTTCCACATAAGCTAGGACGATGAAACTTGGCACACATATGGAGGGCCCGAACTGATTAACTTGGAAAAAGTCATTTCTCCGATCCGACCATCTGGGGGGGGGGGGGGAGGGGGAATCCGGAAACTTAAGATATGTATACCTTTCGAACTGGTGATCGGATCTTAATGAAACTTGATATATGTAAAGAACTCGTGCCTGAGACGACCTAGTTCAATTCCGGATCGGATCCGGTGACTTTGAGGGTAGATGAGGCTGGAATGGATATCTTATTCATTTGGTATTTTGCTCTTGTTCTCTTTTTTTTTCCGCGGAATTATTCAGCGTTATTTCTGTGCAAATCATGGACCATCGACACTGAGTGAATGTAACAAAGGAATTTGCTTCTTTCCATGACGAAAATATGACCAATCTTCAAAAGTATTAAATTCAACCGTTATTTTTCCAGGGTGTATTTGTCTAAATGTGTGTTTTTCATTTATGATGTGTTTTTCATTCGGTATTTTGTTCTTGTTTTGTTTGTTGTTTTCCATTTCTTCTTTTCTTTTCCTAGTTCGTACTCCGGCTTGTGTTTTGTGATCGTGATAAAGGAGGAACGTGCTTCTTTTCCATGACACAAATACAACCACTCTTCAAAAGTATCAAACTCAACCGTCAAAACTGAGCGAACGGAAGGAGCAATTTGCTTATTTTCCATAACAAAAAGACGGCATGCAACAAATGACAACTACGACCACTCGCTAAAATGTACCGAACGGCGGTTTTAATTCTATGTATAAGCTACGATCGAGTCACCGAGTTCAGGGGCAATTGGACACGGATTGCCCAGCGATGTAAGATCATAGCTTGACCACGGTGGAAGTTAGGACGTTAAAATTACGCAGATCCCAGGGCTGGTAAGACTTCCGGAGGTCCACATCCCCACCCTCCGTTCATGGGCAACTGGGCGATCGCCATGCCTGCTTAGTCTTAGTCGCCTCGTCGACAACCCGGTTCAATTTATCTCTTCCTGGTATCTTGAAGGAGCAATTACCAACCCAACAGGAAAACTACCATTAACACTATTGTACCTTTTCTTTCTGCATAATCCTAATACCAGCCAACATTATTTACAACTAAGAGAAACCGAATCGAACCTTACAATAACGAGTCAGTCAATACTCTATACGACTAAGTCCAAAACACGCCAATGATCCTCATGAAGAAGGAGTAAACGTGCCCGTAGCTACTCAAACTCAACAACTCAAATCCTGTGTCAAGCAATCACGGCGATCTTTGGGAGCAGCTGTGACACCGCTTCTTGCTTTCTTCCGCAGGTACCCGGAGATTCTGCATCGGCAGGGAGAGATAGTCATCAAGAGTATTCTAACCGCTCATACATTGTTCAAGGAGTAGGCCTGCATCTACTAGGCACGCTTTTTGGAATCCCAAAAAGTAAGTGGAGGGGTACCTATGACTTCATAAAAGTTGTCCGGCTGTCCGTCCGTCTGTAATCACGATAACTCTCGAAGGGAATGAGATATTTTGATGAAACTTGGTTTGAGGATTCATTGGGCGAAGGGACAGGTCAAGTTCGTATGGGCCCCAAAGCTGTATAGTCAGGGGTGGGGGAGGATTTTCAAATTGAGGGACGAAAATAAATATTTTTAAAAGCTAATGAGATTGTCGGTCTAAGGGTAAGGAGACATGCTGAATCCAATATGAAAACTATCTTCTCGCCGGACAAAAGTTCACCCGGAATCAGCGAAAACCGAAAAATTTGGAACAAGTAAAAGTTGTATCTGAAGTTGATTAGACTGAGGGGTAGGAAGACATGCTGAATCCGAAGATGAGAATCATTTTCACACCGGACAAGTAGTTCGCCCTGAAACCGAAAATTCAGCATGAAGTTTTAACAACCAATGACATAGTCGATATAGAGTGAGAAGACATGCTGCTGCAACTTTCGAGCATACTAATGATAAACAAAAAGCGTATGCGATCAGTTTAGTTATCTCCTAAGTCCCAACCGGCATTTACTGGGTCGAAAAGCCCGTATGAGTCCAACATATGGCAACAATTTAATAAGTAAGTAAGTAATTTATTTATGACCCGCCATTTTGAAAAGGCGGAGTAAATGAAGAAAATAAACAAAATAAACAAAACACATAAACACACAGAAAAGGCACATTATTTTTAATCTTCAGTCAGGAAGCAGTGGACGACGTCGTGCGCTGGTTGGGCCCTGTTGTCCATGATTTTTGAAAGCGATGAGGAAAGCGATAATATAAAAGCGATCATATAATTTGTTGACCAATGTTCCAGTCCCTACACTACCCCTTTATTCAAACAGGCGAAAGCTCTGCGCGTGAGTGACGTCACTTTGTTCAATCTACGGACCCAGGAGGGATGGTGACTTTGGTCCCGTGTATACGCGCTAAGTTTATTCGGTTTAATAGAAGACTGTTTAAACCTATCGTACGTGTTCTTTGGGTTTTGGATTGTCGGGGGGTCGAAGGGGTTGATATATGTTGTTCAAACTTCGTATGAGGATTCACTGGCAAAGTACAGGCCAAGTCCGTAGATGGGTCCTTTAGCCCTATATGTAGAGGCAGAGGGGGGTTTCGAATTAAGGATAAAAACAAATTTGTTTTATAAGCTAATGAGATATTCGTTTAAGGGGTAAGAAGGCCCACTGAATCCATATCTGAACTTTGTCTTCTTGCCGGACAAATTCACCAGGAATTCGGCCGAAAATGGAAATTTGGTTGAAGCTCAAAGTTGTTTCTGAAGTCCAATAGAGATTCGGTATCGGAATAAGGAGACATGCTGAATTGAATTTTGAACTTTATTTTCTTGACGGATAAGCAAAATTTGCAAAAACCTGGAAATTTCGACTGAAAGGTTCGGCTCTCAATGTCACTAGATCTTTTGCTCTGCATGCAGTTCGCCGGGAATGCTGCTAAATACGAGGAATTTGGTAAAACAAAAAAAAATCTAAAAGACCTTTTTGAAGTCGATTAGAGATGAGATACTTTCGGGGGGGGGGGGACGCGGGTCGGACCAAAAAGTACAAAAAACAAAGATCAGAGGTTAAAGCCTATAAAAAAAACGATTATTTTTGTATGTTTGTATGTGAACCCCTAACCCCCCTGGATACGGCCCTGTTCTGACCTTCCCGTGGGTGCTTTCGAATCGCGTCATTAGACGGCACGACGCTCGGACCGAGCCCAGGTTTTAAGTCGCGACTCGGATGCGGGTGACCTAGACATTGCAAATGCATGCTAGAATACTTCCGATCATAAAAATTGACAACCTATAAAAAAATAGCCTTGGAGACAAGAAAACATTGTGAAGTCTGAAGTTTCTTTTTGCTTTTGCTTGTTTAATTTCGAGTGACTAGCTCTGAAGTTTCACTTCTTAATTATCTTTTTCCCTCTTCTTTTTAGTGCATATGTATCATGCACATGTCTAATATGCACTATATACACTAACATCAACTGATAGCGAGTGTGACAACCGAACGGGATCTAACGCTCAGCAAGACATACATTTGTCAATCATCAACTCGAATCACTGAAAGTAGGCCGGCACTCTGAAAGGCTTGAGCGATATTGGCAACGCGATGAAAGGTATGGATGAGGAAGATAATGCTCGCTGAGTGACTTCATACCATTCTGACTGCTGAAGTGTGTGAAAGAAGTGTGGCACTAGTTTAAAATCCTGGTACACGACCATTTACAAGATGACGATACAGATAGACGGCAGAAAACCAGAGGTCCAGTGGATGATCACTGATTAACTCGCCCTTTGTGTTTTCTTCATTGTTGTGCTGTTAAATTTTGTCATTGATCGCTAATTGTCTTTTCTCTCTTTTGTTCATTATGTCTTTTTCTTCCATTTGTTCCGTTCTTGTTCAGTTTGAATGTAACGGGTTATAAAGAATAAACATACATTTAGTGAAAATTTATTTTTATTTTGTTTTGTATTGCCATGGCCCTCGGGCTTTTTGTGTAAATATATATCATATCATATATCATATCATAGCCAAAGAGACACAAGAGGCACGTTTTGTTTGGAATAACAATGACCTTTTACGCATCATCAGAAAGAGTCAAGAAATGCTAGTCCAGCCCAAGAGAAAGAGGCATGAAGCCATGAAGCGGAAAAGTCTCGGAAAAAGTAAGATGCCCGGCAAAAGATTATGGACAATGTAAACAGAAAAAAAACTGAGGAAAGACTAAAGCTTCCGAACCAAAACTGTCCGATAACCTTCGGCGAGACACAGGCAGTCTGCTGACACGAGACCCAAGAGCAAAGCCCCCCCCCCCCCCTCACATAAAATTATAGACAAGTAACACGAACAAAAATGGCCAAAGTCTGCTTAGATCCTGGGATGTCTACGCCTTAGAGGAAATCATCCACAATGGGAATTGTGGGGTTGTCTGTAGAATGTCGTCAAAATGCGAGAACCCTTTCCATTTCTCAGATGTTCTAAGAAGTTTTCGGAGGTGTATCCCAAATTTCTAAGAATTTATCGAAGTGTATGCAAATTTCCTAAGAATTAGCCGTGAGAGTTCCCAAATTTTCTAAGAATTTATCGTAGGTGTTGACCGCTAATGACAACCTTACTAATCTTTGCATTTGCCGAGATTCACTATTTTCCAGGCGATTCTGCTCCGGACGAGTATTCCTGTATAATGCTGTTGATGCTTAAAACCGGTTATCTCAACATTGCCGAGTTTTTGCTGGAAGTCAATGGACCTGGGAAAAGGCTTAAAACAGTCAACGCCGTTTATGATTTGTTGAAAACACAGCCTAGTTTTACAGTATTCAAATAGTTTCTTGGAACATTAATGATAAATTGTGCGAGGGGTGCTTTAAGAGCTCAAAATCGCCTTTTTAGCGGATTCGCCAATCAAATTTCAGGCCCGGCTGCAAGCTTCTTGTTTCACTGCTAATTTCGGACGCAGAATGCACGTTACAGTAAACCCAGCTACTAGCGGAATAATGTCAACAAGATCAAGATAACAAGGCTGGCCAAATATGTCAACGATCATTTTCGCGACTTCCGGTAACTCCTTGACACATTTTAAGGACGGGACACAAAGACCCCCTTGACTGAAGTGATCAGAGCTTCGAGGGCAAGTCTCGATTAGAGGTCAACAGAGCTTTAACTCAAAACGCCGCTGACAGGCACGGGTCCGAGAGGGTGATTAATGAGGGGGTTCCGGCCGGCGTAGACCCCCTAACATACTCAAGGAGGGGTTCTGAGCTCAAAATCAAGAGCCAATAGTGATATGTACTTACCTCGTACTATTTATAAGCCAAAGATGCTTAGAGACAGGTTAAAGGAGATGATCGATAACGATTTTCAATTCTGAAATTGAATTATCGGCGTTATTGGAAACGCTTTTCCGACCTTTCCTTGATTTTTTTTTCCTCATGGGATTAGAACAAAAGTTTAATTGAAAAGCCAGCTTATTTTTGAGTATTCATTTTAGATACAATGAATTATTTTCACTCTTATGAGGGATTCTCATTTTTTCCGGCCCTAGTAAAGATGTTGAGAATCTAGACGGCCTCCTGACAAGACCGGCGATCGACAACTGAACCGCTGCACGTAAACCAGAGAACAAGCATGATTTCTCTATCCTCTCCTCTGATCGAGCTCGAGTTGTATGGCTAATTAATCAAATATCAGATATTGCAGACTTCAGACATTATTAGACGCTGAAAATATCAGACTGACAATCTGCCATTTTTACTACATTCTGAGAATCGTTTGCCGTTGTAGTTGCTAAATATTCAACCATAAAGGTATATGCCCATGGAGGTCCACAAATCCGATAGGGAAAATTCGCATTATGGAAATCGACCATTTGTGACCAACAAAGTGTCGCATTTTCATAGTCTCCAAGTGAACAAGTGACGGCTATACTGTTGTATATCCGGCCTTTCCGGTTAAACTTTACTCAGAAATGAGATGAGATTATTGCGTTTGGGCTATCTGCATTACATAATTATCCAAAAAAAATGACTCAAAACCGATGAGTCAGCGAGGATATTCTTTGGCGTTGTTTCGCCCCTTCTTGGCAAGCGTCCTGTTCAGGTTAGATAGGTATGATTCCCAGTCAGCCTCGGCTGAGCTTTAACAATTCTCGATATTCTAGTTAGGAGCCGCCACGCAGTTTAGTTACTACTGGTCCACAATGATCGTCACCCTCAAAAGCCCGTGGGATATGTGAATAGTATATATTTCTTCAGAAGAAAAAAAGGTACAAACATCCCTGATGACGAGAGATCTGCACTACTCTTCAATTTCAAAGTTAAAACTTCCCTTTCCTGTTCATCAACTTATGGATATATTGCATCTCTATGTGGTTGATGCTGATAATGAGGCGAAAGAGGGAAAACAGGGAATAATCCGCCTGCAGCATTGAACTTGGTATAAGGCCAATAGGCCTACCGTAGAGCTAGAGCAGGTTGGTAAACCGTAAGAATACACAAAGTTTGGGTAAGCCTATAGTGACAGCACTCATTTGGGTGCTGAACTGCATGGTCGGAGCGAGGATGCAATGCGAGGAGAGACAGACAGACATTTATTATTTACACACCATTACATTGGATTGCTCAAATAAGGTTGGCAGAATACCCTAGATTTGTAAAGGCTATAGCACTTTGGTAAGAGTGGTTTACTTCAACAGGATAAAACAGCAAAAATATCAGTCCTGTCCAAAATGAAAACTCAGCACCAACTTTAACTCCAAGCAATTCTTAAGAAGAACAAGACCAAAAGTGTAGACGGGATCCCAAATACTGAATATTTACTGGACTACTTGATTCAGACAAGCGAATCTTGTAGATTTCCTGTTTTCGCCAAACCCCTTTAACATTTTGACCTATAACCAAGTTCAGATCTGGATTCAGAATGCATGTTTACTCCCACACCTCATGTCTAATCGACTACAGACAACTTGACCACTTGACCAAATTCCTCCTTTTAGTAGTAGGCTACTCTCGGCGAACTGCATGCAGAGCAAAAGAGCTGGTGACACTGAGAGGCGAACCTTTCGATCCAAATTTCCCGATTTTGGATAATTATGCCAGCTTATCCGTCAAAGAAATAAACTTCAAAAACTTCAAAAAATCCAGAGTTTACAGACACAACAATGTGAAAAGAAAAAGAGTTCATAAAGTGATGCTCTGCCCAAAACAATAAATAAAACAATGGTCGAATAATAAATGGCTGAATAAATAAGCCTGGGGAACTTCCAAGACTTGTCATTTTTCGAGAGACTCGCATCCCAGGCGAGCTTGCAGCCCCTTTGTTTCGACAATATTGGGGTCTATGCCATTGATTAAGCGTCAATGAAGTATGCGAGCAGACGGCGTCTAGAAATTTCAATATTTGGGTAAGGGATTAATGAAAGGACGAAGTGATAACCCATTACGATCGAGACTACGAAGATGTTGACTCCAAAATGGTAGTCAAAATGAAGCATTGTGCATCTGAGGCGACAACAACTTTCGAAACCTTTTATGCCCTGTTTTATAATCTGCTGGTCTAGTGGTGAACACATCATCGTGTTTATTGCCTGAAGTAATAATCGATGTATTTTTCAGGAGACATCCAAGGCACTGAATTTAGTGTTTTTATTCGATAACGTTTAATTTAAATGGATTTCTTCCTTTTTTTCCCATTTTATTATACTCTTTTAGTGCTATACGGCCAACATAATTATTGATGAATTGTTAATACAAATTTTGAACTGAAAAGTAGTCGCCTATGACAAAATCTTCAACCACTTTCGTAAGCAGAACCTACCAATAGACACTGGGGGTTGTTCGGATTGGTCCGCGTTCACCACCCGGCCTTGAGGTAAACGGGTAGCCTACACTGTACAAAAAACGCTCCGCTTTCAGATACTAATGTGCAGTAGGCTATTTTGCATTCTGGCGTTTTAATCCTATATCGGATTTTAAAGGACGCCTGAATGAAGAGTACCAAGTATCATCCCTATCTGTATGACTTCCGTTAACATTGCCTGCAGAAAATACAATCCAAATACGATATAGTGTTTCCAAGCTATGATTTTTGCTCCATTTCTGCCCTTATTTTAGTACCGAACAATTTTAGAAATGAACAAATGTCTCCAATCAACCCTTCTTCTGGAATATTTTGTAACCAGTTAAGCCCAAACGTATATCTAGAAGAAACTCAATACGATCCGGCCAGTGCTGTACAAGATTTGAATGAATTGCGCTTTTTGTCTTGGTGTCTGCATGGTGCAAACCTCCGGAAACGAACATCCCTATTCTGAAAACGATACGCTCAGGAGAAGAATGCTCTCCGTGGACATGTATGTAAATGCATTCTCCATGGTGTGTTCAAGTATGGTTGCATCGTTCAGGTGTCCTTTAACTCTCCTAACTCGGTTCGGTGAAGCACAGTTGCTAAAGTCCGATTTAGGAGAGACTTTTTACAGTGTAGGCTACACGAGGAGTGACAAAAACATCGAGGCCAAAAACAAGGTCGGAACTCGGAGGACTTGTTTGGTCGGACTCTTTTCTGGGTGGGCGACGGTCTACTACAACAACGACCTACAAACCCAACAGAACCAGCAGCAACAGTGAACCTGTGAAGAAACTAAGTGATCATCGCAAACATAGGCATACGACTACAATCCTAATGCGAGAACGAGGGGTTGGCTAACACCCGGGAACCTGGTGTACACCTTGGACTAGACACCTATCGTAAACTGACCGGAGATCCACTGCGGTAAGACAGACAATCGAACGGGCATCGCGCAGACATAAAATCGACTGAGCCACCCAAGTATGAAGCGAGGGGTTACTCTCTTTTTGGGCCGCCCTTTAGAGCCTCACGTGGGCACTGGCTTGGCACCCGGCACTTACTGCACAGCCATTTTGGGAGTGAGTAGCCCCTCTATAGGAAGAACCGGGTGGATTACTATCCTCAGAACAGACGATCAGATCTGAAGGTCATTGACCAGAATCCCCAACAGGATTTTCAGCACCATCAGCTTCGGCTGGGAAAGTTTAAACAGAATTTCAACTTTAACAGCGCCCCATTCTCTTAAAACTTGCAAAACATCAAAATCTTTTGTTGTGAGCTCTCATATTAACGCCTTAAAACCCCCTACGCCAAACATTCACCAAAGCTCTGATCCGATTAAACACTAGGATTCGACCGATGCTTTCCAGCCACCCTGTCAACGTCGGCACGCTATCCCGTGACCTTCTCCAAACGAATTAGCCAGCATGTTTCTAATTTCTACATGTTTCTTCTAGACAGGAAAACATGCTCAAGAATGTACCCCCTGTCCACGTCACCACGAGAAACTAACATCTGTTCTATCATTTTTCCAACAATGGGAAATGAGTAACAAGTCGATGGAAACGACCTGCACACCCAGACTGACGAAGCGATAGAGATACTAACGCTCTAAACAAGGGAGAAACCACCCCGCAGCAAAAAGTTGTTCTGACAGAGTCAGTCACTGTCTGGTATGCTAAAGCATCCGCCGGAGTAAAAATGGCTGGGACTAGCTGGGAGTAAGTAAGTAAGCAATTTATTTCTGACCCGCCATTTGAAAAGCGGAGTATGTAAAATAAAATAAAAGAATTAAATAAAACACAACAAATACAATATGCAATTTTTCAATAATCGGTCAGAAAAGAATGTAGAGCGAGTTTGCTGGATCTCATCAAGTAATCTATGGTTTTACCTTTTACACTGGTTGCAGTGCTGTGCACAGTTTCCGATCCCCTGAATTGATATGGTACTCAGGGCTCGGAGGGAGCGTGGTTGAGAGCTAACGAGTTCCATGCTTCTTCTCGCACAACTGTGTCTTGCTTACCAAATGAAGCCTCGTCGCCAAACCGCACTTTCAAGCGGCTGGGCGAGGAGTCGTATTACGGCTCAGGAACCGCGTTCACGACAGTGTAAAGCCTTTTCGAATTCCTCGGACTACTGCTTCAAGGATGTCCTCTTCTGACTGAAGCCTGCATGAAACTGTCTACCCAACCCTGACAAAGGATTTCCGACGGACAGTTTTTCCAGACAAACCCGCCCATCTTAAATGACGACGAAGTTCTACCAAGGCTGTGACGGAAATTAGACGCAACACCCACCGCGACGGAGTTCTCCCCTTCTCAACTGACAGAGGGAGAAGCTTTTCTAACGGGGCAAATGGTAACAATTAAGGCTATTTAGTCCATGCAGGATTTGGAAGGCCCGCTCGGGTTTCTAGTGTGTAAATTCTAGCAAAAAGGTTGACTGTTCAGAGAGCTGCGCTGACGACCAATCCAAGTTGAAGGTATCTCACATCGTCCTGGCCTGATCATCGTAACATCACACTTTGGGTAAATGAGAAAAAGTGCGCGGCAGCACCAATAAGAACCATCCCAGCTAGTGGACAAAACTGACCTCAATAGAGGAAGAAGAAGATAGAAGGATTGCTTGAGGAAGGCCCCTGCGAATGTGAATAGCTTCGTATTGGCGCATGATATTGCGAAGTATCGAGCGTGCTTGGTCACCGCTTCAGTGATTTTGGTTGACTCCATGGCTTAGAACGACAATGATGCCGAACTTGGTGTCAATGCTGCACGGAGTGAAATTCACTGACAGATCTTCGCACTTACGAGCTGCAACAGCGTCAACTACGTCGGTCCCCGCTTCGTTGTTTTCGGTTGACTTCAATGGCTTAGCACAACAACGATGCCGAACTTGGTGTCAATGTTGCACGGAGTGAAATTCACTGACAGATCTTCGCACTTACGAGCTGCAACAGCGTCAACTACGTCGGTCACCGCTTCGTTGTTTTCGGTTGACTTCAATGGCTTAGCACAACAATGATGCCGAACTTGGTGTCAATGCTGCACGGAGTGAAATTCACTGGCAGATCTTCGCTCTTACGAGCTGCAACAGCGTCAACTACGTCGGTCCCCGCTTCGTTGTTTTCGGTTGACTTCAATGGCTAGCACAATAATGATGCTGAACTTGGTGTCAATGCTGCACGGAGTGAAATTCACTGGCAGATCTTCGCTCTTACGAGCTGCAACAGCGTCAACTACGTCGGTCCCCGCTTCGCTGGTGTCAATGCTGCACGGAGTTAAATTCACTGGCAGATCTTCGCTCTTACGAGCTGCAACTTCAGAGCATCCTAGTAAACGTTAGACCTTGTGTCTCCTTTGGAAGATCACTCTTGCCACTCGCCGATCTTCGACGACTAGAGATCGTGCTAACGACATGGACGGAAAAACAGAGCCTCGATAATGTCTGTGACGTCTACAATACATTTGTGACAACGTTTACAGCCTAAAAGGATAATGGGGGGGGTGGGGGGGCGATCGAGGTGATCGAAACTTAAAACGAGCGGATAGAACCAACTGTTCGCAAAGACCTATTAACAACTAGGATTCTCGAGAGTTTGTCGCAGATCTTCAGATGCCGTCGTACAGACGGCATCAACCGACACTAAGGGGCGACAACTAAGTTTGTCGCCTCACCGCGGCTCAGAGTTTCGTAGTTGTTAAACATTTAGGCAGCATCAGAAGCTAATAGGCTGTCTGTTTCAAATGCAGGCTAATACAAGGGTATGACTACCACGTGACGAATTTGCTCGCGGCCAAAGAACTAAGTGTCCCGCTTATGGTCTACCGATGATCAACCTCTGGCTTCGAGAAATCTGACAAACCGAAAAATATGTCCACCAACTGAAAGCAATCCGACATACTTCAAGCCCGATCCAATTTAACTATGGGCATGACTTGCCAGAGAATCCCTCGTGAGATCTGCAACTTAATTTAATAGCTCGCAATTCTCTTGAACCGTGTCCAATCTGGGATGCATGATTCAACTGTTTATTCTAGGGTGGTCTCAAGGAATACGTCTTTCGCCTCAAAGGCCCATGTCGATCGGCAAGTCCGTGCATGAATAGGCAGGCAGAGAAAGGACTGGATAATTTGTCCTGTTCAGGCACGACAGCTCGGGTAGCAGCTGGGTACTTGGGTTGAACAAATGCGTTGCTGCCGGGTGTGTCTCAATCAGTGACAGTATCGACCACACTTGATCTCCCCCGTGGAAGGGAATTCGTTTGCCCGTTAGGTGAGCAAACAAATGAGAATAATGGCCAAGTTCCGGAACATGTAGAATCCGTCACAGCAAAATAATCCTTGTCATCAGTGCAGCTTTCAGTCTAAGGCAAGATAGGTGACAGCTGATATGAGAGAAGCATCCTTCCTCCACGAAACGCAGAATCCTTCAAAAAAGATGTCGACGACCATTGTCGTCGACAAAATACTCGACAGATACTTGTTAAAGACCTAATCCAAACATTTGATTTACCTTCTCTTAGTGATCGCATGGCACGGGTTTGTTTAGATTTGAACTCGATTGCCGAGTTGCTGTTTTGGCTCGAGAAAAAACCCACGCACAATGTCTTCTTTTCTAGATGGCGGAATTTTCCAGGACTGATTAGGATTGATTTTTATAATTTATTTGTATTTGTAATAAACAGTTGGTTCATTAGATGGAAATTATTATTTTGACCCTTGGCTCCCTACGTGCCATAACAGCTGTCCGGGATAATCGGCTGAGATTTAGTCCAGACAGGGTTATTTCAAACCTAGGAAATTTGGTGGGTTTTTAAAAATTTGCTCACTGTTTTACGGTGTTTTTAGTGGTTTTGAACATTCATAGTGACAGTAGGGATGGTTAGCATTGTGTGTGTGGTAGAAAGAGCATTTTTTGTGGTCCGCTTTAAGATCGTAATTCCAACCTGCGGCATAGTTACTACATCAACCGTTCAACCCTTCTCAAACAGTTACCATTGATCACTCCTTACCTACAACAATCCGGAACATGGTAGGTAGCGCCCAAAAGCTGAACGGGAAATTAAAACTTAAAGAAAAAAATAAAGGTGTGTTATGATTAAAGTTTCGCGAACAATTATTTTCGAGGCGTGCTAGGACCGTTTATTTACTTGACTGTCAGTAAGTTTCAGTTACTTTAAGTAATTCTCAGACTTATTTGAATTTTTCGCACATGAGTGTTACCATTCATGTGGTCAAATATGGACAAACCCGTAGTTACTCCTGAACCTCGTTTTTGTTGCAACAGTGCTGCCACATCGCTACGGCAGCACTTCTTTGCTCCTGCACAAGATGCGTTTTTGGATTCACTGCCTGCAAGATTTCTTCTTGTGGCGGCAGCACCTTGCAGGGAAGCAAAGACTTGGTCGGTAAGCAAGTGCACGATTCTCGAGAAGCGCTGCCGTCTTACTCGGAAGCACTGCAGTGCAAAAACGAATACAGAAAGAACCAGCCCGAAAGCAGCCGAAAAGTGCACGTGCAGCGTGCAACAAAAACGAGCCTCTGGTAGAATGTTAGAAAAAAACCTAGATAGCGACGTACTAGATGATTTTCTGACCAAAAGATGCTTCATATGGTTCAACTATGGTTGCGTTCCACAAACTTAACAATTGTTAACAATCGTTAGCTTTACTTCGGGGCGGAGCTAACTGCAGCTTTATCGATCGTTAACTATTCCCAGTTCTACAATTGTTAACTATTTTATAACGATGCTCACCGACCATCGTTACAAAATAGTTAACAATCGTTAAGCTCTGGAACGAAAATTGTAGGTGGGCGGAGCTTAAATTTCGAAATCAGAAACGTGGAAAGCAAAAAGTTAACAACTGTTAACAATTTGTTAACGATCGCTAAGTTCCGGAACGCAACCTATGCTTCCGCGCCCTTGTCAAGAAGAAAATTAAAAGTACAAACTTGGTAACTCGAAACTTGCACATCTCTGCAGTGCCCTTCCAACTAGAAGGCGCCGGAACAGATCAAAATCTACCCGGGCACGAACAATAGGAAGAAAAACAAAGAGAATTTGAAATTCCGATCCAAGCTCTCGCTCTTCTTGTCGCCAGTATTATCACCTTCTTAGATTGTCTGCAAGCCACAGCGTTTACCCGAAGGCGTGCGATCGCAAGCTATTTTGTAATTTAAATGTTGTTTCAAGAAATTAGCACCGGCACTGTAAAATACCCCACCAGAGGATGAAGACACAATGAACGCTCTTTCCGGTCTAGTGAAGGTGGATAGCAATTAGATCGGACTCTAGAGATTGCTCGCTTCGGAGGGAAGGGGAGTGAAGTGTTCTTTCTGAAGCAAGGAGGATCTCATGACGGCGATGAAAGTGAGACGCTACAAGTACGGTGAAGATGGTAGATAATGATAAACACTGAGGACGAGACGACCTCATCTGATGAATCCAAAAGTTGCTCGAACGTTGAGACTTTTTGTCGTAGCCTACTCATCTGATGACGGCATTAAAATCTACCAGAAGTTACAATAGCGCAGGACATGTTTCGAGATACATTTGTTTGGACTTGAATAAAAATTCGCAGCTCTGATTTTAAACCCTTTGGGGGATTCCGACGATTGATCTTTAATCGAGCAAGAAAAAAATCCGACCGTGTTTCTGCAAAAGAATAAGAACCGTGGGCTGTATCAAGCGGTTCTTCTTTTCATCTTCTAGCGCATTCATCCGAGGGATAGATCACTCGCGGAGAGTGACGAAAAAACGACCGTGAACTATCGCCACCTATCAAAATTCGAGCAGTGGCTGACACCGGCAGGCACTGATGACACCCTGTATACCATAGAAAGTAGAGTGACCAACCCTTCGCATTTATTCATGGTATTTCCCACAAGCTCGTTTTCCAACTTGCGCGGTTTTGAGCCTGAAGAGGACCCTTGCCAAGAAGGGCCGAAATATAGCTCCAATAAAATTCAACTTACGTATCCGTTTTGCACCATCAAATATCCTTCGCATTCATGCAGGTCCAAGCGATTTTTTTTTAGAAACTATCTCCCAATGAATTTCCAAAAGGATGGACTAAGGTTAAAACTTGTCTGCGATCGCCAACAAACTAACCCCGAACTAACACCCGTGGCCCCTTTATATGAAAGATATGATGATGATGATGATTTTATTTATGACCCGTCAAAATAAATACAAGGCACAAAGACGGAGTAAGTAACAAGGAAACATGACCAAAGTTTTCGATGGGATCCCAAAAATTCAATATCTGATCCAGACAACTGGGTCTTGTCTTAGCCAGATCCAGTCATCGCCAGAATCCTTCAACATTCTTACAATTAAAATTCAGAAACAGATTAAGGCCAAATAGCTAATCATCTGAGAAAACCAAGTTCAGATATGGATTCAGCATGTGTGTTTACCCGTATAAGTCATATCTGTTTTGACGAACAGTTCCTGCCACTTCTGCCAATTTCCCGGTTTCGGCCGAACTCTAGAACTACTTGTCCGGCGAAAAAAGAAAGCTCAAAAACGAACTCAGGGTATCTTCTTTCCCCAATAATGAACATCTAATCAACTTCAAATAAAAATTTAACTTATAACAAATTTTCCGATACCAGCCGGATTCCGGTCGAACTATATGTCCGGGTAAAATATGATTGTCACACACGGATTCAGCGTCTCTTCTTACCCCTAAATCGGTTATCTAATCAGCTAGAAATAAAACCTTAACTTCTAAAAATTTTCCGGTTTTGGCCGGATTCCGGTCAAACTACATGTCCGGGTAGAAAATTGTTTTCACATAAAAGTTCACCATGTCTTCTTGCCCTAAACCGGACATCTGATCAACTCCAAATAAAACTATTAATTTTAACAAACTTTCCGGTTTTGGCCGGATACTTGTCCGATTACTTGTCCTACTTGTCCGATTACAAAATGGTTTTCACCATCGTGTTCAGCATGTCTTCTTACCCCATAATCGACTATCACATTAGCTGTTTCAAAATATTTTGTTTGGCCCTTAATTTGAACCCCCTCCCCCACCCCTAAATGTAGGGCTACAAAGCCCATTTACGAATTCAACTGGTCCGCCGACCCAACGAATCCTCACACCAAGTTTCATCAAAATATCTCATTTCCTTCGAGAGTTATCGTGCTTACAGACGGACGGACGGACGGATAGACGGACAACTTTTGCGATGTCATAGGTATCCCTCCACTTACGTTTTGGGATCCCAAAAAGAGAAAAAGAAAGGAAAACACGAAAGAGAATAACTTACAAAATACACAGTATTAACTTTTACCATACAACTAAACCAAGAGGGTTTTCCAGTCGTGATCAATATTTTGGCTATAAGTTTCTATTTGTTTCTCCACTGCAGTTAGTGGATCACTAATTTGATTATAGGAGGACTGGAAATATATACAGAAGGAGTTTTATTTCAGCTTCTGCTGAATTGTCCGATAATCTAGTCCTTTTCAGTGTTTTTTTTTAACGAGAAAAATGGTAAAGGGACTAAAGTAGGCTAGGCTAAATTTTGTCTATTTTGCTCGACGAAAAGGTCAAATTCGGCGGTTACGCTGTGATAGCTAATTTCGAGCGCAATTCAACTATATTCTATTCTAATCCAACAAGAATGTCAAATCTGGTCTGCTATCAACAGCCACCAACACAAGGCTTCCCTTGCAACTACTCCATAAACAAAGATGACCAGCCCTTAGTCCGTAGCCACGTCTGTACCCACTAGCCCTTGGTCCCTGACCCACTGTCCCTACCCTCCTGTAGATAAAGGGGTATGACGTTAGCCTTGTCGAAGAAGAGGTAGAGGAAGGCAATTGTGAATATCCTACCTCCTACCCTCTTACTATGTGACCGTATTGAATACTATACTCTTCTAGGGAAGGGTTCTTATCTTTGCCACTGAAAATAATCAAATTTATACTTTCGCTGACCCATGACAAGCAAGAACTGCCAAAACTGATTCTATCTTCGACGACTAGCTTGATGGCTTACTCAATAAGAACAAACGTTTCGACGGGATTTCAAAAACTGAATATTTATTAGACTTCTTGATCCAGACAATAGGGCATTGTGGATTTCCGGTTTTTGCCAGGTCCCTTTAACACGTTACTATTATCCATAACCAACCACTTGAAAATGTGCAAACATATTTTAGAATTCTTTGGCAAATTACGCCCGAACAACAAATCAGATGAGAAAACCAAATTCAGATCTTGGTCCAGCATGCATGTTTACTCTATATCCCATATCTAATCGACTTTAGAAAAGTCTTTTACTTTGACCAATATCCTCGTTTTAGCTATATTCCGGGCGAACTTACTGTTTGCAGAGCAAAAGAGCTGGTGACACTGGGATGCGAACCAAGAACCTTTCGATCCGAATTTTTGGCTTCTGGCAAATATTGGCAGAACTACTAGTGTGATGAGAAAATAGTTTTCAGACATGCATTAATCGAGTGTTATTACCCCCGTTACGAACCTCTAATCGAACCGAGAATGAACTTCTGTTATTAGTTTCAGATCGATTAAGCAAGTCTCCTCACCCTATATTGACTTTCTCATTGGGTTTTAAAACTTCCTGGCAGATTTCTCGTTTTGGCCAGATTCCGGACGAACTGCTTGTCCAGCAAGAAAATGAAGTTCAAAAACGAATTCAGCTTGTTCTTGCTTGCGTGCAGTGATCACCTGCCTAGGCTTCCGACCTCATACGGTGACTCACCATCCCCGTGGTCACCCGGTATGATTCATTCCAAGCTCTCCCGATCCTTCCCTCACAGACACTGAATATTAACGGCTCCTGATTTATTCCCTTGAACCACTACTGCCGGAACCTAGTCTCGTCCGTATTTCGAACAAGTATTGCCAAAATCGATCCCATCTCCACTGACTAGCTTAACGGCTTGACTCAAAAAAGCTAACGCCCGCTATTTTTCTTGGTAGTCTTTTACTTAAAAGGTATTGGAATAGATCGAAGTCGATAACGGCTTGTTGTGGGTCACTCCCCATCACCAGTTCAAGACGAAACGAAGCCAAAAAACGAGAAGTTGTTTATTAACTTCCTTCCTTATAGAAACTTGTTACTCTGATTTCATATACAGCCCTTTCGTTTATCTAGACTGAAATCCGGTAGATACGACAAATTTTTACAACAATTAAAAACATGACCAAAGATTTTGACGGGATCCCAAAGGGAAATATTTATCGGACTCCTTCACACAGATTATCGGGTCTTCTAGGTTTTCAGTCTTCACTAGATCCTGTAAGCATGTTCTTTATCCCTAGACTTAGCCATAGCCAGCCACTTTACCAAATCCGTTAGCTAATTCCTTTCTGTCCTAATTTCGGGTCTGACCTAGATTGCGATGGCTCGAAGGATATTTTGACCCAACATGTTCTTTATCTATATAGCCAATGCACCACCTTATAAGTTTTACCGGAAAATTCCGGTTTATATCAAAACGCGATCGAACCATTCAGTTGAAAGGTAATCTTACAAAGTAGTATTTATGTCTCTATTCCAAAACAGGTTGCGAAAACTTATAAATTTACCATTTCCGACCGGTTCCGGGGAATTCGGAAGACCTAGATTTTTCCAGCGATATTTCGGCTCTTCTTGGCACGGTTCCTCTACAGGCCGTATCTAGAAGAAAGAACCTGCGTGTTCTTCCACTTGGTAGGTTCGTTCTACTTTGCCGGTACGCCGACGGAATCTTCACCTCGCTTCATTTCAGACCCCGAAACCCTCACAATTTATTGCGTAGACCATAACGAATTAGCCAGCATGTTTCCGATTCCTACATGTTTCTTCTAGACAGGAAAACATCTCGGACATCCTTCACAGCAGGTCCCTGAAGAGGACCCTTGCCAAGAAGGACCAAAATATCGCTGAAGAGTGTCCTAGCTGATTTTTCCGCTCTGAGTAATTGGTTCAGTTTCAGTTTTATTCATAAAAAAAATAATAAACATCCTTAACTCTTTATGACCCCACCATAAGGCCTAACATAAGGCCTGGCAATGGGCGGGGCTTATTATATATATAATTATATATATGATTTCCAGTCAAGGTGGACCTGAAGGAGTATTAAAGTTTAACCGGAAAGGACCGAGATGGGACAATCTAGTGACCCATCACTTATTCACTTAAAGAGGTTTGAAGATCCGATGAATATGCGTTACTTCGGTGCTCCGCTATTCCCGAGTAATCAATTTCCGAATAGTGGAATTCCCCTTTTGCATCTGTGGTAACTCTATGCGCTTATACCTGTGTTTTACGCTTGACAAAACGATTTACGAAAAATAACTGTTCACGCAGTGGTTTGCTTTCCGCAAGCTGATTACTGGCCACTGAAAAACCGCGTTTGTACTGAGATTCAAATTTACCGCGTCATAATAGAATTTGAGTTGCTGAGACGGCCTTACATATTCTGAACGTCACTACTAGAGCAGATAGTGGAAAATAAAAAAAATCCCTTAGCAGGATCCAAATAGTTCATTGTATCTAATTAGATTACGTTGGCTTTTCAGTTAAACTTTAATAATCGCGTAAACCTTTCTGGGTTATTTTAGAATCTATAGGCTAGTCTTTTACGTGCAGTAATATTATTACAACATTTCTTAATATACGACCTTCTTCGATATCTTTATCGAATACCTTTAATTATTCGATCCGTAGGAACTGCAGCAGTTCTATTTTCGTCAGACAAAAACAACGGATACCTTTTCCACTGGGAACCTCCATCCCTTCAACCCCTAATGTTCAAACTCCCTTCCTCTATGCAACGCACTTCAGCCAAGAGCAACAGACGGTTCTTCGCCAGCCTTCAGCACAATTTCTCCATTAAAAGCTTTTGCTCCACCAAATTTCCAATAATGGGAAATCCGTTCCCGGAGGGGGAACTGCCCAAATTTAACTTGGAAATCGGAAGATCTGGAACAAGTGCACTTTATACACATAACACATGTTCCAGTAGGCGTCTTGGCGAGTGCGTCAGTGTAGCCTAAATCTCGCAAAGAGAGACAAGACAGAGGCCCGACCAGACAAGTGAGACAAGAGACAATGCAACTTATCTGAGCTACCAAGTATTATTACGGACCTGAGAGGAAGTTTAAGAAAAAATAGCTATAGGCTGCCTGTGAATAATTTTAAAAGCAAACGTAGCCTAAAACGTAAATCTACATTTGTTGGTCGCTAACCTTTGCGGAACAGAAAACGGACTTTAGGAGTTCCAGCTACTTCTAGCCAGGATTTACTTTACACACATACACCCGTCAATCGTGATGGCACTTAATCAACTACAAGAAAAAAGTTGTTAAAATAAGCTATATGCGTCAAGGGGAGTGTGTGGCTCTACGTCGGCGGTAGGACGCCTTTATATAGTCATATACATTCTATGTTTCTGGACTGTATCCTTCCTGTAATTTATTGCTCCCCACAAAACTTATTATCATTGCTGCAAGTTTCTGCTTTTTCTTCACCCTTGGCACAGGAACAGAAATATTGTTTGCCAGTTCACTGTCATTCGTTTTCTGAGAAGTTACTACACAGTATCGAGATATGCCTTACGCCGATACTACGATACTGATACCACCCTCTTATACCCCTGTTTGTGCTGATATTTTGTGTGCTGATGATATTTTTGTTACCATTTGTGTTCCTTTTGTAATCCACTTGCTTTCCCGTTTGGGATTTCAGGTTAACAATATACCATTATAACTTCTGACCAAAAATTTTGTCCCCATCAGATGGGATTCCCATCGACTCAAGTGGGTCAACCACATCTTAAGAGTCTAGCTTATTTACACAAACGTAAGTAAGAATGTATCAAGTCCGAGAAAGATCCACTACCACACTGCATCATTTACCTATCCAAACCCACAGGATCAATCTACGGCTGATATCAAAAGGATACACTCAGACGTCCATTCTAAACCCTTATATACCCATAGGGGTAAATTACCCCCTGAAGGTACCATCCACATTCCAAAGGTGCTAATTTGAGACCTTTGTAAATGGACAGACTTGGCCTATTGATCATATACCTGCTCTAATGTGTAAAGGGTTAAATCATAGACCAACAATCATAAATGAATGTATTGACTGAATCTGAAAGGCTTTTAAAGGAAGAGCCAGATACAGATCAGACGTGTTTGGTTGAATCAAGGTTTGACTCTTAGATAGGGCCCAGGGAATCCATGCCACATGTGATGTAACTGCAAGCATTTGATTTCTCTGGGTGGATGTGGGGCTGCAGTGTTGAGGGGGCTGATTGCTTTTTTGTCTTAACAACTGCATAAGGACTTGTGAGAGTTCAAATGACAGTGCATATATTGTAATTAGTTTAGATTAGATTATTTTATTGCTAAATTATATAATAACCCATCATGATAGGTAACCGCCCATGTGAAGACATAGATGTACCCGCACTGGGCGGTTATCACAAACTACTTCAACTTAACTTAAATAATAACTTAATTTCATTTCAACACTAATTAATCAAACTTTTTGAAAGGAGTTGAAAGGAGGATTGAGAGTCAAAACAAGGGCAATCACAGACTATCCTCATGGACATATAAACCGACAGAGAAAACAAAACAGGACAACTTTACCCTAAGTAAATTGTCAAAATCTTGGAGGGTAAAATTACTGAATGCTTCATACCGAGACAATTTTAGTGAATGATAAGAAATGTTCACCAAACCATAATAGCCTACCCGGCACATGGGCACAGAAACCAACACATGACATGAACCAGGACAAATTTACCGACCAAATCAGTTGTACACATCTTCAATGCCAAGCCTAGATAATGGTAGTATAGATTTTTTTTCCAATAAGGAAACTACCAGCTGATAAGCTAGCCAACCCAGAACACTTCCTGAAACACTAGGAAACCAAGCCCGGATTTATTACCATTTGGTGATATTGATGTTACCAAATTATATAATATGTTTCAAATACATGTTATGTTGTATTATACCGTTGTTGCCTTTGCGAATAATCAGACCCTACCTCAGGCATGGAAGATACGGAAAGAGAAAGAAACAGAACATACCTGACACGGGCTCCTTTGGGATATCCTTTTCTGCTATTCCTTTGGAAGCATACGAATACCGAACACTTGAACATTCAAGTTCTGTTGCTAGGCATTGTTGAGTCAAACAGCAAACAACAATAAATAGCAAAAGCATCGCTGATTCTTTCGAACTGATGTTTCTGCTCCTGAGATTCCAATATGATTCAACAGTTTTCACTGGCCGATCTTTGCAACACATTTCTCACTTCAACAGAATTTAAAGCAGCACAACAAGCACTTTCTGAAAGAAAAACAACTCTCTTAGGCTTTTACCAACAGCTTGGTAGTAGGCTAGGCTACACAGAGGCCGGGAGTGGCCTGGAGGTCACTGAGCCTAATAGATAAGACAAAACTGGTGGTGAAAATCAATATGGTACTTCACTTTCAAATTCATTAGACTATGGTAGAGGTATGCTTATTTGAACGTTTATTGACTATGAACTTTGCGATTTTCATGCACTTGCTATGACTAAAGTTAACTACCAGTTAGCCAAAGTAGTTAATTAAGGGCCTCTGAAAACGCCTGAATAGGTATTAAGGAACATCATTCTACCATTTAGCCCAAAACTGCACTGTCAACATTTAAGTAGCTATTCAAATAAGCATACCTCTACTGTACAATAATATTCAAAACTGATGACATTCTGCCTCTGGCAAATGTTGAGCTTTCCAGTAACTGTCCCATGTTTTCTGTCCATGTTTTCATAAGTAGGCTAGGATAAACATCGGACGAAATCAAAAGAATCTTATTTTATTGTTCACATCAAAAGAAACCAGACAAAATTTGGCTTTTAACAGATATAAAGTTCTTAATTAATCATTCCCATCCTGTTCCCATTTGACTGTTTTTTTGTTGGGTGTGAAGAGCAGAACAAAGTTAGGCTGATCCACATTTACTTGGCTTTCCAGAGCCAGACACAATGGTGCATTGCCCTTGTGTGGCGCACAACACACTAAGTAGGGCGCACAACACACTAAGTAGGTACTAGGCCTACAGGAGGGATGCCTGACCACATTTTTACACAATCTCAAATGTTAATGGAATTTCCATGCTGTCCTTAAGGACCTTACAGTCAAGAGTCAAAATCTGAATTTTTTACAGTCATGTGTCTAAAGATATTCAAATTAAATTCCTTTTCTTTGTTTTGAGCCTATTTGAAAAGGGATTTTCTGGTTATTAACTTCGGTGGCTCTGCCTGTTTCATCACCTTGTAAATTACGGCAAGGAATACGAGCTCAGGTAACATGCAAAGGTATTGTTTGAAAATAAATTTTTTTTTAACTAGAACTACTGATGCAAAATTTATTTCTCTAGTACGTAAACCATTCTATTAGCTTCAATCCAGTCTATCACAAACCCCTGATTTTGGGAAAGCCTATGCCAAATGCTGGGTAGCCTATATCTAGTGTTTGGTATACGCTATGCCTCACGATGGATACACTGTGCCAAATGCTGGATACCTGAACCCAATAAAATATTGATGATTTGAGGGAAGCTCAGAAATCAACCAATAAAAATTCATCTATAGTGGGGTCGGTTAGTGGGTTCAGGTACAAACAGCTATCCAGTGTTTAGCATATGGTACCAAACCAGTCAGCCACAAACCCCTGATTTTTGGATACCCTATGCCAAACGCTGGGTATGTCTAGTTGGCATAGCCTATGCCCAACAGATGCCCAACGCTGGATAGCCTATGCCAAACACTGGTTAGGTGCTGGTAGTCTAACCCTGACCTACCCCACTACAGATGAATTCTGAGCCTTGTTTTTGTTGCAATAGCGCTGCCGCATCGCTGCTGCAGCACTTCTTTGCTTTAGCACAATCTGTGCTTTTGGATTCACTTTCTTCTTGGTTGAAGCGGCAGCGCTGCAGCATCTTGCAGGGAAGCACGGACCTGAGCCTCGTTTTTGTTGCATGCTGCAAGTCCACTTCTCGGCCGATTCCGGACTGATTCTTTCTACATCCGTTTTTGCACTGCAGCACTTCCGAGGAAGACGGCAGCGCTTCTCGAGAATCGCGGACTTGCTCACCGACCAAGTCCGTGCTTCCCTGCAAGATGCTGCAGCGCTGCCGCTTCAACCACGAAGAAAGTGAATCCAAAAACGCATATTGTGCAAAAGCAAAGAAGTGCTGCAGCAGCGATGCGGCAGCGCTATTGTAACAAAAACGAGGCTCTGGTCGGTGAGCAAGTCCGGATTCTCGAGAAGCGCTGCCGTCTTCCTCGGAAGCGCTGCAGTGCAAAAACGGATGTAGAAAAAATCAGTCCGGAATCTGCCGAGAAGTGGACCTGCAGCATGCAACAAAAATGAGGCTCTGATTGATTGATTTTTGACCTTCACTCAAATCATCAATATTTTACTATGTTCAAGTATCCAGCATTTGGCATAGTGTATCGAGCGTTCGGCATAGGGTATTCCAAACGCTAGGTATAGGTACCCAGCGTTTGGCGTAGGCTTTCCCAAACCAGGGGTTTGTGGTAGACTATGCCAAACGCCAGATATACCCAGCGCTTGGCATCAGTTTGGCATAGGTTATCCAATCTAGTATGTTTATCATAATTTTTGCTTCCTTTTTAAGCCAGATAGATTTTTCTGAAGGACAGACTTCTCTGGAAATTTAAAACCTTGTTTGAGGTTGGGTACCTCTCCCGTACAGTATTAGGAGTAGAGGAGGGAGGGGGGACAAATCAGAGTTGACTATAGGCTATCTTGTCCTATGTACCAATACAGAAAACACTAGCCTAGGATTCTTACTTTGTAAACACAGCTTAGCGTACCCGAATTCTCCAACAAAAAACGATATCCCAGATCTACAAATCCATCTGTCCTTGCCACTTAAACAAAATCACTTCACAAAACCAAACAACACACTCAGTATCATCTGCAGATCATCAGCTTCGGCCAGCTGCCAAAACCACACTAGCAAACGTCAACGCGCGATCGCGGGAATCGGACACTCCGCTGTCTCCGACTCTCCGCTGCCGAACACAGCAGAACTACTAAAATCCGAAATAGTCGGAGAGACAGATTTTTGCATCTTGCAAAAATATCAAGATGAATGAATACATGAATACATTTATACTCTTGATGACTAAGCCTTCGGGCCGATGAAGAATCGCCGCATGCCCAATGACGAGCCAGAAACGTCACGATCACAGTCACCAGAAACATTGTTGATTGGCTTAAACGGGATTCAGACGGGATTTGAATCAAATTTGAGGGTTTGGTTGGGTGACGTTTCTTGTTATTCCGGAGGTTCACTGGTGTGTTATAGCTTATCCGCGAAGAAAGGTACTGCTCTCCTTATCCGCGAAGAAAGGTACTGCTCTTCTTATCTGCGAAGAAAGGTACTGCTCCGAGGACTCCTCGGGGAAACGAAAGGAACGGCGAGAATAGAGGGAGTCACTCCACGCAGATTCCGCCTACGGAAAACAACGAGAACACGAGGAATGCTTCGAAAATGGATTTTGTTCTAAAAATAAACATGCAGTTCACAAAATTAGTCTGGATCCACTTTATTTTTGGTTTTAGGCGTATTCTCGCCGTTCCCCGAGGACTCCTCGGGGAATCGAAGGGAACGGCGAGAATAGAGGGAGTCACTCCACGCGGAGTCCGCGTACAGAAACAGCGAGAATACGGGGAATGCTTCTAAACTGGATTTTGTTCGAAAAATGAATATGCAGCTGAAAAAAATAGTCTAGATCCACTTTGTTTTTGATTTTGTTTATTCTGATTCTTTTTAATTAATTTTACATAGCACCTACAACAGCAAAAATTGATTCCCCTCCGAATTTGAAAGGGAGTCCTTTTTGATGATGGTGATGATAATCGGAGCATTCCCCGTCCGTGGGCACTCGCGAGAATACGGGGAGTGAGTCCCCGGGACAAACAAAAACGCGGGGACTCCTCAAGTGGAGTCCTCGGGGAACGGCGAGAATACGCCTTTTGTTTATTCTGATTGTTTTTTTTTTTTAATTTTACATTACACCGACACCAGCAGAAATTGATTCCCCTCTGAGTTAGAAAGGGACTCCTTTTTGATGATGGTGATAGAGCATTCCCCGTCCGTGGGGACTCGCGAGAATACGGGGAGTGAGTCCCCGGGACAAACAAAAACGCGGGGACTCCTCAAGTGGAGTCCTCGGGGAACGGCGAGAATACGCCTTTAGTCTTTATGGTGGTCAACCTCATTGAAAACGAGTATCGTTCTGTGCCATTTCCGCAAATGGAGCTTTTCCTTGTTTGGCCTATACTTTTTTAAAGGTAGGTTTGAGGTAGAGTATTTAGAGAGGTAGAATTGACATAAGGCGTATTCTCGCCGTTCCCCGAGGACTCCACTTGAGGAGTCCCCGCGTTTTTGTTTGTCCCGGGGACTCACTCCCCGTATTCTCGCGAGTCCCCACGGACGGGGAATGCTCAGATTATCATCACCATCATCAAAAAGGACTCCCTTTCAAATTCGGTGGGGAATCAATTTTTGCTGTTGTAGGTGCTATGTAAAATTAATTAAAAAGAATCAGAATAAGGAAAACCAAGAATGAAGTGGATCTAGACTAATTTTTTCAGCTGCATATTCATTTTTCGAACAAAATCCATTTTAGAAGCATTCCCCGTATTCTCGCTGTTTCTGTACGCGGAGTCCGCGTGGAGTGACTCCATCTATTCTCGCCGTTCCCTTCGATTCCCCGAGGAGTCCTCGGGGAACGGCGAGAATACGCCTATAGTCCATCATAATATTACACCATTCGAAAAGACAAGATCAAATTATAGAAGAATATAATTGTGATTATAACAACAGAAAGTCACGAGGTATTCCCAATGGTTTCGAGTTTGCGCACCATCTAGCCACAAAGTTGGTTTCCCACTGCAAAGTAAAGGTCTCCTCCGCGCTCTCTAGCGTAATATTGATAAAAACCTTTTCTTGATGAGTGTCTCGTGAAAATAAAAGACAAGGATGGAGTCAAACTTTCCGTACGTGACGCACGTACTGTTTGACATGGATGGTTTGCTGCTTGGTATGTAACCAAATTCCTATAATCCCCTCGGCGTTAACTATCCCCCATCCAAGACTGAAAGGAAAAGGGTATTTTCTTGGCAGAATGAATAAGATTGCAGCTGCCATCTAGCAGTTACGAATGCCGAAAACGTGCTCGTGACAGGCCCGGAAGAAATGACAGGCAGGTGGCATAGTGAAAGCGCTCCAAGATTCAGTGCACTGACATCAGTCACACGCCGAGGTCCCAATCCGGTCCGGTCAGTGTTCTCATACATTTTCCAAGAACAAGCCAAAGGAACTTATAGAGAAGTTTGGTACCCTTTTGAACGACTGAAAATTCTCGCAGGAAGGAAATAACATGAAAAAGGAAATATCGCTCGGTGCAGTTGGGATTAGAAACGCTGGAACAGAAAGACGCGAATTTTTCTGCTGAGCTCTGAAACTTCGAGGAATAATGCGAGGGACTGTACCAGGCACACACCGAAGGTTGCTTACTTCCTGGGTTCTAACGCAAGTTCGCTCTATGCAAATCCCACGGGCAGCCTTTTCACAATTAAGCCCCGCCCTTCGCGTCGTTCGTAATTGGTGCAGTCAGTGGTAAGGACTGGACAAGCGAATCACAGACGCTGTCTGCTGGCGATTTGAGTCAAGATTGCATGTCATTGGTAGAGTTAGCGCATGGGGCTGGCCTGTTTTGTTTTCTTTCAGGAAATCTGAACTGGAATGCAGCAAATGTGTGCGCGTGCTGGGAAACTGGAATAATGAGCTCTTCAGGGAAGCTTTAAAAATAAAAAAAACTACCTACCTTCACTGTTAAAAGTTTCTCCGAGTGAGGATTAAAGTTAACTGCAGTATTTGCCACTGGGATTAAATCTTATCTCTAATGGGATAAGATTAATCTCAATAGAGACAAGGTTAATCCCAGTAGCAGATCCTGCAAGATTTTTTTTACAGTGTTCCCAGCTTGGTATACTCCAAATTCGCGTTTTATTGGATGTAGTTTCGGTGGAGTTTCAGTCTTGTTTTCTTAGTTTGTCCGAAAGTTTTGCGTCGTACGTTTTTATTTGCCCATCCCAGATACTGTAATTTCATAACTAAAACAAAGTACGTCAAACTACAGTGAAACTAACCCGTAAAAACGCAACTTAATAGGTTCATAGGCGGTCGGAGGGTTTGGCAATGAACGCTACTAAAGCCCTTCTCTCGCAGCTATAGGCGTATTCTCGCCGTTCCCCGAGGACTCCACTTGAGGGGTCCCCGCGTTTTTGTTTGTCCCTGGGACTCACTCCCCGTATTCTCGCGAGTCCCCACGGACGGGGATTGCTCCGATTATCATCACCATCAGCAAAAAGGACACCCCTTCAGATTCAGAGGCGAATCAATTTTTGCTAGTGTTGGTGCAATGTAAAATTAATTTAAAACAATCAGAATAGAGGAAACCAAAAAATAAAGTGGATCCAGACTAATTTCGTCAACTGCATATTTTTTTTCGAACAAAATCCATTTTGGAAGCAATCCCGTGTTCTCACTGTTTCTGTACGCGGAGTCCGCGTGGAGTGACTCCCTCTATTCTCGCCGCTCCCTTCGATTCCCCGAGGAGTCCTCGGGGAACGGCGAGAGTACGCCTTATATAATCTGTCATTTCAGACTCCGAAAAGCTGTATACAATCGTAATCGAACGAATCGCTATCAAGTATGGCCGGACTTACACATGGGAAATGAAATCAGCACTTATGGGCCGATCCGGTCGAGATGCAGCTATGGCCCTTGTAGAAACCATAGGGTTACCTATAAGTCCAGAGGAGTACATTACGGAAAGCCTAGATATTTTTGCTGAGGTTTTTCCGTTGTGCGAAGTAATGCCAGGTCAGATACTGTACTCTTAGCCTAGTGCGGGAATCCATGACGTGGCTTTCACTGCGCCGTAGTCTTAAGCCCAACTCACTCAGATGGCGAATTTCGCGACGTCTGGCGATATCCGCCATGCCAGGCGAGGAAAAGACGCATCGTCAGGCTTTGGCTCCGAGCCAAAAAAATCGCAACGCCAGGCAAAGAAATTGAAATACAGAAATAATGGATGAAGAAAAGCTAATCGGTCAAATCAAAAGGGGTGGGTGTTGCAAGAAAGTAGATGAGGACGTCACAAAATACCCCCTTCAACCTCCTAGGATCGGACCTAGAAATAGTATATCTAGTTTCATTCGAGTCTGAGCATTCCCGGCATTGCCTCAGATCATCTAGAGCAAAAGTCAGGGCACAATATTTCTAATTACTTCTCCCACTCAAACTCCCGCTAGCACGGCCAAATCTGATCCAGACACATAAACTGATCATCTAAAGCATCTTCTCTTATCGGCTATCAAGTTTCGCTCGAGTCTGAGCATTTTTCAGGAAACTACGATACCCCCCCCCCCCCCCCACCGTGTTAGATCCGGTCCGGATCCTAAACTATGTCATCTAGCGAATATCGTATCTCTACTCTTCAAGTTTCATTCAGATCCCTACTCGTTTGACCCCTATGCGAGCCACAAAATTTCCGGATTCCCCCTCCAACTCCCCACACTGTGTCCAAATACGACTAGGACAAATAGACGTCGTATCTCTGACATCTCCTCTTCTCGCCCTTCAAGCTTGACTTCAATCGGAGCATATCTGCAAATTTCCGGTTTCCGGTTCACCCTGGCCGGATCCGGTCCGAACCGTAAAAAACAAACTAGGCCGCATAAAATCGGTACTGTCAAAGTTGCATCCCATTCGGTCCATTCGTTTGGTTTCTGTGCGTGTCGCAAAGTTTCCAGACCCCCACCCCCATCCAGCTCCTCCAACCATTGCGCATTGGGTGCTGAGACATGTCTTGCCCGTCTAGGTCATCAGTTCTTATCACTAGAAAAGGTTTGCTCGAATCGGACCACCCGTTCGCAACCTACAGAGATCAATAATTTCCGGGTTCAACTCCCTCGAAAATGGTCGGGTCAAGAAACGGAAGTTTTCCTAGGGCATTGTTTCAGGTCCTTAAGTCTATTTGGTTGGTTCACTAATATTCCTGCCAAGTTTCATCGCCCTTAGCACATCTGGAAGTAGGCTATCCGTACTCGCGATCACCAGAATTCTGGGAAACCCCCTCCAACTCCCCCCAAAGAGCCCCGATATGATCTAGTTCTGTCAAGAACGTATCTAGGGCTTAGGTTCGTTCTTCCCACCAAATTCCATCCCGATCCCTCGTCACTAACCGTTTCACGAATATTCCGGTGCCCCCTTCAACTCCCCCCACGAGTATCGGACCCGTTCTACACTAGACACGGAACATCTGAGACGACACTTCTTTCCACTTGCGAAGTTTCATTCAGATCGGATCGCCCGTTCAAAAGTTATGAATGCCACTAGATTCCGGATTCCCCATCCCTCCACTCCCTCCACGATGGTCAGATCATGCAAACGACTACTCTCAAGTCAGTTTGTTCGAGTCCTTGATACGCCAGCCCCGTTTCATCGTCTTAGTACATCAGGAAATACCGCACTCGCGGGATCACCAGAATTCGGGACCCCCCCCCCCCCACAGTGCCCGAATCTGGTTTAGTCATGTCATTGATGTATCTAGTGTTTGCTTGGTGACTTTCCACCAAGTTTCATCCCGATCACTCCACTCATAGCGTTTCCCAAGATTTCCGGTTGCCCCCTCCATCTCCCCCAGAACTCACCAGATCCGGTCCGGATTTTAAGTTGGTCGTCTGAGGCACGAGGTCTTTCTAATATCAAGTGCTCTTGAGATCCGATTACCGTTCAAAAGTTATAAATACCTCAAGATTCCGGATTCCCCCTCGTTCCGCACCCCCCCCCCCCCCCACGATGCTCGGATCAGGGAAGTGACTATTTCCAACTTAATCATTTGGGGTCCCTGATATGCCTGCCAAGTTTCATCGTCCTAGCTTGAGCGGAAGTGCCCGAACTAGCAAAACCTGGACAGACAGACGGACGGACAGAAATTGCGATCGATGTATGGCACTTGGCCGAAGGGCAAGTGCCATAAAAATAAGGAACAGATCGGGAGCGGTATAGCAACCGAATCTCGTAACGGAATAAAACTCTGGTTACAACCACCTAAAACAATCGATACGGACTAAACAAAAATCCAGTGAATTCCGAATTCGGTAACGAATAGGAACTGAATGGATCTGATCATCGAATTACGAAGTGTACTGACCGAATGCGATAAAACAGATACGCCCCCCCCCCGCTCGGACGCCCTTGGTCAAGGAGTGAAGACAGTTTAGTAAGAGAAAATGCATTTCTGGAAATAAAATTCGGGCGAGTTAGCGCACTGTCTGTCATACCCTGCGGTTTTGCTTAGACGTCGCGAAGCGTATTTTTGCCTGCCAATATTTAGACGCCCTCTGTGTGAATTCCTCTATATTCAGCGGAATGGTAATCGTATTATATTATTTTCTTTTCATATTCAACGGGGGGCTTCGATTGACTGTCTTTGTTGGGTTTTAAGCTTCCGCCTGTAAAAAGGTTTCACCGTGTTTCAGCGAATGCTGGGAAAGCCACGTCATGTTTTCCAATAAGAATATATAATCCTGGAAGAGATGTTATGTCTTCGCATCACCATCGTGCAACCATAGCCTGTGGTGACTATTCAGTTCCCAACTTCTCTGAGAGCCGATACTTGTACCCGGAACTACCTCACCTTCGACCTACTTAACTCGTTTTCGGTAACCTCTTTAACGCCACCTAATCTTTCGAGCAAATAATCAGACAAACTTGGATTAATCATTCTTCTACGTATACAAATGTTAACCTCACTTCCATTTAAACTGTAGCAAAAATTTCACCACAAAAACTACAAATACATTTACAGTTAAAAATCAGACTACAGTATTTACTTTTGAGTCTAGATAGATATTATAAACGATAATTTATACAGCCCAAAATAAATTCCTATTGCTAATTCTGAAAGCTTCGTGGGATGACGGGAAATATAAATTACAATGACTAATACCGAAAATCAATTAAATAATGTCTTAAGATAGTCAGTATTCAAAATTTTCGCATTGTAAAAACAAACCCGAGCCACCCGAAGAAACTTTCGATCGAAAGCGGAAGAGCTTCACAGAGACGAGGATAAAGTTGGGCAAAGAGGGCAACCAATTATCTGGAGCTGTCTGTCACGCCCACGATTTTCGGGAAGGCTCGTGATTTTGCCACGTCGTACTGGCTGAAAATATAGCTTGTCTTACAGGATTATGGTTTTTGATCATCTGTACTTGTTTGTATCATTTGTGCGCCCTCTTTATCCTCTTTTCTTCCTCAGATACTGAGATAATATATACCCGTGTTACCGAGGAGATAGCAGCTCGCTATGGCAAAACTTACCCTTGGGAAGTCAAGCTCAAACAAATGGGAAGGACTGCCCCGGAACTGGCCCAGGTCATCGTTAAGGAACTGGACTTGCCACTCTTACCTTGCGAATATACAGTCGAAGCAAGAGTGATGCAAGAGAAAATGTTTCCAACCTGCAAACTACTGCCAGGTATACCGAGAGTATTCGAGCGCCCGACGTTTGAGTCATCAACTAGACTAGTGGCGCGTAATTTTCAGTCGTCGATCGTAATGCCAGTGGCAATACAGCGTCTTTCATCGAAGTTTTGTTCGTCTTTGGCTTAGCCGGTTGCTTAATTTCCGTTTTCAAGCGCCGTCGAAGTTCACCACTCGCTTAATTAGTGTTTTACGGCTCCGGTGATCCTTGCCCTTCGCCGTTTCTTCAACGTTTCAAGTAAACTTGGAACTAGCTAGCTCACGAAGTTCGACAGTCAGGGTCTGAAGAACGAAGAAACTGTGACCGGCAACCAAAAACAGTATTGAAACAGAGACCTTTGAATTTGAAGGTGACTTCAAACTTCGATCAAAAACGAAACTTGTGATTCTTCTTCGGGATTGTAATGTTGTCAATTTCAGTTTAGAGCCAAAACCGAGGCTTTCTACGTAATGCCATACGCACCGGATAAGCTTTCCGGAACTGCGACCTTCTCAAAGAGGAGAAAGTGGTGCTGAAATGTGACGGCGCTCGATTTGGGATGGTAAAGTCAGAGTTGTGGATATGTCCTAACAAGATGTCTGAGCTTGACTAACCCTTTTAAATGTCTTTTATAGCAACTCAATAGTCGCTACTCAGTCTTCAAGCTCAAGTTCAGCACGCATATTTTGTTATATCGTTGTAGACTCAAATGGGTTTCCTTAGCAAGCTTATGGACCCCTCCCGGTTTCTAAGCAACATGGAAGGATCGAATTTTCGCTGAAAGTAGTTGAAGTTCAGTAGAGAAAAGGAATTTTCAGGATTTCCACTTGCGGCGCTCACTTCGTGTTGCCATTCTGTATTGGAGACAATTATTCCAACCCCTACCCCTAATTAGGAGCGTGTTCCACCCTTCTTACAACAGTAACTACCAATTACTATGCTAACCGTTCCTTCCAACCGTTTCTTCCGATCGTTTCTAGCCGTTCCTTCTCGAACTCCTAACTGTTTCCTTGCCGCACTCAGGGGTCGTAGTAAGCGTGGTAGCTACGATCTCTGGGACGCAAATGGCGGGATTAGCGCATGGCGCGATACTTTGTCGAAAGTAGAAAAATTGTTGACACCAAGAAGCAGTTACGTGATGCGAAGTTAATGCGGTAAGTACGATGGAAGACGACCTAAGTAACTGGCATTGTTCAGGATGCGTTCCGACCTCCTACCTAAGGTTAGTAAAAGCTGCAATCGTCGTTACAACTGTCTGAAGTGATATTCAAACTGAAATGATGGTGGTAGTTTTCAATAATTATACGGGGGTTGATAGACACCTCTAGTGGCGTTATTCTCAACTGAACTAGAGATGTATCAAGCTAATGCTAATTGGTGTTTAGGCGCTGAACGACTGGTACGTCATCTCAAGTCGAAGGGTGTCCCTATAGCAGTGGCAACAAGCAGTAGCTCGGAGACGTTCAATATGAAAACGACGAACCACAGGTAAACATAAAACATTGTCGGAAAGGAGTGATATTTGATGTGATATGAATGTCTGATATGAAAGTCTTATGACGTCATCGAATCTCATCACTCGTTCATTAGACCCATTTGGGATGGCATTTCAAATCAGAGGTGCTCTGAAATTGCCATGGTATTGATAGTGACAGCATACTTCATCATAAAAAGGCTTCGTCTCCACAGCGAAAATTTCCAAAAGAGTTTAAAGGGGAAAGTCGCTAAGTCTGATCCTGACTTTTTAATTTATTGTTCTTAAAGTTGTAATATGAGTTTGAGTGGAGTTAGAGATATTGATGTATGCTCATTGGATCCTAGACTCACAGATACAACGCAGGCCGTTTGGCAACAGGATATTGGTCATCCATCTTTTTTCGTAAGGTCGATGTTGCAGAAAATGTCTTGTAAAGTTCCGAAAGTGTCCGATCTAAGTACAGTAGAGGCATGCTTCTTTGATCGTTAGTGAACCTTGGACAGTGCCATTTTGATTTGACAAAAGTAACTACCATAGTCAGCGGAGCGGAGTCAGCCTGGAGTACATTGAATTTTGGGCCGTGAGTTTACCATTCATCCCAACACTGCACAGTCCAAGGTTAACCAACGTTCGTTCATACCTCGACAACTATGAGTAAGTAAGTAAGTAAGTAATTTATTTCTGACCCGCCATCTGAAAAGCGGAGTATGTAAAATAAAATGAAAGAATCAAATAAAACACAAAAATTCAATATACAATTTTTCATTCATCGTCTGGAAAATAATGTAGTGTCATGTGCTGGCTGGGCCCTGTTGTCCATGATTTGAGTCCGTGATTTTGAGTGAGCGGTGAACAAATACATTCCAACGAAATACAAACCAACATTTTTTTCTTTAGGGAATTTTTTGAAATATTTGACCACATCGTCTTCGGTAGCTCCGACCCAGAGTTGAAGCACGGCAAACCGGCCCCTGATATTTTCCTCTTGTGTGCCAGCAGATTCCCAGATAAACCTGCCCCGGAAAAGGTAAGCTGACCAAAGAAAAGGCAGGGGGGATTTCAAGTGCCTTGGTTCCAACGCTGATGACCATAAGAGCGTGTTCCACCCTACTTACCAGAGTTACTACGCATGCGTCACGGGTCCTGGATCCTTGATGTCAAAGCTGGAACGAATTTTCGGCAAAATACCGTGCCGTGGGCTGATCGGACCAGTCTCGCTACAGAGATCGTAGTTACCAATTACGCGCATGGAGGTACTACAGATCCGAAAGATTCAAGTTCATTCGATGAAATCCATTGTCTGTGGACAGCGGACAAACGGAGTAACGCATTTTTATCGGATTTCAGGCCTATTTAAGGGAATACGTGATGTGTAACTAGACTATCTTAGCCGTTTTCGGTTAAACTTTAACTTTACTGGTCGTTCAGCACCGATTTTCGTAATATTAAGCAAAAGGTCATTCTTGATGACAGCAGTGCCAGCAGCCCGTCATTATGACAGAGGGTAGGTGGGGAGGGAGGGGGGAGGGGGTCGCCGTGTCCCCGGGAGATCGATATCTGATCTGCACACAGGTACTTCGTCGGCTTATGTGTAGGGACAAACAGATCTTTAGGCCCTTAGCGAGAGACCTTAGCAAGCCACGCCCACTGGTAACGCAAATGCAAGTTTGACCAAATTGCCGAAGAGAGTGAAATGAACAGACTAAAGAGTGCAGTGAAAATACTCTTGATGACTAAGAGCGTGTTCCACCCTTCTAACAATAGTAACTATTAGTTACTATTTTCGGTCCAACCTCGTAGAATGTTACTACGCTGACCGTTCCAATCGTCTCGAAATAGTTACTAATAGTAACCATTTGCTTACCATGTTCGGGAGTGTAGTAGGCGTGGTAACTACTACGCATCTCTGTATCGTGATTGGTTGGATTCGCCCGTGGCATGATATTCTGCTGGGAAATAGAAATATCGTTCCAGCCTTAAAGGCAAAAAGTCAGAATTCGTGACGTAATGCGTAGTAACTACGGTAAGTATGGTGGAACACGCTCTAACTTTTCGTGCCGAAGAATCGTCGTGTGCCCAGCGAAGAGCAAGAGACGGCACGTTGTTGATTGGTTTATACAGGATTTGAATCAATTTAAAGGGTTCGTTTGGGTGACGCTTCTTGTTCTTCCTGAGTTTCACTGGCGTGTTTCGACCTTCATATAGAGTATAAAGTAAGGAAGAACTGACAGTGTGACTTGTGGACAAAGCACAGCTGCGCACTATAACATAAATGAGCGCGGACGTACGCCCGGACCGGAATCGGTCACTGTGTGGGGAGTTTGAGGAGGGTTCAGGAAATCTTGTGTGGAGAGACCGGGACGGAACTTCGAGGACAGGACTGTCATGTAATAATAATCGCAATAATTTATTTTTAACCCACAAATAGGACAAGACGAAAACAGTGGAGTACAAAAGAAAATATGAAGACATAATTAGGGAAAACACAACACATATAAACAAAATCTACTCAAGAGTCAAACAGCCCATGAGAGGGCGACAGACGCGCGTACAGCGTTTCGGACAGTTTTCTTTGGAGAACAGACAATTTCTCCGTGATATCCGGTAGCGAGTACTTACTAATAGTTTTAGAATTTCTTTGCCAAGGAGGGAGAAAAAGAAGAAACTTACAAAAACGAAAGTAGGGATTGCATAGCTTTAATATCCTTAAAATTCCTTTTATGCTTCGGGGGAGCTTAGTTTCGGAAGAGCCATCGGACCTTGGCAGCAGGAACCTTAGCTGATTTGAACGAATGAATTTTATTTGTAACCTGTCACACCATTACTGGACACAAGATGGAGTATTCAAAAAAGAAACAAAAAGGAAATGGCACGCTATACATTAACAACCCTCTCCTAGTGCCATATGAGCTTTCAGCTCTGGTTGTTATGGTCGTGGCATGGTCTCACGCGTTTTGTACTAATAATTACTAATTACTTACTCAGTTCCATTTTCGCTTTATTCAAAAGCATGCTACGGACAGAGCCGATTATTAGTTTTTGTTGTCATAAAATAAACATGTCAGTCAGTCCAAGAGTCAAATTAACATATATAAAATTACAATATATACAGTTAATAACTTTTCTCGAATAGGTATGTAGTGTATATATTCCTATGTCCCACAGGTAGTTATACCATGACAATGAGTTTTGTAGAGGTTGATACGATATTGTATCAGCCTCCCGAGAGGATGTCCGCAGAAGCTCATTAAGTACTTTTTCTCAACTACTGAAAAGTAGAACCTGACCTCCAAAAAATAAATAAAAGACATCACTTTCTGAACCCCCCCCCCCCAAAAAAAAAAACACTAAAAGTAATAAAGAAAAAAATACTGAAAAACATACGATGTTCAAAACTGAAAGAAAATGTTGCTTTCCTAGCCAGCCACCCTGGGTCATACCTTGTTACAATCACATTCCCAATGAAAATGCAACTTGCCAACTGAAACAAAATTACTTCCAGCCTACTTCCAACTTATTTTCCTCTACTCTCCAAAAGGCATCTATTGAGCAATCACCACATTCTTGTTTCTTGATGTTGCTCTGATTAAACAGTCCATTAATAAAAAACTTCAGTGTTGCCACTTTCTCTAATGGAACCTGTGACTTTTGGCCGGAAAAAAACAATGACATTCTGGCACCTACGAAACTTGGTCGTTTTCACCAACTATCAACGAGAAATCTCGCTTTATCCTCTTCACGATTATACGCCTCATTTCTTGTGCTTCTTGTGTTTACTGATAAGGAACCGGTCGCAGATCTCGCTTTGTCAAAGAAACGAAAATGTATGACAAATCGCAGAATTTCTGCAACCAGTGGCAGCACCGGTTTAAGGTTGATCAATTCCGTCTCTCTAAGAGCACGCCTTGACTAATTCTATCTATCGAGCCCGCTGCTAGATGGCGTTTGCTCCGCCACAAATGTAAAAGATGGTATTGGATAAGGATTGTATTGTTATAAACTGAAATGTATGAAGGGGTAAATCGGGTCAAAACGAAAATTAAAAACAAAATTAAAATTGAAATTAGAATTGCGCGGTAAAAATTAAATCAAAATTGAAGTTATAATTAAAATTACCGCAAAAGTTAAAGTTCAAATTGAAGTTAAAATTCAAGTTAAAGTTAAAATACACCTAAATGGGCACTTCACTGATGGAAGCCCATAAAATGTGTTCAGCTGACGGGAACTCACTGCCGAAACCTGCTCAACTGTCAGATGGCTATAGGTGTGTTCTCGCTGTGCCCGAGGACTTCACTTGAGGAGTCCCCGCGTTTTTGTTTGTCCCGGGGACTCACTCCCCGTATTCTCGCTAGTCCCCACGCACGGGGAATGCTCCGATTATCATCACCGTCGTCAAAAAGGACTCTCTTTCAGATTCGGAGGGGAATCAATTTTTGCTGGTGTTGGTGCAATGTAAAATTAATGAAAAACAATCAGAATAAACAAAACCAAAAATAAAGTGAATCCAGACTAATTTCGTCAACTGCATATTTTTTTTCGAACAAAATCTATTTTGGAAGCATTCCCCGTGTTCTCGCTGTTTCTGTACGCGGAGTCCACGTGGAGTGACTCCCTCATTCTCCTTGTCCCCTTCGATTCCCCGAGGACTCTCGGGGACGCCGAGAATACGCCTCAGGGTAGTCTTTGGATCTGATGTTTTTCACATAGCTGGACCAGGAACTGGGAATCCATTTTGTTCCCTTCTATTTCAACAGATGGAACAAATTTGAACTTTTCTTGACAACAGTGAAGAACTACTTTCAAAATTGAATTTTCCCATTCCAGTCATAACTTCAGTTTTAACTTTAATTTTAACTTGTGCGGTAATTCTAATTTTATCTTTAATTTTTACCACAATTAATTTTAATTTTCGTTTTGACCTGATTTACCCCTTCATTTTAATTTTAATTTTCGTTTTGACGCGATTTACCCCTTCATAGAAATGCACGGGTCACAATTGTAGACATTTTCGCATTTCTATAGTAGGCTAGAGTTGCCATTTCACTGAAGAAAAATTCCCTACAAAAGTAGCAAATAAGTCCTAACTATAAAAATATTCTGTTCGAAAATGTTAAAATAGTAAACATACTTCCATCACGGTTCATATCAGAATAACAACCTCGGCGGCCGTTTAAAAATATAAACCTCGCCTTCGGCTCGGAAGGTATTTTTCATAACCTACATCGCCTACGGCTTGAATAGGTTATTTTCAATGACCGTCTCGGTTTTATTTTCCGATATCAACCTCGATGTCTGAAGTTAACCTTTAATAACTATTTTGCAGATTAAAAACCGACCCGGCATTAAACAACTTAACAAACGAGGGCACAAAACTAAGCTCACATCGAGCATGCGAAGCAGTCACAGGTTGAAGTTTCGGAACAGGCTCTGCAACGGACCTGATTGGCCTTACCCGTGCCGGTTGATATTGGGCGGGAGGATATTTCGGCGAACAGGGCTCGACAGGATTTTATTACCAAAATAGGGAAAGTTTTAAACGACGGGAGTTAAGGGTTTAAAGTTGAAACTGATTAAGGAGGGACATGTATGGGACTTTCGAGGCTTTTGAAATTAGTATAGGAATGCACGATATTGCACTCTCTCAACATGGTCAAGTCCTTGGTCAGCCCAAAATGACATACAGGGTAGAACGAATAGAAGAGAAATAAATGGGAGGTGTGGTGGAGGGATCCCATGGCGAGCAAGCAACTTCAGAGATCTGATATCCAAATTGGCTCTCTTTAACATGCCATCAACATGTTTGTTCCACTTCAGATCTGAAGTAATATGGACGCCAAGTAGTTTAATCTCGGTCTCATGGCTAGCGCTAGGAATGATTGGGTTAGAAACTGGCGTAGATTTGAAAAGAAGAAATGGTTAAAATTACAGATTTGTCGCAGTTGACACTCATTTGTACATCTTTGCCTGTCGTTGTGTCAGTACGTACAAAATTCAGTCACTCACCCATTCCGTGTGTTGGCGCATAGAGAATCGGGACTTGCACAGTCGTCTCATGGCTGCTTGGAGATGATGATAGGCCGACATTTCTCCTGGATGATTATGAGTTCCAGCCGCTGTTAAATACGCTTGTCTCTCTTTTCCAGTGCTTAGTCTTCGAAGACGCACCTAACGGTGTAACCGCCGCTATAGCCGCTGGTATGCCGGTTGTCATGGTCCCCGACGCACGGATGGACGATCATAATCGAGGCCGAGCCACACTCTGCCTCAACGACCTACGCGACTTCAAGCCTGAGTTGTTCGGCCTACCCCCCTTTGACGACTGATTTTTAAATAAATACATTCCAGAGCCACTTTAATTTTCGTTATACAGATTTAAGGCGGTAGAAGGAACATCATCGAGTAACAGAATCTACGAGCATAGATTTTCCCGCTCACTTTCTTCTATCGGATCCTCCTCAAAATTTTACATTGACGGTTCCAGGGAACGGGTCCTATCCTTAAAGCAAAACTGAAACCCGACACCATTATATCATTTTCCTTATCAATGACAAGCGCCACCACCTGTTACCTATTAATTCTTTTTGTTTCAGTTGTTTTTTTGCTTGCTGTGAAGCCAAATCCAATCTTCCCATGGAGAGTATTTTCACAGCTGAGCCCTGTCCCTCAAGGGGGGGGGGGAGGGGGGGGTCCGAGGGGAGGGGGAGCAGCGCCCCCATAGTTCCAGCCGTCGGGTAAATACGCTTTCACACGTTTTGGCATTCGGTAAAATTCGGTGATTTAACATACGTATTTATCTAGTTCCTATTCCTTACCGAATTTGGTAATCACCAGACCTTTGTTTAGTCCGTGTCTATCTCACCTTATTCGGTCTGTCCATTCGCAAATTCGGTGGTTTAACGTATTTCTTTATTTACTTCCCAATCGTTACCGAATTCGGTAATTAATTGGACTTTTAAGTCCGTATCTGTTCCACCGCGTCCATTTCATAATTCGTTGATTACTCAATTCCTTTGGTTCTGATTCGCTACCGAATTCGGTAATTCACCGGACTTTCGTTTTGTTCGTATCCAAACGAAGTGAGAAACTTGGTGAGGAGAACAAGCGTAAGTCCGAATGGGTCACGTTAGGGGGGGGGGGATGACCCCCACCCCCCACCCCATGCTGCCGGCCAGTCGGTAAAACACATCCGAGTCGTAAAAACAGTCGATTTTTTCTTGGAAACGGACCACTTTTCTTCAAAACATTTGGTTTTTCGTAAAAATAGCAGATTTTTCTTAAAAACAGTCGGTCTTTCTTAAAATCAGTCGACTATTCGTCAAAATAGTCGGTTCCTTTGCAAAACAGCTGGTAAGAATGTCAAGCCAGTCAGTAAATACCTTGCCCCCTGCCCAAACATTTTGGCTACTAACGCCTCTGGCCGTGATTGTATGAAGTCTCTCCACCTTGGCGGTTTGCTTCCAGCCGTTGAAATCTTGGACAAGGCTTCACTTCTACACCGTCAGAAGCTTGAAGACAAATCGTACTTACGATAGTATTTCATTCTGCTTCCCGTTCCCGAGACTCTTCACTTCATAAGTGTATCCTATCCAATACACTGATTATCACGCCTGTCACGTTCGTTCTCTTTTCGTGACGTAGCACGCAGCCGAAACGTTTCCGATGAGCTTATTCGTCCGGAGACCGGTTATATTTTGCCAAGATCGCCATCCAAGGCAAGGGACACGGGACGAGGCTTAATCATCCGAAGCCGTGTGCAATTTTCTGTAAGCATAGCTTAGTTAAAGTGATCGACTATCTCCAAACATTGAGCAGAATCACTATATGGTGCGAGGTGTACTTTAACATATGATGTGCCTGAAAGTTGTCAAACTTCTGTTATCTTTCCCAGAAATACGATCATAACATAAGCTGTGTTTTTGCAGTTACCATATGGTATCTGATACTACGGTTTCTTTGCAAAAACGATATATGACAAATTCGCGCTTTCAGAAGTCACCCAAAAATGAATACTTACATCCAATCACACCACAAGTATTGGTGATGATGAAAGTGATCACGCCCCTGCCACTCGTGCTTGGCCCTCTGCCGGGGGTGTTTGATAGTTTATGTGTGTACAGTTAGTGAAAAGAATAAATGAACCTGAACCTCAGATGAATTTATCAAATACCACGTTCAGTTACTATTTATCAAATACCCACACATTTATCAAATACCACGTTCAGTTACTTAAGACCGTGGTACCAGATACCATGGTATCTGCAAAAACACCATTACGCTATGGATTTTCGCTCGTATCTTATAACACTTACCATACGGATGCACAGCCTAAGTGTTACATGTTCTCAACTGCGAAGCTCACTTCATAGCAAGACAGTTTGGGGACGACAGTTGATAGCCACACCATCCCTAGTGAACAACCTGGCAATATTTCACAGAAACTTCCCAGTGTATTTCAAACTGTGGCGTCTTCAACGGAAACAACTGTTCACGAACTGCCCTCGACAGAAAATACAGGGACAAAAGTCAGTCACAGGAAAAATGTATTCCATAAATCCTTAGAACAGCTAAAAAAAAGAAAGGAAGAATAAATTACAGTTACCTGATCCACTTACGACAAAACAGCAATAAAAGGAATGTTTCGGTCCAAACTTTCATAACACTTAGCTAGATTAAAGCCCACGTCACTCCACCTGCTGTAATCCTCAAGTACAGCAAAGGTGTGCTTTTTAAATATTAGCTAACTTTCGACACTGCCATTTTCATCCACTTACTGCGACAAAAGTCAAATACCAGTCAGCCAAAGTAGCTACAGCAAAGGATATGCTTATGTGAACGTTTGTTGACTTCCTGTGTCTAATGCTAACTACCAGTTAGCCAAAGTAAGTAATTAAGGGCATCTGAAAACACCTGAATAGGTATTTTGGATCTTCATTCTACCATTTAGCCCAAAACTGCATTGTTCGCATTAAAGTAACTGTTCACATAAACATACCTCTACTGTAATTAAGAGATCCCAGGAATGCATTAAAGTTTAACTGAAAAGCCAACTTATTTTTGAGTCATTTAACTGAATACACTGAATTATTTGGATTCTGCAAAGGGATTTCTTTATTTTCCAGTATTGATCATTCGTGAATAACGGAACAACGAAGTAACGCATTTTCAGCGGGTCTTCAAGCCAATTTAAGTGAATAAGTGATGGGTAACTAGATTATCCTATCCCAGCCCTTTTCGGTTAAACTTTAATGGGTGTTTCTTCGTTGAACATTTAGCTCAAAACTGCCTGTTCAAAGTTACCTGATCATCAACAAAGCACACTTAACACCTTGAAAACTCGGATTTCAAAACGTTTCCTAAGAATTTAAGTTTCCCAAGCATGTATTATAGTGGCTACGTAGCGCGAGCTCTCGCTGGCCGGCAGCTACCTCGCATTCTGCTGCTCGAAGCTTGTCGCCTAAACTCAAATACAATCTTTAAGCAAACAACAGAACTCTGAACCATTAAGTGCTTACCAGCAGAGCAAGCGAGGGCTTGCGTACGTGATAACAGCTTGAAAATGAGGCAGTCGGAACTTAGGATGATACATACTTAAGTTGCGTTTTTTTTAAAATGTAGTTTGGCTTAACAGCGTTATTTTGTAAAAAAGTTTTGCTCCATGCCGTTTTACTTTTAAATTATATTTGCTGTAGTTTCGAACCTGAAACTACGTAGCTCAAACTACAAACTACCTCGCAAACGTAGTTTGACTAGTAGTTTGAGTTTCGGAAACAAGAACTCAATAAAACGCAAGTAAGACAAAACAAGAGCCAAACTACAAACTTTGACGAAACAGAAATGAATCCAAAAAACGCAGCTTTGGGGAATACTGTTAAACTAATTCCAAATCATATAAGGAAGATTGGCCAGCTGGGGTGACATGTGTCGTCAATAAAACGCTAATTCGCATAACTCCAATTTGGCGCTTCAAATGGACTAGTTTCTGGAAATCAGCCACTTTCTCATTATCAACACTTGTGACAGAGATAGTACAAACATGTATCCATAAGGTAGTGAGTAAAACATGGTAACTTTTACTTTCTACTCTTTTTGGTTGGGTCCTCCCACACTTCAGAATACGCTTCAGTTTCCTAAGTCCCTACGGGGAAGGGCTTCTATGGGACACCCTTTGATGCGCAGCATAGTTCACTTACAGAACTTGCGAACTTGTCGCACTGCCATAAGTTTCTGGTTGTTGGTGTGTCACTTGTGTCGGATATCTTCTCCATTAGGATATTTAGTCTCACCATATTCCGGTGACTTCTTACTAGCACTGGTGAGGAATACAACAACAAAAAACACCGGCAAAACCGTTAAATGGATCCAGAGGTAATAATACACAGATGGCACTTTACACAAGGGACTTGTACCGTGACCTGTAAAGCAGAAACAATTCTTTTTTTCGAATATAATTTAGAAGTCTAGGACTCCACAGACAGAGGGTCCTGGGTTCAAATCCCGACTGAGGAGCATTTCTGTCTTTCAGTTCACTACTTATAAAACGGAGCCAGAGGGTCCAAACCAGTGAATCCAAAAACGACTAGGAAAATACAGAGACAACTAGTGAGTACTCCGGCGGTAAAAAAAAAACGCAGCTTATAAAAAGTTGCGTTTACACCATGGTGTCTGATATTGCGCTAACTAAATCTGCATCTTGTCGTTTTTTAAGTTACCATGATGTCGGATATTACGGTTGCTTTGCAAAAACGACAATTGCCGGTTCGCACTTTTAAAAGTCACCGCAAAAGAAATACTTACATCCAGTCACATCAAGTGCCAATTCCGATCACTTTTTCCCGCCTAGACTCTTGTGCTGGTGATGATGAAAGTGAGACGACTTTTACCCGGCAACCGCACCGGCAACCGCAAAAACGACCTAAAACCGTGGTATCAGACACCATGCTATCTGCAAAAACGCAACTAATGTTTGAGGCGACACTGTAAAAAGTTACTCCGAGTAAGGATTAACGCTAACTGCAGTATTTGCTACGGGGATTAATATTATCTCTACTGGGATAAGATCAATCCGAATGAGAGATAATCTTATCTCAATAGAGACAAGATTAATCCCAGTAGCAAATCCTGCAAGATTTTTTCTCACAGTGTAGACTAGCACGGCCACCTCGGTCCTTTCGAATATCCTCTTCTCTCATGGATCTCTCCCGACAGAGAGAGCTCTTCCCTCACATTATTAATAATCCTTCGCACAAATTCCTCTGTTGACGATGTTGTCTCTTTTTGAACTGAACTTCTTCTTCGAGTTGACTGGCGAGTGACCGTTGTATCGTCTTGCGACATGTAACGGTCGGCCCTCGCAATGTAACGGTCTTCTTTGGTCATGTAAGGGTCCTGTGGCAGACAGACGAATTCTGTGAGGGACGGGCGACTAGGTTTGGAGAAGGAGGGTTCTACGGTGGTGATACTGATGTCGTTGGGTAGTCTGGCTCGGAGTTGCTGTTCTAACGTAGGACTGGAATCAGAGTAGGATTTAGCGGACATAAAAGTTAACGTAAGATTTCAACAAACTTCTGACATTAGTTGTGTTTTTGCAGATACCATGGTATCTGTTACCACGGTAACTGGATTTGCAATTAGTCTTTTTTGCAGTTACCGTGGTATCTGATATACCATGGTATCTGTTACCACGGTAACTGGATTTGCAATTAGTCTTTTTTGCAGTTACCGTGGTATCTGATATACGGTTGCTCTGCAAACACGACAATTGCCGAAATTGCGCTTTTCGAAGTCATCCCAAAAGAAAAACTGATATTCAGTCACATCACTAAGTGCCAAACTTCTTTCCCACCAATTTGACAAAAATTTATGAAAGTGAGATGATTTTTTCGGATACCACGATCAGTTACCACGGTCGAACCGTGGTATCTGAATACCAGATAGCACGATAACTGGCCAGATACCACGATAACTGCAAAAACGCCTTTTGACCGTGGTATCAGATGCCACGATAACTACAAAAACGACTTTAGACCGTGGTATCAACCATGGTATCTGCAAAAACGCAACTATTGCAGGTATTACTCACTTCAGCTGGAAGGAATAGGTCATGACCGAGGAGGACGTGGGTTCCGATTTCTACCAAGTTCTTATACTGCTAGTGTGTACACTGTCAGGAGTTTCATATTAGATAACACAAGGATGCGGGGTTTCAACAGATAACAATCATAATGTTAGCTGTTATGTTTTCAAGGGTTGCGCATCAAAACGTTTTCCATACAAAAAGAGCCGAAAAAGCTAGAAAAAGGCAAACGTCTGCTGGCTTTTTTGTTTCTCATCATGATATCGGAAAAGTTGGTAGATGTTTTTCCAGCGGTTTTCGGCTCTTCGTGATAATGCTTGTTCTGCATAAGGTCTGGAACATCCTTAGTGTTATCCGATGAAACCGGTTGATAAACACCACGTGTTGCCCCACACAGCTTATTACACCTAAGGGCGATTCTGGCGGTCTGGAAAGCTTCGGGAGCTTTTGCGCCGGCTGTTTTTGCGACTTCGGCTAAAACACGCTTCGCTTTCCAAAGATGTTCTCGCGCTCCGCTAGTTTCCGCCAGTACTTGGAAAGCGAATCCACTTGGCGAGTGGAAAGTACTTTCGGCACGTCAGCGAGAAGTTGTAAAGGTGCAACTGAGGCGCAACTACTTTCCGTTTGTTCTTGTGCTCGGCGGATTCTCGCTTTGCTTTTCGGAAAGCGAATCCAAGAGATCGCCCTCTACTTGTACAAAGCTTAAGCCTCATTCACAACGGGTTTTAGCCAATACTCGGTACCAGCTGGCTCTGAAAACTTCCTCCTGGCTCCTTCACGGGTTTCCCACATTCTTCACTACTATTCACGAAATCGTCATTTGGTTACTACTCTTCCAAAATTGTCATTTGGTTACTATTCTTCGCGAAATTGATATTTGGTTAATATTCTTCATCTGTATTTGTTAGAAATATTTTTTTAAACAATTTAGTTATGTTATAAATGGAAGAATTAGAAAAGAAAATGTTTGTGTATCGCCGAAGCTACAAGTATTACAATAATGTTAGTAATGGCTTACTTTATCCAAATTCCTCTTTTCAGCTGGATTCACTGCGTTTCTTCTATTACCTCTTGCATCGTTAAGTCTGGGTGCTGTCATTATTGAAATAATTGAAAAACATTTAAGAATTGCAGACAGAAAAGCTGAGTATAGAACTAACTACAATTTCTATACTGAATTGTTGTCAATGCTAAAATGCGGGCAATTAACAATTGAGGAGGTAATTCAACGTGAAACTGAAATGCGTAAAACGTTTAGATTTTTTAGACGCGCCGCTCTGCCAATAATTAGAGGTTTTAGGTTTTTATTTAATAAAATCATCCGCTAATAAATGGAGTCAATAAAGGAAGTCTTGAATACAATCAGAATAAATAAATACAATGAGACAATCAAAAACAAGCATTAGTATTAGGAAAGAAATATAATGTATGTAAATGAGAATTGCTAAAACAAAATATGGTGATAAGTTGGTTCTAGTAATTAACCATAATGACAAACCATGTGATTTGTTTATAACTGAATCTTCTATCCGACTCTATGGCCAGTGGATTTCCACGTATGTTTTTGAAGATGTTTATGCCGAGGAAAACTTGGACAAAAAGGTTGAAATGCTGAACTCTATCCTTTATGAAAAGTACTTGGAGTTTTTTCCCGAAAAACTTTCCCACCGACGAGAATCAGACAAACCATGGATTACTCCTCAAATTAAAAGTCTAATCACGCAGCGAAGCAAGCTGTATAAAGCTGGTGACTCAGTTGCAGTGAAAGCCTTGCGTAACAAAATTGTTACCCTCTGTCGGGCAGCCCGCGCGAAGTTTGGTAAATCCTTCGTAAACCCTGAACGTGGAGTGGATAACCGTAAGTGGCACAGTCTCGTGAAGAAGGTAACAGATAAAATCCGAAGAACAGAAATCCAAATTCCAAACAGTGATGGTTCAGTTATAACAGCAGGTGATGTAAATACTTTCTTCACCACCATTTGCACCACTTACCCAACGCCCTCTCACGAAACAACCGCAGCTTTAGTGTCAGATTGCGACGATGAAGGACCAATAAGTGTGACCGAATACGAAGTGTTTCTTGAACTGAAGAAGCTGAGACCATCGAGTTCTTCTTACCCAGGGGAGTTACCAATCCGACTACTTCGCGAATACTCTCACTTTATTGCTAAACCTCTAAGCGATATAGTCAACAAATGTTTCGCCCTCTCGAAATTCCCCAATCCTTGGAAAAAATCCTACGTTCGAGTTATACCCAAAACCAAAGCGCCGACCTCATGTGATCAGCTACGTCCCATTTCGATCCCGCCTGCGATGGCAAAAGTGACGGAATCCTTCGTTCTAAAAAGACTTATGGCTCAAACCAAATCAAAAATCGACGCTCACCAGTACGGGGGCCTGAAGGGTTGCAATACCACGGTTTATCTAGTCCGGCTGTTTGACATTATCGTGAGATGGCTCGATAAGGGAAGTACTTTCGTGGATTTGTCCCTTGTCGATTTTCGTAAGGCCTTTGACTTAATAAACCACCTTTGTGCCGGAAAAAACGCGAAGCTAATGGGAGCCCAAAAGCGAGTGCTCACGCTTGTCATGGACTTTCTGAAGGACCAAATGCAGTGCGTTTTCCCCCTTTTCGATGGTGATGTGTGCTCTGAGTGGACTAAGCTCACTTGCGGTGCCCCCCAGGGCACGAAGCTCGCAGGCTTTATTTTCATATGCCTGATCAACTTTCTGCTTTCATCATTTGAAGAGCGATTTAAGTTTGTGGATGACCTGTCATTTATTTTAAAGTACCTTGTCGTAAATGGAGTCACTGAGCCACAATTCGCGGACGACCTATTTCAGTATTTTTTTGATCAGTGCACTGAGTACGATCTTAGTCTAAATGTAAAAAAGTCACAGGTCCTACGGTTAAACCCGCTAAAAAGAGACTTCTTATGTCCCGATGTACCTTTCCCTGTAGTATCGTCAGCAAAAATTCTAGGGATCACCCTGTCGAGTGACTGTTCATTTATTGATCACATTCAGACTGTAATAAAATCTGGAAATGCATTACTCCAAACGCTCATACAAATGAGGCAGTTTGGTTGCGACCGTGATAGTCTGAAGGCTGCGTACTTGTGTTACGTAAGACCTGTAATCGAGTACGCATGCCCATTATGGGGCCCTTTCGCCCAAAATACAGCCTACGTGTCTGACGAGATTGAACGTGTACAGAAGAGAGCAGTCTCAGTTATACTGGGTCGGCAAGTGACTTCCGGCTCATATGGGTCTCTTCTAACTGAATTATCCCTCCCCTCACTGCATGAACGTCGTAACATAATAATTCTTAAGTTTGGGTGTAAAATCCTTGCATCTGTCCAACACCGAACTATCCTCCCACCTGATGCACCAATGAACAATCGTACGCGTTCACAGCCGAAACTAAAAACGGTAAAAACCAAAACAAGGAGACAGAGTAAAACATTTATGCCATTTTTCGTCAACATGTTCAATAAAATGTCAGTGTGACTTTAATATTTGTAGTACCGTATTTAGTATTTATGTTACTCATGAGTGTTTAAAAGAATGTAATTTTTGTAAAGACAACCAAATTAGCTAGCTAGCAAGTTTTGTCTAATAAACCTTACTTACTTACTTACTTAACTCAGAAATATAATGCTTTTGCTAATGAGTTACTTTTAAAGAAAAATTTAGTTTTGCAACCGATTGTACGGGAAAACAAGAACAAAGAAACATATGTGGTTTTAGAGCTTTTTACTCAGTAGTTTTTTATAGCATGGGTGGGTATGTGGGATATCATTTATTTTATAGTATATATTGTAGTAGTTTATAGGATACCGTTATTTTTTTATAGTAGATATTTCAGTAGTTTATTGAGATTAAAGGGTAATATTTTCATTTCTTGATGCCTTTATTTTGAAATTATGAGAATAAAAATTTCTTTGAAAAGGCGGTTAATTTGATATAAAATATGTTAAAATTGTTAAATTTCATGTAATTAGGGGTTTATTTTATTGGGTGGGGTCTGACCCAGTATCGGCGTTCTTATACTACTAGCAGCGACCAACACACATCATATTAAATACCAAATTGACTTACAGTTCTTCTGGGTACTCTGGAGGCTCCGTCTTCATCTCGACTAATGGGACTGTAGCCGTCGACCCTTGAATTACTGCCATACTCGGCTCAGTAAGACCTCGCTTCACAACTTGCGACGGAATCCAAACGCGGACTAGCGGAACACCTACCCCTGAAACGAAGAGCACCAATAATTAAAGGCCTAAAAATACGCCGTTTCTCCTTAAAACACGCTCTTCATTTCCGACTGATGGCTACTCTTGATGACTAACTCTTCTTGCCGATGCAAAATCGCCCTGTACCTAGCGGAAGAGCCGGAAGCGGTATCACAGCTGCTCCCAAACACGAGGGGCTGCCCACTCTCCGCCACTTGGAGTACACCATGTTGCGCCACCCATCCGCCACGCGCGCCACTCATCCGCCATGCGCGCCAACCCGCCTCTTGCTCAAAAATAGCTATTTTCTGCCACGCGCGCCACCCTTCCGCCACGCGCACCATCCTTCCACCACGCGCGCCACCCGCCCGTCTCTTGCTAAAAAATATTTATATTCCGCCACGCGCGCCACCCTTCCGCGACGCGCGCCACCCTTCCGCCACGCGGGCCAGGCCGGTGTACACCGATTTTGAGAGTGGGCAACCCCTCACCCAAACATCGCCGTGATCGGTTAACAGAGGACTGAGTTGTTGAATTTGAGTCGTTATAAGTGCTACGTTTTCTTGTTCTTTCCGAGGATCACTGGCGCATTTTGGACTTAGTCATAGTCATATAGGGTATTGGTAACTGGAAGTATAAATAAGCGCACAGAACTGGAAGTTGAAAATGAAGTTTGAAATGGAACCGAAATTGACCTTTTGAAGTTCAATATGTTTGTAGAAGGTTGATTAAAGTAAGTTTGTATTTTTTTTTATTTTGGAAAGAGTAGGTTACTTCAAAGAGGTAAATGAAAAAATCAATATTACCGAGTGGAGGAGTCGTAGACTAAAAAGTAAAGAACTAGAAAGAAACAAGAGCTAGTAGCTCATGCTGGTTCAGAAAATGAAACATAGAATTTGCCTTTTCGTCTGTTCTGATCATTTGAAAGCAAAACCCTTGAGATAAGAATGATCATAAACTTGGAAATCAAGAGAATGTATCGTGTTGTAAAAAGTATTTTATTTTTTAACTTGGCTGTAATGATGCGCACTTTAAAGGCGCTAGAAATGCATCTGTAAGCAAAACCCTCGAGGCAAAAACGGTAACAGGCCCTTGGGGATCATTGACATACATGGTTTGGTGAAAATTATTCTTTTCACTTTTCGGTTAAGATGCGCACTTTAAGGGTGCTAGAAATAATTTTTTAAGCAAAACCCTTGTGGCACGGATGATCATTGGTTGAGAAGTATCGTTTCGTCAAAAGTACTTTTCGACCTTGCGGTTAAGATGCGCACTTTAAGGGAGCTAGAACTTCATTTGTAAGCAAAACCCTCGAGGCAAAATGATACTGGGCTTGTGTGGATCATGAAAATGCATACCTTGCTTAAACATATTTTTTTCTTACTTTGCGGTCAAGGTTGGTACTTTAAGGAATAGTCGAATTTGGGGCGATTTCTAAGCCAATCTTATCGAATCTCTAATATTCCAGCCAAGTTTCATCATCCTAGCACATCTGGAAGTACCTTAACTCGCAATCACCGGAATTCACCGAGAATCCAATTCTGTAAATGAGTTATTTCTAAGCCAATCTTATCGAATCTCTAATATTCCAGCCAAGTTTCATCATCCTCGCACATCTGGAAGTACCTTAACTCGCGATCACCGGAATTCACCGGAATCCGGTTCTGGAAATGAGTTACCCAGATCATCTGTCCGTATTCCCACAAAGTTCCATCCCGATCTCTCCAGTCTAAGCCGGTCATGTATTCCCCCCCCCCCCAACAGTTGTCGGATCCGGTCCAGACATGAAAAAGATCACCAGAGACATGTCCTCTGTTCAATTATTAAATTTCACTTGAGTGCAATCACCCATTCCAAAGTTACGCATGACTCAATATTTCGGATCCCCCTCCCTCCATTCCCCCCACGACTATCGGATCGAGTAAATTTTTATTTACAAGTCAGTTTGATCCGGTCCCTGATATGCCTGCCAAGTTTCGTCGTGAAAATCCCCAAAACCACCATCGCCGGAATTCCGGGAAACTCCCTCCACCACCACCCCAAGTGTCCGGATCCAGTCCAATTGTGTAAACGATTTATCTAGTGCAAATGCTTGTTCTTCCCGGCAAGTTTCACTCCGATCCCTCCATTCTAACCGTTTCTCGAGATTTCCGGTCCCCTCCCCCGAACTCCCTCGCAGCTGTCGAATCCGGTCCAGACTTCAAATGGGACATCATATATATATCATTTATTCAGTTATTAAGTTTCATTCCAATTCGATCACCCGTTTGGAAGTTACACACTACTCAATTTTCCGGATTCCCCACTGTCCACTCTCCCCAGGTGCTCGGATCGGGAAACTGATTATTTCCAGGTTAGCTTGGTCGGGTCTCCGATACACCTGCCAAGTTTCATCGTCCTAGCACATCTGGAAGTGCCCGAACTCGAAAAAGCGTGACAGATAAACGGACCGACCATTACCCGCCCTCCACTCCCCCCCCCCCCCCAGATGGTCGGATCCGGAAACTGATTATTTCCAGGTTAGTTTGGTCCGGGTCCCAGATGCCTGCCAAGTTTCATCGTCCTAGCACATGTGAAAGTACCGTAACTCGGGAAATTGTGACAGACAAACGGACAGGCCGACAGACTGAATAGTGATCGGTATATGGCACTTGAGCCAGAGGCTGCAAGTGACATAAAAACCTGTCAGTGTTTGTCCAGGTGGGACTACGACACGGGCCCCTTTTCATTTAAAGTGTTTTAATTATTTAGTTTGTTTTCGTTATTTTGTATTTCAGAAAGTGTGTTAAATATTTAGTTAATAATTGCTTTGCATTTAATTTTTTGGGTCATGGGCTTAAGGGAAACAAGTGCGCAAGCGCTCAAACGCGGAGCGTAAGAAAATGAACGAAGTTCAGGTAATGAAGATAACGCATAGCGATTGCCATTTAAACTCCAAAAACATTAACACCGTAAGAGTAAAACCATAAAAGTACCAAACCTCGTCGTGAATTCAACCCCGTTAATACACGCGAAAACGCACGGCATACACACGCGAGAACGCATGGCAAGCTAAGACGTAAGACATTTCACCGCGGCGACCTCTAAAACTTACACACAGTTGTGAAGGAGTAAGACAAATATTCACATTATGGCAGGGGGCAATTCTAACAAATACCTCCTGACCCTATGAGTTATAGTACAAACCCCAACCGTGGTCAAATTATGGATGAAGTCACTGGGCAATTTGGGCCCAGTTGCCCCTGAACCGGGTGGCTGGGGCGGGAACCCCAAAAGACACAACTAGATCCTATAGAGAATTGGACCTTGATACACGTTGTCAGGCCACGAACTTAACTCACTGGACCCAGATGCCCACCAACGTTAAAGGGGACAGGGGCGTCACGACTGGGGGGAGGGGGGACGCCCCCCCCCCCGATCTTGTCGGTAAAAAATAACCAAGTCGACGCGAAGCGCCGCGATTTTCGTCAAAACAGTTGATTTTTTTCATGGAAACAGTCGTTTTTTCTGAAAATCAGTTGATTTTTTGTCAAAACAATCGGTTTTTATGGCACTTGCAGCTCCTCTCAAGTGCCACATACCGATCACTTTTCGGTGGGTAGGTCGGTCGGTCTGTCGGTCCACTCTTCTCGAGTTCGGGTACTTCCAGAAGTGCTAGGACGATGAAACTTGGCAGGCATATTAGGGACCCGACCAAACTAACTTGGGCATAGTCACTTGCCCGATCCGACCATCGTGGGGGGAGGGGCGGAATCCGGAAAGTAGGGGCATGCATAACTTTCGAACGGGTGATCGGATCTTAATGAAACTTGATATCTGGAAAGACCTCGTGTCTCAGATGTCTCATTTCAAGTCCGGACCGGATCCGATGAATCTGGGGGGGAATTCGGAGGGGGAAACCGGAAATCGTGTGAAACTCTCAGAGTGGAGCGATCGGGATGAAACTTGGTAGGAAGAACAAGCACAAGCTCTAGATACATCGCTGACAGAACTGGACCATTCGGACACTGTGGGGGGATTTGGAGGGGGGTCCGGAATACCGTCGATCCATAGTTAATGTAGTTCCAGATGGGCTAGGACGATAAAACTTGGCAGGCATTTCAGGGAACCGACCAGATTAACATGGAAACACTCAGTTGCACGATCCGACCATCGTGGGTGAGGGGGAGGCGGCGGAATCCGGACATTAGTGGCACGCATAACTTTCGAACGGGTTATCGGATCTTAATGAAACTTGATATCTTGAAAGACCTCATGTCTCAGATGTCCTATTTCAGTTCAGGTCAGGATCCGATGGACTGGGGGAGGGGGGTCTGAGGGGAGAACCGGAAATACTGTGACACGCATAGAGTGGAGCGATCAGGATGAAACTTGGTGGGAAGTACAGGCACAAGTCCTAGGTGCATCAGTGACAGAGTCGGACCGGATTCGGGTACCGAGGGCGCGGGGAGCTGTAGGAGGGTTTCCGGAATTCCGGTGATCGTGAGTTAAGGTACTTCCAGACGTGCTAGGACGATCTGCTGGAGTGTTAGAAACTTGACATCATTGGGTTAGACATCGTGACTTTTCCGATCCGATCATCCCTAAAGAACTCATCTTAACTGCAAAGTGCAAAAAACACTTTTAAGCAAAATTTACTTTTTCATGACCCTTTTTGCCTCAAGAGGTTTGCTTAGAAATTTATTTTTAGCACCCTTAAAGTGCCCATCTTAACCGAAAAGCGATTAAAAAAAAATTGACGATCACTTCCATCCTCTGAACCAGCCTTGCAAGTTCGGCGCATCTTAACCGAAAATGAAAAACAAAAATTGACAATCACTTCCATATGACCCTGCCTTGCAAGTGCTTGCAAGTGCTCTTGTTCTGAAAATCAGTCGACTTTTTTTCAAAACTGTCATTCTTTCCTTGAAAACAGTCGTTTTTTCTACAAAACAGTCGGTAAAAACTACCAGCCAGTTGGTAAATGCCTTGCCCCCCCCCCCCACATTTTGGCTAGTAACGGCTCTGGAAGGGGGACGGCGTAATCCAAACAGATACTTCCAGACTCCCCAGGGTATAGAAGTACACGAAATTTCCCCGTCCTAATTCCTAACTCACTTGACAATTCCTTGAACCGGGTGGGTGTAAGGGAGGGAACCCCCAAAAGCGCATCTAGAGAACAGTGAAAACGGAAGACCGAAAACCGGCCAATGCGACCACTCGAGTTAACTGTTCACAAATGAACATGTCACTAAAAAAAGGTACTAAAAACCGAAATACTGGGTTTGTACCCTAGGGGATTGGATGTACCCTAAGGTAAGAGACCAAAATATTCTGACCGCACCAAACGCTAGGTCTACTCCTCATGGTTTTATGCTTTACCATTTCGGGTAATTATACCCGAACTTACCAGAAAAGTGTTCGAATAACAAAACATCCAGAAAAAAGACTCGAACCCACGGTCAATCACGTTCAGAGGCACTTTCTCCCGAAAAGTCGGCCCTTCGGTTTTGTTTTGACTCTTTCACGATATTAAAGGTGGAGGAGGGGGGGGGGGCTCCGTCCACAACAATGATGCGTTGAAGCTGTATATCGTGCAATAACGACCTTCGATTTTCGCTCGATTCTCGTGAATAAACTTATAACTCGGTGTATTCATAAAATTTCCAAAGCCAGTTATACAACAATGTTAGTTACAAAGAAAAATCGACAACGAACAAAAAAAACAAAGAAGTTTTGAGTTCAAACAGTGTCAAAACAAAAAATATTTTGAGGCACACGGGTGCAAGAGTGCCAATGAAGAGCCGAGCTAGTGAAGAAACGAAGGCTTTTACACTCACTCGAAAACAAAGTGATATACTAAAAGGTTCCAGAAGTTTATTCTGCCGTGCCCCGTTCGGGTTTACTCCAAGCAAAGTGGGAGGTCATTTCGAGTATGTGACATTGAAATGTTCCGGTAAATCCTTTACAGCAGATTACTTCGACTGACTCAACTGCCTCCTCTAACTCAAAACTTCCCTAAGGATATACTGTCGAAAGTTCCGGCTAGCTTATTTTTGAATCAATGTCGTCGTAACCGTAACTCGCACACTCTGTCATACCCACTCCATATTGTTTTGCGACAAGCTACTGGCAGCAAATAGCGGTTTGATGAGTGTGAGCATACTAAAACGTAACCGGGTGAAAAAGAACAAAACCAAGGGTTCATGACGTGTTCTTAATAATTTTCCACAAGGGCCTTCACTAACGCGATCTTTCGGCGAACTTCTCCCCCCCCCCCCCCCTAGTTTTTTCTTTGCTTGATGACGCGCAGCGAAGACAGAATGTAGATGGTGCTCGGCGCGCTAAGTTTGATCAGATAGAAAACTGATAAAGTCTTGAATGGGGTCTCTACGGCAATTGTAAGCTGCCGGAAGCCATCGTAACGTGGAGCAGCCGCCATTTCTGGCGATTTTCAGCCAATGAAAGCACGCCGGGTTTGGACGAGCATGGTTACGACGGCTTTACGATTGCCCATGAACTTCATTCTATCTGACTAAAAGGAGTGGGCAAATGGGAGTCCAAAAAGAGAAAAGAATATAGATCTATCACGGATGCGGTGGTGGAAGGCCCTTGAGTACAAGGAAGCAACGAACAACTTAGTTTGGTCCCTTGATGCCATACGGAGGTTACGAGAATACAGCAATGTTTTTTTTTATCACCGTTATATCGGTGCTGAAGTAGGTTTCGCTCGCGTAACACAAACCCGGGCTTACTCTTAACACTATTCCCTTCATCGACTCCGAAGCAAGCGATCCGACGATCAGGACCGGGCAGTCGCAAACTGGAATTTCTGCCTGGACTTTCCGCACGATCATCAATTCCATAAGGAAAAGTTGAGATCTTTGCAACGTAATGGTGAGGTGCAGAAAATCCGGCCGGAAAATCCTGATCGTGTTTTCGCAGCACGAGTGCGGCGAGAAAAACAAAAACGGACTCCTAACTGCCAGAAAAAACTGACTAGCCTGGGGGGGGGGGGGGGGGTTAAAAAAGAAAATGATTGCACGCTTCATCACACGGGTACAAATGGAATTGTCTTTATATAGGTCATACGGGACTTCCACCACAAATTCACTCGTTCGCCCTCTTTTCAGTCACACTACCTAGATGTTTCTATCGGACAATAGCGATAAGACACTAAAGACATTTCACATTACCGTGCAGGTTTTCGGCAAAAACAGAATATACTGGTGGTTAAAGGACCCCTTGCACTGTTTACTGTGTATGTTCCAATATTCTAGAGAACGTCTATAATAGTCGAAAATTAGGCTCTGCTTATATTGAAGATACTGTCTTTTCCAATATTCCAGATAATGTCTATAATAGTCGACAAAAACCTAGCCACGGCTTTGGCTGTTGTAAGCCTAAGTTCAGGCCTGCTGACTTTTGCCAAAAACACCATAACCGTTTTTTTCTGACGGATAAACTTTTTGCAAACAATGATCGGGAACGTGACACGCACTGAACATTTAACTTTTCGGGGAAATTGTTTACCGTTTGGTGAGAAGAGAAATTATAGGCCTACTGGTAAATGTCGTGGAAATACTGGTCCTCCTTTCTCCTGCCCAATGTGTGGGATTGCGAATAATTATTTGAGCCATTTAATGTGTGAGTGTAGAGAGCTAACTGATTTAAGATCTGGGGTATTTGGTGAAAGAGTGTTTGGTAAAGAGTGGATGCCCAAAATATGAAAAACTAAAAAAAATTTTGATGTGAGATTGTTGGGGAAATTCCACCGGATTGGTTTGCGCCACCGCGATTTGTTAGTTATTATTTTGTCTTTGTATCTTGTTAGTAGCTTATGTTTATTCAAACCAGCGTTGACACTATATGTTTTTGCTGTGGCCTCCGGGCTTTCGTGTATTCTATTCATAGCGAAGCACGGGGAGTGTAAAAATCAGCGTGATGCAATAGGAAGGTTCAGATGTACGGTAGTTTAAGTTTATGAATGGATGGATCGATTATGGAACTAGGTTGCATTAGTACCTATTCTAAGTACGATGGATCCTTTAAGGGACGGGGTCGTTTCCCGATGTCAGGGTTAGAGCTCCCTATAAAGGTAGATTGGCTGAAAAGAAGGCGAACGCGTAAATCTAGGGTTTCCATTAACCGATTCCGAATGACTATGTTTCTAGCCTACTACAATTAGTGTAACGTGTTGGCATTATTAAGCCTATAGTCTTCACTATCTCTATTCCCACCAAAAGAAAAAAGCCTATACCTAAACCTGTGGCGAAACATAACAAGTAAAGAACGGTAAAGACACACGCAACCCGAAACATGCACTCGGTCAGGATCTCGCAGTTAAACCCACTCAGCCACCGCAAACTTGTAGAGTGGAGTTGGCGGGTAAGGCCAAAGAATTCAAGGTCATAGAGCACGAACGAAGTGGCCTCTAATCAAAGACGGAAGCATAAAACCGTCGGGCATATGTTAAAACGAAGAAAAGCAGGACAGACTTGTCTTTTGGGAAGATCTGCAAGGATTGCAACCATCTGGTGGGGTAACTGCGAGTTTCCATACATACCAGCTCTAGTGAGAAGCCTACATCAGTGTGGTTCTTTGACTGGCCATTACGAGCATGCGTGATGAGTTCACACCTTTTTACCACGCGAGAGTTTCAGCAAGCCGGGATAATTTTCCGTTAATTTCCGCGGTGCTACACCGCATTGGACGACAGAAATTCGTTGGCACTCCGAAAGACCGACTAATTCACGTGCCATCATCTGGAAACAAATTCAGAACCAACTGACGCTTACCACTAGAGCTGGTTGAACACTAACGAATTCAAACAAAAGAGGAGACTGGCAGCCACGTGCGCCCTGCACTTAGCGTTCTTGAATCTATTCCGAGGTTTTCTGGTTCCCCACTGCCCTGGCGTGTTCAGAAGATACGCTTGTCTCTTAAGCTACGTTCGCATAGAAACTCAGATCCGCCCCGTTTCAGAACCAGTATTCCGAGTGACTGCGAATTTCTGAGCCCGGGTCCAGATTTCTTTCTAACCGAGTCCGGATCGCAATGCTGTTAGCCTAGCCCGGAAACCTATATTCTGAGTGTAATTACGGATTTCCAACTCCGGGACCTGATTGCTGAAGAGACACCGGGTCGAAATCCGGCTAAGATACATGCTGTTAGTGTAGCCCAGAAACCAATATTTCGAATGTAACTACGGATTTCCAAGTCCGGGACCTCATTGCTCTAAAGAATCCGGGTAAAAATTTGGATGAGCAAAACCGATATTCCGAGAGCGAGTGTGGATCTCCAATTCCAGAACTTGATTGCTCTAGAGAATCCGGATCGAAATTTGGACGAGCTCCTCGCTGTTAGGCTAGCACGACAATTTCCCGGATTTGAATGCGAATTTTCGAAATCGGATTCGCATGCACTGAGAACTAACCTCACGGACCGCAACGGTCAGGCGCAAACTAATATCGTTAAGGCCAATCAAGCAGTACTACATTTCAGGTAGGGGAAACCCCGTTCTCTGTTAGCACTAGCGAAGGGCTACCCATCTCCTCTTCCACATACACGATGTATGACACAGCTATTACACTATAAACACACCAGTATAAAATCAAGGCGGATACTACTGGATAAAAACTATTTGGTATCGACCGCTAGATTACAACGAAGTGCACAGATTGTCGTATGGGTGAAACATAACAATAACAATAAACTTACTGGCGACTCCCTAACGCACAACCAAAATCGGAACGGAGGCGGGGCTAACGATCAAACCTTACATGACCTGTAACATTTTTCTAACTACACCTTTTTACGAAAATTGCGCCGTCTCTAGTGAACTAAAGAAAATGCAGCACTGGATACTTTTCTTTCCCAATATTCTAGAATGTCTTCCTTCTTTCTAGTCATTCTCCAGCCCTGACGAATGGTGCATCCCTTTTAACCGTACCCGAAAACACTAACTGTATTTGAGATCTTCGTCTCCAAATTTGTAGTCAGATTATTTACTACACTGTCAGAAGTTTCATAACAGATTGCGCATAACACTTTCAAGAATAACACCTTTTCACTTAGAAATAAAGTGTTATGACCAATTAAGTTTACACTATTTCGTGCCTAGATCTCCAACAACACCTTCAATTGGTAAAAATACTAACGGGAACGAAATAAATATAACATCCCAAAGTGTTATCTGTTGAAACCGCGCATCCTGCTGTTGTCGTTATGTAACTTCTGACAGTGTAGTATTTTTACCTATTGAAGGTGTTGTTGGAGATCTGGGCACGAAATAGTATAAACTTAATTGGTCATAACACTTTATTTCTAAGTGAAAAGGTGTTATTCTTGAAAGTGTTATGCACAATCTGTTATGAAACTTCTGACAGTGTAGTACTACTGTAGATTGTACCAGCCTTATTTATTTAAATACATAAATAATGCTTTAATCTATAATACATTTAAAGTGTATGAGATAGCTTCGGATGTGTCGATGTTTAAACGTATGCGTGGGTCAACATTTAACGTATACGTGGGAGACCAAGGGGTCTCGAAATGAAACTGAAACTACAGTCGTATGTAATCAGGACATATCGGATTAAATGAAATGCGATGAGCATCGCATTTCATTTAAGGATGTCACATAATAAATACCCCAAGAAGAAGTGCCTCCTAAAATACTGCATTCAATGTCGTTAAGCTAGGGGAGGTGCTAAGGCCGGAGGGGAGCCGGACCACGTGTGTCTAACTAGATTCTCTCCTCCCTCTTCCTGCCAAACGTATGAACTTTGGCAAACTTTTCTGCTCCAGGCACCAGCCAACCACATCACTGTAGAGCATCGGTTCTTACAAACGAGCTGCAGTAACGACAAGAGAAACAAAGAACAAATATCCAATTTTGACCAGGCAAGCAGTTAAAGGCTTAAAAACACTTCTACACAGAGCAGTTTATTATCCTATCGATGGGGTAGAACTGGTCTTAAACAAATGACCGGCACCCCCCCCCCCCCCCCTTTCCCCGTTCGGCATATTTAGTGAGCTAGGGATGTAGCTCCAAGAAGCTATCTTCACGGAATCTATTAACAGACAAAAACATACTAACAACACGTATTTAGAGGCATCTGCTGTATGCCTGAACAGCCGGCAGAGCAAAATGACACTAGGTAGTAGCGCCAAAACCTATGCTTTCTGCATCGGACACGGGCCTTACTTGTAGCGCCACCTACTACGCGAGACAAACTTGTGGGTTTAGAAAAACAACAAAGTTTTTGTCGCTGTGTCCGGAATATCGAGTTATAGGAGCCATCGGTGGTGCACGACTCATCGACTTTCAGGAGGGACGTTCTCTATCGCTAGAGTCGCTGCTATTCAAGTGTGTGTCACTTTCTTCAAGTCTGGGCGCTACTCCCTAGTGTTTTCTTTGCTTTGGCAGTCGGATATTAAGAGGTAGGAAATCAGCCCTCAAACCATTAGCCCTGCCTCAAATCACCTTGCGTAATTCACACGAACCAACCAAACTAGCCAGTACTTTGACGGGCGTGATCTGCCGGATTACTTGTCAATATACTTATTTTTCGTTATGTGACGAATCCTATTTTAGTGTCAAAAGATAGCAATCGCCCTATTTATCCCGCGGAGTTATACAGCCTGCGGACAAACATATATTTTGTATTTATTATTTATTTTTTTAAAATGACCAAAAACCAATTATGGGGGCGTGCCGCTTCGGTTTTTATTATAAATTGTTGTTTGATTTGTTGATAACTGATTCCTTCCAGAATCATGGGAAGGGCGAATTTAAATACTCCTTGAGCACAAGCTGACTGGGAAAAATATGTTCAAACAATGCATAAAAGGGATACGTCAGCTACGAAGCTTTGGTAGCGATATTTCGGCCCTCCTTGGCAAGGGTCCGCGTCAGGCTGTCGAACTTCAGGGACAATGTTGGAGAAGGTTTATTGCAGGTTCGTTGCTTCCTCAACGTTGTCCCTGAAGTTCGAGAGCCTGACGAGGACCCTTGCCAAGAAGGGCAAATATCGCTACCAAAGCATCGTAGCTGACGTATCCGTTTTATGCATCGTTTGAATATACGTAGGGCGAATTTGCTATTGCCCTTAACACGTCCAACACTGGTCACTTGGCGCAATTAAAAAGTAAATTCACGAAGAAAATAATCCACCGCGAACAAAACGTTTCCGATGAACCCGCCTATCAAAGTACTGCAACAAAAAAACAGATAAAAACAAATTCAACAAGTCACAACCACCGGTACTCAAATCCATAAATCCCAAACCTATTTTTTTTAAAAACGAAAATAAACTCACTGGGTCTCACCGGACTTCGACTTGTAGACTAGTCTCAAAACTATAACCTAAACACTAATCCTCACACACCGGGTACTAAATTGCATGTCCAACAAACACTGGTGCTATCTACCGCTTCACTCCACTCCGCTGGTGTTTTGAATTTCTCGCCAAAACATAATGTAAATACGCCAGTGACATTGGGTACGTCAACTGTTCAAGTGAAGGTGCTTCCAAGCAAGGATCCTGGTAACCATGGTGATACAATTCACTATTCTGGTTTGTGAATGTATTGATTCGGCCCTTCGACAGTTCACCCAGTAGGCCCGCTCATCGGTTCAAATCCTTCTTGGAGTCACTTTACAACAGCAGAGGTATGCTTCTTTGAACGTTAGTTAATTTTGAACAGCGTCATTTCATCCACTTGCTGTGACGAAAGTCAATTACTTGTCAACGAAAGTAGCTAATTAAGGGCTTAACAGTTGAATGTGTGTTTGGGTTTTTACTATTTAGCATAAAACTGCACTGTTCAAAGTTAACTCACGTTCCAAGAAGCATACAGTAGAGGTATGCTTATTTGAGCGTTTGCTGACTTTGAACAGTGCAGTTTTCATGCACTTACCGTGACTAATGTGAACTACCAGTTAGCCAAAGTAGCTAGACAAGGGCCCCTGAAAATACCTCAATAGCTATTTTGGATCTTCATTCTACCCCCAGAATTACACTGTTCAAATTTAAGTAACTGTTTTAATTTACAGTAGAGGTATGCTTATGTGAACGTTTGTTGACAGTGGACTTAGCCATTTCCATGCACTTGCTGTGTTTAGGGCTAGCTACCAGTTAGCCAAAGTAGGTAAATAAGGGCATCTGAAAACACCTGTATGGTTATTTTGCATGTTCATTCTACCATTTAGCTCAAAACTGCACTGTTCGCATTAAAGTAACTGTTCACATAAGCATGCCTCTACTGTAGCATACATCTACTGTGTACAGTTAACATCTTTCAATAAGGCATCGGTGCTTTAAAGAGGCGACCCTCTATCCGTCACTAGAGACATAGGGGTCGGAAGGTCTATAGAAGTGTTAAGAGTTTCGATTCTGGGTAAACCGTCTGCAAGAATGCCACTGGCCGGCATATGATGAAATAAATTCGTTATATTTATTTCCTTCGAGGCCTGGGGGTCGTGGACCGTTTTCGCGTGGTGTTTCAACTTATCCGGGCGTGAAAACTCACGGCCGCATAAAAGGCACGGAAACACCTTCCTCTGATTCCCCTCATGGTAGAGATACGCATGTCGCTGGAAGCTGTACTTATTCTTAAAGGTTCGCGCGATCTGATCTTTCTCACAGGGCAAGCACTTATAAACGCCATCTTCTGAAACGGTGGCGTACTTGAACAAATTCAGGCCTCGGATAGACATTTCTTGGAGTTGCTCCGTTTCGTTGGGGGAGGTGTCAAGCACGGCCCCGCCCAGCTCCTCCGTTTTGACCATTGGCAATGAAGCGACACGGATTCGGCCGGGTTTGATTGGTTTTCGAATTCTGGTGACGCCCAACAGCTGACCACCTGCAACACATTTCTTGTAAGTCTTTTTCTTTCAGGTTGGTGAAAAGGGACAAAAACAAAGTCGACTCCACCCTCCAGGTTCAGTTTCAACTTTAAAGCTCATGACGAGTTTGATTTTCCAGCCCTGATTCTTCAAGCTTGAATACAGAAACATATTGTTTTCAATCCTTACTTCGGCTTTTGAAAAGGCTCTCGAAACTGTTTTTAAGACGAATACTGGCAAAGTTTCTGTTCCACTGCGCTTTTAATCTTAAAAATATTTCATGATTCTTTGAATTCGCGATTTCCAACTGAACGCTCCTAGCGAATCAAATACGACCGGAAACGTTACTCCGAATTGATGCCTGAAAACCTTCGTCCCAAGCTAGGGTTTCTGATTCGGATGACTATTTTTATGTATCGACAGTTGCTTTTAGTTTGACATAGTTAATTTAGCTTCCATTTTCCAATCGTCCAGGACTGACTTCATCAACTATGAGTTTTCAATCTGGTTTTGGTGACGAGTACTACGCGTCAACTCGGGAGTACCGTTTCCAATCGTGCTTTCATCCGCTAGGAGCACTTCTATCTCATGAATTCTTTGAAGCATGGACAGGCTTACTGCACATGAGTGAAGGATTCACAAGAAGGGAGCACCTGCACATACTAGCTCGTGTGTATTGACATAAGCGAGGTAACACGTTTCGCCAGTGTGCGCATTTCACTGCCTTTCCTTGGGTTTAGTACAAGTTTCAGTTGATGTTACACAAGCTTACGACCAATGTGGGTGATAAAACGACCCCCCTCCCCACCCACCCTACAGTGCACCAGACTCCGACCAAAATTTTACAAATCGACATGAACCCAGCGAAACACCCCCAGGAACGCCATCTATCATACGCATTTTGAAGTTATTTCTTCAATCTGATTTTCTTCAGTCTACTCACTAGGTGACGCGGGTAGCTGGAGCTCGAACAAACTTAGTTGTACTGGCTATCCCTGGGTCTACTTCGTTTCAACTGGGGAGGGATCGGGTGCCATTTATTATTACACATTTTGTTAATGAACTGAGAATCTTGAAAAATCAACATATTTTTATTTTTTCTTCCTTTCACCCAAGAATCGTATGCGTTTTGTCAGACGAGTTTAACGTTTTCAACGCATCGGACACTACGAAAAAAGGCTATGTTTTGCGGTATTCTTTAGTTTGTTTTTTCACAAGTTCATTTGCCAGTTAGAGCGGCTTGAGCCTGAAGAAGGCCCTTGCCAAGATGGTCCGACATATAGCTCTAGTGAAATTCAGCTGAAATATCCGTTTTGCACTATCAAATATTGTCGCAAGGTTTGTATAGGATGTCGCGAACCGCAGAATTTAGCGCGAAATCGCAGCAGTGTGAAATAGGGCTAACTCTAAGCAACTTTTACCCTTGAAAAAATCACCGATCTTCGTTTTTTCTTTCCTTTTCCCCAAAAATCACATGGCTTATGAGCTTTTCAACGAGACAAAACGCAACATTTTACGTTGCTTTTCACATAATTTGCGTCGTATATCGCAAAACGCCGGGTTTTGCGCGAAACCGCAGCAGTGTAAACTAGGACTAAATCTCCCAGACCACGCGGCATGGAGAACAAAAATCGTGGAAAATTCATCACGTAATTCCAAATTCAACTTCATACGTCAAACTTATTGCATATCAAATATGCCATCAGTCTGATGCAGAAAATAAAATTGAGTCATAGCTGACATAAATCCATCTTGTGCCGCAATTACGCTGCCCATAATGCTGGAACCGTCGAAATATTTGAATCGGGTTCAAAATACCCGACCACATCCCAACCCTGATCTGCCCCGTTTAGGCGCTCATCCTCAAAAAGAGGAATGAGAGTACTGTTGCCAGAATTGCAACTGGTCGGGTAAGACTAGAGACAGAATATCTCATGGGTAGTAGAGGGAGTATAGTACCTTCCAGATTGAGTCTGAATTCGCAATCCGACTGAAAGTTTCGTGGCGCCCTCATATTCGCATCAAAATCTTCAGTTCCGAAATTAAAAAACTTTTTTTGCGAAATGAAGCACGAAAATTCGCGCGCAATATTTGCTAATTCCGACTTTATGTTTTTTACCTTTCATAGAAACTAATACAACTCAAGTCTTATTGGTACCCAAAACGTGAGCAGCATAACTGTTTCAGTACAAATGTTATTAGTTTTAAAATTTATTTTAGTGCTGAAGCGTAATCCGAATAGAGACTCAAGCAAATCGAATCTAAACAAACAATATCTTCACTATTTTTATTATTTTTGTTACATTTTAAGACGAATATGTAAAACAAAAGTAAGGCTGGGAAAAATAGGAGAATGTATTCAATTTGTAGGTAGGTCGTACGATCGACCGAAAGTAGCCTACTCTGGAAACTCCGGACTCGGCGAGTGAAAAGGTTACGGTAGAATACTTGAGTGATTCGACTGAACGGCGTCAAAGTATACCCCACGTGATATAATAACTTGCCCGTAACTTAGTTATTCAACAAGACCTTTCGTGAACTATCCTTTTACTGAACGATTTATGTTCTTCTCGCTTTATCTAGGGTGAACAGTCAAGTATCCTGTTACACCTTATCGTTAGACGCACTTCTTTCGGGGAGTAAATTCTGATATGTTTTCACTAATGCAGCGTTTATAAGTAGAGGAAAACTTGAACAGAATTCGGTCTTGGTGACAAGATAAGCCTACTTTTACACTTTGAGGAAAAAAGCTGTTTCTTCAAGCAAGAAACTCTGATAAAAATAAATTCACTAGCCCACAAAAAAATATTTTGAGAGCATTTATGACATCAGTCTGATGGCTGTTAGTCTCAAAAGCTAGCTAGCCTTTTTTTTTTAGTCTTTTTCACCAGCGCCGCCGACGAGATTCATTTCAAGTAGAAAAATTTCCAGTAGGAAAAACTTCCCCCTTCAAAACAGAGAAGCTTCGGGCCCCTAACTGTTCGGGAATATTTAATAAAAGATGAGTGCAGAGATACAGTGCTGGGGTTCAAGGACGTTTCCAGGGGTGGTGGTTGGGGTTTCGACCCTCCCCGAAACATACACAAACAATCGTTTTTATGGGCTTTAACCTCTGATCTTCTTTACTATTAGGTATGGATTAGGTCTGAACCGATGAAAGTCCCCACCAAGCGAAACCATTTCCTGAACACGGCCCTGCTGGGGTTGCTCTTCTTTTAAATCTCTAACACTGGGAGATGCCGCCCCAAAAAACTGAACCAATCTCCAACTTGCGTTCCAAACACCAAAGCAAACCGACTTTTGGTATCTTATTAACTTTTGGTTGCTAGTATGTTTGGATGTTAACATGTTTTTGTTTTTCCAGGACCAAAGCAAGTAAGACGGAGCATATGTCGGATATATGTTTCTCATTCGCTACTGTTTTTAATTCTCAGCACTTGCAGAACCTGCCCCCCCCCCCGGAATAAAAATAAAAAAAATAAAAAAATATAAACCGACCGCTAACGCCCAAACGCCAAAGAAAAAACGCCTTTTTTGTATCTTACAAACTTGTAGCTGTTAGCAGCTTCTTTCCCGGGTGTCAGCCGAGAGGCCATCTGTTTTTCGAGGACAGAAGCAAATTAGATGGAACTCTGGCTCCGCACATCGTCTTCAACCCATCTGACAGGAAGAAGAGTAAGGCTAAGAAAACTTTCTTTTTTCGAAATTTCCTCTTTAAAGGAAATTGCCCAGATTCTTGAGATATCACGTAATTACTTGACTCGACATTTTTCTTTTATACCTTGCGTCCTCCTAGACGATGGGAAAGGCTGTATCCAAGAGCGAAGCAGGTCAGACTTCCGAGAAAACCTAATTTATACATTATTTTTGCTCTGCCCCCACCCCAAGGCGGGCGTCTAGATTTGCAAGCCACCGATCGGGCGATCGGAAGCCCAAATCGTTTTCATATTCACAAAATCGCCTGGTGTTTTGGAAAGGGGTAAAAAGAGATAAAGAATCTATTTTTCTCACGTTGAATGATTTTTGACAATGCCAAACGGATTTTTTTTTTTTTTTTTTTAATGAAACTATATTAGGTCAGCGTGGATACAGCGTGGATACCAGGAAAACATAATAATGTAAGAGTTACTGACTTAGAGTTTTTTGTAAGTTCGGGACGGGAAATCTACCAGAACTTGGCGGACCAGAAATTGGGTTGCCCGTCGAAAAATTACTTTCAGTGATAGACTCAGCGCCGGACATCTTCTCACACTTCTCCCTCCACCTTTTCGATTGCGAAGTGAGTCTTCGCGTCTGGGCGAGACTTGATTAACCAACATCCCCAAAAGCATAGTCCATGCCAAAACCCACACGTCGTAAGCTTGTACACCTCAACCTTGACACCAAATGGGTAATTGCATATACAGGTGGTTAAACGCATTATTTCAAACCGAAGCAAGAGGGTGGTTCCGTGGTGGTTAGGTTAGCGTCAAGAGGACATCACCAGAATTTCGAAAACCGCACTTGGTTACACCTGGTAGTAAGCTTGTAGTTACCAAAAGCACAAGACAATGTCCGGACCTCGCGAGTGAGCTGTCCAAATCCAATTAAATATCGGCCAGGCATCAATTTGAGCCATTATTACTCAATCTGGCTTATATAGTATATATAAGCAGCAGACTGAAAGAACTGAACATATATTATATTCTCAGTTCTTTGAAAATATATTATAATTTATATATATTATAAAATATATTATATTCTCAGTTCTTTGTTCTTATTTTTTCTCAATTACTGAAGGAAGGACATATTTTCGGCTCGAAAATGATCAAACTGATTATCTTCCGGGCACAACCTGATTCTAACATTGTGCCACAAAAAAATAACTAACTACCTATCACCGGTAAGGGAAGGTATGCTTCTCAAGACGGTTTACAAAATTTGGAAGGTAGTGACCATCAACATCTTCATCAAAATCCGAAGTGGCCGGGTCTCACAGATATCTGATAACCTGTGCACTTAAAAACTGCCTTTGAGATCTACAGTGCTAAGTAGGTGACGGAAAAATCATTGGATCCAAACTGTGGAAACGTCCGAGTTTAAATTGACTGAAACGACTACTTGACCGACAATTCTCCTCCACATTTGGCGACTCTACCGACCAGAGAAATTAGGAGTCTGATGACGGATATCACGCTCGTTGTACAGCTCAGTCGCGAGATTCGTAAATACACCCAAACACTGACTATCGCACAGAGAACGGCTAATTTTAGACTCATTTTGGCACAGATATACACACAATACCGACATAGTATACCCTGAATACTAAGTACAGAACAGTCTGCCTAAGCCAGAGTTAGGCATCGAATAGGGTAGCAAGCACTTAATCTAGGACAGTTCCAACATCTCAGAGAGATTTTCTCGTCTTTTCTTCGCTTTAAACAAGACCAAAGGCTTCGATGGGATCCCAAATATTGAATATTTATTGGAATACTTGATCCAGACAAGCGAATCTTGTAGATTTCCGGTCTTCGCCCAACCCCTTTAACGTTTTGGTATACTTACAACCAAGTCAAGATATGAGTTGAGCATGCATGTTTACTCCAACATCTCATCTCTAATCGACTTCAGACCAACTTGAACACTTGACCAAACTCCCCCTTTTAGCAGTATTCTCGGCGAACTGCATACAGAGCAAAGAGCTGGTGACATTGAGAGGCGAAACTTTCGACCAAAATTTCCGAGTTTTGGCAAATCTTGCCAGCTTATCCATCAAAGAAATTTAGTTCAAATTTGGATTCAGAATGTCCTTACCTTGATTCCGACTCTCTAATCTATGTTCGAAAGCTGCAACAGCATGTCTTCTCACCCTATATGAACTATATCATTGGGTTTTTAACACTTCATGCTAAATTTCCGGTTGTGGCCGGGTTCCGGCCGAACTACTCGCCCGGCAATAAAATAATCTTCATATTCGGATTCATTATGTCTCTTTACCCCTGGGTGAAACCTCTAATTAACTTGAGATTAAGCTTTTACTTTTCACAAAGTTTCCGGTTTTCGCCGGCTTCCGGGTGAAGTACTTGTCCGGCGATAAAATATTTGTCATATTCTGATTCACTATGTCTCCTTACCACTGAATCGACTATCTCATTAGCTTTGAAAAATATTTTCGTTCGCCCCTTAATCTGAAACCCCTCCCCACCCCTAGATATAAGGCTACAGAGCCCATCTTCGAACGTGACCTCCCCACCCCTAAATATAAGGCTACAGAGCGCATCTTCGAACTTGACCTCCCCGCCCCTAAATATACGGCTACAGAGCCCATCTTCGAACTTGACCCATACTATGCCCCAAAGAGTTCTCATGCGAAGTTTGAACAAAATATTTCAGCCCCTTCGAGAGTTATCGTGCTAACAAACAGACAGACAGACGGATGGAAAACTTTTACGAAGTCATAGGTATCCCTCCACTTACGCTTTGGGATTCCAAAACAGCTTAAGGTCACACTCTCTTTAGACCCTTCTCCTGGCTACGCTATTGTATTTATAATTCTGGAGGAATCCGGGCTAGACCCGCGGAACTGCTCACTCTCAAAATACGTATACAATAAGCGCCAAATGACCACGGTGCCCAGATGTGCCAAGCCGGTACCCACGGAGGGTGTACAGGGGGCCTACCAAGCGAGCAACCCCTCGGCTAGACCTCAAAGGTCGGCTGAGGGGCTTCTTAGGACATTTCCCAAATCCCGCATATTCAATTATTTCATTCTATTTCGTTTTTGGGATCCGAAAACGTAAGTGGAGGGATATCTACGACATCGCAAAAGTTGTCCGTTTGTCAGCACGATAACTCTCGAAGGGAAAGAGATATTTTGATGAAACTTGGTGTGAAGATTCTTTGGGTCAACGGAAAGGTCGAGTTCGTAGATGGGCTCTATAACCCTACATTTAGGGGTTGGGGTTTAAATCAAGGGTCAAAATAAATATTTTTAAACAGCTAACGAGATTCCGGGGTAAGAAGATATGCTGAACACGATTATGACAAGCTAAAAGCTTAACGCCAAATGTAATAATAAATAAATGAAAACTTCTTACCGGACAAGTAGTTCGGCCGGTATCCGGCCAAAACCGGAAAGTTTGTTAAAAGTAAAAGTTTTATTTAAAGTTGATTAGATGTTCGATTTAGGGGTAAGAAGACATATTGATCACTTCTGTGAGAATCATTTTCTACCCGGACAAGTAGTTCGCCCGGAATCCGGCTAAAACCGGAAAATTTGTTAAAAGCATAAGTTTTATTTTAAGTTGATTAGACGTCAGAATTAGGCGCAAGAAGAGATGCTGAATCCGTAAATGACAATCATTTTTTACCCCAACATATATTTCGCTAATCCGACTGAAACCGGAAAATTTGTCATAAGTGTATGTTTTATTTGAAGTTGATTAGATGTTCGATAAAGGAGTAAGCACATACGCTGAATTCGTTATTCAGCTTCACTTTTTTTGCCGAAAAAGAAGTTCGCCCGGGAATCGGCCGAAACCGAAATTTGGTAAAAGTAAGGCAGGAAGTTTCGATCAGTTTCGTCAAAACAGAAATGGCTTATAGGGGTAATCGCACATGCTGAATCCATATCTGAACTTGGTTTTCTCGGATGATCAGCTATTTGGCCTTAATCCCTTCCTAAATTCTAATAGCAAAAATGTTCAACGAGTCTGGCGAGACTGGATCTGGCGAAATATTAAATTTTTGGGATCCCATCGAAACCTTTGGTCTTGTTTTTTGCAAGCCGAAGCGGGGTTTTGGGGGATTGGCTCGTGTGATGTATCATTGTAATGTTCATTAAGTCTTGAGAACCACTAGATGCCTGGAGATAAGTAGGGTCTTAAGAATAAAATATTCCTTCCGAGCCCAAGCTAACTGCGAATTATATTTGATAGTGCAAAAAGGATACGTCAGCTGAATTTTATTGGAGCTATATTTCGGCCCTTCTTGGCAAGGGTCCTCTTTAGGCTCAAAGCCGCTCAACCCCCTGTTTCACAAGTTCGTATTTCCAAACTTGAGCGGCTTTGAGCCTGAAGAGGACCCTTGCCATGAAGGGTCGAAATATAGCTCCAATAAACTTCAGCTGACGTATCCGTTTTGCACTATCAAATATGTCTTAAGAATTAACAAATAACAATCGTTTACGCTTTCAGCTCGCCTTATGGCTACTCGTGATTCTTTGGGGGGGGGGGGAGAAGCAACCTACACGAGACAATTGGTATAAAATTCCCTGATACCAGGCCTATGACACTATCGTGTGTAACAAACAGACCGCGTGTACAAGGAAGCAGGCGAGTGCACCCCAATTGTAGCAGTCAACACGGGACGACCAAGCAAGATCAAATTTTATGCTTCTCTTCTTCCAACTTACACTGTAAATTCTTTTTTTGCAGTATTTGCTACTGGGATTAATCTTGTTTTACTGAGAAAAGATTATCTCTAATTCGGATTAATCTTATCCCAGTAGAGATAAGATTAATCCCAGTAGCAAACACTGCAGTTAAACTTTAATCCATGTTCGGAGAAACTTTTTACAGTGCAGAGATAATATACGAACCGGGACCGTAAGCGTCATAACCTTTCCATCGAAAGTATTACCATACAAAACATGCATCCCCTCGTGGGTTACAAGAACCCAGGCCAACAGCGGAGACTTCCGACTAGGGCACGAGTGTCTGTCCAGGAATCCAGGCTGGTTTTCTCACTTTTATCATTTCTGTACGTAAAGGTTGACCAAGTTGTCGACTACTTGTTGCTTTTTTAGAAAATGAAACTGAATCTTTTGATGTTATGAGGCGGAAAGCGATAGTTAGTTTTGTTGTAAGGTTAGAAGTCTCCGAAAATCCACTTTTAAAGGCAATTCGTGAGAATGCAGGATGCCGTTCCGGCCATTTTTACCGCCTTTTCCGTCGACTGTGCTATTGCCCCGAGCCACCGAATGGATGAAATGATTGTATATATTTAGTACAGAGTAGTCCTGTGTTAGTGTAATTTTATTATGTGATTTGTGATATCACGAATTAAATAAATTGATTGATTGATTGATTACTTCCGCCCAAGCTGACCGCGAATCGACTGCGCCATACGGATACGTCAGCTGAATTTTGTTCTAGCGATATTTCGGCCTTTCTTGGCAGGGCCCCTCTTCAGGCTCAAGTCAGAGAAACGAACTGAGAACAGTAGACTACGGAGGGATTCCACGAATAAAGTAGACCTACAGTAGAGGTACTAGTGTAGGCTACTCATCGGTAATTCTACGAATGAAGTAGACCTACAGTACAGGGCCTTGTTTTTGTTGCACGCTGCAGGTCCACTTCCCGGCCGCTTCCGTGCTGTTTCTCTCTACATTCGTTTCTGAACTGCAGTGCTTCCGAGGAAGACGTCAGCGCTTCTTAAGGATCGCGGACTTGCTTACCGACCAAGTCCGTGCTTCCCTGCAAGGTGCTGCACCAAGAATAAACCGTGCAGGCAGTAAATCGAAAAACGCATCCTGTGCAGAAGCAAAGAAGTGCTGCAGCAGCGATGCGGCAGCACTATTACAACAAAACGAGGCTCTGATACTACTGTACTCACCGTTGTAGAACGCGAACCTGTGATCACAAGTTCGTTTTTCTTGCTCGAGCTCGAAGAGGACCCTTGACCAGAAGGGCCGAAATATCAGTAGAATAAAACTCAGCTGAGCGCAGTCAAATAGGGTCAACAGACGCTACTGACTAAGATTTCCGCCTCGGACAAGAATCACTGATCTGAAATCCTCTATTTCGCTTTAATCATCTTCCGCGTGGGTAAAGTTAATACTGTTTTTACTGATAATTTATATTTTTTAAATCGTTTTGCCAATTTAATATTTTTGGTTGATTTTCAAGTATGTCGTCGGTAACTGATTAAATGAGAAAACTGAGTCTCGGATTCCTGTCATAGATTACTAAAGTCTAGCCGTGTGCACAAGACCTTTCCCAGCCACCCAGTCAGAAATTCCGGCCGCTGATGGCAGGAACTTGGGAAATTTGCCTAAGGGTTTAAAGTAGTTCAGGCCTACTCTAACTACATTTAAATAGTATTACCTTCGTCCCCGTTTTCTCCACTGTGATTTGTACTGGGCACATCTAAAACGGAAAACGACAATCACATCTCTACCCTAAAATAGTTCTCAGACGCGCGATGACCCACAAGGTGACCTCGAAGGTGAAGTCACCGGGAAATTAAATCCCACTTAAAGTTTAACTGAAAAGCCAACTTATTTTTGTGTTATTCAACCGAATACACTGAATCATTTGGATTCTGCAAAGGGATTTTCATTTTCCACTATCTACTATAGTTGTGACGTTCATAATATCCGCAGCCGTCCCCACAACGAAAAATTCTACTATGATGCGGGAAATTTTAATCTCAACACAAACGCGGCTTTTCAGTAGGCAGTGCTGAGATTGGTGAAGATTGCTTAGTGCCTGAACAAAAAAAAAGTTATAAGCCTTTCTCGTAAGGCATACAACAAAAATACAAGCACATAGAGGTACGACAAATCACATCGAAATTCCACTATTTGAAAATCGATTATTCGTGAACAGCAGAACAACCAAGTAACGCATTTTGCCAATTTTAGTGAATAAGTGTTGGGTAACTAGATTGTCCTATCCCAGCCCTTTTCGGTTAAACTAGTGATACTCTTTATTCACCTACATTCTTATACTGTCGTTCTACTGTCGGGTTAGGGCGCCCGTTTCAGTGACGTGTGGAGCCGTTTCAACGTTACTTTCTTGTAAACGAAACTTAAACAACAACAAAAAACCGTCCGCCCACAAACAAGAGCTAGAAGCTCATATGTTCCTTGCAAGACTGGGTCAGAGGATGAAAGTAGAAATTTGCCAATTCGTGGTTTTGTTGCGATCATTTGTAAGCAAGACCCTCGAGATAAGAATGATCATGTGTCCTTGGACATTACGAGAATGTATCGTTTGGTAAAAAGTATTTTATTCTTGAACTTGGCTGTGATGATGGGCACTTTCAGGGCGCTGAAAATTGATCTGTAATCAAAGCCCTCGAGGCAAAAATGAATCTATACCGTTTGGTCAAAAGTATTTTTTTTTTCTTTTCGGTTAAGGCGCTAACTTTAAGGTGCTAGAAATTCATTTTTAAGCAAAGCCCTTGTGGACCCAAAGACCATGGGACCTCGGGGGATTTGAAATGTATCATTTGGCGGAAAGCTTTTTTATCACTTTGTCGATAAAATGCACATTTTAAGGGAGCTAGAAATTCATTTCATAGCAAGGCTCATGGCGATCATTTTGCTTAAAAAGTATTTTCTGTACTTTCCGGTTGAGACAATTTCTTAGCCAATCGCCGATCTTTTCATCGTCCTAGAACATCTAGAAGTACCTCAACTCTCGACCATTGGAATTCTCACCCCCCCCCCCCTTACAACTCCCCTCACAGTGCCCGAATCCGGTCTGGTTCTGTCACTGATGTATCTCCGTCTTCTGCTTTTTCTACCCACCAAACTTCATCGCGATCACTCCACTTTAAACGTGTCACAAGATTTCCGGTTTTCCCCTCCAACACCCTCCCCCCCTTGATTGGGGACACTTGAGACACGAGGTCTTTCCAAATATCATGTTTCATTAAGGTCCGATCACCCGTTCAAAAGTTACACATGCCTCAAGATTCCGGATTCCCAATCCCACCGCTCCCCCCACATATTTGATAGTGCAAAACGGATACGTCAGCTGAATTTTATTAGAGCTATATTTCGGCCCTTATTGGCAAAGATCCCCTCCAGGCTCAAAGCCCCTCAAGTTGGAAAAACGAACTTTTGGGAAAACAAACTAAAGATTCTAGCTTAGCGTTAAATATTTGACTTCGTGAATTCCTTTGTGAGAGTTGCTTGGAGTTAAAAAGTTTGCTTGTGATTCCATTTTGGATACGGCTGAATTCCTTTGTGAGAGTTGCTTGGATTTAAAAGGTTGCTGTGATTTCATTTTGGACAAGGCTGCTGTTTTTGGTGCTCGATTGGGTCGCTGATCGGGTGGAGATTTTTCTGCATTTAGGTTTACTTTCGCTTTGTTGTAGACTGTTGTTGGGGACTGAATTTCCTTCCGCAGATGATGCCGTTTCAAGTTTCTGGTAGTGAGTATTCGCCTGTGTCTCTGTTGATCCCTGGACGGTTTTTCATAATTTCAACCAGAAATAATTTCTAAAAAACATAATTTCTACCAGAAACATGGAACAGCATCATCAGCGAAAGGAAATTCAGACCCCAAGCTCTTCTCTACAATAAATCGAAGGTCAACCCAAATGCAAAAAAATCTCTACCCGATCAGCGACACAGTCGAGCAGCAAAAACAGCAGCCGTGTCCAAAATGAAATCACAGCAACCTTTTTAACTCCAAGCAACTCTCTCAAAGGAATTCGCCAAGTCAAATATTTAACGCTAAGCTAGAATCTTTAGTTTGTCTTCCCTCAAGTTCGTTTTTCCAACTTGAGCTTTGAGTCTAAAGAGGACACTTGCCAGAAGGGCCGAAATATAGCTCTAATAAAATTCTGACGTATCCGTTTTGCACTATCAAATATGATTCGCAGTCAGCTTGGGCTGAAGGAATATTTCGATGGTCGGATCAGAGAACTGCCTATTTCTACGCCAATCTTGTCAAGTCTCTAATGTCCAAGCCAACTTTCATCATCCTAGGACATCTGGAAGTACCTAAACGCGATCATCGGAATTCCAGACCCCCCGTCCAACTCCCACCAAGTGCCCGAATCCGGTCCGGTTCTGTTACTGATGTATCTAGGGATTGTGCTTGTTCTTCCCACCAAGTTTCATCCCATGCGCCTCACTCTAAGCGTGTCACAAGATTTCCGGCTCCCCCCACATTCATCGACACGAGGTCTTTACAAATATAAGTTTCATTAAGATCCGATTGCCCGTTCGAAAGTTACACTTGCCTCAAGGTTACGGATTCCTCATCCCTCCGCTCCCCCCCACGGTGGTCGGATCGGGTAAGTGACTAGTTTGGTCGGGTTCCTCATACACCTGCCAAAGTTTCATCGTCCTAGCCCTTCTGAAAGTACCGTAACTCGAGAACAGTGGCCTGACCGACCGACCGACCGAAAAGTGTTACGGACTAAAAAAATATACCAGCCTAGGTATTTAGACAAACAACTTCCGAAAAGCTGAAATGCGAGCGACCTCAAATGTCGGAGCCTTGTTCCTTGAAAACAGGACAAAAAACGTCACCGAAAATTTTGAAACTAGAAAAATATGAAGAAGAAGGAATAAGCTAGAACCCTGTCCCCCAAAGCCAGAAGAAGAAGAAGTGCAATAGTGCAGGGCCCCTGCCCTCGTCGTTTTCGCGCTGTTTTTTTCTGCAGAAACAGCGTGTTCCACCCTTCTAACAATAGTAACTATTAGTTACTATTCCGTTCCAACCTCACGAAAAGTTACTACGCTGATCGTTCCAACCTTCTCGAAATAGTAACTAATAGTAACTATTTGCTTACCATGCTTAGGGAGCACAGTAAGTGTAGTAACTACGCATCCCTGTAACGTGATCGGTCGGATTCACCCGTGGTATGATATTGTGCTGGAAAATAGAAAAATCGTTCCAGCCTTGACGGCAAAAAGCCAGGATTCATGACGTCATGCGTAGGAACTACGTTAAGTAGGGTGGAACACGCTCATAGTCTTTTCTAACCTTTTCACCTATTTAACAGAGCTCACTCATCCGGATCAATCTCGGCGGACCGATTCGGAGGCGATTCGCGACTCCGTACCTAGGATACCCTAGGTTCAGGCGAAACTAAGGTCTGGTTATGTACAGCCACTCCCGCAAATACGCAAGCCAAACACTCCCCAGAAACACAACAAACCAACTCAAAGCCCAGAGAACGGAGAACAACCAACTCACCTTCTCGCGACGAACTAGGCTGGTTCTCAACGGGTGGGGTCCACTCTTTCTTCACGACGAGTTCCTTAAACAAAAATTATCACGTCACAGACGGACAGAGGAAGATTGAGTACCTAAATATTCCTTCAGCCTATTGCGAATCGTATTTGTCCGCGTTAAACGGATAAGTCAGCTGAGTTATGATATTTCGGGCCTTGTTCGCAAGGGTCCTCTTCAGGGGCAAGCTAGAACAAGACCAAAGGTTTCGATGGGATCCTAAAAGTTAATATTTTTAACACTTACTGATACAGACAATCGGGTCTGGCAGATACCCAGAATCCGTAAACTTGCAATGTAAACTTGCAGACCCCTCATCGAGATCCATTAGGTAATATTTTTCATCGAAAAGAATATCTAATAACTAGTAAGTTAGTAAGTAAGTAAGTAACGAATTTATTTCAAAACACCACTATCATGGCAATGCCAAATTTGGGTATTACGTCAAGTATAATGCACATTTTATAATATATACAATTAATCATCAATTCGTCATCACAGACCTAATATAGTATACAAATAAAAACCAAAAACAAAACACGGACGTTGGAATAATATCAAAGACAGCTACCGCCATCATTAAGGTGCAGTTCGTAAACTTCCGCCGATAATTCTAACCAGACTGTCGACAGTCCATCCAAGGCGCGAACAAAACGTTTTCAGATTCATAGTGTCTATTTCCCGGTCCCACAAAGTTTTATTGATGCCCTTTTATGTCCCTGTAATTTTAAGCTCTCCTTCTCTCCAACTACATCAGCAACTGCTAGAAGCTCACACGGCACTTGCAAGGCTGGAGGAAGAAGGTAGGAATTTGCCAATTCGTGGGTTTGTTGTGATAATTTGTAAGCAGACCCATTGAGACAAGAATTATCATGGACCCTTGGAAATCACGATAATGTATCGTTTCGTAAAAAGTATTTTATTTTTACACTTGGCTGTGATGATGCGCACACAAATTCATCTGTAATCAAAACCCTTAAAGCAGAAATGATCCTGGGCCCTTTAGGATCATGAATAGCCTATACATGGTTGGTCAAAAGTGTTTTTTAAGTATTTTTTTTTTATTTTCGGTTAAGATGCGCACTTTAAGGGTGCTGGAAATTCGTTTCTAAGCAAAACCCTTGAGGCAAAAATTATCATATGTTCATGAGTATCATGAAAGTATATATTTTGCTTAAACGTATTTTTGTGTACTATGTGTAGCGTACCAATTTGTCAAGTCTCTTTGTGTACCGTACCAATCTTGTCAATTCTCAAATGTTCAAGCCAAGTTTCATCGTTCTAGCACATCTGGAAGTGCCTTGAATCGCGATCATCGAAATTACGGACCCTCCCCCCCCCTTCTCCGACTCCCCTAGAATGCCCGAATCCGATCCGGTTCTGCCACTGATATATCTAGAGCTTATTTTTATGCTTGTTCTTCCCACCAAGTTTCATCCCAATCGCTACACTCTAAGCGTGTCACAAAATTTCCGTCCCCCCCCCCCACATTGATCGGATCCTGTCCGCACCTGAAATGGGATATCTGAGACTTACCTTTCCGAATCTCTAGTTTCATTAAGATCCGATCACCCGTTAAAAAGTTGGACATACTTGAAGATTCCAATTCCCCTTCCCTCCCCTCCCCCCACGATGGTCAAATCGGAGAACGATTGTTCTTTAGTTAAATTGGTCGAGTCCCTGATATGCCTGCCAAGTTTCATCGTCCTAGGATGTAGCAGCATCTTAGCTCGGGATCACCGGAATTTCAGAACCCTCCCTCCAACTCCCCTCACAGTGCCCGGATCCGGTCCGGCCTTGTCAACTATGTATCTAGGGCTTGTGCTAGTTCTTCCCAACAAGTTTTATCCCGATACGTCCACTCTGAACATATTACACGATTTCCGGCCCCCCTTCCACCCCCCCCCAAGTCACCCCATCCGTTCCAGACTTGAAGTGTGATATCTGAGACATGAGGTCTTCCCAAAATATAAAGTTTCATTAAGATCCGATTCCCCGTTCAAAAGTTACACATACGTCAATATGTCGGATCCCCCCTCCTGCACTCCCCCCACGGTGGTCGGATCCCGTAAGTGACTATTTCCAAGTTAGTTTGGTCGGGTCTCTAATATGCCTGCCAAATTTCATCGTCCTAGCACGTCTGGAAGTACTCTAACTCGCGATCACCGAAGTGCGAATTAAGGTACCGTTATTAAAGGACCCGTCGTGCACAAATGCCAATGCAACCTACTTCTGTAAACGCATACATTTATTTTTAAACCAGGAAACCCGAATTTCATATGTTACATTCTGAACCGGCTAACGACACCTCACTAATCTTTGCACTTGCCACGATTCACTAGTTTCCATGCGCACTACGCTACCGACGAGTATTCCGACTATCATGCTACCGATGTTTAAACCAGGTTTCTTAAGTTTTGAAACCGAAGTTGAAGATTGGATTGAAACTGAAGTCAACGGGTCTGGGAAAAGGCTTAAAACAGCCAGAGCCATGGATAATTTGTTAAAAGCAGAGCTTAGTTTTACAGTATTCACATAGTTTTGAATGATGGAACATAAACAGTGAATAGGCCAGGTGTACTTTAAGGTAGTGGACAGCTTCCTCACATGACCAAGTCCGGAGCTAGGCCATGCAATTTGAATTGGCAATTTGGTGCTGTTGTTGGCCATGTTTAGGTACGAACTAAGGTAACATTACAAAACTTAATAGTATCAAGACTTTTCAGCGAGAAAAAAAAATCAAAGCAACGCTGATTATTCAATTCGAAACGGACATAGAACTGCCCTAAGGAAGACAACCAATGCTATTCGCCAAATAAACTAGTCTTATCTCGGCAAACTACCCGACATCACAACAAGGCATCAACGTGCGGTAAAATACCAAGGTCGTTTCACACTAGACTTCTTTGCATATCCGCAATCAATATTTCCCTGTACCTAATCTATCGAACTTTCACCCACACAGATTTAAGCCCGTATCTATCGATAATCAATGATGACGACAGTAATGTAATATTACGCCAGACAGTAATGTAGTATTTCACCCGACGAAAATAGTACATGGCGGAGATGGTACAAAGAAGGAAAAAAATACAAACACATTAATTTACAAATGAATGAATGAATGAATCTTTTTATTTACCCACTTCTGTAAAACAGAAATAGCGGAGTACAAAAAGAAAAGGAAGGACACAACTTAAACCACAATACAAATTTTTCCCTTCAAACAAGATAACACTTCAAACAAACGGACAAGACCGTGATACGGAGAAAGCGGGGCGACCGACAGATTCCTATGCAGCTCGTCAAGTTTAACGGTTATATTTGTGACTGAAAATTTATTAATCATTTTTCGGTTTTTACACCGAATTGGCAAGTAGAGGAGGAATTTATAGTATCGGAAATATGCAATTCGCAAGGGTACAATCTAGAAAGGTAAAGAACCGAGTGGTCGCAGTAAGTGGCGTAGAGCTTGGCAAGAGCTCGGCGGTTATATTTTCCCCGGTTTGCTATGGAATATGAAGACGAGTTAAAAGGGAGAAATTCGCATTGATCAACATTCAGAGACAGACCGACTTGAGAGAAAGACCATGAAACTTTTGAGACCATACGAAAAAGAGTGAGTTAAGATCCTGAAATAAGCAACAAAACGCCACCATATGCAATGTAAAGAAATACCAGAAAAACCAAGGAAACCAGTTGAAGTAATATTTGAAAGGATATGGGAAACACAAATTTAAAAAAATACTCGGAAAGAGTACTCCCCCCTGCCGGACGCCCCGACGTACTGGAACAATAGGGGGTGATCCAGAGCATTTAATTCTTCGATAAGAATTTGTGTACCAGAACTGAAGAACGGATATAAAGCCAGATTGACTCTTTTTGAATATAGAGCAACTAGGGGTTGACTATGAACAACAGAGTCAAAAGTCTTGGGAAGGTCAAGCGCACAAATATATAGTTTAATCTCTTTTCGTAGAAGCATCTTTGATGATAGTGGCAAGAGCACGACGAGCGGCAGCTAATTCGTGGTTGGAAACCGAATTGATTTCCCCCCAAATCTATATTAGTAGTCAGATATGGCAGAAGAACATATTCAAAAACTTTACTGAGGTTACAGCAACAGTTATGGAACGGTACGAAGCAGTATCAAAATGTAACATTTTATCCTAAATCGTAAGACTCCAAATCGTTTGTGTGGTTATGACTGGAGTTTTCGTTTCTCCAATGCTTTAAGGGGTTTATCGATTTTATATCATTTGGACTTCTTTTTTTTTTTCAGTTAACATAATGAGCAGTAGGGGAGTATAATAAGTATAATAAGTGACGTTCTACCATGGATGCTGATATTTTTTCTGCTCGTGGAGGAATCCCGGACTGTTACTACGCTAAACTCTCCCCACACGGCCCCCCCCCCAAAAAAAACAAACAAAACAAAAACAAAGTCGAACAGCAAAGAAAAAAATCGTTAACCTAACTTCGTGTGATTGAAGTGTTTTATTTAATACTCTTCTTTGCTGAAGGAGCAAACCTTTTTTTTATTGTTTCTATGACGCTAGACATTTTTGGATAAATAAAATACTTTACGGTACCCCAACCCGCATCCACCACCACACTATCTATCCACTACATAATCTACGTAACTATAGCAATCAATAAACGCGTATGGATCCGAGGGAAGTCCTTGCCCGTTCGCCTAATTGTTTTCGGGGAGAGAGCCCGGCCTTCCCCTCCCCTGCCAGCAGACGTGATCGATACTGAGGGAAAACGGGCATTAGTCCCTAGTTCCAGGGCGAGTTTCCAGGGACACTAACTCAAAATAGACTCAAGGGTGACGCCAGGCATGGACGAGAGAATTTCCGAAATCGCGAATATGATACTGCTGATATGACGAGATAAAATAAGAGGCAGGATTAAGCAGGAACTCATAAACTTGTGCAAAGCATATGGGAATACTGGGGTTTGCTTGCCACATGGGTCAAACACTCCTAACTGATCCGACCTTACAGTACCGAGGCCCACGATCGTTTGTGCCTCAAGAGTTTTGCTTACAAATGAATTCCTATTAGTGGATGTCCATATTTTTTAACATATTGCCAAAGGCTGAGGACAGATTTTGTATGGTCTCTGTGTGTGTGTGTGTGGGTGTGGGGGGGGGGGGGTCTTGGAAATCTTGTGACACGCTCAGAGTGGAGAAATCTGGACAGAACTTGATGGACTATCATATGCTTCGGGGGGAGGGGAGGGAGGGAGCCATACGGATAAGACTTTGACAGCGAGAACATGACTTACATGCTATATACCCTTGCAAGTGCTATATGAGCTTACAGCTCGTTTTTTTTTTATCACAAACGCTATTTATTTCTTTTACAGTAACATTAAATAGACCTCAAACGTGAACTACTCCGGTAGGCTACTTTCCTCTACTCAACAACCGGCTAATAGGGAGCGACGGAACAGGAAACCGGGATGACTTCATACAATTTTTAAGCGCTATTTTTAAATTTTCAAGGTCCGGATGACCGGATTTTCCGGAGGCCACCATCAGTTTGCGATGAAACTTGCATATATTTCCTAATCCTGGGAGCAATAACTTGTCTGAAACTTTATCTTTTTTTCATAGTAGCCTGGTCCCATTTTTCGGGAAAAAAACAGTGCTCCTCCATTCCCGTTTTCCTTCCGAAGGGAATGGAGGACTCGGGAAACCATTTACTTTTAAAACTAGATCAAATATTATTTACTGAAGAAGCCTTAAATTGTGTTTTTTCCTTTTACAGGGGGGGGGGGGGGGGCAGTTGCAGTGTTGATTGTTTGGACTTGTTTGGAGAAGAGGTTGGTGAAGAATGTAGTATAGCAGGAATAGCTCACTGTAACTTACACTATAGGCTATTTATTAATTTATTTGTTAATAAATTTCACTAAAATGTTCGTTTGTTTGCAACTATTCTGCCTTGTTGATGTTATTGACTTCATTTTCAATGACGCGGATCAGGGTAGGGTTGTTGCAGACTGGATTTCCTGCCTGGATTTTCGACACCATTATCATCAATCAATCAAGTTTAATATCCAAATAGCTTAAAGCCAGAAGAGGAATAAAATATTTACGAAATACAAAGACACGAAACAAATTAACTAATACACTTACAAGATAATCCTTCAAGATTTATCCTTTCCATACGGAAATGTTAAAGGGTCTCTCTAGCTTATTCTGCCTTTCATAATATACCTAGCTCCCTTATGGATTATAAGCTTCTAAAATCCCCACCTTTCTCCAGTGTTTCGTTTTGTGCCTATGAATTTTTAGCGCTTTTTCGGAAGTGCCGACTTTTGCCCGTCACAAAACGTAAAGTTTGCCGGAATCTTGAACGTCTACTGACAATTCTTTCACACATAAGGATATGAGAATCTTCTTTTTTTTACTTTATTTATTTGCTCAGTTTCCGTCTTTTTAACCACGGCGCGTTCAGTTTTAAAATGTTTTGCGCACAGCCGCCGCGTCGCAGAGCAGGAAGGCTGGATAGAGTCGACAAGCGCTAACAAGAAAATCGCGGGATTCAGGTGGAAAGTGATGGTATTTTGGAAAAACGTTTCTTCTGATCCATTTCATAGTGAAAAGGTCATTTCTATTAAGAGTTGTGCTTTAAGATTTGTTAACTTGATGGTGAAAGTGGAGAAAATACGGCCAGGAAAACCCGATCGTTTGTCCTTAGCATAAAGGAGGAACCGGTGGGTGTCTTTAGCGATTCAAAACGTCAATGACAGCAAGAATGTGACAGTCCTGTTTGTCGCACGATAGCTCTCTATTTGTCTGCTCGCCAGATAACTCTCGAGTGGGTTAAGATAGTCGATTCAAACTTGGTGAGGATATTTTTCGTCAATGTAGATCGGACCTGTAGCCATATATTCAGGTGTGGGAAAGGGGTTTCAAATTATGGGGCGAAACTAAGTATTTTAAAAAAGGTAAAAATCCATATCTGAACTTTTATTTTCTTGCCGGACAAGTACTCGGGCCTATACCGGAAATCGGGTAAAAATATTTTGTTTTGTTCTAAAACTGAGTATAGGTTCGATATAGGGGTAGCCAACATTCTTGATCGATAATGATATCTGAACTTTATTTTCTCAATGAAAGGGTAATCATCCCGAAATTCGACAAAAACGGAAACTTTTTCTGAAGTCGATTAGACTTTGAAATGGGCCTAAAGATAAATGCCGAATCCATATCTGTTCCTGGTTCTCTCCGTTATATTTTGTTGTTCATTTCCAATATAATATAGCAAGTTTATTGAGTTTGACTGGCATGCTGACGGGGTCTGACGAAGACTGGAAATCTACAAGACCCGAGTCTGTATGAAGCAGTCCAAATATTCCCCTTTTGGATCCCCATCGAAACCTTTGGTCTTTTTTATAACGACAATACGTTATTTCTAAATTGAGGAATAAATAAAACCAATCTAATTCCGAGGGAAATTCTCGCAGCTCACTGGGAAACATCACCGCCGACTTGGGAGGATCTGTTAAAGGATCCTAAAGCACACATGGCATCATATTTTATCTTTCTGCTGATTTATACTAGTCCTACCCTGTCAGAAGTTTCATAACAGATAACACGAGGATACGCGGTTTTAACAGATAATGCGTAACAGTTAACACTTCGGATGTTGTCTGTTGTTTTTCAAAATGTTATGCATAATAAGCGTTACCATCAGGAAAAACCGAAAAACCGCCAGAAAGTATCTGCTGAGTTTTCCGACACCATGACGATAAGGAATAAAGCCAGTAGATGCTTTTTAGGCTCTTCCTAACAAAGCTTGTTATTCATAACATTTCATGCATAACGTTTTCAAACGCAATAGATAACATCCGAGGTGTTATCTGTTACGCATTATCTGTTGAAACCGCGCATCCTCGTGTTATCTGTTATGAAACTTCTGACAGTGTATAGCTTATCTTCACACTAAAGTCACTGATTGATTAGCACAAAATATGTGTTTCCAAGTAACCCAAGCAGAGGACTTAGGCTTTCGGTCGGCCTGATATTTTTGGGGGGACTTGCTGGCTTGAAATTCAAATATGTGCGATGAAGGCGGCAATTTATGGCACTACTTATATGCAAAACGAGTGCTGAGTAGAAATGTTCCGCTTGCGTTAGCCTTGCAAAAAATGTGTCAGGTCAAGTTTGTGATACCGGGTGGCTCCAAAACTGGCGAGTCGAACCGTCAGAATTATTTTGCGCTCCTTTCCTCTTCATTTATAATATCCGAAAAAAAAATTAAAAATATATTTACGAGTCTGGTTTTTGCGGTAAAGTGTTCCTACTTTTGACGTCATCAGCTTCCAGATTGAGCGTTCGATCCTCATAAGGACAAAACAATTTACTCAAAAATGAGCACGGCAATACGAAATACTGGGGAGATCCCCGGAAGGGAACAAATTATGTGAAAACTGGAGTTTAGTGACTGGAATTACACAGCCGGAGTGGAGGCAAAGAATGAGTGGGCATAGTGAATGGCATGGCTGACTTAAAGGACCCCTTGCACTATTTACTACTCAACCTACAGTATTTTAAAATATTTGAATACTTTAAAACTGGACAATGCTTTCAACAAATAACCCACGGTTTTGGCTGTTTTAAGCCTTTTCCGAGACCCGTTGACTTACAGAGAAAACAGGGACCGGTTTTTCTGATGGAAAAACTTCTCGCAGACAACCGTCGGCAGCGTGATACATATCTTAGCAAAACAAGGCAAGTGAGAAAATCGGCGTGGTTTTGTTAGAGGAGTTAGAATGTACCGTACGAAATTGGGGTCTCCGGGTTTAGAAATATATGGAGTGATTATGGAAGTGGGTTGCGTTCCTTTAAGAATTCCACCTTACGAACCCCGGACAAAGATAAGTCAATTTCTTAGGTTTTGGCAGGCCTCTATGTACGCTACTCTGACCTACACCATTACTTATATTACGTCCTACATGCTGATACAAAAAAATCCCAGGAAATGACACTGCTAATTATTCACTGATGATTCACAATACAGAAAATCTTACCTCACACGCTGTGCTAGGCCTGGCCAACTCCCTCGAATTCTCATCATCTTGCCCCTCTGCTGACTGAGGGGTTAGGGGCGTCAGACTCTGCCTTGGAGTGTACACATTAGGTGCCGAAAATCCAGAATCCACTTTCACATCTAGCATGTCCACAGGATCCGTCCCGTAGTCTGACCCCATCTTGGGGGGTCGTCCCCTTTTTCTCCGCGAATAGGCATAAGGGCTCCCTGGGCGTTTGAGCAAACCGTTCGGGGAGGGAGCTTCGGGGGGGTAGGGACTGCTGAGGTGGTATCGTTGTAGAGGGTAGTTTGAAGCGAAAGGGCTGGGGGATGATAGACCTTCACTGGACGCTGAAAAAGAGAACACAATTCATTTCCAACGGCCTGATATAGCCTAGATATGGATAGGAAATCAAACATTTATTAATAACTTAATAAAGTACAATGTGCGGATCAAACTAAAATGATGTCATACTACCACCTTCTAGAACACAATATTACGTCATAAATCAGCCCATTTCTGGACAATTTATTTTCGTCAATGTACCGTTACGGCGTATATTGCTGCCTGTCATCCTTAACAAAAAATGCGGATTTTCTTTATTTCTTTATCAATTCGTTGTTATTATACAGTTAAAATGATCTATGTCACTGAAAATATTTATACTGATAGTATTAACTGAGCCCTTTAAATTCTGGAAGTCTGCTATATTTGTAAATTGTTTGGCACTTCTGTCGCTTCACACCAAAAAATCAAAACTTTTCTTTGGTACTAAAAACAACAGAAGTCTAATCAGATAGCATTTGAGCAATCTGCCAGCTACAGAGACGGATTATTTTAGAAGCCACGACACTCTTTATCACTCAGCTCTATAAAATTATAGATTTTTGTCCGTTTTTTGAATTTCCGCGCCTTGCAAGAGCAATCTCCAAATCGACTCCGCCGAGACGCCGAAGAGGTAATGACCAGCAATAACAAGAAAACTGCTTATTTCGAAGCGCCATTTCGGGGAAGTCAGAATCTCTTACTTGTGAGGCATAGTTACGAAAAACAAAGAATAATTAGTACCCATCGTACCTTAAGGATACCAAGATTCCACAGAGCGTGTGTGGCTCGAAAAGACTTTTTCCGCGTTCGTTTGTCTGGTCCGAAAATGTGTTCCCGCTACTAACAAGATCTGTATGACTAGAATTTTGCGGGAAATTCAAATTCAGCAGCAAAATAAACTCTAAATAATTAAATTAGGTAGGCTACTTTGTCAAGCATCTAGACATAAAACAAAGGATCTTTTTTTTGCAAAAAGTGGTAAACGTGAGCTGTATTCACCGAGATTTAATTGGATTTACTTTTTGTATATTTTTGAAATTGCCATTTAACATATGAATTTACAGAGAAAACAACGTTTCAGTGAGAGGCGTCATTTGCATCCCCCTGGGGTAGCAGCTATCCATGAAAATTCATAAAACCCGAGAGAAGCAAAGTGATCTGACAATATGACAGGTAGTCATGAAAAGTTGATCTTAAGAAGGGCTCTCACCAAAAGTTGACCTTTTTAAGCTGACCTAATGACAATGAGGCCGCTGAAACACTAGGTTTTTGCGAAATAACACCCCACCTTGTGAGTTGTGGCTCGACTGTGTGGCATTACATAATATAATGTTTATCTGTGACCCACTGTACAGATTCAATATGATGGAGTAATCAAAGAAAAGAAATAAACAAAGCACAACATAACACAACAACTGAAAAGCACTCGATGAAAAAGCGGGATGAGGCCGTGGTGTGCACTAAGTCTAAAACACGCGTGGCACCAACAGATAGATAGATAGATAGATGTTTAATGAAGCCCTCGGGCCATGAACAAAAACAAAACAAAAACAGTACAACCTTTACATTCAGTATGCGGGCAAACTGTTAATCAACTGAATAAACAACTTCTCTCCACCTCAAACTAGTCTCACATACTTTTAATTGTCTTCCTTAAGGTTTAACCGAACAGGGCTGGGATGTTGGACAATCTAGTTACCCATCACTTATTCACAAAAATTGGCTTGAAGACCCGCTGAGAATGCGTTACTTCGTTCTTCCGCTATTCACGAATAATCAAATTTCAAATAGTGGAATTTCCGTGTGATTTGTGGTACCTCTATGCGCTTCAATTTTTTTGTATGCCTTACGAAAAAGATTCATGATTTTTTCTTTGTTCAGGCACTAAGCAATCTTCACCAATCTCACCACTGCCCACTGAAGTTCAGACATGGCTTCAGCATGTGTGTTTACTCCTATACATCATATCTACTTTGACGAAATTGATCAAAACTTCCTGCCTTACTTCCGCCGAATTTCCGGTTTCGGCCGGATTTGGGACTACTTGTCCGGCAAAAAACTAAAGCTCAAAACGAATTCAGCATATCTCCTTACCCTTATATCGAACCTCTAATCAACTTCAGATAAACTTTAAATTTCAACAAATTTTCAGGTTTTGGCCGGATTCCCGGCGAACTATTTGTCAGTCAAGAAAATAATTTTCATACACGAATTCAGCATGCTTCCTTACCACTACTTCGAACCTCTAATCGACATCAGATAAAATTTTACTTATGACAAATCTTCCGGTTTCAGCCGAATTCGGGGCGAACTCCATGTCCGGGTAGAAAATGATTGTCACATACCGATTCAGCATGTCTTCTTACCCGTAAACAGAACATTTGATCAACTTCAAGTAAAACTTTTACTTTATTAAAACTTCCGGTTTTGGTCGGACTCCGGACGAACTACTTGTCCGGGTAGAAAGTGATTGTCATAGACGGATTCAGCATATCTTCTTCCCCTGAATCGAAAATTTAGCTCCCTTCGAGAGTTATAGTGCTAACAGACAGACGGGCGAATCCCGTCACTTACGTTTTGGGATCCCAAAAACAGCGACGTACATACTGTCGCTATTCTCTCCCAACACTCGATAACTTTCCACGACAAGCAGAAACAGCGACAGTACAAAAGCCGAACGCTCAAAGCAGCGAAAGTCAATACTACGACAGACAAAACAGCGTCAGGGTATAACCACGACTGTCAAACTTGCGAAAGAAATTACCAGGACAAGATAGGCTGAGGGTAAGGCGGTTGACCCAAACATGCTCTTGAATTAATAACACCACGGATCCGATGAACGGCTAAAATAACTCAAGTTGTTTACCCCTGGGTATTATACGACTGACATTACCCTACATCTAGTAGGTCTACAGGAAGAAACCAGCAAGAAATATCATAAACATGAAAGAAAACGACGTTCACGTAGATAAATATCTATCTATCTATCACAATGTTCGTAAAGTTTAACTGAAAAGGGCTTTGGTAGGACAGTCTAGTTACCCATCACTTATTCACTTAAAGTTTAACTGAAAAGCAAACTTATTTTTGTGTATTTAATTGGATACACTGAATTATATGGATTCTGCAAAGGGATTTTTTTTATCTTCCACTATCTACTCTAGTTATGACGGTCAGAATATATGCGGCAGTCCCCACAACGAAAATTCTAACATGACGCGGGAAATTTTAATCTCAACACAAGCGCGGCTTTTCAATGGTCAGCGGTGAAACTGGTGAAGATTGCTTAGTGCCCGAACAAAAAAAATCATAAATCTTTTTCGTAAGGCATACAACAGAAATACAAGCGAATAGAGGTACCACAAATCACACGGAAATTCCACTATTTGAAAATCGTTTTTTCGTGAATAGCGGAAGAACGAAGTAACGCATTTTCAGCGGGTCTTCTAGCCAATTTCAGTGAATAAGTGATGGGTAACTAGATTGTCATATCCCAGCCCTTTTCGGTTACACTTTAAAGAAGCTTGAAAACCCGGCGAAAATGCGTTACTTGGTTGCTCCGCTATTCACAAATAATCGATTTTGAGAAGTGATATGAAGGAAATTCATAACCTTAAGATCCACAAACAATTATTCCAGTCTAAGATATTGCCTGGTCTCCATTACGGATCAGAAGTTTGGGGTTATATGGAAGGTCCACAATTAGAAAGGATTCAGCTTAGATATTTTAAGAGAGTATTAGGATTACATAGTTCTATGAATAGTAAAGTTCTCAAGGGGGATCTAGGTCTTCTTACGTTAAAGTCGTTAAGATTGGTCTAGATGGTCAGGTACTGGGAAAAATTGATAGCCCTACCTCGTACGCGGTTGGTCAAAGCGGCGTACCTAGAGGCATTGAGGGATGTTAGGTCGGATTCCTGGCCGGAGGGCGTGAAGGGCATCCTGGATCAATGTGGCATAGGAGGCTATTGGAATGAAGGTAAGGGGTACCCGTCTATTAAGGTTGGTTCGATTGGTAGGGAAGTTCAAACGGTCCTCCGGGATCAGGAAATTCAGAGTTGGCACGTGGATTTGGTGGCTTCCGGGTCCCTGAGTTTATATGCGACTGTCAAAGAGAGTTGGGGGGAGGAGGTTTATTTCAAAGCGGGGCTAAAAAAAGGAGGAAATAAGGTTGTTGTTAAGTTTTCGGGGAAATTGTTTACCGTTTGATGAGAAGAGAAGTTATATTGGTAAAGGTCGGGGAAAGACTGGTCCTCCTTTCTTCTGTCCAATGTGTGGGATGGCGAACGATGATTTGAGCCATTTTATGCGTGAGTGTAGAGAGCTAGATGATTTAAGATCTGAGGTATTTGGTGAAAGAGTGTTTGGTAAAGAGTGGATGTCTAAAATATTAAAAAGTAAACAATTCAGTGATTTGAAGTTGTTGGGGAAATTCCTCCGGATTGGTTTGCGCCACCGCGACTTGTTTATCCAATAGTTTAAAATATTTTTATTTGTGTGTTGTTAGCAGTGTATGTTTATTCAAGCTAATGTAAACCTTTTATGTTTTTGCCATGGCCTTCGGGCTTTCGTGTAAATATATTCTATTCTATTCTATTGAGATCCAATTTTTCTGCGTCATAGTAAAAATTTGCGTTGTGAGGACGACGGCAGATATTCTGAACGTCATTCAAGAGCAAATAGTGAAAAATAAAAAAAAATCCCTGAAAGTCTTGCTTATTCTGCCTTTTATAATATACTTCGCTCCCATGTGGAACTATAAGCTTCTAAAATCCCCACCTTTCCCCATTGTTTCGTTTCGTAACTACGAATTTTTAGCGCTTTTCCAGCCTTGCCGAGTTTTCCCGTCACCCAACGAAAAGTTTGCCGGAATCTTCATTGTCCGCTGACAACTCTTTCACACACAAGGATGTGATAATCTTCTGTTTATTACTTCTTTTATTTGCTTATTTTTCCCACTTTGTAAACAAGGCACGTTCAGTTTTCAAATCTTTTGCGCCCAGCCGCCGCGTCGGAGAGCAGGAAGGCTGGACATACTCGACAAGCGCTAACAAGAGAATCGCTAGTTTCAGGTGGAAAGTAATGGTATTTTCGAAAAAAAAAATTCTGATCCATTGTATAGGGAGACGATCATTTCTAGTAAGAGTTGTGTTTTGACACAATCAAAAAAATGCAGTGTATCCAGTTAAATTATACCTACAAAAATAAGTTGGCTTTTCAGGTAAACTTTAAGAACTGAAGAAATGTATACAAGATGATATATAAATCTCGTCAACATACTATTACCAATTATTCCCCTAAGATGTTTTTTTTCTAATGGAAGAAATTAGTGAACCCCGATGTCGCCGAACAACGGAACAGAGTGATGGGAGATTAACAAAGGGGTTAGAGACTCTGCAAGGAACAACCTGAAAGAAGCGAATGTCTGTGCAGTTCGAAATGAGGATAAATGAAAATATTCGTACAAAGCAAAAACAGTACTTTTACTTGATATTTAAATGCAAGTCTTGCGTCTCATAAATTCTGAGAATTGTATTATTTAGTTTTTGGCAGTCGCGCTTTTTGTTTTCGCGGTATATAAACAGATGGCGTGTTTTATCGGTTTGACAAACATAGTTTGGGTCCACACACAAGCAAATTGTTTACGTGGATTGAATAAATGAAACTTTTTATTGCGACAATCACAGGCGAATAGTCATGATAGTGTGTCACGTCCTTCACGGAGAGAACAGCCTTTAAGCAGAGCGTAGCTGGTCAAACTACAAAACTGAACGAAATGCGCCGAAAAAAAACTACCCTTGGCAATTTTAGCGGTTTCTATTCTCCCCACGTTGTACAGCCTATGTCGGCTTGGGGCTATTTTAAGCCAAGGCCACGTTTATCTTCAAGATGGATATTAATCGAATGCTCGTTAAACGGATCGTCATTTTGACATTTAATAGCTGTTATTTGCTTTAGTGGGAAGGGAAGTTGTTAAAATAGCAACATGCGACAAAAAACGAAAAACTCCACGTTCAATCAGGAGTGTGTTTTCTAGTCGGTCAGGCATTGCTCTCACCACGATTTTTAACTCGGTGGCTCTACCCCACGTTTCCTATACTGCACATTTCTGGCAAATGCTAACCAGAACAGATAAAAAGATATTTTCGGGTTCCTCCTTCCCTGGATCCCGCAACAGAGGTATCTCCGCGAATTATACAATAACTGAACTGCTAACTGTAGCTGTTTACAGTTATACATTTACTCGAAATTTCAGAAAACTTCGGTTTTGTTTTTTACTTCTTAACAATCAAATAGAAAGAATAAATTCAGAACTTAATATCATCCAATAGCCAAGTGTTTCAGCTTCAAGACCTAATCCAAACATCCAGTTTACCTTCTCTTAGGGATCGCATGCCACGGGTTTGTTTAGATTTGAACTCGATTGCCGAGTTGCTGTTTTGGCTCGAGAAAAAGCCCACGCACAACGTCTTCTTTTCTAGATGGCGGAATTTTCCAGGATTGATTAGCAAAGAATTATAAGACCTAACTGATAATATGTCTTCAGAGGTACCACACTGGTCTTGGTTTTTATAATTTATTTGTATTTGTAATAAACAGTTGGAGAATTAGATGGAAATTATTAATTTGACCCTTGGCTCCATACGTGCCATAACAGCTGTCTGAGATTTGGTCCAGAAAGGGTGATTTCAAACCTAGGAAATTTGGTTTTTTTTTTTTTAATTTGCTCATTGTTTTACGGTGTTTTAGTGGTTTGGAACATTCATAGTGACAGTAGGGATGGTTAGCATTGTGTATGTGGTAGAAAGACCATTTTTTGTGGCCCGCTTTCATTTTGATACAAAGAATAAAATCACTCTCTTCCTGTGATTTATTGTTTTTTTAACGTATAAAGTCATGCCGTTTTCCAGATTCTTTAGGTTGGTAAAATTGTTATCTCGCCGGAGCAGGGCACATAAGCAGGTGGAAAAGAATAACTGTTCATAACTAACTTTTTTATACTTAAAGCGGGCCACAAAAAATGGTCTTTCTACCACACACACAATGCTAACCATCCCTTCTATCACTATGAATGTTCAAAACCACTAAAAACACCGTAAAACACTGAGCAAATTAAAAAAAAAAAAAAAAAATTCCTAGGTTAGAAATAACTCTAACTGGACTAAATCTCAGCCGATTACCACGGACAGCTGTTACGGCATGTAGGGAGCCAAGGGTAAAAATAAGAATTTCCATCTAATGCTCCAACTGTTCACTACAAATACAAATAAATTATAAAACAAAGACCACTGTGGTACCTCTGAAGACATACAAAAATTATCAGTTAGGTCTTATAATTCTTTGCTAATCAATCCTGGAAAATTCCGCCATCTAGAAAAGAAGACGTTGTGCGTGGGTTTTTTCTCGAGCCAAAACAGCAACTCGGCAATCGAGTTCAAATCTAAACAAACCCGTGGCATGCGATCAAGGAGAGAAGGTAAACAGAATGTTTGGATTAGGTCTTTAAAGGACACCTTGCTGTACATAGTATTTCAGCTCAGATGTTCTGACTTCTGAGATAGCTGACGGCTTTACGACTAAGCTATGCTTATCCAAAATTACACATGACTACTGTTTTTAGTCTCTTTCCATGTCTCTTCCTTTGGGCGACACTCTTGGCAAAATGCGCCTAACCGTTCTCCGGACAAATTAAGCTCCTCGGAAATCATGATCGGGCACATGATACGTCACGTAAAGTGAACAAATGTGGTAAGCTTGGTAATCACACTGTCAGAAGTTTCATAACAGATTGCGCATAACACTTTCAAGAATAACACCTTTTCACTTAGAAAAAAAGTGTTATGACCAATAAAGTTTATACTATTTCGTGCCCAGATCTCCAACAACACCTTCAATAGGTAAAAATACTACACTCTCAGAAGTTACATAACGACAACAGCAGGAGGTGCGGTTTCAACAGATAACACTTTGGGATGTTATATGTTATGTTTCTTTCGTTCCCGTTAGTATTTTTACCAATTGAAGGTGTTGTTGGAGATCTAGGCAAGAAATAGTGTAAACTTAATTGGTCATAACACTTTATTTCTAAGTGAAAAGGTGTTATTCTTGAAAGTGTTATGCGCAATCTGTTATGAAACTTCTGACAGTGCAGTGTATTGCTAATAGCTAACCTCGGGAACGAGAATGGATGGAACACTACTGAAGTAGAATGAATTACTATCGTAAGTAGGACATATCCTTAGAACTGTTTTCAGTTTTCTCTGCATGAACATTTTCTAGGGGGACATTCGGGTCGATGGCGTTGTTCAACGGGACAAGCCATAAGCGTGATATGCGATTTGTCGAGGATGTCATCTTTCCAAAAATCAAATTCACGCCAATAGCTTAATGAGTGCCATCAGAGTTGAGCTCAAGACAAGACGTTTATTCAACAATGTTCGAGGTAGAGCTGCTGAACAGAACTGCATCTTCCGTATAACTCTTGTCGTGCTCAACAAATACTCGTGAAGACAGCATCATTCATGAGTGGGTGGCATCTTCCGTTGTGCTCAAGAATTATTCACTCGAAAATGTTCCCGAAGTTCTGTTATATTCATTTCCTTCGGCCCCATCCAAAGTAACATACATCTCTACTGCAACAATAACCCAGGCGAACGGAAGCAAATTTTTTTTGAACAGATGATGATACATAGATAGATGGCGTATTGTATTTTATATCTTATAGTATTTCCTTCTCATTTTCTTTTTATTTCATTTCCTCCGTCTATATTTGTAAGGACCGATCTTAGATATAACGCCAATGCAACCTACTTCCGTAACAGCATTCATTAGTTCTTAAACCTGGAACCTCGAACTTCATCATGTTACATTCTGAACCCTCTAACGACGCCTCACTAATCTTTGCAGTTGCCAAGATTCACTAGTTTCCATGCTTATGCTCCCGACGAGTGTTCGCGTATCATGCTGTTGATGCGTAAAACCCGCTCTGGGTTTTGCTGAGAGTTTGCTAGAAGTCAATGGGCCTTGGAAAAGGCTTAAAACAGCCAAGGCCGTGAATAACTTGTTAAAAGCAGACGCTGGCTTTACAGTATTCAGATAGTTTGGAATATTGGAACATCCACAGTAAATAGTGCGAGGTGTGCTTTAAGCTTCTTGACGAGTCATACATAAAACTATAATTATTATAATAAACATAATTCTTGATGATTGAAATCAAATCACTGAACTTGGCCTTTCTACCCTATTGCTAGTAGCCAACGATAATATAAGAAATAAGGTTTGAAGCTAAGCTACCCATTCATAAAGAAAGAAACAAAACCGGGATTTTCTTGATCATATTTGACGGTGCAAAACGGATAAGTCAGCTACATTTTATTAGAGCTATATTTCGGCCCTTCTTGACAAGGATCCTCTTCAGGCTCAAGCCGCTCAAGCTTCGTTTTACACCTACAACTTTTTAGCAGTTGAGCCGAGTTTGCCAGTTCCGCAGCATGGCTCCGCCGAAACGTTCAAGGGCCGAAATATAGCTCTAATAAAAAGTAGCTGACTTGTCCGTTTTGCACCGTCAAATATGATTCGCAGTCAGCTTGGGCTGAAGGAATATCTATTTCCTTGATCAGCTAATTACCCCTCTAATACGTCAAGCAAGGGAGAGGCTACATACAATTTCGGATATTCCGATTGTAGTCTATTTCCACCGTCTTCCGCAAAGAACAAAATTAAACCATATATTCCAAAACAATACCAACAGAAGACTGATGAGGACTCGACAAACCATTAAATGTCATGCAAGTAAAACCAAAAGAATGATGAGGGTTCGGCAACATGAGGATAGAATTAAATAAAGAATATTAAAATGTGTAAAATGTGAGTGTTAACAAAACAGAAAAACGAGATTTCCGGGGATTTTTTCTTGATCAGCTAGTTACCCCTCCAAGATGTAGTGCGAGGGATAAATACAATTTCGGATAGTTCGGTTGCACTTCCGGCAAACCGTCCTCAGCGAAAAACAAAACCAAATGATAAAATCCACCACAATAACAACAGGAAAACGATGCGGAACCAACAAACAATAAAACGACATGTAACTAAAAACCAGAAGAACTATGCGGACTGAACGACATGCAGATAAAAGTAAAATAATGAAAGATAAAATGTGCGTGTTCTGAGTGTATATGTACAAATCTGTGATTATTTACAATTCTGAATTCTGCGTATATTTACAATTTACTGCTTGTATGTGTAACCATCCGTCTGGGAAAGCGCAGAAGCTTTCACCCAGAAAACGGCCAACTCCAAAAATCCATAATATTTTTCACACACTTCGAACAAAACGTTCCATAGAACTGCAATTGTTGTGAGTGTTCCTTAAGATTCTGTGTTTATGTACAATTGTGTGATTTTCTACAATAATTTTGTATATTTCGGTGATTTTTTTAAATTATTTGCCTGAGAAGGCGCTGAATCTGATTGAGTGAAAGATTTTGTAGAAAGTCACTGTGAAAGCATAAGCACAGAACAAGATAACGAAAGCCAACTTACACTTATTTCGTTCCGACTCTCCACTAAGTCTCTGCTCTCCCTGTTTTGAATTATCAGGGGTTGAACGATTACAATCCCCCACTTCTGCAAGCCCCCTTATCCTTAGGGTTTCGGCTAATCGCAGAAACTGGGGTAGCCGTTCTTGGTCTACACTCACTTCACCACGGTACATAAAATCCAACAGGGCTCTCATGTCCGGGAAATGAACGTCTTTCAGAATTATTATGGGGTGTTTTTGGTTGTGGGTGGCGAAAATCATCTGGAAAAGAAAATTTTAACGGACCAATCCTACTTACTCTGCCTTTTACATTATCCCAAGCTTCGTTTTACACCTACAACTTTTTAGCGGTTGAGCCAAGTTTGCCAGTACCACAGCGTGGACTCCGCCGAAAGGTTCAAGGTAATCCTACTTATTCCGCCTTTTACATTGTACCAAGCTTCGTTTCACACCTACAATTTTTTAGCAGTTGAGCCGAGTTTGCCAGTTCCGCAGCAACATTGACTCCGCCGAAAGGTTCAAGGTCCACTGAGAAACTTACAAAAATAAGGGCATGAGGAGCTTCAGAATTTTTTATTTTTTTTATTTAGGAAGACTTAGTAGGCCAAGAGGTCTACCTTGTGTTTTGAACTCCTAATCTTCTGCTTCGTTTTCCCGCTTTTTAACTATTGCACTCACATTTTTTTTCCTGAAATTCCTTGGACAATATTCATGCCAAAAGAATAAATAGTGAACACTGTTTCAGACGAATAGTGAAAGAGACCCAGGCCTATTTGTTGCATTATACTGATTTTATTATCAATATCATATAGCAGGTAAGTAACTCTGCAATCAAATCTTTGGATTGGTCACTTGACTTTTTCATTGGCTGCCAACGAAATGCGCAGACAAAGGCGACGACGTAATTTATGTAGTGAACACAGTTTCTCTGACGCAAGGGGAAAGGATCCTTTAAGTGAGCAAAGATATGATGCCATTTCCTGAGCTCTGAATCTGGAGACTGGTTTTGAACTACTTGTAATTCTTGTTAGTAGGAAATCAATTCAATTAATTGTGTTCTTGCTGCTTTGTATCCTAAATCCTTAATCTGCACAATACGTTCCGTTCTTTCTGAATGGTACATCAGATAACAATTAGCAAACAAAAGATCAAGATCCCGATTCCCAGATCAAATGGACAAAAAAAAAGAACCATAAGATCTTACCTGAAAGTATGGGCTGCATGCTGATAAAACTAATTTGTGGGCTTTCAAGAACAAACCATCAATAGCTAATGTAACATCTGTAAAAACTTCTGTCTGCAACAGCTGCTCAAACACAGCAAGCAGCGCTGATGGATGATTGTTCCACCGCAAGCAGAACTGCTGGGGGGTAGGTGAGCTCATGATCGAGGTTACCGCTTTGAACTCCTGAAAAATTTTAATTGGCCAAGTTAGTTTCTTCACCCACCATAGCAGAGAACTCACTTTCAGCAAATTTTAGAAGTGTAATAAAAAGCTGTAAACGTCTGATACACTTCTCCAATTACCGCTCTGAACTCCTGAAAAATTTTAATTGGCCAAGTTAGTTTCTTCACCCACCATAGCAGAGAACTCACTTTCAGCAAATTTTAGGAGTGTGATCAAAAGCTGTAAACGTCTGATAAACTTCTCCAATTACCGCTCTGAACTCCTGAAAAATTTTAATTGGCCAAGTTAGTTTCTTCACCCACCATAGCAGAGAACTCACTTTCAGCAAATTTTAGAAGTGTGATCAAAAGCTGTAAACGTCTGATAAACTTCTCCAATTACCGCTCTGAACTCCTGAAAATTTTTAATTGGCCAAGTTAGTTTCTTCACCCACCATAGCAGAGAACTCACTTTCAGCAAATTTTAGAAGTGTGATAAAAAGCTGTAAACGTCTGGTAAACTTCTCCAATTACCGCTTTGAACTCCTGAAAAATTTTAATTGGCCAAGTTAGTTTCTTCACCCACCATAGCAGAGAACTCACTTTCAGCAAATTTTATAAGTGTGATCAAAAGCTGTAAACAGTCTGATAAACTTCTCTAAGTGCCCAGCTACAATTCAAAGGTCAGGTTTCCTTGCAAGGTTATGTTCAGCCAATGAACACCTTTGTACAGTACAGACTGTGCTTACGTCCCTCTGAAAGTAAAAGCTACCCGTCCAAATATCAGCCTGTTTGGTCGACCCCAGTAGAGGAGTAGGTACTCAAATATCCAGTTCTATCTCATCAATAAACCACAGCTTACGAATTCATCCTCCGTCAGCAGTCAAACCATCAAGGGTGACTTTTAGGTGGGTCTCCTTAGGAATGGTCCAGATAGGCCTAGAGAGTGCTGCAGTCCCGAAGGTGGAAGTACAGATAGCTAGCACAGTATTGCTTGGAACATTTGCTGTTACAAAGATTGCACCTTACAAAGGTATCTGGTGAGGCTTCACTAACATGAGGGACTATTAAAAACTGACAAGACCAAAAGTAAAGGCTGACGGGTGAGGATAAATGACACCGAAACTGATGGTTGAATAGGAATAATATTTGGGCTTTCAGGGGGTTAGGAATATACTGAAAAGGAAAGTCAAGATGCCCGGATTAGTGACATGGACTAGGCTAATTCCTCCTCATACATTAGCTACTACTTTTCGTTTATCATGCAAAATGTTCAGCTTTATACTATTTTATTACTTTGCAACATACTTTACTTTCAACATCTTCTATTAAGACATTGTATGATTCATGTTTGATTGTGGAGATTCTTCACTGATCCCCCTTAACTTGGAGCAAACCTCATGTTCGCGCCCATAGTTGTGGAACCTTATGATTAATACTGACAGTGTTGGTTTACTCAGATTTACTGAGTACAGTAAAAGTATGCTTATTTGAACACTTCTCTAAATCTTTGGCTTTGTTTCTTGCTTTTTAGTTTGAATGCCATATTAGTGGTGACATTATTCACTAGATTACTCACGGCGGAAAAATGCCAAAAAGGTATCTGCTATCTTTTTTGTTTGTCTTCATACCGGAAAATTCAGCAGATGCGTTTTCTTCATTTTTAGGCTATTCGGCAATGCTTGCATGCATAACATTTCATGCATAACGTTTTCAAAATCACAACAGATAACAACCCAAGTGTTTGTCTGTTGAAACTGCACAACCTTGTGTTATCTGTCATGAAACTTCTGACAGTGTAAAAGTGCAATTCTGACAAATGCCATTTTACTTGTACAGGAGGGGTATCCAACCTCAAGACAAGATTTCGAATTCCCAGAGAAGTCTTTCCTTCAGAATAATCTATCTGGCTAACCAACAAATATGACAAGCATACTAGATTGAAGCTAACTGAATGGTCTACATATTGGATGAATAAATACTGCTTCAATATTTCTAGTGTAACATAATTTTCTATTCAGACAAGATCACCTCATTCTAACCTTGGCTCGAATCCTTCACTGCGACTTACAAAATGATGAAAAAGTAGAGTTACCAAAGTAATAGCCAGAAAATCCCTCTGCAAAGCAGCTTCAAAACAAAGAAAAGGCACAGTATTTGAATATTTTTGCCTCTTGACTGTCAAGACAGCATGTAGCTACATATCATTTTAATATTTTCGTGGCAACATTCGAGGTAGTGTAAAAACGAGGACAGGTACCCCTCCTGTACTGTACATTTATTATCTTTAAAATCCGGGAGTTGACAAATACTGGTTATCACTTTGAGCCAAATCCACCTTTGATCGGATTTTGGGGTAGAAGGACGAAAGGAGAGCATAATTTGGTCAGCTACCAACTTTTCCCTTTTTGCAAAAAGGCTACCGTAGCTAGGGAAAAGGAAAAGTTGGCATTTGCCTTTTTAACAAAAAGAGGAAAGTGTCAAACAAAAAGCGCTTACTTAAACCATTTGAAGAAAACAGAAAACGAAGTAAAAACCCATCAAAATCGTGAATAAAAATGCAATTTGAAAGATAAACAGAAGAAAATAAGCAATTAAATGGACTACAAGGATACATTTTTCAGAAATTTACTAGCTTGCCTGTACTGTAATGTATGTATGTATTTATTTATAACCCATCTACAACAGCTACAAAAGCACGAGACGGAGTACAGAAAAAGAAAAGAAAAAAAGAAGGAACTAATAAACTCATACCCAAATACAAAACAACAACAAATTCGATAAATACTAAAATAGAATGCCGCTCCAGGGGTGGTGAGACGGCTTGTCAGCAGTCATCTGCTTGAAGTGTTCGGCCATTTCAGTTACCGGTTCCCGCAGACCGTATTTTCGAACTAGAGGTCTATTTCTTGACCAAGACGGGATTCCAAGGAGATATTTCCCATATTTAAAATAAATTTTTCGGAGTTCAGCTTTATCACTGTCACTTAATATGTCCCAGAAGGGAACGATATACAGAAAATGGCCCATGACTGAGCTGTTGAATATTCGAGTAAGTAGTTTCCTACCCAAATTTAGCTGGGATACAACTACTGAAACGTAAGAATTTCGCACTTTATTCTCAGTGTGCTGTACCAGAAGCTTCCGCGTAGCAGCAATAGTCCGACCGATTGGGATACCCAAGTACATGAAGTGATCGACTGGAGTAGCAACAGTATCTCCCAAATTAACCGGAGCTTCAATAGGATCTTTGCAATTAAAAAGCACTTGGGATTTATCTGGATTCAAAGACATACCAATCTTATCATAGTTAGTACTTAGATCCCGGAAATACCGTTCAAGACCAGCAACAGTTCGACTTATGTTAAAAAGATCATCCGCATAACAAAACTTCGGAACATCTAAACCGCGGAATATACAAGACGTATCAATGTTACTCTGGGCAGGCAGAAGCGCATTGTTAAACACAATAGGGGACGTTATCGACCCTTGTTTGATACCCTTTTCTACCGGGATATCAATAGTTAGCTTTTGTGAATGAGGCAATTTAACCTGCACTTTAAGTTGATGATACATGTCGTAAAGTGGGGCTACCACATCTATTTCAACTCCCGATTTTATAAGTTCTAGCATAGCTTGGGGATGTATAATAGAGTCAAAAGCACGTTGCACATCATAAGTACCAATAGCAAGCATTTCATCGCTTTCATGTGCATCTTTCAAAACATTACATAGCAAACGGAGTAATTGTGCGCAACCTAGGCCCTTTATGAAACCAAATTGAAAACCGGGCATTTTACATTTCACTTTTATCCTTGAAATAATAAGTAACTCGAATAACTTACACAGAACACTTGAAACTGTGATGGGTCTATGCGATGAACAAAAAACGCTCGGTTTTCCCTTTTTTAAAATCGGAGAAATAATTCCAACGCAAAAAGAGTCCGGAACAAAACCGACATTGAAAATTATTTGGAAAAGAACCGATAGGTGGGACACAAGTAAGCGGCCTCCATGTTCGAGATGTTTACCACAAATGCCATCAGCACCCATAGAAAACTTTTTCTTCATGTTTTTAATCGCTTCGAGTATATCACCTTCTTTAACAGACAACTCGCACCGGGTTCCTTTTGACATTAATAATTCCAGTTTTATATAATTCCAGTACTAGACTAGAAAAGCAGCCCTGACCGTATCCATGTACGGACTCAACAAGACAAGAGTGGGCAAGTGAAAAATTAGGTTACCTGTCTGGGCCACAATAAGAACCAAAGTTGCACTACTAGGCCAATTCAGCCAATCCATGAGTTGTCACGAATTTCCTGGAATTCAAATACACAGTGGAAAGACATATCACAGTTAGTTTCATGCCAGAAAACATTCAGGAATTCTCACCCTCTAAACCCCAGCCATCTTGAAAATTTCTGACGGGGTGCGTCTGCGAAGCGTAGCGGCAAAATCACGAAGCAAGTAACAAGTGATCGAAAATGGAAGATGGCGTTACTAACGGTCAATGAGAAATATTCAGATAAACATCCGATACTTTTGATCGGGAAATTAGTGCAAATTAGGGCGCTTTAACTTTTTTTCTTTCTCTGGAAGATAAATAATCACAGTTAGCTTTCGGTTTATCACTGCATCCCACTGTCCGTCGTAGTAGCTGAAAATGTCTCTACCTTCACTGTAAAAAGTTTCTCCGAATAAGGAGGCAGTATTTGCTACTGGGATTAATCTTATCTCTATTGGGATAAAATTAATCGGAATTAGGAATAATCTTATCTCAATAAAGACAAGAGTAATCCCAGTAGCGAATACTGCAAGATTTTTTTTGTGTTGGCAAATAGTTTTGAACAGGAGTCTTATCTGAAAAATACATATTGCCAAGAGATCCGTATCAACAAGACCACAGGTTTCGACGGGATCCCAAAATTTAATATTTGATCCAGACAATTAGGTCTTGTAGAAACCTGTCTTCGCCAGATTCCTTGAACATTTTAACGGACTAAGGCCAATGGCTAATCATCTGAGAAAACCAAGTCCAGATATGGATTCAGCATGTGTGTTTACCCCTGCAGGCTATACGTCATATCTACTTTGACAAGATTGATCAAACCTTTACTATTTAATATAAATAGTATTACTATGTTCGTTCCAACCGCATGAAAAGCTACTACGCTGACCGTTCGAACCTTCTCGAGAAAGCAACTATTTGCTTACCATGCCCGGGAACGTAGTAAGCGTGGTAACTACGAATCTCTGTAATGTGATTGACCAGATTAGCCCGTAGCGTGATATTTCACCGAAAATAGAGAAATGCGTTCCAGCCTTGACGCCAAGTAGCCAACATTTGTGACGTCATGCGTAGTAACTACGGTAAGTAGGGATTTATCCTAAATAAGGATTTATCCTGTAGAATTCGCTCCGTAGTTGACTCTGGTTTGTAGGTACGTATGATGCAAACCGACATAAAACTGACGATCCTTCTAGTTCAGAATAGTAAGGTCGTAGCCTGAGATTTTATGTGGATTTTCTTTTTCAAGGCATTTGATTTTACTGCCACAAAACAGACTAAGCGGCGTTTCCGCGAATTTAAACCTGTGGGTCAACTTCTATTTCCGTGACAAACAAATGTAGGGGATAGCCTACATTTACCGCGGGAAAACGCCTATCACGAGCATAAGAATTAATAATACAAAGCAAGAGAAAAATTGAGAGAGAGAAATTTTGAGTAGTCGAACTGGTCAGAGCTAAAAATCCCATCAACAATGCACTTGAAACTATTGATCGATTCAGCATTAACCGCATCTTCGGTAAGGCTGTTCCAAGGATAATTGCTGACAAAACTCCGTGTTTTTGAAGCATTTTTCTTTTAATTACGAGATCATTCTTCTGAATCTTCAAACGCATATCGACACGAACTCAAGCGTTCCACACAATCAGTCCAGTCTTCTTCCTCTAAACCCATTTCCAAAAATCGACTGAAACGTTTTATTTTGATTTTTGTTACGTCTTGCAGAAGGGCGTCCATGGTTGCTTTGCAGGCGTCTCCACTTTGCAGGCATGTCATCAGGGGTAGGGAAGAAACACCTAAGAAGTAAGCACAGAATAAGGAACGCTGTAAAAAGTTTCTCCGAGTAAGGATTAAAGTTAACTGCATGACTGAAGTTAACTCTTATGACTGAGATAAGATTAATCCGAGTTAGAGATAAGATTATCTTTTTAGAGACAAGATTAATCCCAGTAGCATATACTGCAAGATTTTGTTTACAGTGAAGTACTTTGTATAGGACTTCCTTGTGAAGCTAGCCTTCACCCAAGCCTGTACAGTCCAGTCAACCACAAATCCTTGATTTTTAGATACCCTATGTCAAACGCTCGGTATATCCAGTATTTGGCATAGCCTATGCCTAACGCTGGATACCCTATGCCAAACGTTGGATAGCTGTTGGTACTCTAACCCTGACCTACCTCACTACAGATGGATTCTGATTGGTTGATTTCTGAGCTTCACTCAAATCATCAATATTTTACTGGGTCCCAGTATCCAGCATATGGCATAGTGTATCCAGCGTTACCCGATGAAAAATGTGTAGCCTGCGTAGCTGTATGGTAGTTGTACGAAAAAGTTGCATGTCATACTATGTAATAGCAAAGAATACTATCATTTGATGTGCCTCAAACTGGTCCATTCTTATGTAGTAGTAACCAGTAGCATCCTGTCTTGCCATATTAACATTCAGTCTTGCTAAAAGTAGCATGCAGTAGTATGCAGTAACACGGTAGCCTTGAAGTAGAAGCATGTAGTGGCATCAGTTAGTACTTCATGCTACTTTTTCGTACAACTTCGTACTACTATTTTGAGATACATTTTTCATCGGGTAGGCATAGGGTACACCAAAGGTTAGATATACCCAGCGTTTATACCCAGCGTTTATACCCAGCGTTTGGCATAGGATTCCCCAAAATCAGGGGTTTATGGTAGACTGGTACAATCCTAATCCATCCATTGGCGGTCCAAAGTGGTGGGGGGGGGGGGGGGGGGGGGTGCGTACGTTTCTCGTGTACGCCCACTGCTTTGAGTCGCGTGTCCAGTATTGCCCCTTGCCCCGACGGTAGATCAGTCTGTTGAATCTGAGCTAGAAATCATCCAAAAGAGTCCTGAGCCACTGTCAGGGCAAAGTGTTTGACATCCTCCTCCTCAAGGAATGCAACGTTAGCAGCGCGACTCGTTGCTCGCCTTCTCAACCTATTTCCAATCCCATACTGTTCACCAAACCCTCGATTACCTCGAGCTACAGCACAAGAAGTCCCGGTCCTGACCTCGTCAATGCAAGAACCGAACGCTCCAGAAAGAGCGTTGTGCCAGCGTTCGTTGAAATCCTGAGTAACTGACGAAGGTATTCCCTATGATGTTTTAAGTAATTGACGAATGTATTCCCTATTATGTTTTAACTTTTTAGTGTTCTATTTTGACGTGTCATTTCCAAACCACTGCCTTATATCTACAATGTACCTGACGAAAACGGCAGTTCAAGTTAGGCAGTCAATGCTGTCAAATTCGTTTTGTATAAATGATCTATCTGTGTATCCATCTGGGCAGTTACATGACCACAAAATATTCTGACAAGCCTGAAAATTGGATAAGTGGTCACATCACCACCCACCACTGTAGATCTTTCAGTCTGACTCTGCTGTAATTTAGCTCTCTTTCTGACCAATACCAATAAGCTAATACACTGTAAAAAGTTTCTCCGAGTAAGGATTATAGTTAACTGCAGTATTTGCTACTGGGATTAATCTTAACTCTACTGTGATAAGATTAATCGGAATTACAGATAATCTAATCTCAGTAGAAACTAAGATTAATCCCAGCAGCAAACACTGCAAGATTTTTTTTTACAGTGTATGAGGGCCAAGTGTCATTTTTTATGGTTTATTTCAGCTCGAGGGGGAGACCCGGCAGTGATCCGTTTGTTTAGCAAACCTGCCACTCTAATGCTAACTAAAAAAAGAACAAATAATACAACAGAACATTCGTCTTTGGTCTCATCACTCATGCCGGGACTACGGATATCTCGACAAAACTGAGCGGCACTAGAGGTACTTGCTGAGCTGTGAATTGATACCCGTGTACTTCCCTCTTCACCGCTGCGCATCCCAGAGCAAAAACTATATCAGACCCGCTCTGCAGCGCGTCAGACGTGATGTCACAATGATAGACGACCAATCGGCTGTTAAGGACGACTCAGACGGCGTTTGTAAGGAAATTGCTATACTATACACAGATTTCACAACAATGTGAATTATCAACGGAAAAGCATTCTTGTACGTGGTTAGTTAAATGACCCCTCGCACATTTACTCTTCAACTTACAGTATTTTAAAATGTTTGAATACATTAAAACTAGGCTGTGCTTTCAACAAATAACCCACGGTTTTGGTTGTTTTTCCGAGACCCGTTATCTTGTAGCGAAAACAGGGAAGCAATTTACATAACTGTTTTTTCTGATGAAAAAGCTTCTCGCAGACAACCGTCGACAGCGTGATACGCATCGAAGGTAGCAAAACACGGCAAGTAAGAAAATCAGCGTGGTTTTGTCAGAGGGGTTAGAATGTACCGTACGAAATTGGGGTTTAGAAATATATGGAGTGATTGTGGAAGTAGGTTGCATTAGTATTATAGGTAAGACATATCGTTTAAGCAGATAGTGTCTTTGTTTTTTTCCTCTTGATATAGTGGTCTCTTCTCCTTTTATTTCTTTAATTTCCTTGATCTCTGTCGATGCGTAACAAACAAAATTATGTTATTACCTCTGTGTGACTGCTTTTGTGTGCTTACAAACCCAGTGCTTGTAATGAACTGACCGAAAAACTGGGGGAACGGAACGGCGGTTTTCAGCGGATCTGAAAATACATCAACCACGTTCACAGTTCTCGGGAATCGTCCACACAAGGAGATTTCCGTCGCCTCTTTCAGAGTTTTGCTTCCTATAAGACCCAAGCGGCTCGCTGATGAGACCGTGCCTGACCTGGAAAAATGACCAAGGTGATTCGAAGCACAAACATTGCAAAATAACCTTTCCTTCATAAGGCCCATCGGCGCTCTGAAAACCCAGGATCCTATCTACGCTCCACACTGATTTGTCGCTATCAAGGCTTGCGAGGAGCGTAGAGAAACGGTTCCGTTTTATCGGATAGCACCAAAACGTGTGACTCGTCTTGCCATAATTATAGGCGTATTTTCGCCGTTCCCCGAGGACTCCACTTGAGGAGTCCCCGCACTTCTGTTTCTCCCCGGGGACTCACTCCCCGTATTCTCGCGAATCTTCACGGACGGGGAATGCTCCAATTATCATCACCATCATCAAAAAGAACTCCCTTTCAGATTCGGAGGGGAATCAATTTTAGCTGGTGTTGGTGCAATGTAAAATTAATTAAAACAATCAGAGTAAACAAAAACAAAAATAAAGTGGATCCAGACTAATTTCGTCAACTGGATACTTTTTTTTTCGAACTAAAACCATTTTGGAAGCATTTCCCGTGTTCTCGCTGTTTCTGTACGCGGAGTCCGCGTGGAGTGACTCCCTCCATTCTCGCCGCTCTTCGATTCCCCGAGGACTGATCGGGGAACGGCGAGGATACGTCTTATGTACAGTAAAGGCAAGCTTCTTTGAACACTTCTCTTAATTTTTTACCACCTTGGCCTTGTTTTCAGCCACAACACAGTCAAACGGGAGCCATAACTTATGAGCTTAATATCAGCTAAAGTCAAGTGTTTCAGATTTCTTTTCACATAAAGAATGATTTGTTTGGGTGATGTTTCTTGTTCTTCTCCATTACCACCGTATTTCGGGCTTAGTAACATATTCTAAATTTGTGTGTTTATACTGTTATGTATCTTGTGTTGTTTTTCGTTGTTCTCTTTACTCCGCTACCATCTTGTGTATTTGACGGGTTACAAATAAAAAAAATATATATAGAGAGAGAGGATTTGCTCTTTGTTTTACTTTGCGCTCAGTACTGTGCATGAATATTTGCTAGGTCAGATTGTCATTATTTTCTTCGGCAGCGCTGTTCAAAGCTAGGAGACATTCAAAGTTCCATACCATATATACTTGAGAAACCATAAAGAAGTTTCTGCACAAGATTCGAGGACAGGTTTTACGACGGTTTCAGAAGTTCGCGGTTGTGTGGTTGTGTCCAGGAGTGATTATGGAAGTAGGTTGCATTAGTATAATAGGTAAGAGAGGTCCTTTAAAGTCTGTGAGATCTTGGTAAGACGGAAACATTAGTTGCGTTTTTGATTCTCCTATTTCGCGTGTTTTAACTACGATGAAGCTAATTCTCCTTTTTTGCGTTTTTCTCAGAATCGAGAACGGGAAAGCTTCACAATTCTGCAGAATTTGAACTTGCTTCGATTGTCACTTCTCAATTCTCGTTTTCCGTTCTCCTTCCTGGTTTGTCAACAAACTTCAATCAGTAGGCTATGAACAGGTATTAACGGGTGGCTAAATTAGTGTTTTTGTCAAAAGCGAGGACTGAGAAGCGAGAAGAGCAAAAACGGCAATCGGTAGGAGAATCGAGCATTGAGAAGCGAGAACTGAGAATTCAGATAGAAAACGCAACTAAGGTCACTTTAACGTAACACGACACGTAGGGTGCGTTCCAGCCTTCTATACATGGCTATAAAAAGCTACTACTGTCGTTCCAACCTGTATATCCATTCAGACAGGTTGGACTGGAGAGCAGGGGCGTCACGACCGGTGGGGGGAGGGGAACGCCCATCCCCCAATGTTGTCGGACAGTCGGTAAAAAATAACTGAGTCGGCGCGAAGCGCCGCGATTTTTCGCCAAAACAGTTTTCATTAAAAAAGTCGATTTTTCTGAACATCAGTCGATTTTTTCGTCAAAACAGTCGTTTTTTCTGAAAATCAGTCGATTTTTTCGAAACTTTCGTTTTTTCCTTGGAAACAGTTGGTAAAAATTACCAGCCAGTCGGTAAATTCCTTGCCCCCCCCCCCCAAACATTTTGGCTAGTAACGCCTCTGCTGGAGAGGGTACCTTCTATGATCTGTTTGTAGGAGGTTGAACCACCACACCCGTTGGCTACCCACCTCTTCAATCTGGAGTCCGGCATCCCCCGCAGCACGACACCCTGTGCCGTGACTCCTTCGCCACCACAGGAAGGTGCTAGCATCGTAAAGTCCATTCCGCTATTTCTTCCATAGAATTCAATCGCTGTCTCACTTTCCATCATACCCAGAGGGCACTTCAAACCTAGTACACTGAGCTTCCTCCCTGCAAAACCATACAGTTCCGCTACGTCACTCATTCGTTTCGAGTCATTCCTCAGTCTGTATGGCAATGTGATTGTGTCTAAACCGGCCGCTAGCAGGGCGCTAGTGTGGTAGTTTAAATAGTCTTTATAGTTCAAGTTTTCTATAGGTTTCCCGCCACTTTTCTTATAGCTCTCAGAGAGCGTTAAGGGAGTGAAGACAGAAGAGTGTGAGTGGGCAGAGCTGAAGCTTAACGCCAGGTTTATAAGGCGAGCGTTTACGCTTTTGTAAGTGTCGCTAGGGAACGTTGAGGGTATGACTGGGAATGAATGAATGACTTTCGAGGAATATTCCTCGTCCAGGTACTCCTGTGTTTTCGCGGCGATTCCACTGAAGCCATTATAAGGGTCGAAGGAAAGGTTGAATCCCTGCAAGAGATACAGCAACAGATCGCGGTCCAAAAGATCCAATGCGGATGCCAGGTTAGCCATTGATGCATCTAGCTCTATTTTACGGTCTTACTCGTCTAAAAAAAGTATGGATGTGCCCTTACTAAAAAATATAATTTACTCTGGAACACGAATAATTTGAATATTTTACATATTTACCTAACTCCCACAGCTACTATTACTACTATTACTATTATTATCAATGTGTAAACTAAACTCAATATTTACAGTTAAAGTTAACTGAAAAGCCAACTTATTTTTGTGCCATCTAACTGAATACAATGAAGTATTTGGATTGTGCAAAGGGATTTTTTTATTTTCCACTATCTGCTCTAGTTACAACGATCAGAATATGCGGCCGTCCCCACAACGTAAATTCTACTATGACGCGGGAATTTTTAATCTCAACACAAACGCGGCTTTTCAGTGGGCCAAAATAAAGGCGCATAGAGCCATAGAGGTACCACAAATCACATGGAAATTCCACTATTTGAAAATCGATTATTCGTGAATAGCGGAACAACGAAGTAACGCATTTTAAGCGGGTCTTTAAGCCAATTTAAGTGAATAAGTGATGGGTAACTAGATTGTCTACTCCAGCCCTTTTCAGTTAAACTTTAACATCATTCAAGTTTAACTTAAAAGGAAGCTTATTTTTACATCTGATATTTGGATACACTGAACTAAATGTTGACCTATGTTGACCATGTATAACGATCTACCAAAAGGTAAATCCGAAAGAACAAGTTCATTCGATTAAATCGATTATCCGTAGATAGCGGAAAAAGGAAGTAATGCATTGTTATCGGGTTTCGTGGCCTATTTAAGTAAATAAGTGAAGTTTAAATGAACTAATCAATCAAATTTATTTCCAAATAGCTTAAAGCTAGAATTGGAATAAAATATTTACGAAACAATCAAAAACGAAACAAATTAACTAATACACCTAGAAGATATGACCAGAGATAAATGATGGGATGAAACTATGTAAAAATCGGGCAGAAGAATTAGCAGGATATGGAGAACTGATTGCCAGCGTTCCTCTAGGACCGACACACGGATGGCGGGAAGGGAGGGGGGAATAGACGGCGCATCTGGGGACAACACACTATCTTTGCTTCTATAAATAGACAGTCGGATCTCAGCCCTATTCGGTTAAACTTTAAACACCAATTTGAATATTTAACTACTATTGCATCTACAATCGTAAAGCTTTGGGAAAACTGTACAGCACCTTCTGCGCTCCTTCTATACTATTTCGTTGATGTCACTCATGTTCTGCGAAAGAAGGATTATTAAAGGCGAGATAATGTTATTTTAAATATGCAAAGCACCTGCTCCACTTGTCGAAATTATGCCATAACCATACATTGACGGAGAACTTCAAAATTCAAGATGCAAGTGTTACCCTTGTGGATGTTTTTTCGTCGCTATAAAAAATCATTGACAACAGAGCCCAACCAGCGCACGACCTTCTCCACTGCTTCCTGGCCGAAGACTGAAAATTAGTGTCTTTTTCTTTGTCTTTATGTGTTTATTTATTTTCTTTCATCTACTCCGCTTTTTCGAAATGGTGGGTTACAAATAATCTACTTACTTACTTCCTTACATACATCTAGGGCATTGTGGAAGATCATACAAGGTACCCTCTCCAGTCCAACCTGTCTGAATGTCCCAGTCCAACCTGTCTGAATGGATATACAGGTTGGAACGACGGTAGTAGCTTTTAATTGCTACTAATAGAAGGTTGGACATTTGCAGCCCCTAGGGCATTTGCTCCTGCTATCCATCAAATGTCGCTCGGACCGGATCAGCTGTTCGTATTGAAAATCGCATCACCGGAAAATGTTGAGTACCTCCCCACCCCCACCCATCGCGGTCGGATCCCGAAATGGTATATCAATACTCTACAGACTATTTGTTTTGGTACTGTCCAAGTTTTAGCTCAATCACTCGACCGTTCAGTCCTTGTCCAATTCCAGGATCCCCCATCCAACTCCCCCCACAACGGCCCGGTGATGTTTGGACGCATTTTTGACAAATCTAGGGCTTCTAACATTCATAAAGTTTTATTCGAATCGGAGCATCCCCTGGATTTGTCCGGTCCCTGCAAACCCGCCCCCCCCCCACACCGAGTTTGGGTCCAGCCCGGACTCCAAAAAGACAAATGTAGGGCACATCACATTTGTACCGCGTAAGTTTCATCTCCATTCCTCCATCCGTTTGGTCCCTATACGTGCCATAAAATTTGTGGCACCCCTCCTCTGCAACTACCTCCCACCATGGTCGGATGCGGTTCGGACATACAAATGGGATATCTACTCCTACCACCCTTCCAGTTTCACTTGAACCGCATACTTCACAAGAAACTCAAGTACAGGAGGGGTATCAAACCTCGAATTTACACAGCCTCGAACCTGGCCTAAAAAAGATGGAAGGAAATTTCAATCCAATCCTAAAAAGGTCCTATTGTCAATAAGGAAACCCTGAGTGACCCAGGACCTGTTTTGGACTGCACAGACATTTCCTTGTAATGTTTTCAGGCCAAGTTCGAGGTCATATAAATTCGAGGTTGGATACCCCTCCTGTACATTAAGACACAAATTTATATAAAAGAAAAACAATTCTTACCTCAAGTGAGTCGCATTCTTCGGCGTAAAAGCGCAGTGAGTCCATTATTTCATCCCCCAACTCCGTTTTATTCCACTCTGCTATTCCACATCCATGGATATCAAATGGATTCGTTTCATTTTCAAACTCATATTCTTTCGTTGTTAGAACGGATCGAGGGTGAAAATGGGGGCGGAGGTAGTCGGTCCACACTGTGACGGAGTTGTCCAGATCAAATGTGGTGGGTTGTTCCGAAGCCGTATCAGCTACAAAGTACAAATATAAGTAAGAAGTAAAAGAAGTACGCCTTTGTAACACCTGTGTTACCCCGGGCTATGTTGCGTTGAATGCCCTGTGCCTTACCACAGGCGCAACGATGCTGCGTCTCAGACACAAAAAAATACATTTGCAAATTCGATGAAGCCACGTCTTCATTACCGTTTTTCGGAAGTTCTTAGGTAACGGACACCCTCTCCCTTTCCATGATTTTTTTTTCTTTTAGAAAGCTCTCGTTTTCCTTTTACAGCTCACGGGATCTCAGAACCCGCTGCCACCATTAGCGGAAATAGAACAAGAGCTGGAAGCTCATATGGCACTTGCAAGGCTGGGTCAGATGGAAGTGATGGTCAAAAGTATTTTTTTCCCTTTTCGGTTAAGATGCGCCAAACTTGCTAGACTGGGTCAGAGGATGGAAGTGACGGTCAAAAGTTTTTTTTTTTTTACTTTTCGTTTGAGATGCGCACTTTAAGGGTGCTAAAAATTAATTTCTAAGCACAACCCTTGAGGCAAAAAGGATCATGTGCTCATGGCGACCGTGAAAAAGTAAATTTTGCTTAAAAGTTTTTTGTACTTGGCGGTTAAGACGAGTTCTTTAAGGGATGGTCGGATCGGAGAGTGACGATGTCTAACCCAATGATGTCAAGTTTCTAATGCTCCAGCATAGTTTTATCGTCATAGCACATCTGGAACTACCTTAACTCACGATCACCGGAATTCCAGACACCCCCTACAGCTCTCCCCCCCCCCCCTTGGTACCCGAATGCGGTCAGATTCTGTCACTGATGCACCTAGGACTTGAGCCTGTACTTCCCACTAGGTTTCATCCTGATCGCTCCCCTCTATGCGTGTCACAAGATGTCCGGTTCTCCCCTCCGAACCCCCCCCCCCCCTCCCCCCAGTTCATCGGATACGGTCCGGACTTGAAATGGGACATGCTGAGACATGAGGTCTTTCAAGATATCAAGTTTCGTTAAGATCCGATAACCCATTCGAAAGTTATGCATGCTACCAATTTCCGGATTCTGCCGTCTCCCCCTCCCCCCACGACAGTCAGATCGGGCAAGCGACTGTTTCCAAATTAATCTGGTCGGGTTCCTGAGATGCCTGCCAAGTTTTATCGTCCTAGCCCAACTGGAAGTACATTAGCTACGGATCGCCGGAATTCCGGAACCCCCCTCCACCTCCCCCCACAGTTGTCCTAATCCGGCCCAGTCCTGTCAGTGATGTATCTAGAGCGTGTGCTTTTTCTTCGCACCAAGTTTCATCCCGATCGCTCCACTCTAAGAGTTTCACACGATTTCCGGTTCTCCCCTCCGAATCCCCCCCCCCCCCCCAGGTTCGTCGGATCCGTCCGGACTTGAAATGAAACATCTGAGGCACGAGATCTTTCCAGATATCGAGTTTCATTAAGATCCGATCACCCGTTCGAAAGTTAAGCATGTCCCTATTTTCCTCATTCCGCCACCTCCCCCCCCCCCCCACGATGGGCAGATCAGGCAAGTGACTATTTCCAAGTTAGTTTGGTCGGGTCCCTGATATGCCTGCCAAGTTTTATCGTCCTAGCCCACCTGGAAGTACATTAACTACGGATCACCGGAATTCCGGAACCCCCCTCCAACTCCCCCCACAGTGTCAGAACCCGGTCCAGTTCTGTCAGTGATGTATCTAGAGCTTGTTTTTGTTCTTACCACCTAGTTTCATTCCGATCGCTCCACTCTGAGAGTTTCACACGATTTCCGGTTCCCCCCTCTAACTCCCCCCAGATTCATCGGATCCGGTCCGGACTTGAAATGAGACATCTGAGACAAGAGGTTTTTCCAGATATTAAGTTTCATTATGATCCAATCACCCGTTCGAAAGTTATAAATGTCCCTATTTTCCGGATTCCACCACCTCCCCCTCCCCCCACGATGGTCGGATCGGGCAAGTGACTATTTCCAAGTTAGTTTGGTCGGGTCCCTGATACGCCTGCCAAGTTTCATCGTCCTAGCATATCTGGAAGTACCCTAACTCGCAAACACCGGACTAACCGACCGACCGACCGACCGACCGACGGAAATGTGATCGGTATATGGCACTTGGCCGGAAGGCAAGTGCCATAAAAAAAAACAAAATTATGACTTATTACGACTATAGACTAGTCTTATTAAATAGTTACTATGAAACACCCCAGAAAAAGCTAAATTCCATTTTACTTACGCGCTGCCTTTTACTGTAAAAGTACACAATTTGTTAAGCCACTTTCCCATTGAGGCGTCGTTGTGATGCGTTGCGTACGCGTTTATCTTGCGTTGCATACAGGTTGCGCAACTTATCTTTCACACCTGCGCGAGAACCTTTCGCGCTGGATGCTCATATTTTCCTTTCTCGGTTTCTTCTGCTGAATTTTGTTGCTTTCACTAGTAGCAAGTTTTTCTTCATCATCACCATGTTGTGGTTTTCTAAAACTTCCATTTTCCACAGACAAATCTGATGCGTACGCGTCGACGCAAACACGACGCAGAGGTTGCGTAGCTTAGTGTGAGAGGCTCAACGCGTCAATGTGAAAGTCAATGTGAAAAAAATTCATCAGTAAACGCTGCCTGTGATTGGTTCAACCGACTGGTAGCCTACGTCACTAGCGTGTGCAAGATAAGCATAACGGCAAAAAGCAAAACCATCAGTTAAACCAAGAATATTTTTTTTCTGAATTGAAACTGCAAATCTTCTTGCAAAAAATGGTAAACTCACAAGAGCAAACATCCTTTTCTGAGTCATCTGCTGATGGCTTGCCGAGGTACCGAGACTCTGCTTCTTCAAGGTCTGACAGAAATCGATTTTTCTGTATTTTCTCTTGCTTGTGAACTTCAACGCTACCACTCCATGTTACATCTGATTTAGAGGGGTTGGAGTAAAGGGTACCTCGTTGGGACAAGGATCCCAAGCCTCCCTTTAGGTCTACACTCACAAGACGTGGTGTATATGTGGTCTCCCTCTGAAAAGATAAAATTAAAATAGCCTAGAGTCTATAACAAGTATCTGGGGAAAAGATGCAGGGTTGAAACAGACGGCTCTCACGCTGGACTCAAACTATCCTGTCACATTAATCTGTCTCCAGCCCAGCAATTTATGTCTCCTTAGAGCCTTTACAATTGTGGGTTACAGCTGGAAAATCAAGGTTTCCGGATGGGGGCCTTGGGTCGTCGTTTTACATTTTGTATTTAGTGTTACGTTATACTTCTGCCCAGAGGCGTCACTAGCAAAAATGTTTGGAGGGGGGACGAGGCATTTACCGACTGGCTGGTCATTTGTACCGACTGTTTCTGCAGAAAAAACCGACTGTTTTCAACAACAAAAAATGACAGTTTTGAAAAAAAATCGACTGATTTTCAGAAAATTCCACTGATTTTCAGAAAAAACGACTATTTTGACGAAAAATCGACCAATTTTCAGAAAAAATCGACTGTTTTCATGAAAAAAATCTGTTTGGGCGAAAAATCGCGGCGCTTCGCGCCGACTTGGTTATTTTTTACCGACTGACCGACAGCATTGGGGGGGGGCCTCCCCCCCCCCAGTCGTGACGCCCCTGCTTCTGCCAATAAAGAGCTGTGTCCCGTTATCTCTCTGGGAATAAAGAACAGTGTGTTCGATCATAAGCCTCAAGAACGCTACCTATTAGATCAAGAGTAACGGCTTGTAACATCAGAAGAAACTCCGTTATAAAGAGCTGTGTCCCGTTATCTCTCTGGGAATAAAGAACAGTGTGTTCGATCATAAGCCTCAAGAATGTGACAGGGTAGTTGAGTCCAGCGTGAAAGCCGTCTGTTTCAACCCTGCATCTTTTCCCCAGATACTTGTTATAAGTCCAGTAGGCCATGATACTTAGTGCGATTTGTCATTCAAGGTGATTGTCGAGTCAAGGGAATAGTCACATGGGAATAGTCAGTCGGTCGGTCGGTCGGTCGGTCTGTCCCGGTTTTGCTAGTTCGGGCACTTCCAGAAAAGCTAGGACGATGAAACTTGGCAGGAGTATCAGGGACCGGACCAGATTAAATTAGATATAGTCGCTTCCCCGATCCGACGATCTGGGGGGAGGGGGGATCCGGAAAAATTAGAAAAAATGAGGTATTTTTAACTGACGAACGGATGATCGGATCTTAATGAAATTTGATATATGGAACGACCTCGTGTCTCTGACGTCCCATTTTAAATCCAGACCGGATCCGGTGACATTGGGAAGGAGTTGGGAGGGGGAACCGGTAATATTGGAAAACGCTTAGAGTGGAGAGATCGGGAGGAAACTTGGTGGTAAGAACAAGCACAAGTCCTAGATACGTGATTGACATACCGGACCGGATCCGCTCACTTTGGGGGGGGGGCGAGTTTCTAGTGATCCGGCGAGTTCGGTTCTTCCTGATGTGCTAGAACTATGAAAATTGTCAGGCATGTCAGGGACCCGAACATATTGACTTGAGAATAGTCGTTTCCCCGATCCGACCATTTGGGGGGGGGGGGGCTAGAGGAGGGGGAATCCGGAAAAATGAGGTATTTTAACTTACAAACGGGTGATCGGATCTCAATGAAACTTTTTATAGACAGAACTCATGTATCAGACATCCCAGTTTCAATCCGGACCGGATCCGACGACATTGGGGGGAGCTGGAGGGGGGAACCGGAAATCTTGGGAAACGCTTAGAGTGAAGAGATCTGGATGAAACTTGGTGGAAAGAACAGGCACAAGCCCTAGATACGTGATTGACATAACCGGACCGGATCCGTTCACTGTGGGGGAGTTGAGGAGGGATCCGAATTTCTAGTGATCCCGCGAGTTCGGTACTTCCTGATGTGCTAGGACGATGAAACTTGGCAAGTGTGTAAGGCAGTGGTTCCCAACCTTTTCCGTACTGCGTACCCCTAATCAAGGTTCGAGAAGATTGCGTACCCTCTTTTTCAGAACGTGAAAAAGACGATAGTTATTATCATAAATGGTAAGGCATACATGTGTAAAAACATATACAAAATCAATGAGACAATCCCTCGAGGCTGCTTTGTAGCAAAAAAAAAAAAAATCAAATCTCGGCTCGACGTCATTAGCTGCATATTTTTTACTGTCAGCCTGTTCCTATATTTGGTTTCGATCTTCTCCGTGCCTTCATCAAGCTGCATCGCAAAATTTTTCGTTAGGTTAAATCGCAACCTGAATGACAATATCTTTTGCAATATCTTCGATCCTTCTGGAAATAATATTGTTTGACACAAGAACAGATTTCACGGCAGTAGGCTAGCTGTTTTTTAATCAATATTATTTCACTGACTTTCACTAGGGCTTGTAATCAGAGGAGACACGCACGGGTTGACAATGCCCATCCTCCCCCCCCCCTCAAAAGGTCGGCCAAGAAAAGAGTCGGCGCGAATCGCCGCGATTTTTCGTAAAAGTGTCGTAAAAGACCCGTCGGCAAGGAAAAATAATAATATTAGGCTTTCAGCAATAAAAAACTAAATCACTTTTTGTTCCTTCTTGTACCCCTTGCAAGGGTCTCGCGTGCCCCTTGGGGTACGCATACCACCGTTTGGGAACCACTGGTGTAAGGGACCCGAACAGGTTGACTTGAGAATAGTCGTTTTCCCAATCCGACCATCTGGGGGGGGGGGGAGGGAGGGGGAATCCCGAAAGGTATTTTCAACTTGCGAACGGGTGATCGGATCTTGTCTTCGCCACTGACATCTTGTTTTCCAGCCCTATCCGAACTGCCAACTGGTATGCACATACCCTTTAAGGTATGTGCATACACAGTCCGATTTCTGCAGTCTGATGAAGAATTGCAACGCATGTCATACAGGTTTTGCCGTAGTAAAGTGTATTTCGCAAGCATATTTTTGCGTATCTTGAACATACGTATTCACTTCTTTTTTCAACACGTTTTTTTTTGTATAGCCTCGTCTCAATTATAAGTCTGTCCATGTGGCCTTGTCAATGTGAGAAAATTGTCGGGATTTGGCAAAGACGTCGTATAGAGTGTTTGTATTTTCCTAGGTCTGGATGTGTAAGTGACTATGCAGATAAAATTTAAAAAATTTGTCCTGCAGTGACAGGAATTGAGTCAAATTTCCGTATACTCTTTCGTTTAATCAGTCTAAAACGGAAGTCAATGTCCTTATTCGTTGTCCTGAATTGGAGGGTGCCATCACGTGTAACCAAAAGAGTTTCTGACTTACTTGGGCCTACCATTCGGAACTAGACTCTGTGCCACCAGTTCGCTTCTAAAAATATTATTTCGTGAAAAAGCTCGTTAAAGCATACGGGCCTTGCCTCCATCAATTTACAATTTCACAGATTTTTTCTAGCTCAAAGGTACACCTCGTTCGTAGTTCCCCAAGTCATGATTTTTGGAGTGTGTCCTCCTGCTCGGATACACAGGAAATTATTCATAAATCTTTCCACAAATGTGTAAAGTAGGCTATCTGCTGAGGATGAACCAAGGTGAACTGCAAAATCTATGCTTGGGGAAGTTTATTTCGCCATAGGGACGTTTCGCAGACAACGCCGTCTTGCCTCCTCAAGGTGTCTCTGAGACATACGATTTCGGTTCTGGCATGATTTAGATTGCAACACACTAGACGAATTAAAAACGGATTAGCGATCTTATCATAATAACGTTCCCGCTCTTTCGCAAACCGTACTCAAACTTGTTTACCCATTTCCAATCCACCACAACTGTCTTTTCAAACAAAATTGTCCGTTTTAATTAACCCTTCAACAAGTCTCTTTACAGATTGCACAACTTCTCTATCATGAAAATCCACTCACTCATGAATAACTTAATTTTCCGAAGGGGCTGCTCACTAACTGTTCTGGCTTACACCAAGAGTCAAGGGAGCAGGGACCCTGTACACCTTGCAACAGAAGTGAGAAACCCCTCGGATTTTCCGCCCTACCAATGGTGAGAAACATTTCACACCCATGAGAACTTAGTGGATCTTGGAGATTCACTAACACACCGAATTTCAATAAAACAAACCACATACTGAAATAACATCGAACATAAACAAAGGATTGACGAAACCAGAAGAAAGACATTCTCTTTGTGTTTTGCTGACGTCTTGTTTTAAAAAGGATTGACTTTGGTTCCACAAGTCCTTTTCAGTTTTTCTGGAGTGGTACTAGCTGTATATTTGGATTGAAGTTTTTATTCAAACAATGTTTACAACGGATAAGTCAGCTACGATTCTTCATCAGCGATATTTCGGCCCTTCTTGGCAAGGGTCCTCGTCAGGCTGTCAATCCTCTGGGTCAATGTCGGGGAAGGAAACAAACCTGTAATCCATTACAGGTAAGGGTCATGTAATCCATTACAGGTTTGTTTCCTTCCCTGACGCTGACCCAGAGGATTGACAGCCTGACGAGGACCCTTGCCAAGAAGGGCCGAAATATCGCTGATGAAGAATCGTAGCTGACATATCCATTGTAAACATTGTTTGAATAAATGTTTCAAAGTCAGCTTGGGCTCAAAGAATATTTATCGATTGAAGTTTTGTTAGCTGCTGGCTTAGCTGGTTGCTTTAACTTTCCTTTACTCCATTGAAGTTCACAATTTGCTTAATTAGTTCTTTTATGACTCTGGTGATCATTGCCTGGGTTTCGCTTCATCAATGTTTCAGGCAAACTTTGAACTTGCTAGGTCACCGAGTTCGCTTGTCAGAGTCTCTCATCTTTGCTTTGTCTGGTGCTCGCAAGATGCTGCAGCAAGTCAGTAATCTAGAGTGGAAATTCACACTATAATGCAACATGTGGCAAACCTGTTCATATCAATACCAGGTAGAGTGCATGTTGCTTCGTATCATGGCCAACCAGCATGTTTTTAGGCATTGGTGTTGCTCTGTTCTGTCGGCCCCTTTTACCTGGTTACAACATTAAAAAAAAATGGCAAGATAGATGAAATTGTAGCTCTGAAGCAGCTCTATTAATTGCTGCAATCCTTAGGCCAGACACAGCAGTCAGTAAGCAGTAATTCATTTGATTTAGAAAATGTAGTAGACTGGTATACATCTGGAGAATAAGGGATTACTTATGAGTATCCTTCACACCCCTCAGGACATGCCACTCCATTTGTGAATGGTTATTGAAATAAGGCTTAGTGTACTACAGTAGACTTAGGGGGTCTGGGCAAAAAGTTTCAGCTGGTTGGATAAGACATCTTTAGTGTAGACAATGATCTGATGTTATGTCTCTGCTGTGGGTACTGTAGTGTCATGAGTCTCTAAACCCTTTTGGTAAGACATTAACACACTTTAGATAGATGGGTGGTCAGGACTGCATCAGGCAGGCATCAGGAATAAAATGAAGAGAATAGAAATCTCTCACCTGCAATGTTTGACCTTCTCGGAAAAGGATATCATGATTTATGTTTGCCACTCCAACTGCATCCAGTTGTGAAGAATAGGTAAAATTACTTTCTTGAATGTTCCAAAAGTGAGATCCAATAAAATTTGCATACTGACCAAGCTGTACTGTAATGATTTGTGACATACTCAGCGTCTTTAAGTTTAACAAGCCCAGCCACTGATCTTTTCAGTTTGAGCCAGTGATGATTATTTCACAATCACGGGGACATAAGAACATTTAAAACAGCCTTTGTATGAGTGAAAATAAACGGCAAATTGCAGGTGTACTACCAAAGCTTTGAACACGTTTGCAAGAACTTTTGAATTTGGCGGAATACTACACTAGCTTTTTAGCAGTGTTGCCAGCTGCTTAATACACAAGAACGCGCAGCAAGAGAAGAAAAACGCGCCTTCGGCGTATTTCCGCTGTTTTCTTTTTGTTGTTTTGTTGTCCATGTTGTCGACCAGATAGTAAAAAAAAAGAGTTGGCGAAAAGTGCTGCAATTCTTCTTGAAAATAGTAGATTTTTCATAAAACAGTAGATTTTATAAAATTATTAAAACGAAAAGTTGTGATGGTGTAAGTTATGAGTTACGACTTTTTGTGTAAAAAAGCAGTCGACTTTTGATCTTCAAAACAATCGATTGGTTTGAAAATAGTCAGTAAAAATGATCAAGCAGTCGATAAATCCCCCCCCCCCCACCTCCCACCTCCCACCTTCTCCCCGTACATTTTTGGATAGTAATGCCTCTGGTTCTGTGATTTGCTAGACAATAGAAAAGTTAATCAGCCTATGTGAAAAACTAAATAGTAAGGATAATGAGAAAAAAAAAATTATTTCTCAAGGCGATTTAAACAAACGATTTTTCACACATAGTTAAAAATTGTCCCTATTCTCTTTGGCCGTCCCTATTCCCTTTGGGGGACCCTTTGTTGGCGTATTAGGTTAACAAAAGTTTCACGTACAAGTTTTGGAACGACAAATAGTTCGGCCAAACTCGGAAAATTTGTTAAAAGTAAAAGTTTTATCTGAAGTGGATTGGTGGTTCGACGTATCGGGGCAAGGATTCGTTTTGAACTTTATTTTCTTGTCGGACAATTTAGTTCGTCCGGAACCCGGCCGAAACAGGAAATTTGGTAAAAAATAAAAGTGCATTCACAAGTCGGTTAGAGGTTCGCAAAGGGGGGTCAGACAAGTGATTCTGCTGAAATTCATCAAAACCGGAAATTTGGTAGACTCGAGAAGTTGGATTTTTAAGTCGACCCCTAAAATTATTTATTGCCACGTCGATACGTCTCAACGAAACACAGAGGAGGTTAGTTGAACCGTTATAGCGTGTTCACACGGGGCTGAAACAGCGGCCGATTCTCGATCAGCGGCTGATTTACGCGCGTAAATAGCGGTTGAAAAAAATCCAAATCAGCCGCTGATTTTCCGAATAGGCGCTTATTTTCATCGCGGTCTCCGATCGGGATAAAGTAAATCTTTTAGAATGTGACCTTTGATGACTCTAGGGACAGTAAACAGACCGTAATTAGGAGAATTAGTTCAAACTTGGTGAGGTTTAGGTCAATCCAGTTCAAATTCTGTCAGACTGATGTGAACATAACATGGTCTTACACTAAGCATCTCAGGATTACTAAACGATTGCAAAAAAAAGGTAGAATAATTTTCTAATTACAACAGCGTATGTTCTGTTTATGTCTAACATTTATTTTCGTTGTTTTTCTTAAAAAAAATTAATAATTTGAATAACTTTTTCGTTCAACCTTCACTGAAACGAAACTGAACATCAGTAAATGATTGCATACTGTTCTCATATTATTTATATCTATATTATTAATTATATTTTAGGTTCTCCTTCAAAAATATAAATATTTAAATTATTTGTATTTACTTTTTAACTTAAAATCGCTGAATCGCCTGAAATCTATCAATATTCAGTTTGTGACTTTTTCCTCGTATAAAGACTACAAGTCAACTAGATTTGACTTTGACTAACTCACAAGATGTTTTTTTTAAATTTTATATATTTTTTTACAAACAAAAAGAATATTCGGAATTAGGTTTTTCTTTTTAATTCTCCCGTCAACCCCAAACAGTCGATCCGTCGTCTGAACAGATCTTCCGCTGTTTACGCACTTATTTCGGTCCCGTGTGAACAAGCTATTAGGTCGTCAGATTGCAGACCGAGAGGTTATTGTTTCGCCTCTCGATGTCACCAGCTAACTTTTGGGGCATCTAGCTGTCAATTTAAAGATTGGTAAAAACACATGCTGAACCCATCTCCGAACTTTATTTTCCTGCCCGACAAAGAATTTGCACGGAGTCCAGAAAAAACCTGAAATTTGGCATAAGGAAAATCCTTTCTGAAGTTGGTCAGAGGGTTGGTACAGGGGTAAAGAGACATGCTGAATCCGTTTTTATTGCACTTGCCCTTCGGCCAAGTGCCATATAGCGATCGCAATTTCTGCCCGTCAGTCGGTCTGTCGGTCGGTCGGTCTGTCTGTCCCGGTTTTGCTAGTTCGGGTACTTCCAGATAAGCTAGGACGATGAAACTTGGCAGGCGTATCAGGGACCGGACCAGATTATAAGAAATAGTCGTTTCCCCGATACGACTATCTGGAGGGGAGTGGAGGGAGGGGGAATCCGGAAAAATTAGGAAAAATGAGACATTTTTAGCTTACGAACGGGTGATCGGATCTTAATGAAACTTGATATGTGGAAGGATCTTGTGTCTCAAACGTTCCATTTTAAAACGAGACCGGATCCGGTGACACTGGGGAAAGTTGAAGGGGGAAACCGGAAAACTTAGGGAACGCTTAGAGTGGAGACATCCGGATGAAACTTGGTGGAAAGAACAAGCACAAGTCCTAGATACGTACTGGCATAATCGGAACGGATCCGCTCACGTTGGGGGAGTTGGGGGGGGGAGGGGGGGTCCGAATTTCGAGTGATCCCGCGAGGTCGGTGCTTCCTGGTGTGCTAGATCGACGATAAAAATTGGCAGGCATGTCAGGGACCAGACCAGATTAAACAGGAAATAGTCACTTCCCAGATCCGATCATCTGGGGGGAGGAGTGGAGGAAGGGGGAAGCCAAAAATTTAGGTATTTTTTTTAACTTTTGAACGGGTGATCGGATCTTGATAAAAGTTGATATTTAGGATGGCCTCGTGTCTCAAACGTCCCACTTTAAATCCGGACCAGATCCGATGACACTGGTTGGAATTGGAGGAGGGAATCAGAAATCTCGAGAAACGCTTACAGTAGAGGGATCGGGATGAAACTTGGTTGGAAGAACAAGCACAAGTCCTAGATACGTCATTGACATAAACGGACCGGATCCGGGCACTGTGGAGGAGTTGGGGGGGGGGGCGGATTTCTAGCGATCCAACGAGTTCGGCATACTTCCTGATGTGCTAGGACGATGAAACTTGGCAGGTATGTCACGGATCCGAACAGATTGACTTGAGAATAGTCGTTTCGCCGATCCTACCATCGTGGGGAGTGGATGGATGGGGAGTCCGGAACCCTAGTGGCATGCATAATTTTTGAACGGGTGATCGGGTTTGAATAAAACTTGTCAGGTGGAAAAAGCTATCGCCTCAGATGTTCAGAGTCAAGTCCGGGTCGGGTCCGATACCTGTGGGGGATGGGGGGGGAAGGCGGAAAACTCAAGAAAAGTTTAAAGCAGAGGAATTGGGACGAAACTTAATGGACAGAATAAGCATTAGGTCTAGATACGAAATTGACGGAGCCAGACGGTTTCGGGGCTCTGTGGGGGGAGCTGGAGAGGGTTTCCTGGAATTCTGGTAGTCGCGAGTTAGAATAGTTTCAGATTAACTAAACCAACGAAAGGCATATATATTTATGACCCGACCTAATTGACTTAAGAACCTTACACAACATACACCCGGAAACTTCCGGTCCTACATCCGAGCATTTTTTGGGGAGCGAGGCAAGGGAAATATCAGTGGCGCCATTTCAGTAAACTTCAGGGGGGGGGGGCAAACATCCATTTTGGGCCCCCATCCTAGATTTTTTTTTTTGCTCAAACGCAAAATTTAATTGCTTTTTTAGGGTAAAATTAAAGTAGTTTTAAAATATACCATAATGTGCATATACAAGAATCACGCATTGTTCAAAGACCCTTCACAAATAAAAATGTTCACTGGAGCATGCTGTTACCTGGAGTTTGATGCCTACCCATATGACAGAATAAGCGACTTTTGACGATCTGAGGCTTTCGATCGAAACCCTATCGAGATTTGTCTCAATCTCGAGAAGTAGACCTGGATTCATGAAATCTTTTGAGTTCGGATATGGGGTTAAACAGCTAACAAACACCAGATCATCTTGAAAATGAGCGGCGCAGGCAAAAAAAAAATCAGGCTGTTTTCTGCTAAAATACAAAGATTTTGGTTCAAAACCAGATTACTAACTGTGTGGTGCAGTGTGAAATTTACCCCCCCCCCCCCCCCAATGGCGCCACTGGGAAATATGGAAATTGACTTCTGCAAATTGCGAACTAGTGGTCTGATTCGAGTGAAACTTAATGGGTGATAAGAATCGATGACCTAGACATGTAAAACATGCGTTCGAACTAAATGCGACAACGGTTTGGGGAATTGGGGGGGGGGGCAACTTTTGACATGCACAAGAACCAAACGAATGGACCGAATGAGATCCAAGTTCGACAGTGTCGAGTTCATGCGGCCTAGATTTGTTATTTGACGTTCGGGCCGGATTCGGCCAAGGTAGAGGGGGGGGGATTTGAAGATAGGCTATGCTCCGATTTCAGTAAAACTTGATGGACGGGAAGAGGGGATTAAGAGATACGACGGTCCTCTTCGGCCACAGTGGGGGGAGTTGGAGGGAGAATGCCGGAAACTTTGAGGCTCGTATAGGGGTTAAACGAGTGCATCAGTTTAAATGAAACTTGGAATATAGAAAGCGCATATACCCTAGATGACATATTTTAGGGTCCGAACCAGATCCGATAACGGTGTGTGGGGGGGGGGGCGGAATTTTCCAAAAATGCTCAGATTCCAGTGAAACCTGATAGATGGTATAAAAGAAGATGCTTTAGATGATCCATTTTTGAGTCCGAATCAGATTCGGCCACGGTAGGGGGAGATGGAGGGAGTACCGGAAAGCGTGTAGCAGTTCTAGGGATCAAACGAGTGGATTTATTGGGCTGAAACTTGGAAGTTCTAACAGTCATGCGCATATGCTACAGATAATCCGAGACGATGCCGTAATTGCTCAGAGTGAAACTAAATGTCCTATTTCTATTTCTGAACCGCATATTTGGATGTCGGGTGTTTTTTGTGACGTTCTCATCTTTTGTATTGCCTACTCGGAACAAGTGCCATATGAGCTCGTAGCTCTTGTTGAACGTTGTTTTCCTATCGAAGAAGTAGTTCGCCCGGAATACAGGAATTCTGTCAAAGTAAAAGAAATTTTTTAAAGTCGATTTAGAGATAAGATATATGAAGTAAACACACCTGAATCCGTATCTGAACTTGGTTCTGTCAGGTGATCAGCCGTTTGGCCGCAATTTGTCAAAAAACACGACTACGGTATAATTTTTGTACATTTTCAAGCAGTTGGTCCCGGATAAATAGGGGCGAAGACAAGTGATCTACAAGGTTGACTGTTTGGATCAAGGAGATGTGGAACACCAGCAGAAAGTGTTTTCAGTATAGTGCCGGCACTGCAGGTGCGTGACTGAAATTTAGGTAGCGTTCCAGTGAAGTTATTACAAGTTACGATGATAAGAGGACGGGCGAGCGCCGTATTGTGGTAGTTATCACGCTCTCTGGAACGAAAATAATAACAACGCGAACATACGTCATCGCTCTTACGGGAGTTCCTGCAGAACCGACAGTTATTATCACTTATGATGCTCGCGACCATCATAAGTAAATTGCAACGATCGTAACAGTCGTGGAACGAAAATAATAAGTGGGAGGAGCCAATTTACTTATTACGGCGGGCTCTGGAACGGCAATAATAACAAGAATAGTAACGATCGTAGCTAATAATAAGTTGCTGGAACGCTACCTTAATATCAAATATTCTATGTGGCTCCGCACATCTTAGCATAAACGACTCAGGCGCCGTATAGCAATCGTATTGTTTGTCGGTCTATCCCTCCTTCCAACTTTTGATAGTTAAGATAAGCTAGGACAGAGCAGCTTATCTTTCCCGACGACCAGAATAACAGTTTCACTGAAAATCGTCTAGATGTTACCAAACGCTCAAAATTCCCTCGACTCATGAACTTCACGACAAGCTTTATTTGTAGCTTGTAGTACAGTACAGCAACAGATTTGGGTTCAAGGTTTTTACGGCCCTTTAGCCGAGCGATCGTGATATCTGTCCGTCGGTTGGTCTTTCCCTCTATATCACTTTTGCTAGTTAAGACTTAAGACACGGAAGCTAGAACGATGAAACTTGGCATATAGAGGAGACGACCCAATGCTCAACGAAACCTTCTTTTTCTGGATCCGTCCATCCGTGTATGGGTGAAGGGAGGGATAATTCGGAATCATCGCAAGTTCTGAAAGGATGACCCGATTCTAGTGAAACTTGACGGGTGTAAGGAGCAGAAGGCCGAGATGTTCCGTAAATTCCAACCATGGCGGGGGAGGTTGGATGGGGGTGGGTTCTGGGACATGCGTAGGGACAAAACGGATGTAGGGATTGAGACGAAACTTGGACGGTAAGAAAGTCAGAGGGTCTGGATATTTTCTTTGAACTTCGGAACGGATCCGGCTTTGTTTGGGGAGTTTGAGGCGGGTCCGGATATCTTGTCACTTGTGGAACATGTCACATGCACAACTCTCGAAATAATGTCCGACCCTGATGTAACCGAACCGTATGCGACCCTTAGCTAAAATTAATGCTATCTATCCTTGCAAGTGTCATGTTATGAGCTTTTATCTCTTCTGGTACTCCCCGTCAAACCACCCGAACCGAGGTCGTATCCGATTCGGAAACACACATATTACACACTGAGCATTATCACTTTGTCAGTTAGGGCAGGGACCCATAAATTTCCTGTAATGACTCGCCATTCAGGGGGCTTGTCATTTCCTATGCTTCTATGTTGCTATGTTGCCCGAGCCTCGCCTAGTTTCCAAAAATTCCGCTTGGGTCGAATCGGCGTTCTAGCTCAGATAGACAAAATTTGTTGGGACTATTCAGCATGCCACCAGGTACCTAAGCTAGGACAAAAGATCCAGGATACTCTTCCATTACAGAGAAATATTCCTATTCCAGCACAACAGCTGCGAAAAATTTTGTCGATCTGGATAGTCGGGTATCTTATCGCCGTGGGACTCGAACTATCTGACGCTCGGTCAAGAGTGCATCAGAAATCTCTTATTGACAAGCCCCCTGAATGGCGAGTCATGACAGGAAATTTATTGGTCCCTGGTTAGGGGCAGCTAGCAAAATACGAGCTGGTGCCTGGTACGAGCTGTAGAAGTAGCTGGCGCCAGGCACCCAGCGCCGTGCCACTCAGCTACCATCGAAGTTGAGACCCAACTGCACAACGTAGCACCTGCATCAGGCAAGGCCATGGCAAGGCAGACTGGAACCTGCAAGGCATGGTAACGGGACACCTCTAGTTGGATAATATTAGAATTATCATATAAATATGTACGAATTCTAAATATCCAATCATACATTTGTACCGCGCGGTCACTAGCCGGTTAGCTATTATAAAAAATTGTGTATAGGAAGTCCCGCGTTGCCGACTAGTTGGCTACGATAAGGGGGCAGCTAGCAAAATACGAGCTGGTGCCTGGTACGAGCTGTAGAAGTAGCTGGCGCCAGGCACACAGCGCCGTGCCACTCAGCTACCATCGAAGTTGAGACCCAACTGCACAACGTAGCACCTGCATCAGGCAAGGCCATGGCAAGGCAGACTGGAACCTGCAAGGCATGGTAACGGGACACCTCTAGTTGGATAATATTAGAATTATCATATAAATATGTACGAATTCTAAATATCCAATCATACATTTGTACCGCGCGGTCACTAGCCGGTTAGCTATTATAAAAAATTGTGTATAGGAAGTCCCGCGTTGCCGACTAGTTGGCTACGATAAGGAAATTCCTAAAGGAACGGAGGATGATTATCCAAGTAGTTGGCTACCGTAAGAAAATTCCTATAGGAACGGCGGATGGTTATCTAACTAGTTGGCTACGACAACACTGTAAAAAATTTCTCCGAGTAAGGATTAAAGTTAACTGCAGTATTTGCTAATGGGATTAATCTTATCTCTATTAAGATAAGATTAATCCGAATTAGAGATAAGATTATCTTTTAAGAGACAAGATTAATCCCAGTGCATATACTGCAAGATTTTTTTACGGTGAAGAGATGTGTATAGGAGCGTAAGATGATTGCCCAACTAGTTGGCTACGATAAGAAAATTCCTATTGGGACGGCGGATGATTGTCCAACTAGTTTGCTACGATAAAAGAATTCCCATAGGAACGTAGGATGATATCCATCTAGTTGGATACAATATGACGGCTACAGTTAGCGAACTAGTTCCCTACAGTAACAAAATTCGTAGAGGAATGCTGGATTATCCAACTAGTTCGATGAATAAAAATAAAACCTTCAAGAAAAGCAGGATTTTCGAACTGATAAGGAAATTATACAGGAACGCACTGATTATTCAATCGGGGATGCAGTGGGCGCCACTTCCTGTGAACTCACAAGACGGAAAACAGCGAGAACACGGGGATCCTTTCAAATTGAATTTTGTTGGTTTTTTTTATTCAGGTGACAGAAGAAGTCTGTATATAATATCACATTTTTATTGTTTAAAAACAAAAAGCATGACAAAAATAAAATATATGTTTTTTTCTCAAATTCAGTCTTATCCCACAACTACATTTAAAATTGATCCCACAAATTCTTTTTAACCATCGCTAACATCTGTTTCTATACCGACAATCTGTTCTATACCGATTACTTTTCTGTCGGTCTGTCGGTGACCGACAGAAAAGATAATTATCCCACTAGTTGGCTGCGATAAGCAAATTAACGGGGGACGAATATCCAACTAGTTGGATACGATCAGAAAATTCCAGGCCAAAAACGTCTGGAAGTCCGGGATGTTGGACACCCCAGATTCCGGATGTCTGGAAGGTGCCATAGAGGCAACCCGTTCGAGAGACACAGCAAATATGCAAATGAAGGAAGAAAAGGGAAAGTGATTGACAGTTGTGGTTGGGATGCAAGAGATATTTGACATGTAAAGGAGACCTCTAGTGGTTGAAATTTGGCTGTCATCATTATCATGGAAATTTGGAAGGGTTGGCTTGACTATTTTTTAATTTTTTGTTTGATTTTTTAAATTATGCGGAAGCCCCGGACGTCTGGGAATCTGGAAGGTGAAGCCTGGCTTTTATTGGTATTGGATATTTAGATTTTGTATACTTATACGACAGTTTCTAATATTATCCAACTAGAGTATGTCCTAGGCTGGTCCAGCACTGGTCCCAGGAATGTCCCCAGAAACTACCGACCGGGTAGTGGCCTGCGGAAAGCAAGCAGAAAAAGGCTTCAGAAACCAAAGAAAATGACCGGCAACGCTGCCGCAAACGTAAACAAACGCCCGAATTTCACTCAGATTTTAACAGTTTAGGACGACAGGATTCAGATGAGTTCTGTTTGCGTTTAGCCTGCATTTGATCCAGTTTTGCAACTCAGAACCTCAGACTTTCACACACTGGACTGTTCGACCTGCTCTGAATCTCTTGCCTGAGTTGCCTGCCTTTCTTTGGTTTTGCCTTCTTGCCGAAGAGCAGGTCGAGAGCATATACAGTATACTGCATATATATTCTGAGATAGCAAGCTATCTTCCTAATGCACATGTAAGTTTATGTGTCTCTTATTTTTTCTTATCAGTTACTCCACCGATATTTTTAATTTCAGATTGTCTGGCAGCTCTTCTTATCTTCATTCCTTATCTCACTGTATGGCTTAATGAGACTATGGGTCTATGCTGATTAGTGATAAGACACTTATCACTAACACTTATCACTAACTTCCAAACTAAAAGAATCGAGTTCTTCCATTCTGTATTTAGTCTGGTTCATATGAGCTTGAAAATGAGCTTCAAGCCAGGTCCACGACGTGAACTGTCTCCTATGAATTTACATGGCAGCAAATTGTACCAGAGAAGAAAGTCTCCCAAACGAGCTCAAAAAGCATCTGATGGGCAGATTAACAGTTTTGCTGCAGGCCTTGCTGATTATGAGATTATTGATGAAGTGGTTCAGCAGAAAACAAGTGGGCGTGGTATGGCTCCACCATTACCACCTAGACCAAGCCTCATGAAGCAGGAAAAGCCAGGACCAGCTGTGAAACAGAGCATTAACTATAATTAGTGAGAAAACCTAACATTTTTATTCTCAAGCAGCTATATCTGGCTATGTTGAGAGTTGTTTGCTGTTGCTTTTCTACCAAGTATCCTGATAGACAATAATAGTCCTAGCTTTAGTGAGGTAGATTCGGTTCAAGGTCAGTTTGTGTGATAGCATATCTAACATGTTAGTTGGCTCTCTTGCACTTTAGAGCCATCCAAAGAAGGTCCATGCCAATGAAGTTTTATGGCATGGTCGTATTTATGGCAAAATAGACCTATGCTATTTTTCTGTATTTCTCAGTAGGGTACGAAATAAATTTGGAATCGGGAGGAGGGTCCTATCCCCCCATGCAGGGGTGGCCTTTCTTCATTGGGGGGGGGGGGGGGAGACGAACATGGTAAAATTGACCAAATCGGTACCTGATTTTGACCGATTTTTTTTCTTTCTAAAAACAGTGAGCTGCCTTCAGGAAGCTACAATAAAGTTGCATAATATGTAAAAATCAAATCTAAAGAGCAAATTTGGCAGGTTTTCACGCTCTTCCTCTTCTGTTTTTTTCTTCTGGGATATGCTAGCCTTTTACCTGGGGGGACATCCAGTTTGTCCAACAGGACTCGAAAATCTGCCGACAAAAAACGACGCTGTTGCATAGCGATAATGTCACTAACATCTGTACATAGGACAAATAGCGCAGCAGGCAAAAAAATTTTAATTCGCCTTTTTTTCTGGCAACATTTAACCACTGTCCATGCACATTCTAGCTTTTTATGTGGTTCAAGCCCCCCACATTCCAAGCCTAAAACATCAACATTTATTGTGAATTTACAAAAGTAGGCTAGTTTTCACGTCAAGACACTTGCTTATTCCTGAAGTACTGCAATCCTTAGAAGTAAAAGTTATGTAATGAATGGCAACCAACTGTAGCTACTGTTAAATGGTAAAGAACAAGAGATAAATAAATGCCAATTAAATTACCGAGGTCAGTAACTGGGTTGAACCAAATAAGGAATTTGTACTACCGAAAAACTAACTAAAAGAAATACGGAACAGATCGGGAGCAGTAAAACAAACGAATTTTGTAGTGGAATAATACTCTTGTTAGGACCACCTAAAATAGCCGAATTTTGCAAGTCTGGTAAGAGATACGGACTAAACAAAAATCCTGCGAATACTGCACTGTCAGGAGTTTCATAACAGATTGCGCATAACACTTTCAAGAATAACACCTTTTCACTTACAAAAAAAGTGTTATGACCAATTAAGTTTATACTATTTCGTGCCCAGATCTCCAACAACACCTTCGATAGGTAAAAATACTACACTGTCAGAAGTTACATAACAACAACAGCAGGATTCGTGGTTTCAGCAGATAACACTTTGGGATGTTATATGTTATGTTTCTTTCGTTCCCTTTAGTATTTTTACCAATTGAAGGTGTTGTTGGAGATCTAGGCACGAAGTAGTGTACACTTAATTGGTCATAACACTTTATTTCTAAGTGAAAAGGTGTTATTCTTGAAAGTGTTATGCGCAATCTGTTATGAAACTTCTGACAGTGTGAATTCAGTTACGAATCAGAACGAAATAAATAAAACTAATGACCAAATTATGAAATGAACTAACCAAATGCGATAGAACAGATACCGACGAAAAGTCTGGTGAATTACCGAATTTGGTAACAAATGATACCAGCTAAACATGTTAAATCACCAAGTTTACGAAGGGATGCACTGAATGCGGTGAAATTGATGCAGGCTGAACAGAAGATGAATGAATTACCAAATTCGATAAAGAATGGGAACCAATAAACATGTTAGATTGCCCAGTTTAGAAACATGGTGAGAAAAGATTTTATAAAACGAGCATCACAGCCAGAGGCGTTACTAGCCAAAATGTTTGGGGGTGGGGGGGCCAAGGAATTTACCAACTGGCTGTTAATTTTTTACCGACTTTTTTTGCAGAAAAAACGACGGTTTTCAAGAAAAAAACGACAGTTTCGAAAAAATCAACTGATTTTCAGAAAAAAAAACGACTGTTTTGACGAATAATCGACTGATTTTCAGAAAAATCGACTGTTTTAACGAAGAAAATCAACTCTTTTGTTCAAAAATTGTGGCACTTTTACCGACTGCTTGACAACATTGGGGGGGGGGGTCCCCCCTGTCGTGACGCTCCTGATCACAGCCTCTGTGATGCCCTTTTCGACTAGAATTTATTTTACCGAATGCCCAGAACGTAGGGAGGGGGGGGGGCGCTGCGCCCTCCCCCCCCGTCCTCCTATCAGGACGCCCTGCCCCCATGAGCTGTTGGCATTTACCAAAATAATTTTCAGCAATTTTTACTTTCTCTAATTATATACACTATCCAAACAGTTACCAGTAGCCTATATTTATAGGCCCACCATTCCATTAGTGACTGCTACTGAAGAACCTAAATTCAGCTTAGCTGTGACTCAACGACTGCGATACTAGGCTATACCCTTTTGAACATGGTTTAGTTTTCCTTACTAAGTTGCAGCCTGATGACGACCCTTGCAAGAAGGGCCAAAGTATTTCCACTCTCCTTATAGTGTGAAACGTGATGATTCACTAGTAAACCCCCAAATTGTGGTCACCCCCAGGACAACCTGGACGCCCGGGTTCTCGGGTGACTGGTTTATTTGAAGATGTATCGTTTAGTTTTTGTGTTTTTCCTTACAAGTTGTTTACTGTGATTTTGTGTAAAACAAAGAATAACATAACTTAAAAAAAAAAACTCAGTTGACAGCTTCAAATGATTGTGGTGATACATGTGCCTTTTTTGCAGCATACCACAGCTCCTTGACACCATGTTCTGCACCAAATGTGCAGAAGGCTTTGGACCTCAGGAGCGTATTGTGAACTCCAACGGAGAACTGTGGCATCCCCAGTGCTTTGTGTAAGTCGGTTTGAGTAACATTTATTCTTGCTTGTGCTGTTCAGACTAGTCAGATTTGTGGGCCTAGACATTGGTAGCCTAAGCATTGCTCCTTAGGTATCTGCATATGGCTTAATATCAGTTGTCCTTACTCTGAGTTCCTGGCTGAATTTTGTTTTGGTATTATCATTTATGGACAGACAAGTTATAATGTTTTTTTTTTCACTCGTCAATCTGGCCAATTGGTTACCAGATCACATTTTAAATTATAACTAAATATTTTATAGCAAACCTTTTACTTAAAGTGGAGATTGAAAAAAGTAATATTTTTTGTTTGGTCTAATCATCCATTTGAAGGAGCAAAATGAACTAGCTAATAATTGTCAATGCAGTCAGAAATCCATACATATTCAGCTAGAACACATGTCTTTAAGTAAATAATAAGCAATATACTTTTTCACCCGCAATTTTGGAAAGCGGAGTATGAAGAAAACGAAAGAAAGAAATGAGAACAAATACGAAACACATAAGATAACACGAATTTAATCTTCGGTCGGGAGACAGGATAATAGGTCAGGCGCTGGTTTGGTCCAGTTGTCGATGATTTTCAGTAGAGACGAGGAGACTTTGGAAAGGGTAATACCAAGAACAAATAATCAGATATAACTTATGTCTTTAGTCGCATGCAGCGACTATGAAAACCCCGACAAAATTTAGCGGACCTAGAGGAGGTATTTACTCTGGCTTTGAGCTGATGTTGATACCCGTTTACTCCTCTTCCGTCTTCACCGTTGCTTATCGCGCAAGAAATATTGAAGGAGGCTAGCAGGAGGCTCCGGTGCGCGTTCATAGAACCAACCAGCTTTTACTGCTAGATTTCCTCTGCAGTGACTTAAAAGTGATGTGGCGCGAAGCTAGTAACATCCGCTCGTTTGTGCCGGGAGTTGGCCGTATTTTACTCGAATCAGCATGTTTGTATGACCGAGACAGGGAGACAGCAGTTCTATCTTGTATATGTTCTTGTAATACTTACATCGTGAACTTGAAACTTATCCGTTAGGGTATGGTTCTGGCATAATTTTGAAAGATGCAGAAGGTGCTTCGCATATTTATCGTAGCATGATCTTATCTTTTCAGTTCCTTCTTTCGCAGAACATGCGTTACACCAGAACGAAATAAAAGTGAAGGTGTGCAGAAAGTGATGTATAGTTTTCCTAAGGCTTTCCGATTGTAGCACCCTTGGTTAGGGACGATGCGCCCATAAGCAATACGGATAGATTGACATGCGTCATGAATAACTGAAGAATAAGTTTTTGACAGTGTAGATTTAACGGTTAAGCCTAGCCATCGTAGAGAATTGGTCGAGCTGATGATGGATGAACCGAGAGAAATCGAAGCATCGGGAGTGTTTGAAACGTTTGACGAAGGGTTGAAACGCAGGTATTCACGTTTTGAGAAGTTGACATTAGGGCTATTCTCGCCGTTCCCCGAGGACTCCTTTTGAGGAGTCACTCCCCGTATTCTCTTCGTCCCCACGGAGGGGGATTATTATCACCATCATGATAAAGGAGTCCCTTTCAGATTCGGAGGGGAATCAATTTTTCTTGGTGTTGGTTCAATGTAAAATTAATTAAAAACAATCAGAATAAAGAAAACCAAAAATAAAGTGAATCTAGACAAATTTCGTCAACTGAACAAATTTGTTTCAAACAAAATCCATTTTAGAAGTATTCCCCGTTTTCTCGTTGTTTTCCGGACGTGGAGTCCGCGTGGAGTGAGTCCCGCTATTCTCGCCGTTCCCTTTGATTCCCCGAGGACTCCTTTTGAGGAGTTCCTGCGTTTTTGTTTGTCCCAGGGACTCACTCCCCTTATTTTCTTCGTCCCCACAGAGGGGGATTATTATCACCATCATGATAAAGGAGTCCCTTTCAGATTGGAGGGGAATCAATTTTTGCTGGTGTGTGTGCAATGTAAAATTAATTAAAATCAATCAGAATAAAGAAAACCAAAAATAAAGTGCTAGACAAATTTCGTCAACTGAATAAATTTGTTTCGAACAAAATCCATTTTAGAGTATTCCCCGTTTTCTCGTTGTTTTCCGGACGTGGAGTCCGCGTGGAGTGACTCCCGCTATTCTCGCCGTTCCCTTTGATTCCCCGAGGAGTCCTCGGGGAATAGTACGAGTACGACTATTGAGGCCGATTTTGAGAAGTGAGCAGAAAGAGCAAGCAATTATACAGCTTTTAAATCATACACGTTTTCAGGTGTGCTCAGTGCTTTCGCCCCTTCCCTGAGGGTGTATTCTATGAGTTCGAGGGGAGAAAATATTGCGAGCATGATTTCCAAATGCTTTTTGCCCCATGCTGCAATCGCTGCGGTGAGTCAACCATCTCATTTTATCTGCTTTTTTTCGTTTAAGAACAATAACACTCTATATGACTAAGTCCAAAACACGCCAGTGCTCCTCAGGAAGAAGGAGTAAACATCTCAGTAACGACTCCAACTCAACAACTCAAATCCTGTGTCAAACAATCACGGCGATCTTCGAGAGCAGCTGTGATACCCGAGGTGATACCGCTTCTGGCTCTTCCGCTATAGGTACCCGGCGATTTTGCATCGGCAAGGAGAGTTAGTCATCAACAGTATAGCGCTTAACAGTGTAGCCCACAAGTGTCTCCGTGACCAAAAAGGATTTTGACTGTTGAGGTGATTTTCGATTTTTTGGCTCGAATTTTGCGCGAAATTGGAATTTAGGTGCAAATTAAAGTCCAAATAATAAAATTAGCTACTTTTCCCAGCAGATAAACATTAACCTGAGGATTCTTATAGTACAGAACGTTAAGGAAGTTAGCCTGATGATATTTCGTCTAGATTTCGAGCTCCACCCTTCTAACAATAGTACCTATTAGTCACTATTTCCGTTCCAACCTCGTGAAAAGTTACTACGCTGACAGTTCGAGCCTTCTCGAAACTTACCACGTGCGGGAGCGTACACAGCGTGGTAACTACGATCTCTGCGACGTGAATGGTCCGATGAGCACGCGCGATATTTTGCCGAAAATATATAATTGTGTTCCAGCTTTGACGCCAAGAAGCTAGGATATGACGTCATGCGTAGTAATTACGGTAAGTAGTGTGGAACCCGCTGTTTATTTTCTAACATTTGAAATTACCGCCAAATAACAAAATGGCGTTTCCGGGAGGTCTAACTTGTGGGTTTGAGTGTGTGGCCGTTAGGTCCCTTATTTGAGCAGAAAGGTTACAAACAAACATTCCAGAGCGTGTTCCACCCTTCTAACAATAGTTACTAATAGTTACTATTTCCGTTCCATCCTCACGAAAAGTTACTACACGAAAAGTTACTACAGCTCGGGAGCCTGGTAAGCGTAGTAACTACGCATCTCTGCAACGTGATTGGTCGGATTCGCCCGTGGCATGATATTCTGCTGGAAAATATAAAAATCGTTCCAGCCTTGACGGCAGAAAGCCAGAATTCGTGACGTTATGCGTAGTAACTACGGTAAGTAGGATTGAACACGCTCCCAGTTTACAGGAAGACGAACACAAAATATGCGAGTCGCGAAACACATGTGGACCCCGTGACCAGCAATCGGTATGTGGCTAGATCGCTTGCCTAACCGCGACTGAAAACAAAACGGAATAGGTTAGACCAAGAACAAATAATCAGATAGAACTTCTGTCTATAGTCGCATGCAGCGACCACGAAAACCTCGACAAAATTGAGCGGACCTAGATATATTTACTCTAGCTTTGAGCTGATGTTGATACCCGTTTACTCCTCTTCCGTCTTCGCCGTTGCTTATCGCACAAGAAATAGTGAAGGTGGCTGGCAGGAGGCGTACTCCGCGCGTCGACCCGCTCTGGAGCGCGTCCATAGAACCAATCAGCTTTGACTGCTAGATTTCCTCTTCAGCGACTTAACAGCGATATAGCTATTTGTAGAGGTAAACGAAACGTGATTGTTCTCAGGGTTGTCAAATGTCGCATGATAGTGTGAATTGTCACTCTATTTTGTTTTTGTCACTCTTGTCCTACGTAGGACATAAAAATCACTCTATTTCACAAAAACGACCAAATGTGTCATTTTTGCAGCAGGGATTCCGACCAGAAGTAACTATTTCAAGATTTTTTCATGAAAGTAAAATTAAGATGTGTCATTTTTACAGAAGCGACTCTGACCAAAAGTGAACATTTCATGAAAATAGATTTCACTCCCAATTCACTCTCTGTTTCGGGCCAAAGTCACTCTCTAAATATTTTTGATGTGGCAAACCCTGATTGTTCTTGGTTAGACTGACTTGTCTGTTAGACCTTGACAGGCGACGGTGAGCACAGCACTGCCGATTGCGAGGGAGGGGTTCTACCGGTGACGTAAAAACAAATCTGGTGCATAGGCACAATACTCTATATGACTAAGTCCAAAACACGCCAGTGATCCTTGGGAAGAACGAGAAAACGTAGCAATAACGACAATCCTGTGTTAACCAATCACGGCTGTTTGGAAGCAGCTGTGATACAGCTTCCGGCTCTTGCGCTAGGTAATGGGCGATTTTGCATCGGCAAGAAGAGTTAGTCATCAAGAGTATTGTGGCCGAGCACCTTGAGAAATTGCAGGTGGGATCGAGATTTTGAGGGTGCGGTAACGGCTGGTTGACGAAGATCGGAGATATGCTCGGTGGTGGTGTTGCTAGTTAATGAGAAATGGTGACTCAGTGTGTTTCTCTATTGAATCTGAAAGGCTAGAATAGTTAATACGGAATCTTCTAACCTAGGTGAGTTCGTCATCGGTCGTGTCATCAAGGCTATGAATGCCAACTGGCATCCAAAATGTTTCTGCTGTGAGATGTGCAATAAGGAATTGGCCGATTTGGGCTTCATTCGAAATCAGAATCGCGCGCTGTGTCACGAGTGTAACGCAAGAGCCAAAGCGGCATCCATGGGGAAGCATGTCTGCTACAAGTGCCAGTAAGTTTAGCTTCCTGACATTTTGTGCTAAGTTCAACAAAGGACCTATGGTCTTTTGCCTTATCGTTCCCGATTTCAACTTCTATGAATGAGCTGTTAGTAAGGTGGGTGGGCCATACCCCTACACCCACTTATACCCCGTGGACATTAGGCTATTTAGTGAAAAGTCAGTTCGTTTTAGCCAGGGGTTGGGTATTGGGGGCGGTCCCGCTGTATCAGTGGAGTTATGTGTCAATAGAAAGAGGCCGATTTTCTTTGTTGAAGGTGTGAAGTTTGTTTTTCATTTTAGGGGGAGTGTGACAAAGTGCAGACCGAGAGCTTTCGATTTTTCTTTCTGGAAGTCTTGACAGTTAGACATGAGTAAAGAGAAATGTCAATTTAATCCCATTTTCTGTATCTCGTATCCTCGTTCAAATATGGTCTCGCTAGCATAAAATACTGAAGGCGAATTTCGCTTAAATTAAATAACAACTACAATTCTCGCACCTGCTTCCTTTGTGGAAGCTTTTCTGGTCTCTTGTCTGTACCAAACCTCAAAGAGCTAAATATCGGCACGCATGCGGCAAGAGACGACACGAATAGGACTATGTCCTGTGCCAATGTGTCTTCACGCCGTTGGCAAACAGCTCGGTGTCGGCAAATGAGCTGTCTCGGCAGACAGGCGGCGGCATACCCCGGCGTGACGCGACTGAGGTAAAACAAGCGGCCATCGACGCAAGCACTTTTGGTTGCGTTCCAGAAACTTAACAATTGTTAACAATTGTCAGTTTCATTTCGGGGCGGAGCTAACTGTAGCTTTAACGATCGTTAACTTCTCCCAAATTCTACAATTGTTAACTTTTCCCAACGATGCTCACCAATCATCGTTACGAAATAGTTAACAATCTGGAACGGAAATCGTGGGTGGGCGGAGCTTAACTTTCGAAACCAGGAACCTGGAACGCAAAAAGTTAACAATCGTTAGCAATTTGTTAACAATTGCTAAGTTCTGGAACGCAACCTTTGTTTTTGCTAACACCTTCGTGCTTTGTTAGGGTAGGGGGAGGGGAGGTATTGACAGCCCAGACCGGTTGTCGCAAGAGAATCATTGTGGTCAGTCGCTTGAAGAAAACTATGACGCCATCAGTCCCTCACTTACCAGAAAGTAATATTGAACCGAGCTTTTTTGCAGCTCTTGTATTGACGACGAGCCCCTACGTTTCCGCGGTGAAGTCTTCCACCCTTACCATTTCAACTGCACATCATGTGGCAGCGAACTAACAGCAGAGGCGAGGGAAGTCAAGGGACGCCCGGGCTATTCAGCAAATGAAATGGTAAGTCTCCTTACTGTTTGTAGCCTCGACATTATGTAGTGTCAAGAACGTATCATCACACTGTCAGAAGTTTCATAACAGATTGCGCAGAACACTTTCAAGAATAACACCTTTTCAGTTAGAAAAAAAGTGTTATGACCAATTAAAGTATACACTATTTCGTGCCTAGATCTCCAACAACACCTTCAATTGGTAAAAATACTAACGGGAACGAAAGAAACATAACATATAACATCCCAAAGTGTTATCTGTTGAAACCGCGCATCCTGATGCTGTCGTTATGTAACTTCTGACAGTGTAGTATTTTTACCTATTGAAGGTGTTGTTGGAGATCTGGGCACGAAATAGTATAAACTTAATTGGTCATAAAACTTTTTTTCTAACTGAAAAAGTGTCATTCTTGAAAGTGTTATGCGCAATCTGTTATGAAACTTCTGACAGTGCAAGAACTTGTAACGCCTTTCCGCAAAGCACTTAGGCTGGCTTTATGCGGGATGAAATGGACTGACGATTTTTTAGTCCATAATACTTTTTTTGTACAAGGAAACAACGTTGGACATGACAAGACAAAAATAAATCGTCATTGATGGTCACAACAGATCATCACTACTTTATCGTAACATACACTTCAGGGCATACGCAGAAATCTCTATACAATCGGGGTAATTTGAAGCTGAAATTAACTTAAAAGAAAAAAACGACATAGACTTCCACATAACGAATATCACATAAATCCTTTCATCTATCCAGCACCGTACTATCCTCCCACCTGATCCGCCCATAAACAATCGTACTCGTTCGCAGCTGAAGCTGAAGCCAGTAAAAAACAAAACGAAGAGGTACATTAATACGTTTGTGCCGTTTTTTGTAAACATGTTTAATAAAATGTAATGTAACGTCAGTAGCGTATATTAGGGGGAGGAGCGACAGGGGCGATCTTCATCCGAAATTCTCGGAAAAGGAGTTTTTTTTTACGGGAAAAACGTACGCGAAAATACAAATTGAGAAGCTAAATCGAAATTATTTACAGTATGGTTCAGTAAGTGATCTTAGAAACAGTTTTTGAGTCGTAGTGTGCATGATTACAAGATTAAAAGGTGTTTTTTGCACCTAGAGGTATTTTTAGTGTTAAAATCGGTCAAAATATGTAAAAAAGACTGACAAATTTTCGCCCTTCCGGCCGATAAGGGGGGTGGCCTTCGGCCGCATATTTTCACTGAGCTGTCGCCCCTCCCGAAACGAATCGGAATATACGCTACTGTGTAACGTCAGTATTTGTAACGCCATGTGTCCTGTTATGTAATCTCTTGAGTGTTAAAAAGAATGATATTTCGTTAAGACAATCAAATTAGCTTGCTAGCAAGTTTTTGTCTAATGAACCTTACTTACTTACTGTAATTTTTTAATTAAAGGCTGCAGCTAGAAGAGGACCCTTGCCGTTAAGGTCCGAAATATTCCTGAAGGACATCCTATAGCAACTTATCCGTTTATTGTCGGCACATTTTTATGGCACTTGTAGCCTCTGGCTCAAGTGCCATATACCGATCACAATTCCGTCTGTCGGTCTGTCGGTCGGTCCGAGTTTTTTGTCCCACATATCCGAGTTAGGGTACTTCCAGATGTGCTAGGACAATGAAACTTGGCAGGCATATCAGGGACCCGACCAAACTAACCTGGAAATAATCAGTTTCCCGGTCCGACCATATGCGGGGGAGTGCGGGGCGCTGGAAACTTGAGAAATTTAGGGCATTTTGTCACTTTTTTCCGAGTTAGGGTACTTCTAGATGAGCTAGGACAATGAAACTTGGCAGGAATATCAGGGACCCAACCAAACGAACCTGGAAATAATCAGTTTCCCGATTCGACCATATGCGGGGGAGTGGGGGCGCTCGGAACTTGAAAATTTAGGGCATTTTGTCACACTTTTTCGAGTTAGGGTACTTCCAGATGAGCTAGGACAATGAAACCTGGCAGGAATATCAGGGACCTGACCAAAGTAACCTGGAAATAATAAGTTTCCCGATCCGACCATATGCGGGGGAGTTGGGGCGCTGGAAACTTGAAAATTTAGGGCATTTTGTCACACTTTTTCGAGTGAGGGTACTTCCAGGTGAGCTAGGACAATGAAACTTGGCAGGAATATCAGGGACCCGACCAAATTAACCTGGAAATAATTAGTTTCCCGATCCGACCATATGCGGGGAAGTGGGGGCGCTGGAAACTTGAAAATTTAGGGCATTTTGTCACACTTTTTCGAGTTAGGGTACTTCCAGTTGTGCTAGGACCATCAAACTTGGCAGGCATATCAGAGACCCGACCAAACAAAATTAGGAATAATCAGTTTTCTGATCCGACCATTTGGGGGGGGGGGTGGAGGGCAGGGGAATCCGGGAAATTGAGAAGTGTGTAACTTTCGAACGGATGATCGGATTGTAATGAAACTTCATAACTGAATAGAATATATATTTGTAATGTCCCGTTTAAAGTCTTGACCGGATTCGGTAGCCAGGGGGGAATTGGGGGGGGGGGGAGACCGGAAATTTCAAGAAACGGTTAGAATGGAGGGATCGGAGTGAAACTTGCTGGGAAGAACAAGCATCTGCTCTAGATGAGTCCTTTAGACCATTGTACTGGATCCGGACACTTATGGGGGGGGGGGGTCCCGGAATTCCGGTGATGGTGGTTTTGGGGATTTTCACGATGAAACTTGGCAGGCATATCAGGGACCCAATCAAACTGACTTCAAAATACAAATTTTGTCGATCAGATAATGGTGGGGGGAGTGGAGGGAGGGGAATCCGCAGGGGAATCCGGGAAATTGAGAAGTTTGTAACTTTCGAACGGATGATCGGATTGTAATGAAACTTCATAACTGAATAGAATATATATTTGTAATGTCCCGTTTAAAATCTTGACCGGGCTCGGTAGCCAGGGGGGAGTTGGGGGGGGGGGGAGACCGGAAATTTCAAGAAACGGTTAGAATGGAGGATCGGAGTGAAACTTGCTGGGAAGAACAAGCATCTGCTCTAGATAAATCCTTTAGACCATTGTACTGGATCCGGACACTTATGGGGGGGGGGGGGTCCCGGAATTCCGGTGATGGTGGTTTAGGGGATTTTCACGATGAAACTTGGCAGGCATATCAGGGACCCAATCAAACTGACTTCAAAATAAAAATTTTGTCGATCAGATAATGGTGGGGGGAGTGGAGGGAGGGGAATCCGAAATTTTCAGTCATGCGTAATTTTGGAATGGGTGATCGGATTCGAGTGAAATTTAAGAATTGAACAGAGGACATTTCTCCGATGATATTTTTCATATCCGGACCGGATCCGGCAACTATTGGGGGGGGGGGGAATACGTGACCCGTTTAGAATGGAGGGACCGGGATGGAACTTTGTGGGAAGAACAAACAGATGCTCTAGGTAAGTCATTTGCTGAATCGGATTGGCTACGTGCACCGCGGGGGAGCTCGGGGGGGGGGGGGGGGGGTTGGACCGGAAATCTCGGGAAACGGTTAGAATGATGGTATCGGAGTGAAACTTGCTGGGAAGAGCAAACATCTGGTCCATGTAAATCTTTTACATAATTTGACTGGATCCGGAAACTTGAGGGGGGGGGAGGAGGGGGTTTCCCGGAATTCCGTTTTTTGGGGGATTTTCACGACGAAACTTGGAAGGCATATCAGGGACCCGGTCAAACTGACTTGGAATAAAAAAAAATCCTCGATATGATAATCTTGGGGGGGGGGGGAGTTGAGGGAGGTGAATCCGGAATATTGAGTCATGCGTAACTTTGGAACGGGTGATCGGATTCGAGTGAAATTTAATAATTAAACAGAGGACATTTTTCTCTTATGACCTTTTTCATTTCCGAACCGAATCCGGCAATAATTGGGGGGAGGGCGGAAAATACTTGACCCGCTTAGACTGGTGTGATCTGGATCGAACTTCGTGGGAATGACAAACAGATGCTCTGGATTAATCATTTACAGAACCGGATTGGCTCCGGTTATTGTGGGTGGAGTTGGAGGAGGGGGGGGGGGGGGGGTCTGGGATTCCGGTGATCGCGCGTTAAGGTACTTCCAGATGTGCTAGGACGATGAAACTTTGCTGGAATATTGGAGACTCAACAACATTTGCTTAGAAATTGCTACGTCCCAAATCCGATTATTCCTTAAAGTACCAATCTTGGCCGCAAAGTAAAAAAAAATACTTTTAAGCAATATATTCATTTTCGGGATGCCCATCAGCCCATTAGCAGTTTTGCCTCAAGGGTTTTGCTTACAATTGAAGTTCCAGCTCCCTTAGAGCGCGCATCTCAACCGCAAAGTCGAAACTTACTTTTGATCAATCAAATCATCTTGACCCATGCAAGTGCCATATGAGCTTACAGCTCTTGTTTAGTCCGTCGGCACAAACCGGACGTCCCCCCCCCCCCCAAAGCTAAAAGGCTAGTGACGCCCCTGATGAGCAGAGAGATGAACTCGGTTTGCCAGTTATATTCTAGGTTATATGTTTACTCTTAAAGCTTTATGAATTCGGATATTCCTGCCTGGATCCAGCTATAAGAGTAAAAAAGAAATCAGCTTTTCTGTACGAAATAGATCAAATACTCTTAATGACTAACTCGTCTTACCGATGCAAAATTGCCCTGTACCTAGCGGCAACTTATCCGAAATATTTATCGCATTTTTTCTTGATCCGGCATTCGTCAAATGATTGGAATGGAAGCCATATTCTCCTATTGTTTAAAAAAAAAGATAAATGCTATGACAAACCTCGGATAATTTTCATTGTAACGTTTCGATCTACATGTATTAATGATTCTGTGACGTGACACTTTAAAGGATGTCTTGCACTGTTTAATGTTTATGTTCCAGAATTTTAAATACTTGAAAACTTTAAAACCAGGTTCTGATTTTAACAAAGTACCCTGAAATTTGGCTGTTGTAAGCCTTTGTACAGGCCAGTTGACTTCCATAAAAAAAAAACAGGGACAAATTTCTATAACTGGCTTACACTCGAAAATCAGTGAGGTTTCGTTAGTAGTAGTAGCAGAACAGTTTTGTTGAAGATAAACATTCTTTTTTCAATAGCACAACAAAAGCGGGGCTTGCGAAGCTGTGCTAACTTATAAGAAAAAAAGAAGAGAGAGGGAGGGGATTTAGATATTCAGTACGCAAGCTGTGCAGTCGAATTCAGCTTGGGTCTCGGGTTAAACAAGACCAAACTTTTCGATGGGATCCCAAAAATTCAATATCTGATCCAGACAACTGGGTCTTGTCTTAGCCAGATCCAGTCATCGCCAGAATCCTTGAACATTCTTACAATTAAAATTCAGAAACAGATTAAGGCCAAATAGCTAATCATCTGAGAAAACCAAGTTCAGATATGGATTCAGCATGTGTGTTTACCCGTATAAGTCATATCTGTTTTGACGAAAAGTTCCTGCCACTTCTGCCAATTTGCCGGTTTCGGCCGAACTCTAGAACTACTTGTCCGGCGAAAAAAGAAAACTCAAAAACGAACTCAGGGTATCTTCTTTCCCCAATAATGAGCATCTAATCAACTTCAAATAAAAATTTAACTTATAACAAATTTTCCGACTCCACACGGATTCCGGTCGAACTATATGTCCGGGTAAAATATGATTGTCACACACGGATTCAGCGTCTCTTCTTACCCCTAAATCGGTTATCTAGTCAGCTAGAAATAA